>CAWUFW010002572.1:0-717113 GCA_963921515.1 Calotriton arnoldi | reverse complement strand
GGCAGGGTGCATTGTAAGTATAAGGTAGGACATGCCCTGGTGTGTGTGGCATGTCCTAATAGTGAATTACAGCCATTTTCGTTTTTCACTATTGCAAGGCTACCTGTTCCCCATAGGCCAGAATGGGCAGTTTGATTATTACATCTTATAATCCTAACTGACCCAGGGAACATGGTAGAAAAACGAATTTAGTATACCTGAACTCAGAATGATAAAATACATCTTTTAGTGAAGTTGGTTTTAACATTCTGTGTTTGAAAATACCACTTTTAGAAAGTAGGTATTTTCTTGCCTAACTATCCAAGCCTGCCTCTGCTAGGTTGTGTATTCCATGTCTGGTTTGTGAGTGACAGGGGCTGGGGGATTCCAGGAGACAGGGTGAGTCAGCCCAGGGGTGAATAGAGAGATCTGCATAGAGATGGGTGGGAGGAGTTGCACCTGGGACCTGAATAGGGCTGTGCCTTCCCTCCACAATGCTGGCTCCACCTCCTGTGGTGCGTCTGATGTCCCTGGCCTACACTGTGAAAGGAAAGAAGGAGTCTTGTCAACAAAGTGCTCCATGACTGACCAGAACTGGTTTGGACTAGGCAAAGGCCTCTCTGCCTTCAGAGAACAAAGGGAAAATGAGTATAAAAGAGGGGACCCAAACCCCAGAACTTTAGATCACTTTTGGGAAACAAGAAGAACCTTTGCTGAGGAGAGGAACCAGAGAAACTGAGGAGGAGACTATCCCTAAGCTGAGTGCTGTTTGGGGGATTGGCCTGCAGTGGTTGCCTGACTGCCAAAGAAAGGAGAAAGGAACTTTGTGTGTACTTTCATCAACTTGTAAAGGATCTCCAAGGGCTTGAGATAGAGCTTGCCTCCTGCTGAAGTCTCAGGGACAACAGACTTCACCAACCAGCTTCCCTGCCTTCCCTTGCTGGGAATTGAAATGCCTGCTGTTGAGCTGGGCCTTCTGAGAGACTGCGTGTCGCTGGGAGCTGAAAGCGCGACTCAAGACGAAGAAGCGTGACGCCGCCGCAGCCGTTGTCGTCGCATCACCGGAGAAGAGTGTCGCCGTCGCAGCAGACGCCGTCGCATCACCGGAGAAGCGTGCCGTCGCATCACCGGAGAAGCGTGCCGCCGCTGTCGCCATCGCATCACCCGAAGCGCCTCGCATCACCGGAGAAGAGTGTCGCCGTCGCAGCAGATGCCGTCGCATCACCGGAGAAGAGTGTCGCTGCTGTAGCCGCTGTCGTCGCATCGCTGAGAAAGCGTGCTGCCGCTGCTGCTGTCGCATCTCATCACCGAGGCGCCCCGCATCCCTGGAGAAGAGTGTCACCGTCGCAGCAGACGCCGTCGCATCACCAGAGAAGCGTGTCGCAGGGCCTGTCGTGGCTCAGAAGAATCGCTGAGTCGCCGCACGGCCATCGGGCGTGCACGCATCGTTGTCGCATCAAGAAGAAGACGCCACTTTGTTTCATTGCACCGGATCTTCATCGCATCACGGCGCTGCTGGTCACATCGCCACGGAAGCGCAGTAAGGAACCGATGCATCACCTCCCCACGCGGAGAAGAACCGACGCATCCCCTACGCAGCAGTAGGGACCCGACACATCACCGTTCTTGCGTGTAAGGAACCGACACATCACCTTCCCTGCAACACTTTCGTTGTATAGCGTTACGCATCCAAAGGTACATTGAACTCAAAGTGTCGCATTTACCATCCAAAGAGAACTAAGCTAATTCTACCATTTTTAAGTACAGTATTGTGGATTTTTGTCGTTTGTGGTCTTGTGTTAAGTCTATATAAAAATACTTATTTTTATACTACAACTTGTGTGGTGTCCATCTGTAGTGTTGTCACTTGATTACTGTATGTGTTCACAAATGCTTCACACACTGCATCTGAGATAAGCCTGTCTGCTCGTGCCAAGCTACCAAGGGGGTGAGCAGGGGTTATTTTAGGAGTGTATCCCCCTTACCCTGACTAGACGCAAGGGTCCATATTTGGACAAAGGTACCTACCTCTGCCAACTAGAGACCCCCAAATCTAACATTGGTGGTCAGCGGTGAGGATTCTGGACTTGCATTTGTGACTCATGTACAGTGATTGGTGAACACTACTAGTGAGTGCAGACCAAACGCAACCACATACTTTTGGTAGATTGTTTTTCCTGGGATTTTCTATTTTTGCCAAGAACTGCCAAGTTTAACCACCATGGATAAAGCAGCATCCATAGCCTCTGTTGAACTTCATTGGGAAGAGGAGAAACTAGAATGCTACAATGTGAAACAGCTGTAGCACTTCTGCAGAAGATTTAAAGTTGCTATGACCGGTCTCTCCAAGAAGGATGAGTTCCAAAAGGCGCTGAGGGCCTGGGTCGAAGCAAGGAATACCCCTGAGAATGAGGAGGGGGCTGAGAATGCAGATGGGCAGCTGGAGGGGCCAGTGGGTCCAGAGGGGAGGAGAGTAACTTCGCCAGCAGGTAGCAGTGTTTCTGCCAAAGGTCTGTCCCCAGAGGAGCTGGAGGACATAGAGAAGAGTAGGATGCATGAGATGGAGCTGACCAAGCTCAAGTTGAGTGGGCAGTTAGAATTTGAGTTGCAAACTAGGAAATTGGCCCTAGAGGAAAAGAGGATGCAACTGGATCATGAGAGGAATTTGAGGGAGATGGAGTTAAAAGCAAGGAGCTTAGAAATTACTCCCTCTGGTGGCAGCACACCGTCAATGCCTGTTGAAGCAAGGGTGTACATACCTAAGGATGTGGTTAGAGAGTTTTACAAGAATGATGACATTGGGCAGTGGTTCAAGGCCTATGAGGTAGCCATGTCCTCCCACCGGGTCCCTGAGAAGGATTGGGGAGCGGGGTTGTGGGGACGGTTCCTTAGTGAGGGGCGGGATACATTGTTAGACTTGCCCTCTGAAGTCCATAATTCTTATAGCCACATGAACGATGCATTAATGTCCAGGTATGGGTTGACTCCTGAATTGTATAGACAGAGGTTTAGAAATTGCAAGAAGGTGGAGTCAAGCACATGGGTAGAATAGGTCACCTTTTTCTGCAGAGCATTGGATGGTTGGGTGAAGGGTAGCAAAGTAAATGATTTTGAGGGGCTCTTTGATTTAATTGCATGGGAGCACTTGTCAAGTAATTGTTTTCCAGAGCTACGCCAGCACCTTATTGATAGCAGGCTGACTAACCCTAGGAAGCTTGCTGAGCACCCGGGTCCACAAGGGTCAAGTGGGAGACTCAGCCAAGAGGGGGCAGGGTCCCCAGCAGAAGAGTGGGGGGGACACGGGTAAACAGAGGGAGTTCCACAAAGGGTCCCAAAGTAATCCCCAAGGGAACCAAGGGAAAGGTTCCCAGCCTCCCCCTGAGAAGAAGCACTGGGCCCGACAGGTAGGCCTGTTCCCAGGGGACCCCTGAGGTGCTTTACATGTGGTGAAGTGGGCCATAAGTCTGTTGATCCCCGGTGCCCACAGTATGGAAAGACAGCACCCACTGGTGCTCCAACCCGGCAGATGGCGAGTGTAGCCCTGGGGGAGGAGAGGGGTGTCCAAGGTGGTTGGGGTCCCGCAGAGATGTCCCTTGTCTCTTTAGGAGACTGTGAGGTGGTCCCCAGGACCCAACTGCCTGATAACACTAAGAAGTACAGGCAGTGGGTGACCATCAATGGCCATAGAGTGGAGGCTCTTCGAGACACAGGAGCCAGTGTGACAGCTGTCAAGTGTCACCTGGTGTCTGAAGAGCAGGTTGTCCCCAATGCATTTTACCCAGTTGTTGCCGCTGACAACACAGAGAGCCACTGCAAGGTGGCTCAGGTTCCCTTTGAGTGGGGGGGTCTCTGGTACTCTTCAAGTAGCTGTGAGGCCAGCCATGCCTGTTGACTGTTTGTTGGGGAACGATTTGGAGAGCTCACCTTGGGCTAAGGTGGAGCGAAGTGCTCATTTGGAGATGTTGGGTCTGCCTGACTGGGCGTGTGTGACCACAGGGTCCATGGCAGCCAGTAAGGGTGTTCAAGAGGACCTGGAGCCTGAGAGGGGGACCCAGGTGCCTGACTTAAAGAGAAGAGGCATGGGGCACGGGAAACCGGCCCCCGAAGTTCCCACGGCCCAGGAGGAGGTAGACCCTGAGGGGATGCCCTGGAGCCTACAGGGGAACAGGTAGCTGAACTGGGGGACCTGCCTGAGCTGACCCATTGGCAGCAGGAAGGAGGACCCTCCAGGGAAGAGTTCTGCGTGGAGCAGAAGAAGTGCCCTTCTCTTGTGGGTTTCCGGCAGCAGGCTGCAGACCAGGCAGCAGGTGATCAGTCTGGATCACATTGGATCTACTGGGAGAATGATCTCCTGTATACTGAGCCTAAGGTTGCTGAGCCTGGGTCAGCCCGTGTGCTGGTGGTACCCCAGCGCTTCAGAGCCTTCCTACTGGGGCTGGCTCATGATGTGCCGTTAGCAGGACATTTGGGGCAGGACAAGACCTTTGAGAGGCTTGTCACCCACTTTTATTGGCCCCAAATGCGCAGGAGTTCAGATACTCACTGCAGGACCTGTCAGACTTGCCAGGAAAGTGGAAAGAGTGGGAGGAAGCAAAAGGCTCCTCTCCAGCCATTCCCTGTGGTCAGCACCCCCATTGAACGGGTGGGTATTGACATTGTGGGGCCACTGGACCCCAAGACAGCCATGGGCAACAGGTTCATCCTGGTCTTGGTGGACCATGCCACCCGGTACCCGGAAGCCATCTCTCTCAGGACACTGACGGCCCCCGTGGTGGGACGGGCACTGATCGGAATTTTCTCCCATGTGGGGTTCCCTAGAGAGGTGGTGTCTGACCGAGGTTCAAACTTCATTTCCAAGTATATGAAGTCCCTGTGGCAGGAGTGTGGGGTAACTTACCACTCCTTACCACCCCCAAGGAAATGGGTTGGTTGAGAGATTCAACCGGACCCTAAAAGGCATGATTATGGGTCTTGAGGAACCTATGAGGCGTAAGTGGGACGTCCTCTTACCATGCCTGCTCTTTGCATACCGTGAGGTGCCACAGAAATCTCTAGGGTTCAGCCCCTTTGAGCTTCTCTATGGTCACCCAGTGAGAGGACCTCTGAGTCTGGTCAAGGAAGGCTGGGAGCAATCTCCCACGAAACCTCCCCAGGATGTATATAGCTACATTAGATTAGAATACTTGATTAGATTAGAATACTTGTAAAGCGCATGGCTGCCTCGGCAATGAGGCGTCCCAGCGCTGAGCAAGACAGAGAGAGGCAGAGAGGAGATGCTGGCCTTCAGGAACCAGACTAGGCGTTTCAGACAATTCGCTGAGGCGAATCTGGAAGCCAGCCAGGAGGAGATGAAGTGGTGGTACGACCAGAATGCCATTCTGGTAGAGCTTCAGCCTGGTCAGAAAGTGTGGGTCATGGCCCCAGTGGAGCCTTGTGCGCTCCAGGATAAGTGGACCGGACCATTTGAGGTGGTGGAGCGCAAGAGTCCTGTTACCTACTTGGTGGACTTGCGGTCTCCCAGGAACCCATTGCGGGTCCTGCATGTCAACGACCTGAAGCCCCACTTGGAGAGGTCCGAAGTGGGCATGCTCTTAGCGACAGATGCTGGAATGGAGGAGGAGACTGAGCCTCTTCCTGACCTCCTGTCGGCGACAGAGCAAAATGGGTCAGTGGATGGTGTGAACCTCTCTTCCACCCTGACCCCTGAGCAACAAAATGACTGTCACCAGTTGCTGGGACAGTTTTCTGATCTGTTCTCCCTGATTCCCAGTGTCACTGATTGGTGCGTCCATGATGTGGACACTGGAGACAGTCCTCCTGTTGAGCACAAAACTTACAGGGTAACTGACAGGGTGAGAGCTTGCATCAAGGAGGAGGTCTCCAAGATGCTTGCATTAGGGGTGATTGAGTCCTCTAACAGTCCTTGGGCCAGCCCAGTGGTCTTGGTCCCAAAGGCTGCCGCACCGGGTGCCACGCCAGAACTCCGGTTCTGTGTGGACTACCGAGGGCTCAATTCAGTCACGAGGACTGACGCGCACCCCATCCCCAGAGCTGATGAGCTCATCGATCGGTTAGGGGCTGCCCGGTACCTCAGCACGTTTGATGTAATGTCTGGATACTGGCAGATCGCCTTGACTGATGAGGCAAGAGAGAGGTCAGCATTCTCCACACCAGATGGGCACTACCAGTTCAGGGTTATGCCCTTTGGGATGAAGAATGCCCCTGCCACCTTTCAGAGGTTGGTCAACCAGGTGTTGGCTGGACTGGAAGAGTTCAGTGCCGCCTACCTGGATGACATTGCAGTGTTCAGCACCAGTTGGGAAGAACATCTGCGTCACCTCTGGGAAGTGTTGATGGCGCTGCGGAGGGCAGGCCTCACGATTAAGGCGAGTAAGTGCTAGATCGGGCAGGGTTCCGTGGTGTACTTGGGACACCAGGTTGGGAGCGGCCAAGTGGCGCCCCTATAGCCCAAGATTGAGACCATCCTGTCTTGGGAGCCCCCCAAGACCCAGACAGAGGTGAGAGCCTTTTTAGGACTCACTGGGTATTACAGGAGGTTTGTCAAGGGGTATGGCAGCATCGTTGCACCCTTGACAGAACTGACTTCCAGGAAGCAGCCCAAGAAAGTGATTTGGACTGACACCTGTCAGAAAGCTTTTGAGGCCCTGAAAACTGCCATGTGCACGGCGCCCGTGCTCCTGGCACCCAACTTCTCAAAAGAGTTTATCGTTCAAACAGACGCTTCAGAGCATGGTGTGGGGGCTGTTTTGTCACAGATAAATGAGGAGGGCCTAGATCAACCCGTAGCCTTCATCAGTAGGAGGTTACTTCCACGGGAACAGAGGTGGAGTGCGATTGAGCGTGAGGCATTTGCTGTGGTCTGGGCACTGAAGAAGCTGAGACCATACCTGTTTGGGACTCACTTCCGGGTTCAGACAGACCACAGGCCCCTCAGATGGTTGATGCAGATGAGGGGTGAGAATCCAAAGCTGTTGAGGTGGTCCATTTCCCTACAGGGGATGGACTTCACGGTGGAACACCGCCCTGGTACAGAACACGCCAATGCTGATGGTCTGTCCAGATTTTTCCGCTTAGTGAAGAGAACTCCCAGGAGGTAGGGTAGTTCTCCCCACATTTCAGCTGGAGGGGACACGTGTTAGACCTGGCACTGTTGGCGTGGGTCTCCCTTCCATTTTTCGCTGTTGCCTCATGTGTTTTTGCTGGTTATAGATGCTTTGGGCACTGTGCCACTGCTATTCAGTGCCACAGTGCAAGTGCTCCCTATGATAAATTGGTGTATGGATTAGTGACTCCATGATTGGTTGGTTTGGTTTACTTGTCAGACCCTAGTACAGTGCACTGAGTGTGCCCAGGGCTTGTAAACCAAAAGCTGCTGGTGGGCTTGCAGCACTGGTTGTGCCACCCACAAAAGCAGCCTGTAAAAGTGTGTCTCAGGTCTGCCATTGCAGAGCCTGTGTGCAGTCTGGTACTGCCATGTTGACTGGGCAAGTGCACCCACTTGCCAATCCCTAAACCTTCCCTTTTCTTCATATCAGACACCCCTATGGTAGGCCCAAGGGCAGGGTGCATTGTAAGTATAAGGTAGGACATGCCCTGGTGTGTGTGGCATGTCCTAATAGTGAATTACAGCCATTTTCGTTTTTCACTATTGCAAGGCTACCTGTTCCCCATAGGCCAGAATGGGCAGTTTGATTATTACATCTTATAATCCTAACTGACCCAGGGAACATGGTAGAAAAACGAATTTAGTATGCCTGAACTCAGAATGATAAAATACATCTTTTAGTGAAGTTGGTTTTAACATTCTGTGTTTGAAAATACCACTTTTAGAAAGTAGGTATTTTCTTGCCTAACTATCCAAGCCTGCCTCTGCTAGGTTGTGTATTCCATGTCTGGTTTGTGAGTGACAGGGGCTGGGGGATTCCAGGAGACAGGGTGAGTCAGCCCAGGGCTGAATAGAGAGATCTGCATGGAGATGGGTGGGAGGAGTTGCACCTGGGACCTGAATAGGGCTGTGCCTTCCCTCCACAATGCTGGCTCCACCTCCTGTGGTGCGTCTGATGTCCCTGGCCTACACTGTGAAAGGAAAGAAGGAGTCTTGTCAACAAAGTGCTCCAGGACTGACCAGAACTGGTTTGGACTAGGCAAAGGCCTCTCTGCCTTCAGAGAACAAAGGGAAAATGAGTATAAAAGATCACTTTTGGGAAACAAGAAGAACCTTTGCTGAGGAGAGGAACCAGAGAAACTGAGGAGGAGACTGTCCCTAAGCTGAGTGCTGTTTGGGGTATTGGCCTGCAGTGGTTGCCTGACTGCCAAAGAAAGGAGAAAGGAACTTTGTGTGTACTTTGATCAACTTGTAAAGGATCTCCAAGGGCTTGAGATAGAGCTTGCCTCTTACTGAAGTCTCAGGGACAACAGACTTCACCAACCAGCTCCCCTGCCTTCCCTTGCTGGGAATTGAAGTGCCTGCTGTTGAGCTGGGCCTTCTGAGAGACTGCGTGTCGCTGGGAGCTGGAAGCGCGACTCAAGACGAAGAAGCAGCCGTTGTCGTCGCATCACCAGAGAAGTGTGCCACCGCTGTCGCCATCGCATCACCCGAAGCGCCTCGCATCACCGGAGAAGAGTGTCACCGTCGCAGCAGACGCCGTCGCATCACCGGAGAAGAGTGTCGCTGCTGTAGCCGCTGTCGTCGCATCGCTGAGAAAGCGTGCCGCCGCTGCCGCTGTCGCATCGCATCACCGAGGCACCCCGCATCCCTGGAGAAGAGTGTCGCCGTCGCAGCAGACGCCGTCGCATCACCAGAGAAGCGTGTCGCAGGGCCTGTCGCGGCTCAGAAGAATCGTTGTCGCCGCACGGCCGTCGGGCATGCACGCATCGTTGTCGCATCAAGAAGAAGACGCCACTTTGTTTCATTGCACCGGATCTTCATCGCATCACGGCGCTGCTGGTCGCATCGCCACGGAAGCGCAGTAAGAAACCGACGCATCACCTCCCCACGCGGAGAAGAACTGACGCATCCCCTACGCAGCAGTAGGGACCCGAAGCATCACCGTTCTTGCGTGTGAGGAACCTACGCATCACCTTCCCTGCAACACTTTCGTTGTATAGCGTTACGCATCCAAAGGTACATTGAACTCAAAGTGTCGCATTTACCATCCAAAGAGAACTAAGCTAATTCTACCATTTTTAAGTACAGTATTGTGGATTTTTGTTGTTTGTGGTCTTGTGTTAAGTCTATATAAAAATACTTATTTTTATACTACAACTTGTGTGGTGTCCATCTGTAGTGTTGTCACTTGATTACTGTACGTGTTCACAAATGCTTCACACACTGCCTCTGAGATAAGCCTGTCTGCTCGTGCCAAGCTACCAAGGGGGTGAGCAGGGGTTATTTTAGGAGTGTATCCCCCTTACCCTGACTAGACGCAAGGGTCCCTATTTGGACAAAGGTACCTACCTCTGCCAACAAGAGACCCCCAAATCTAACAGGTTTCAAAAAACAAAATGGGAAATATCGTTTGTACAGGATCTTTGAAAGATTAATGACATAGTTATTCCATGTTGTCCCATGGTACTGAATCCAGCAACAATACTTTTTCTGGTTCCTTGCACTGCAGAATGGTTTACAGTTGTGGATCTCAGTCACGCCTTCTTCTCTATTCTGTTGCATGAGGACAGCCAGTACTTGTTCTCATTCGTGTTTAGAGATAGAGTTTTGGCATGGTGCCGAGTTCCACAAGGGTATTCAGATCAATCTTTAATCAGATCTTGAAAAGGAATCTTGAAACTCTGGAGATGCCTTGCAGCTCAGTTCTTGTGCAGTATATTGATGACCTACTGGTGGCATCAAACACATGAGAAGCTTGTAAACAGGATACAATTGCATTATTAAACCACTTGGCAGAGAATGGCCACAAGGTGTCTCCAGACAAGCTGCAATATTGTAAGAAAGAAGTTCACAATTTGGGATACATCATTGAGAAAGGAACGAGAAACGTGTCTCAAGAGAGAGTGGAAACGATTTTGACTATGAATCTGCCAAAAACATAGAGAATATAGAAGAAGTCAGAATGTTTCTGGGAATGGTTGTCTACTGTAGACAGTGGATACCCAACTTTTACCTAGTGGCCAAGCCTTTACAGAGGTTGACAAACAAAGATGTGCCTGGTCCACTTCCATGGGACAACGATTGCTTTCAAGCTTTCTTAGAACTGAGAGAAAGTCTCTGTCGTGCCCTGGTGCTAGGAATGCCTGATTACACAAAGATGTTCACATTATGTTTCAGTGAGAGGGAAGGCTGTGTTCTCTCAGTGCTTATTCAGATGCATGGAGATTCGCAAAGACCTGTGGCATATTTTTCGACTACCCTTGACCATGTTGCCACAGGACTGCCCGGCTGCTTTAAAGAGGTTACGACCATTGGTGTCAGTATCTAGAGATGTGAGAGCATAATGATGGGACATCCTCTTACAGTGATGGTTCCTCATTCGGTGGAGATATTGCTCACCCAAACTAAAACACAGTATTTGACAATCAGCAGACTTACAAAATATGAACAACAGATACATGCATCTTAAAATATGTTACTCAGGAGATGTCACATGCTGAATCCAGCTACTTTGTTGCCTACTCCTGAGAACAAAATTGATGAGGATGAAGTTGAGCATGATTGTTCAGAAGTCATGGACCTATGCACCAAGCCAAGACCAGACATTAAAGATGAGCCTCTTGATGAGCCTGACCATATAATCTTTGTGGACGTCTCATGTTTAAGAAACAGTGAGGGAATTCTGAGAGCAACCTATGTGGTTTGCACAGTGCAAAAAAATAGCAGAACTTCATGGCTTCGAGGTGTTACCTCTGCACATGTGGCAGAATTGATTGCCCTTTCAAGAGCATGTTGCCTTTTAGCACAGATGAGAGTGACTATATTTACAGATAGTCAATATGGCTTTTGTGTGGTCCATGATTTTGGACAGTTATGGTCACAAAGGAGATTTATGACATCTTCAGACTCCCCCATTAGAACTGGGGAATATGTGAAAGAATTGTCGGATGCATTACAGTTGCCCTAGGAAATCGCAGTAGTGAGGTGTACTGCTCATAGAACAGAAAATGATTATGTTGCAATTGGAAATCGATATGCAGATGAATTTGCCCTATATTGAGCACTTGTGGGTTATACATTTAATGGAGACTACACAAATGAATCTGATGAGTACACTGATTTCTCTATGTTGTTGTCAGTAGCTCATTCTTGGGAAGAGATCAAAACGTAACAAGAAAATGTTTCAGAAGCAGAACAACAAAGTTAGATCAGAGCAGGTTGTGTCAAGAATGAGAATGACATTTGGGTTTCAGCTGATGGAAGACCTGTGTTATCAGGTAGTTTGTTGTTTCCCACGACATGACATTTTCATGGTCCTACACGTTTTGGTATAGATTCAATGGGTGGGCTGTTTAGACAGAACTGGTTTAATCCCTGATTCAGAGTTATAGCAGAAGAATTGTGTCACAGATGTGTAACATTCTGGCAGAAGAATGTAGAAAGAACACATGTAACCATGAGCAATGTAGGAAGATCAGGGGACAATGCAATTGGACTTTATCGAGATGCCTGTCTAAAATGGGTTGAGATACATCCTGGCTATAGTGTGCAATGTCTCTCAATGGGTGGAAGCCTGCCCAACACAGAGAAATGACAGCCTCACTGTAGCTAAACTGATGTTGCAAGAATTGATACCCAGGTACAGTTTTCCGGTTTCTCTGGAGTCAGATTGAGGGACTCATTTTAATAATGAGGTCCTTAGAATGCTGCGTGTAGCTCTTCAAGTGGAACAGAGATTACACTGTAGCTATTGACCGGAGGCTAAAGGAATAGTGGAGCTAGGTAAGCAGAACCTTTAAGTCCTGAATAGCAAACGTTTGTGCTGCCACATCAATAGCCGGATGTGTTATCAGTGGTTGTGAACAGTCTTCAAAGTACTCCTGACAGGAGAACAGGATTATCACCTCATGAAATCCTCATAGGACATGCAATGAGACTGCCTACTCTGCCTGCACATGCACTTGTGAACATCATAGATGACATGATACTCGATCACTGCAAAGGACTGACTGACGTGGTGCATTCTGTTTCTCACCAGGTTGGAGATGCCACTGCCAATCCACATCAGGAGCAGTGCCATGGCCTTAGTCTCGGTGACTGGATGTTGGTGAAGAAGCATGTGCGGAAGTCCTGTTTTGAGCCAAGGTAGAAAGACCCCTACCAAGATATTCTGATTATAAACACTGCTGTCAAATGTGCTAGGATTGCTAATTGGGTGCATGTATCACACACTCAAAAAGTAAGGTGTTAACATGAAGAAGTAGTGTTCTTTGAACTTGGTCAAAGAGCACCGGTGACAGTACATTCAGAAGAACAAGAAAGGGGTGAAGAACTGCAAGATCGCACACCAGTGCAATATCGCAGAGTGGTGTGGAAGTACCCTCTGAAGAAAACAGAGTTTCACCAAGACAGTTGAATTACCGAGATGAAGGAATGAGTGTGAGACAAGAAGTCTGGATCTGGAGATTCGAATGGTTATGTGGTAAAAAAAACAATTGAGATCAAGTGTGTCAATTGAATGAATACCGCCTACAATCATCAAAGAAGCAGAATCTAGCGGTATAAGTGACACAGAAGAGGATCAACAGACACTGAGGAGATCCAAAAGAACAAGAGTATCGTGTTGAAGGTATTCAGCACCTCAGTGGACCTACTACTCGAGAAATGTGCCTCGTGACTCAAAAAAACTGTCCGGATGAATAGAGCTCCGAGTTGTTTAAGCCTCCATGATATGCCACACTGACAAACAGCACTGATTTAAACAAAATATCTGAAATAAATATTGCAATTGAGAACTCGACAAACATTATTAATTGAACTTGAGACCGAAAACAGCTACAACGACAAAATAATTAACTGTGTTAGAGTAAAGAAATAAAAGGAGATTGAGATAATAATAAGAACTAATAAAAACCAAAAGAATTAAGAAGAATTCCCTAGGTTCAAGTTTGCAGTAGAAGAGTAGGGATAACACATTTAAAAGAAGATAGAGTAGGGTTAAGCATGACTCACAAAGATTATCATATATAAGCTGCAAGTCAACTTTCGAAAGGAAGAAAGGTTTTGCTTTTTGCACAAGTAGACGTTAAGGCAGAGAACTGAATCTGCTTCCTGCTATATTCTACTCAAGTGTCTGACTACAGACAAACGTGTACATTATTTGATAAAAGAATTTCCAACTAACTTTTATTCTAGATTAGTTCAAGAACATACACAAGCTTAAGATGTCAATGATTACTATGTCTGTGCTCATTTACCTTCTTCAGCTGCAGACTAAGGCCCACATGCATCAAGCTAATTTGCGCTCGGAAAAATTGCGAATCGGTAAAAAAAGCCTTTACCGATCGCAAATTAGCTAGTTCAGATGCATTAAGCGAAATCGCAAGAAATAGTAGTACTCGCAATTTTAGCGCTTCATAAAATACAGAATCGGTAATACCGAATCTGTATTTTAGGAAGCGCAATTAAGAAATCGCAAAATGCGATGCATCAAGTTTTCGCTAATACAGAACCAGCCTAAATTCGCAATTTGCATTCCTTAAACTAGAAGACATCACATCAGGTGGTAAAAATCACACATAATCAAAAACAGGTGTAAATCATCAGCAAACTACTTAAACAGTCCCAGAATGCATCCCACAGACCCACCATGGCAGCGCTCTACGTTGTGGCGAGGAGGATGAGGCTGAGAGCAGCAGCACAGAGGAGAAGGAGGATCCAGGAGAGAATCTTTAGAGTGCGCGTCACATTGCTAGGGCAGACGGAGGAGGAGATCTATGATAAATATAGGCTGAATGCTGCAGCTATCTTGGCTCTAATTGCTGAGTTAGACCCTATACCGCAGCGGCAGACCCGCAGGACACATGCCATACCCACCCATGTGCAGGTCCTGTGTTCCCTGCATCTCCTAGCTTCAGGGTCCTTCCAGGGAGTAATTGCAGCAGCTGGAGGGGTCTCCCAAAGTGCCATATCCCGTTTTTTTAACAGTTTCCTAAATGCCATGTTGCAGAGGATACACAACCACATCAGGTTCCCCACCACACCACAGGAGTTGATGCAAACCAAATTAGATTTCTATCAGGTTGCACAGTTCCCGCATGTGATTGGTTGTATCGATGGGACACATGTACCCATATGTCCCCCTGCAGTGAATGAGTATGTCTACCGCAACCGGAAATCTTACCACTCACTGAACATACAGGTAACATGCAACTCAAAAACACTAATCACTGACATTGTGGCAAGTTACCCTGGCAGTGCCCATGACGCATACATCTTCCGGCACAGTGGAATACACAGACGTCTACTTGCGGGGAGTTCGGAGAAGGATATCTACTGGGTAAATCAATGTAATACTGTAATTTAAAAATGTACATCATGGTGACACATTGCAGTGACTAATGTATGTTGGTGTCTCACATCCTGTAGGTGATAGCGCATACCCTGTGAGGTCTTACATCCTCACCCCATACCTGAATCCTGCCACTCAAAGGGAGCGACGTTACAATCGTGCGTACATTGCTACGCGCAATGTTATTGAAAGGACATTTGGGGTACTCAAATCACGATTCCGCATCATACACAAGAGCGGTGGGGCATTACAGTACAGTCCTGAGAAATGCTGTAAGATTGTGGCAACGTGCGCTATGTTGCACAACATAGCCACCAATAGAGGCATCCCCTTGGTGGACTCTGACAGCGAGCCAGAACAGGACATACAGCCGATACAACCACCCCATGCAGCAGGCGGACCACATGCAGCAGAGGGCAGACGTAGAAGAGCAGAAATCACGCAACATTACTTCTAAGGTGAGTAAGCACATGACAACACAGAATTTGGTTCAAGGTTTAATGTGACAGTTGTGTGTATGTGTTAATGCACACATACCATGTACAGGCAATTACATTTCATTGCCTTGGGACTGCAACGGCAGTGTGTATAGGTAACACATATCTGGTTACATCACCAGATTGTTTGTATGTCCAAATGTCTAACGCTTCCTGTGACGCCCCCCTGTGGCCCTTGTAGTAGGCCCAGCTGCATCTGACATAGTGTCTTCTGTGACTGCCTGACTCCTGCTACTGCGCTCCTGCTATGTGCCACAGGCACCAGTAGGCTGCTAAGGCTGGAGGCCTCCTCACTCTCCCCCTCCATGCATGAGGTTCCCACTGGCTGCTGCTGTCTGCAGCCCTTCCACAGCAGTGGTGACCTGGATTAGGCCCCTGGCCACATCCCCACAGCAGTGGGTCATCTCAACCTGCATGGCGACTGCACGCCTGTATAGCTGAGCTGTCGTAGAACTCAGCCTGTTGATGGCCCTGGTGTATCCGCGCATGCGCCCCATAGAATGTTGTTGCCTCCTGGTATTGGAGATATGCTCAGCCTGCATGACACTGCACATCTGTTCAATGGCTGTTGCAACACGGTCAAGTTTGTCACCGTGTGCCCTGAACCCCTCAACGAGTGCAGTCGTCTGCTCCTTCATGCAGTCACGAATCCCACCCATGTGTGTGGCCATTGTTCCCAATTGCTCCTGCATGAGTCGCATGTTCTTCTGTTGCAGGCGCTGGACCCTCAACATCTTGGTCTCAAGCACACTGCAGGCAGCTTCACCATCGTCCACAGCAGACCTCAGAAATGGACTTGGCCTTCGCCTGCGGAACGGACTGTGACGTGGTGGTATTGTTACCTCTGGTGGTGGGGTGGGGGTGTATGGGCAGTGCCCTGTGGGTCTGCTCCTGTTTGTGTGTCCTCCTCACTATCCAAATCGGGCAATGGCAGTACTCTTCTCCTGCGTTGAGTGGGAACAGGTAGGGGCGAGGATGCCGGCATCTCTTGTCCCTCATCTTGCTGGTCTGTATGTCCCTGTGAATCGTGGATGTCTGCCACGTCACTCTCCTGTGATGCATCTGTGAGGGAAACAGTGCAAGATCATTTTGTTTTGTAAAATGTAAAAAATCTATTTTTTGCACATGTTTGTGACATTGCGCTCACAGAGGTGTAATAAATTAACTTCTGTGATGTAGGAAGTCTACTGTTGTCACTGCCTTGCTGTACGCTGTTGCATTTGAACTGTGCTACTCCCCCATGCTTTGCCATTACATATGTTTGCATACAACTCCCACAATGCATTAGGGGTTGCAAGTAAGAGGTGGACTGGACTCATGCCTGCTACACTACGCAGGGTATGCATTTGTTGCACTTTGGCTTACAATTATTTTGCAATATGTTTGGATGTGCTCTTACCTTGGGAGGTCCCCGCATGTCCTGAGGTGTCAATCTGCGTGACCCCGACAACTGCCTCGGGCTGCAGAGTGGATTCCACCGAGTCGTCCATTGGGGTGTTTGCAGGCTGAGTGGATGTTCCCCCTCCTGTTTTTCTTGCAGATGCCAGCCTTTCAGCCACTCTCTCTTTTGCCCGGCTGCGAAGGTCATACCATCGCTTCTGTAAGTTGCTGATGTCACGGTGTGTGACCCCCACAGAATTGACCCGGGCTTGTATCCCAAGCCAGATCTTCCGCTTGACTGACTCTGCAACATGCAGGGATTGTTTCCCAAACAGCTGGTCATTTTTTGGACGACTTCCTCAGTGAGTATTTCCAGTTCCCTCTCACTGAATTTGATCTTCCTCTTCCTGCCTTCTCCTTTCTGCTTTTTGTTTCCTGGGTCCATTGTAATTGTTGGTCTCAGATTCTGCTAGAAAATGTGTTTTCCAGGCTGTGCACCAACAGTCTTCCTCCTCCTCAGTCTCTAACTCTGCACAGGTGTGTGGTATCTGGGATTCACTTCCTGGTATGATGTCATCTCCATGAGACGATTGGCGCTTCATAAATACCGATTCGGTATTTGCGAATTCGCAGATACCAAATCGGTATTTGCGAATTCGCAAATACGGAATCGGTAAATAGTAATCTGTAAATATTTTAGCGATTTTTAAGGAATCGCAAATATTTACCGAATTATTTGGTGCATTCCGTTTAGCGAATCTGAAATAGCGAATCCTTAATTTTCGCTATTTTAGAGTCGCAATTTTTTTCTTTGATGCATGTGGGCCTAAATGCCTTATCACCACATCCCACTGTCAAATGCATTAACATGTAGCATACTACTTAGCTTATTTTATAGACAGGAACTCTTTGAATATTATTTTTCCAATTACGACATGATTCTTTCAAAAGTACCCTTCAGAAAAACATTAATTTACACCCACAGGTAAAGTATCAAGACACTGCTTAGTATTTCTTTAAATCACCCACTGTTATAGACACTCTTAAGGCATATGAGAAACATTTGACCTGTCTGATGAGCCAATTAAAAAAGACATACATTATGTCATTAGAGGAATGGAGAGCTCAAATTTTTCATAATAAAGACAAAGATGACGTTTATAAGAAGAAGATGAATATAAAAATGGTATATCCAAGATTGAAATTAGACAGACAACAAAAATTTAATTTATGTGTTTACAAAAGAAAAATCAATTTAGAAAAAGACACATTGGAATTACTAGTTGTGAACACACATTTGAAGTTTAGGGAGGACCCATTCAAATTCTTACAGGGGAAGAAGCAATTATTCCAGGGGTGTATTTTGTTTGTGGGCAAGATGCCTATTTCCAGTTACCAGCTGATTGGGGGCGGGGTATTTGCTATTTAGCTTTATTTTTCCCCAAGATGTACCATGTAAATAGCTTAGATGCTTTAACCATGCCTGACACCATCTCGCAGACATACAACAAGTGTTTATGATGGAACACAATTAGTTGGAGACATATTTGGAGTAAATATTAGGCGCGGGCGGAGAGCTTAAAAATACATTAAAGGTAAAAGAAAAAAAACTTACCTTGACTGCGGCGTCCCCGGGCTGCCCTCCTCCTCTTCCTCGCCATCTCAGGGTGATCTGCGCATGCGCGCGCGCCCACGCATGCGCATTCCTTGCGAGAAATGCGCGGGCGCGCACGCATGCGCAGATCACCCTGAGACAGCGAGGAAGAGGGCAGCCCGGGGACGCCGCAGTCAAGGTGTCTTTTTTCTTTTACCTTTAATGTATTTTTAATTAATTCTTAATAGGGGGGGTGGAGGCGGGTGGCGGAGCGGAGTTCCACAGAGTTTGTTCCCAACTCCGTGGACCTCTGCGTAGTCCCGCTCCGCCAGCTCCGCCCAGGGTTAGTAATTATACCACCTATAGGAGTAGTTTTAAATGACAAAAAGATTAGCAAGCTGTCAACAGTAGTGAACAAAATGGCCACTGGTACATTTGGATCTTTGCTGGCTTATAACAGAATTAGTGGCTGTTAGATTGGTGGTTTTACAAAATCGATTAACTTTAGACATTTTGCTGGCAGAGAAAGGCGGAGTTTACAAGATGCTGAAAGCTTAGCATTGCTGTTCATATATACCAGATGAAAGTAAAAGGATAGAAGAATTCACAAAAATATTTCTGACCTGAAACCTAAATTAGAACCATTAGAAACTACAGGTATATTAGAAAATTTGGCAAAGGAGCTTCTGCTGTTGGTAACTGGTTTGCAACAGTAGGAGGAGGAGTTTTTACAGTAATTTTAGAACCTGTACATATTATAGGCGCTTGTTTGATAACTTTATATGCTGTATATAAAATAGTTACATGTTGTTTAAACAGGACAAAGAATAAAGAGGGAATCAGAAAAATTAGAAGAGAACTAGCAAGGAATGAGAGGATAAATAGAGAATACAAGGTATTGCAAAAACCTAGAAAATACAAAACGGAAAGGATGACTCAATCAAGAGTCAAAGTGCACTCTGAAAGATTCGTTTGTTAAGAAATTGTGATGATTTTTCAACTATCAGAGGGGGGAAAAAGGTAACGTAAATTTAATTATTTACCAGATGCCTTATTAAAAATACAAAAGTGCAGAATTCACGTTCAAAATAAAGTATGTTTAATGCACGAATTGTAGTAGGCAATCACACATAGAACCTATAAGCCTGTAACCTAGTAATGAGGCTCCGATTTAATTTTAAGTTGCCATATGTAATGACACTATGTTTTAACGTGAAGGCTCATTAGTACTGGAATGGTTGTTCTTCACTTTCACGGACAAGTTGTGCAAGTTGTTTTTGTTCTCTTTGCTGCAGACGTTGCAAGTTCGAAGCTACTGTTTATTAGCGGATGAATTGACATTTGTTGTGTTAGACGCCTGATAGGGATGTTCTCACCACAGACGATGTAGACAACAGGGAGAATGATTCAGGGGAAGACGATATTACAAACAAGAAAGGATGAGCCTGCAACATTCAAAGACACATGGTTGAAAGACGATTGTACTCTGGAGAGAAGATGGGTAGTAGACCTATTCCCAGGAGTGTGCTAAAATCTTACTGGTCAACTTGAAGAAGAAAGATCATCAATGTTGATACTATTAATGCTACATAGAAAATGTGTGTTTATATTATTAAGTGTTCCTAGACTATGCAGCAATGCAATAAGAGCAGATGCTTCTACTCCTTTTTCCATTCCTTAGACTAAGAGCAGCATCTCATTCTGATTCCTTTTTTTTCCAGACTCCCTGAGAGGAGACCCTGTACTGAGTTTCCTAGACATCTCTTTATGGGAAGTCTTAGTTTTTTCCTGATTTGCTCTTATTAGAACTGAGAAGATATATAGCTTATTCCATTGAAACGTTATGCTTATACTCAACTCTCTCATCAGAAACTCTTCATGAGTTTCTGAACTAACATCTAAAACCCCTTTTGTATTATCTTGACTTAGCTTAGAATAGGGAGGTTTCTTAATGGAACACGCTTGTCAAATTATATCAATGCTTATGTGAATTGCTGAATGGATTTACCTTATTACGAAAAATTGATTGATTGATTGTTAACTTTTGCTGATGATCCTTGGAGAATAATACCTTAATAAAATGAATGAATTACAAAAAGGTTTCAAATAAAACCCTTTATTTAACTCAACAAAACTCTCTTTATTGACTGAACTAAACAAATGATAATTGATGTTGAGAATTAACTTTGATGTCTCAGCTGACAACAAAGATCCATAGACCTGAAGTACGCTGTGTTCTAGGTGAGAAGTAAGTAATATCTTTATTTGTGTGATTAATTAAAACCATTGCAATAGTGAGAGCAGTTAACATTCAATTACTCAGAGTAGTCAACCATAATTGAGATCCAAAATGTACAGTTTGATCTTATGTCAATATTCAGGTACAACAGTGCTCTGTGATGCGAAGATCATGTAGCTAAAACAGTAAAAGATAGTTTATCAAAAATAAAACCTGCTTTTAGTGGCTAAAACTAATAGAATTAAGAAACCATAGGTCCACAAAATACTGTATGGGCAGCAAGAACCAATGTACAGAGTCGGCAGCATATAAACTCATTGTACAAATAGCAAGAGCAGAAACAGTTAAAAAAAAATTCTCAGAAGTAAAACCTGCTTTTAGCAGCTAAAATAATTGGGTTTAAGAGTCCGTAAGACCATAAGATTCTGTATAGGCTTCAAAAACCAATGTACAAAGTCAGCAGCCTTCAGACTCTTACTACAGATGACAGGGACCAGTGTGCGAAAACGAGCGATTTATAAGTTCCAGTTAAATGTGCAAATTAGCAATTGGTTGAGGAACTCCTTTAGTCTGTGAGTCATTCTCCTTTCCAAGTTGTTTTAGCCTCCTGTGATTTTAGTATTTGGCCAGGAGAAATACACGCTTATTAGTCAATGATCTGTTGTCACTGGTGTTTACTTTCTTTTCAGCAATGCTCAGGAATCGTACAAGGCGGCAGGCTAACTGCACATCTCCACCAGCAAAGCATGCTTTCACTGCCTGCCTGCATGTTCTTATTCGCTTGGCATTAAAGAGGGGCTTTAGCAGTGATCTGTATTCATATATACGTTCTCCACATATGCACAGCAGATGAGTCATGTCCTCTTTTGCTGCCCCACATAACCGGCAACTGAAGGTTGTCTGTGGGCGTTTCCATGGTGGTAAGTGGAGCAGAGATGGGAGGATGCCATGTTGGTGCCTCAAATACTTTTCTTTAGTTGCTTTGGTAAACCCTGTACCTAGGTAAGGTTATGGGACTGCCCTGGGGTAACTGTGCAGAGTAAACCATCCCTGTGCCCTTCCAGACAGCAGTGATTTATCCTCTGCCAAGGAAACCCTTTTGACACTTCTGTTGACAAGCTGTTTGAAGCTGTTGTATGATCCTGGGGCCTTTCAGATATCACATAGGCCCAATTGATCTATTGACTCTTGAAAAAAAAGGAGTTTGCTGCACTGTTATTTTCAGACAGCAATTAATTCCATAGATGAGCATTTAATGAGCCGGGCTCAGCTCTCTTGATCTTATACCAGCTTTTGACATAAGCGTCTGTGCATGCGAGTTGTTGTGTCTGCATACCAAATTCCACTCTTATTTGAGCCGGTTAAGTGTATTTTGGTAAGTTAAAAATCATTCTCAGTGCTCCCATGACTATACCATTCAGCGTGCTGGCATCCATACCCCTCATTCACTCGCTCCCATAGGTGATAGATGGAATGAGTTCTGCCTGTAACACCTGAATCAGTGGAGTAAAGCTTGGACCGCCAATTTTGTTCTTGAGATTTTTTAGTACTACTGCTGTTGCGATACCTCTTCTTTTTAATGCCTCTTTATGAGCCATCAATGTCTATTATGAACCCCAGATATTTGTATTCATTGACTGTTTCTAGCCGTTGTCTTGTCAGATGCCAGTGATGTTTTCCGGTTACCTTATTTTGGTTCAACTGCATAGCTTTGGATTTGTCTAAATTTATTTTCAGCCCATTTTCAACAGAATAGCTTTGAGTAGTGTTCAGTAAGTGTTGGAGGCCAACCGGAGTTCAGCTGATGAGCACAAAGCGTCAGCATATAATAGATTCAAAAGGGCAAGACCGCCCATCTTTGGGGCATGGGAATTACACTTATCCAATTTGGTTGATAGATCTGACCAAAACAGAATGAACAAAGTCGAGGCTAATACGCAGCCCTGTTTCAGCCGCTTTGTGGTTGGAATCCTTCTTGACAGATGGTCTCCAGCTCCCAGCTTCACTTGGACCCAAGTATCAGTGTGTAGAAGAATCAGCTGATCCAAAAGACTGGGTGGTATATTTTTTGGGGTGAGTTTGTCCCTCAGCTTCTTTCTGTCAACGCGGTCGAAGGCTGAGGAATAATCGATGAAGCAGACGTATAATGGCAGGTTGGCATCTTTTACAGCATTTATCAGCAGGGATAGAATTAATATATTTGTGGTTGGCCCCATGTGCTTGCTAAAGCATGTTCGATTAATGGGGATACCTGCATTTTCTAATGCTCAATCTGTTAGTTCTTCTAGAATGAGGTCAGCATAGTATTTAGCATCGTTGTATATTAAGGCGACCAGCCTATAGTTTTTTGCCTCATTCTTGTCACTTTTCTTGTGGATTGGAGAGATGATTGAGGCTGGGATTGTTTCTGTTTGAAGAATCTGCTCAAAGACTGGTTGTAATGCTTCTGCCCAGTAATCCAGGTCTAGTTTAAATAGAACCGAGGGCGCTCCCTCCCTCCTGCCTTTGGCTATCCTGTTTGTGATCTGTTTGGCGGTAATTGCGATTGTGAATGTTGCCTGAGCATTATTTAGATCATGAGTTTTTCCTGCCTCTGTATAACTTGTTGTCTCCTCTTAATTTGCACTGCTGGAGGATTCCGTGTTAAAGTGATGCTAGAGAAAGATTGCTCAGGCCTCTTCTGTCAAGTGGGAGCTAACTCTGTGAACTGTGGGGTTCTGTAATCTGTTTACCATGCGCCAGAATCTTGCGCTGTTATTGCTTTTTATGTCATGGAGTAGTTTGGCCCAGAGCGTCTCTTCTGATTCCCTTTTCAATTGCCAGATTAACTGTTTCTTATTCACTTTTAGTTGTCTCAACTCCTTTAGATCATTAATATTCGGGCCGGATAGGCCAAGCTTCCACAGTGATCTATTTATTGCTTTCTTAAGATGTTGAATTTGCTTATTTTGTGAAGTGGAGAGGCGATTGGCTAAAATGATTTGTGATTTGGGGGGATTCCCTTGTTGAGGCTTTTCTCTTGTCGTCAATCCTTACCCTTCATTTGCTCAGTGAGCTTGTCCTAATACTTTTGTGAAGTTTTCGCACCTGATTGTTGCTGTTGGGCCTGCCATTCAATTTTCTTACCAAAGGTCAACAAGTCGTTCTGAATGATGGTTTTTGCATTTGATCCTTTCATTATTTATTGTATGTATGGAGCTAAGATCTTCCACTGGCCGGTTTGGATTTGCACCTTGCACACTCATTGTGATTTCTTGAGGGAGATGATTACTATGATCTATTGCTCCTAGATGATAGTCTGCTATTTTGCAAATAAAGGGAAGGGTTACAAAAGTGTAGTTTATTGTGGTGCTGGCTGATGAGTTATGAAAGGATGCTGCAGGGGGCAGTCTCCCAAGAAGCGCCTGTTTAATGTGCCAACGTTTACATGTTCCATATCCCTCAGTAGTTTTTTGGCTAACCTGGTTTGCTTTCCCCACTTATTACTTTCCTGCTGCAGGATGTTCCATGCAGACAGATGATCTTACAGGACGTGGTCCTCTTCCGGTGGACCGAGGAAGTGCATGTTGAAATTGCCTGTTAGTACGAAATTTGGCGTAGGCTCCTCCATTAGTAACCTTGTTAGTTCCCCTCCCAGGAGTTTCACCCCATTGATCTTATCACGTGGGTGCACGTATACGTTTATGAGCACCATCTGTAGATCCTTGTTGCCACTTCTTATATGCACTTTGAGTGATTGTGTGGCATTTGTCAATGCTGATTTAGTATCCAGCACCTTAGCCACACTAATGCTCTTTATTGAGGTATATGTTGCAAGCCCTACTTTTAAATGACCAAAATTAGCACTTTTTGCAGCTGGCAGATAATGTGTTTTGAAACCTTGAGGATGAAACAGTTGATCTAACCAAGTCTCTTGTAGGAAAATAAGATTGAAGGTTTGAAATTATGGCAGTAGTTGTGAGTCCATTGTTTTATTTCCCAAGCCGTTTGTGTTCCAAGAGCATAGTCATAAGTGGGTATTGTCCGTTGGTGGTGGTTTTGTTCCAAGTCAGGAGTTGTGGCTCCAAATATTTATTGTTCTAGCTAGACAACCCCAATCATCTAATGTTGAGGTGCCAATCCTGGCTTGCCTAACCCTCCAGCCATTGTGTTTCTCCTTGTGCGCTGGGGATGAGCTCCGTGCCCCTCTCAGTACGAATGTGTCTTCGTCGTAGTGTGCATAGGGTGAAGGTCTGGTTGCTCATTATGTTTTGGTACTAGGGGTTCCAGAGAGCCTGTTTTTTGGTAAGGCATCACTTTGATCCACCAGACACTTAATTGTGCTTTCTCATCCATGAGCCTCTTCGCTATTCCAAGTGTTGCCCAGGTTGCTATTATTGCCTCGTTCGATGAGAGATTTTTGTACTCTTTGAACTCAATTGATTCCAGGTCACTGGAATTTAGATAACCCGGTTTGCTAATTGATGTTTGCAATCGCAGAATATTCCCTCTGTTGAGAATGTCCACCCGGCCTCTTGACTTGTATTCAGAGATAAACAGAATAGTGTGGGGTTCTGGCTGCAACCACAAGTAATTTAGGGAGTTGGCTTGATATACCCGTTCTACCAATACGGGGGGCTTGTTGCTGCTATCTGTGCTGATTCCAAGGTACTTTCAGTAGTTAAACTTAAAGGTTCTTCCTGTGAAGCTACTATCTCCCCCTCTATCATACTAGTTGTTTGGTCTTTCTGGATAATGCCATCCCTACTCCTTTGAGCCTCCTCAGCTGCTTTGATGTTCGTACCGGGCTGGTTAAGGTTATTTTGCATGTTTGCTGTTGTTGTTTCGCTGTTAGCCCCAGCACTTGGCTTCTTGTCGCTGGGATAGAAGAGCCGATTTGGAAGAATGTTGTTATGTCGGTCTTCCATTTCCTGCCCTTCCGCCTCTGTTTCCTGCGTTGCTTTGAGGCAGATGGTGCTAATGCTCCAGCCTCATCCTTCTCTGACTGCTCTAGCTGGGGGAATCCTTTCTGATAGCTGACTCCTCCAAGGGTAATGGTGGCTGCCCACCAATCTCTTGATCTTTAATGTGTGCATTCTTCTGAGGGTGATTGTTTTGCTCTTGTGCATTTTCCTTGCTGGTTCCGACCCCCAAACCATCTCAGTTGTTTGTTCGGGTGTTGTATTACCCATCCTGGGAAGGCTGGCCTGGGACTCTGCCCTTGTGGTATAAGTTGCCTCTTTTATATCAGACAGGAGATCCCCCATCATGGATGGTAGTGTTGATAGTTTGTCGACTATTGCAACGCAAGTGCAACATGACTGAATTAGTTGCGTTTCAGCCTGAGCCCTTCTGATCAGATTATTAACGTCAGGTAGTTTGGTGTCAATGTTTGAGACATGGATGGCCAGGAAATTGAGGAATGATAATTGAATGTCCATTTTATCAGACTTGCATTGCATCACATTGATTGACAGTTGCATAGTGTTTAATAAGGATGTCCATATATTATCTGTCCCTTTCTGCTTCTACTCAGTGTTCATGATTTCAGGCATTTTGGTGCCCTTCTCCTGGGATAATTCAGGTGAATATGAAGCTACCAATTCTTCCCACTCTTGCGTTGTTAGATATGATGTATATGATGTGTCTCCATTTGCGATCTCGGTATCTAGCCTCTCTGGGGGGGGGGAATCATTATCGGAGGCACTTTTGAAACCTGCTTTGTGGCTGAGAGTCTGGCCAGGTGAGGTTCACTAAGTTTGCTTTCATGGCTCGCCATGTTGTGAGTCACATTTTATTATGCTCTGTGGAGCTTCCTTTAGGTGTAAATAAGTTATAATGCCCAGGTCGTCCAATTTATTTCCGCCTGAGAGTTCTTTTGCTTCTTGCAGGTGTGAAGCAGGGCTTGATGTCATTGTTTCCTTAGGGTAGGCCTCCATTTGCTCATTACTGTGTGTAGATCTCTGTTTTCACTGTGGATATCGAAGGTGCACAGGGGTTTGGTGGCAATTGCCTGGTGGTATTTGATTTCAGTAGAATGATAATTGTTGGTTCGAGCACGACCCTTATGACCTCTGCTCTCTCTGAGAATGAGGCATCATTGCAATTGTTTCTCTGCATAAAAAGCATTTTAGTGGCAGTATCCGCTATCGGGCGATTGATAGGGAGCACAGTTGTGTCTTCCATAGGGGTAGGTGGTGAACTCCGCTCTGCCGGCGGAATTAGTGGAGTTTTGGCACTCTGCGGACCGCTTGGAGAACGGAGTTCGGCAAAAACTCTGCATTCCGTTGTGTTGCGGAGTTTACCAGCATCCGCCCACTCCTAGCCAAGTTTCATCCGTTTGTATGATGAGAGACAGTACAATTTACTGACCAGTAGATGGCAGTGTGACACAAAATATACTGCTCCAGGCTAATAGCATCACGGGATCTTACATTTGTCTAGAACAGCCTCGCCCTCTCTATGGTGCACACATTCTCAGACCGAATGTCCGGGCTGAAATGTAAATGGGAAGTAGTTCCTTTTGGCCAATCATTCGAAAGTAGCTCCACAGGAACCACTGCTGTGCTCGGCTGGTCCATGGGGAGGCGCCACAGCCTCCTTGATCTCTGGGCCAGGGGTTGGCAGTGAGCCCCATGAAGCCCTTGGGACCCCGCAGTACGTCATTGCCGAGGTGCACAGTAGAGGTGGTTCCCGGGGGCCGGAGATGAACGGAGCCCCATCGGATCCCCACGCTGCCCTGGTACAGCTGCAGGACAGCTGGAGCCTGGACGGCATAAGCCGTACCTCACCGCTGGCCAGGGCAAGGCCAAACCCAGCCGCAGAGCCACCATGTCCAGTGCCCTGGAGCTCGAGGGCATCTTGAGCCATGAGGGGGACCTCACCTGACCCACTTAACAGCCAACAACCTTCAGCTGCCAATCCAGCTGAGCACGCTGCATGGACTGGACGGTGAGTGAGGATGAGGGAGAGGGCCTGGGAGCACGACAGTGAGAGAGCTGCAGGGATGGTCGGTGAGTGAGGGGAGTAGGGTGAGGGAGAGGGCTGCGGGGACAACCCGCCTCTGGTTCCCAGGCCCTGGGTCAGCTGAGGAGGCAATTCTATTTCTGAAGGGGAGACCCAGGCCACATTCCTATCTGGTGCCCTGCGCTCACAGCCAATGGTGAGGGCAGTGCGGAGAACTTGGATGCTCAGGGAGGTGGGTGAGACTCGGCATCGGTGGGATACGTGGGAACTGCTACCATCATCTGCACCAGCAGGATGTTTGGGGAAATTGCTTCTATATGCATGAACTGCTAGCATCATTTACAGCTTGTGTAGGGCTGCTGCCATTTACAGCGTTGGGTTATACAGGGTCTGCTGGCACCATGTAAAAGTTAGGCTACTAGCACCCTTTGCAAGGGTGCAATGCTTAGTTAGTATCTTTTGGGACAGAGCGGAACTCCGCGCTATTCCACTGAGTTTTCATGCAACTCTGCAAAATTCGACGTAGTGCAACTCCGCAACCACCGCCCACCCCTAGTCTTCCAAGACCATGTTAGTTCTTTGCCCTTTCAGTGCCACTGCTCCTTGGTGGCCTCCATTACCCAGAGCTTCTATTGCCTTGTTCGCATTTCCTTCAGTCATCATTGCTGGCTTAGCGCCTAAGGTGCTGATCTGATCTATAACCACTGGCTGCAACGGGGACGGAAGGCCATTGAGCCGCTTGTTACTTGAGCATAGTACTGCCCTTGCGTCCTTGACGAAAGAACATTTTGTGTAGATCTTTGGCTGATACCCCGTTGTTGCAGCAGTTGTGGCAGTATCTACCAGAGCTGGGTAAAGGGGTAAGGCTAAAGCACTTTCTTCTGTTAGTGTCCTTTTTTAATTGCTTTGTTTCTCCCTTTGCAGTTCCTTTTCCTTTTGTTTGCTTTTGATCATCCCATTTGCCTCTCTCTCCTTGATCTCATATTGGTGCGATCATCTGGGCAGGGCTGCTTCCTAACCTTTCCTGCTTGGAACCTCCTTCGTGGAACCTCCTTTGCGAATGTCCTCAGTTGCTGCATTCTTAGGTCTTTACAGATAATGCTGGGATGTTGGGTCGCTGGATCGCTAGATTACTGGATCCAACTATTGTATGCTCCTGTTGTACTCCTATTGTGTGGCAATATTGAAGAGGGTATCTCTGCTTAAGTTGAGTCGGTTTACTTTGTGCCTGAGAAGAGAGGAGATCTCAGGCTGAAGCAGGCTTGTAGGAGCTGGTGACAGGCAGGTGAGAGGCTAGCAAACTGGTTGAGGAGGCGCAGGAAAAGGCCTTTTTAACACCCGTACAATATGGGTTCAGGCCAGGCCTAAAGACCACAGACCAGTGTCTCAACCTACACTTTCTGATTAATACGTACGTTATAATTTGAAAGGGGCCCCTGTATCTAGCATTCATGGCCCTCAGCTCAGCTTTTGACAGTGTTGACAGAGGAAGACTGTGGTCCAAGATGCTGGCTATGGGTGCTGACAGAATAGTGCATATACTATCTAGACTCCATGAGGACGTGATGGGGTGTGTTAGATTCGGGCCCAATGGAGAATGCACATCCTCTATCGGTCAGGGTGTAAGGCAGGGCTGCGTACATGCCCCGTATTTGTTCAGCCTTTATATTAATGATCTTGAGGCTACCTGTGGTAATTGTGTCTTTCTTTCATTTTCATTATAGAATTTAGAGTGTGTTATGTAATCCTTGTATTGTGCTTGTCACATGGATCTTCAATATGTAATTTAGAATTCACTGATACAGAAGCTTTAGTTTGAATGCCACAGAAGCGGTTGGAGTTGCCTTGGCTGGACGCTTAAGCTTTTGCACCAGTGGGTCCTTACATGGCACTTTAAATAAATGACTATTTTTATATAAGTCTTGACTCCATCGCTCTTTACAATGGCGACGAGTTGTTTTTAGCACCTTGTGCCGACCCACTGTGCTTTTACTCGTATTTTCTTTTCTTCGAGCGAGTCACCCTGAAGTTACCTGCTTTTTTATCCTTGTTTGGATCAATTCTTCAAGGCCATCTTCGTGATTCAGCTTTTCTTCTAAAACCATTGTTTCCTATTTTCCACAACTCAAGCTACTGTACTTTAAAATTATATTGCCGCTTGCTTGGAACCGTTACTCGCTCGTGAGCTTGCTCGCGCTTGGGATTTGTATGCGCTGAGAGCTCTTCACGCGAGTGTTCCTGCCTCCTTGTGTGACGTCTCTGCCTGCCTGACGATTGTAGCTAGGATACTCTCTGTTATCCTTGAGACGTGCTTTCAACGCAACACATGTCATTGGCGGCCATCTTGGGAGGACGTTTTTGCACGCTTTGACGCAACGTGGCGGCCATATTGATTTTACCTCTCGACTTAATTCAGCTCCGTACACTTAAACAAACTGCTTCATTACGACGAGGCTTACTGCAGTTCTGTGTGCATCGCTTCAGCTTACTGCAGTTCGGTGTGCATCGCTTCAGTTGTGGAGCATTTTAGCATCGTTTGCGGATTCAGTGATTCGCACACTTTATACAAGGTTTGGGATTTTACTGTTTTGTTACTTCCTTGCAAGTGTACAACAGTGATGTACACATCTTCCTTTTGATAATTACATTTAAACAGCTACAACAGTGATATGTACACTTATTAGAGCTACATGTGCATATTCCATGTGATTTATTATTTATCACGTACATATTTGAGAGTTTCTACTACGTTTATTCAACAGTGATATGCACACTTAATTCTGATACAGCTTTTGTTTGCATTCTTTAGTGCTTTTTATAATTTATTTGTTGTATCTTTACTTTTCTCTTTCTCTTCTTGTTTTGAACATTTAATATGGCAGATTCTCAAATTTGCAATCAGCCTACTATCTTTTTGGAAATTCCTGGAAAACCAAAATTGCGATGGAAAAAATGGTTTGAAACATTTGAGAACTACTTAGTAGCCATTGATGGCACTAAATTTTCACCCGAAAGAATGAAAGCCATCTTATTTAGTTTTCTTGGCACAGCAGCGATAGAAATATTCAAGAATCTTGTACCTATTGTAAATGTAAAATGTAAAATCCGTATTTGTAAAGCTCGAACTACTCACCCTTCCGGGTCTCAAGGCGCTGGGGGCCTTCGTGGAAATTAAGTGAGCTATTGCCCAGAGTCACAAGGTGCTGAGCTGAGCTGCCGCCAGAGCCAGGGATCGAACCATGAGCACTGTGCTCCGAAGTCAGCTGCCCTGGCTGCTGCATCACACCTCTCCACATAGTAATGGAGGAGATGGGTGGAATGTTTATAATGAAGCAGTAGCAAGGCTAGAGAAACAATTTGAGGATGAACCTAATGTGTTGATTGAAAGACATTCTTTTCACAAAAGGAAGCAACTTGCTGATGAAACCATCGAAGAATATGTTGCGGCACTGAGAGTTTTGGCTGCGAACTGTGAATTTGGGGCGAATGTCGATCTCTGCATTAGAGATCAATTTGCGTTTAACTGTGAGTCAAAAAAAGTACAAGAAAGACTGCTTGCCTGTCGCAATCCTACGTTGGCTGAAGTTTTGGATTTAGCTAAAGGGATTGAAAGGTCCAGTCAATCTTCCAAAGTTATCACAGCTGAAGAAAGTAAAAGTGCTGCTTCCTCTTCTCCTGTTTGTGCCATACAATCATTCGGTAGGAGTAATGTCAAAACAACCAGGGATAGTAAGCCAAGTTTTTATAGATGTGGCTCTAAGTTACATTTAGCGAATTTTCCTGATTGTCCAGCTTTTTAAAAAAAATGCGTCAAATGTGGCAAATTTGGCCACTTTTCGACGGTGTGTAGAACACCAAGGAAATTTACAAATACCAATGTGAATAATATTTCTAATGTTGAGCATGATTTGCAGAATCTACTTCTCACTGTTTATGATGATTAATTTGATAACTCTGTGAACAATCTTGCTGTTCCTTTTAAGGCGCCTTTAGGTATTGTTCTAATTGGCAATGTGGCTTTTGAAGCCATGGCAGATTCAGGCTCGCCCATTACTATTTTGTCTGATACTTTCTTCAAAGACAATTGGGTGGGTGTCAAACTCAGAGAAACTGATGTTAACCCCAAGGCGTTTGGTAATTTTGATATTAGTATGCTGGGCTTCTTTGAAAATACTTTAGAATTTGAAGGACGCAAAGTGTTTACCAAGATTTATGTTGCTATTGACGGAAAAAACATAGTAGGATGGTACGATTTAGGAAAGTTGGGTGTTATTTTATGCCCAGGCTCTGATCGTCCCATCCAATTAAGAGATATAGCAGTCAATAGCGTTTCTGTTGATAAGTCTTCTCTGGATATTATTCTAAATAAGCACAAAAATGTTTTTTGGGATGAAGTTGGTCATGTAAAAGGATACACACACAAAATCAAACTAAAAAAAGGAGCTGTGCCTATACAACATAAAGTACGCATGGTTCCTCTAGGCATAAGGCAAAAGCTAAAATCTCACTTAGATAATTTGTGTTCTGAGGGCATCATTGAATCCACTGATAGTTCTGAGTGGGTTTCTGCTATAGTTATTGCTCTTAAGAAAAATCAAGATTTGAGATTGTGTGTGGACCTTAGGTCTTTGAATAAAAACATTGTGATAGATACTTACCCCTTGCCCAGAATTCAAGAAATGTTAGCAGCTGTGAATGGTGCAAATTTTTTTTCTATAATCGATCTTAAATCAGCTTATCACCAAGTGGTTCTTGATGAATCTTCGAAAGAACTTACTGCATTTATCACTCCATTTGGCCTTTACAGGTTTTTGAGAATGCCGTTTGGGCTGGCCTCAGCGGCCAGCGTATTTCAGAAATTAATTGAGAGTTTGTTTCAAGGTCTGAGTGGTGTGCAGTCATTTCAGGATGACATTTTAATATTTGCTGAGACGTGTGATCAACACAACATCATTCTTGATAATGTGTTAAAGATTTTAGAAAGTAAGGGGATGACTGTAAGTAAGGACAAATGCAAATTTCTAGTTGATGAGATTAACTATTTTGGTCATAGGATCACTCCTGATGGCATATTTCCCAAGGAAGATCTCATTAATACCTTGGAGAAAGCTAGCAAACCTCAAGATAAAGATTCCTTGCGTTCTTTTCTAGGGTTAGGCGAATATTATGCCAGATTTGTTAAGGGCTATGCTCTTGTGGTTGAGCCTCTCAGACAACTTTTAAAAAAAGGGTCTCAATTTACTTGGACAGATATCCATGATGAAGCCTTTAATAATGTCAAAAAACTTATAGCTAAAGCAACAGGTCTCAATACTTTTGACCCTCAGGGAAAATCTTATGTTACTGTAGATGCCAGTGCTGTCGGACTAGGTGCTGTGTTTACACAGATGGTGGGTGGCAAGGAGAGAGTCATTTCGTTCATTTCCAGGGGGATTCGAGGTGCAGAGAAACATTATAGTACCATCGAAAAAGAGGCTTTGGCCTGTGTATGGGCAGTAGAAAAACTAAAACATTTCTTGTGGGGGAGACCTTTTGTTCTTGTTACTGATCACAAGCCTCTTGTGTACATGATGGATGGTGTTAGGAGTGGTAAAGCTTCGTCCAGGCTGGTAAGGCTCATTGCTAGATTGCAGGAGTTTAATTTTGAGATTCAACACATTCCTGGTGGTAAAAACTTCACTGCGGATTGTCTATCTAGACTTCCGCCTGTTGATGAATGTGAGGGTGAGATTATTGACCAGCATGAGTGTGTTGTGGCTATGGTAGATGCCATTGATGCTTGTAATTCTGCTATTTCTGAAAAAAAATGGAACGACTTTGTAGCTATTGTTACTATTTTGTCCAAAGTTAAGCATTTTGTTACTAATGGTTGGCCGTCTTGCAAGAATTTAGAGACTCCTCTTCGAAGTTTTGCACAGGTTGCCAATGAACTTAGCATTGAAAACGACATCTTATTGAGGCAGGATTTGTTTGTGCCACCGGCTGGTGTCAGGAATAAACTCATCCAGTTAGCTCATTCTGGGCACCCGGGAGTGTCTGGAACTAAAAAATTGCTCAAAGTTCACTACTGGTGGCCAGGTATGGATGCTTGTGTTGAGCGGTTTGTGGACAACTGTTCTGTATGTGTTAAATCTGAAACACTTTGGAAAGTTTCTACTGAACCTTTGTCTATTCAAGATGCCCCTATGGGTCCTTGGGAAAAAGTTTCTATTGATTTTTCAGGTCCGTATGAGTGTTTGGGCAAGGAGAAGAGATTTTTGATTGTACTCATTGACAACTTTTCCAAGTGGCTGTATTACACCTTTGTGGAACATCCTGTCACTGATGAAGTGATATTATTTTTGGAACAAATTTTTAGAATTGAAGGTGCGCCTGTTTCTCTTATGTCAGACAACGGGGTGCAATTCATTTCTAGTAAAATGCAGATTTTTTGAGTAAATTTGGTGTCCGTTCTGAGAGGGCACCATTGTATAGTCCCCGTTCCAATGGTCAAGTTGAAAGGGACAACAGGTTTATAAAAGAAGGGATCCAAGCTGCTTTAGAGAGCAATCTGGATGTTTTTGAGTTCCTGAAAGAAAAGGTTTGGAGTTATCACATAACCCCTAATACGTGCACGGGAGTGCCTCCATATTTTTTGATGAGAGGTAGACAGGTCAAATCTTTGTTGGTGCCTTTCTTCAAAAGGAATGTTGAGAGAGACACTCTTGAATCTTCTATTGTCAAAGCTAGAAGGAATATAACTGATTCTCGTATTTATGGTAATTCTTACCATGACATTTGTCTCAAGACTAAAAGTAAGAGTGTGGAAATTGGTAACTGGGTACGAATTATCAAACCTACATTGACACGTAAGGGTTCATCTAAGTTCACTGTTCCCTCCAAAGTTGAAAGGGTCACTGATTCTGCTGTTTTGTTGAGGGGCAAGGGTTGGTGGAACAAAAGTTCTATTGTTGTTCTCAAACCGGGGCAAGAACGTTTTTTTGAAAAGGCGGTGGATGGTGATGATGTCTGGTTTGATGAACATTGTCCTGGGGGTGCTCCTCCTCAAAACTGTTCTGGGGATGGAGGTATCATTATTCCTGATGCATGTCAATTGGAGTCTACTGTAGAAGAGCGTGCTGACTCTTCTGTTCAGGATAATTTTGTGTTACAGAAGAGAAGTACCAAAGTACCTAAGAAGTTTGATGATTATATTCTAGAATAATTTTGTTTATTTTGTTGTGGAAGGATACATGTGGTAATTGTGTCTTTCTTTCATTTTCATTATAGAATTTAGAGTGTGTTATGTAATCCTTGTATTGTGCTTGTCACATGGAACTTCAATATGTAATTTAGAATTCACTGATGCAGAAGCTTTAGTTTGAATGCCACAGAAGCGGTTGGAGTTGCCTTGGCTGGACGCTTTAGCTTTTGCACCAGTGGGTCCTTACATGGCACTTTAAATAAATGACTATTTTTATATAAGTCTTGACTCCATCGCTTCTTTACACTACCCTGTCTGGTGTGGTATGTGATCCCCCTACGGCAGGCACCAAAGAACTACCTGTCCTTATGTATGCTGACGACTGTGTCCTTATCTCTAGGAGTGGAGTCTGCCTGCAGAGACTGCTGGACAGTTTTGTGGGTTACATGGTGTTATATATGTATACTTAGGAGCATTGTAGGAGTTTATCATAACATATAAAGAATAACATATAAAGTATACAGTAAAATGTAATAGTAGAATGTATAGGTGTCATAGTTGATGACTGTGTTATATGGAATGTTGTTGTACCCTGCACATAGAGACACTGGGAACCATGTTGTATATTCTGAAGTCTTCTTTATTAGTTCCAAGTGATATGAACAACTGTCCATTACATCTCTACTTCAACCCTGTTACTAGTCTTTACATCTCTTACACCAGCCCCACCAGGAGCAGCCTCCCTGCTGCTCAGCCCATCTCCAACTGTCATCCACTCATCCACACAGGCACCCAGGCATTCCATTCATCACATTCACACCAACATTCCATTTCCATCTCTCACTCTGGCTGAGCAGCAGGATACAGCTAGGCTGTGTAGCATTACATATCACAGTGAGGATATAACATTATCCCCTTTCTTATAAAAGAAAACAGAAAGTGTGAAGAAACAGGAAGGTAACTATAAACATGGCAATAAAATATACACTCACAGAAAATGTTAAAACTCATGGAAGCGAAGCAAAACAAAAGCTAATTCGCTAGAGTAGAAACTCTGTGAACCTGAAGGAAGGAAAAATATCGTCAAGCAATAATAAATACATAGCAAGCAATATACCCATCCTTCCCAAAAACAATTAGATTAAAAGAAAGTAGTGAAAGGTGGACCACACCCAAAGACCAACACCCGAGGCCAATGTCAGACAACAAGGGTGAGAACTACACCAAAAATACATATGTACCACAATATGGACAACACAGAGGGTACACACAGTGAGACGCAGGGCGACTTACACACGACAACACCTGAAGCGCAGGGCGACTTACACAGGACAACACGTGAGGCGCAGGGCGACTTACACACAGGACAACACGTGATGCGCAGGGCGACTTACACACAACAACATCTGAAGCGCGGGGCGACTTACACAGGACACCACGTGACGCGCAAGGTGACTTACACACAACAACATCTGAAGCGCGGGGCGACTTACACAGGACAACACAATGAGACCCAAATATAATAGAAAACGGAAGCTCATACAAATGCCCACCCCCATGTAGAGGACACTAAAAAAGAACTAAAACCCAACCTTATCCCTCATGTAAGGGATCAAACTGTGATGGAACTATTGCCTTAGCCCCAAACCCATCCCGCATGTTAGGGATTAAACTGTGAAAATTATCCCTCACATAAGGAATCAAACTGTGATGGAACTATTGCCTTTGCCCCAAACCCATCCCGCATGTTAGGGATTAAACTGTGAAAAATTATCCGTAAAACTCACGGACCACCCTTCCTTTGAAAAGCGTAAAACTGGAGCATCACGACATACGAAACAGTATGTGTTAAAACATAGTGGGTACATGTGAAACTTTGGCATAAAGAAGTGTTCAAACCTGTAACATCTAAAGGTCACATATAGCCTAAAAATAATAAGTTCCTCTAGACGATATAAGAAGTGTTGATATTCTTATGCCTCACCTCCAATCAAAAAAAAACATGCCAAAGTACTGCGAAACAATCCACAGACTCGTAGATTTCCTCAGGGATCCCTTTTGACACCACACCACAATGCCCAGAGAAATAAAGACTCCAGTGTCCAAAAGGTGATATCGGGCAAACTAAATGCCGCTGTGGCGTGCCGACACAAATTCTTAAACACAGAAAGGCATAACTGACACCCACGACTGTGCACTGTGTTTTACCAAACACATGCGTACGAACCGCAAAGAAAGTACCTGTAGACACTTGTAGATCATAAAAATCAAAAACACACCAGGCAAGCAGATGAGACGATCTTGACACCACGACGTCCCCGGACTCCATCAGGTTTTTCTGAAACTTTATTGAGACAGCGTGGTTGGCAGATACTTGAAAGGTAGAATACTTCGTGGCTCAAATCCTTGATAATTGCTTTTCCATCTCTCACTCTGGCTGAGCAGCAGGATACAGCTAGGCTGTGTAGCATTACATATCACAGTGAGGATATAACAAATGTGTTCACAGGGTGGACGGGTATTCTCTGAGGCTTCTGGTCGTGGGTCCTTCTGTGGAATAAACCTCAAGTTATTGCCCATAACTCTAAGTTCATGGTGTTTATTATTCATTGTATGCAACATAAATTAGGCAACAAGCGCTGGTGAACTGAAGGACCCACCGACAGGAGACATTTCTTCATTCATTTCAGATCATTTTGCTGCGATTGATTTGGATTACAATTTGAGTGTTTTGTTTGGTATTTTACGGTCTACGCAGCCCTGCATCTGAAGCACTGCACGGTACTGTTTACTATTTTCCCTGTCATCTGTTTTATGAATGGTGGATGTCCTGGAAGAAGTAGAGGCAGTTGTGCACTTTGAAAAAATGCTCTTGACTGCATTTTTCAGCTCGTGTAGGATCTTGCACAGCCAAATTATTCTCTTGTGCCATCATTGTTATGTGTCACGGAGCTACAGCATCACAACATTGAAGGAGATTATGCGCTACACTGGATTACATGCTATGCTGGTAATACAAGCTCTATCACCCCAGGAAAAGCACGTTAGCACGAAGCACGTCGTCCTCCATGTTGTTGTGCTTGTTTTATCCCTGTTGCCACGGTGACAGGCACACCGGTGTTTCTCGTCTTTACCAGGAAAATTACAGCGAGTCTCCACTTTTGCCTGCTGCTCTGCTGTACAGTTTGGTCTCATTTCAAACTATAAGTCTCCAGGGTGATAGGCACACCTGCGTGTCTGTTTCTCTACTTTGCAATTTGTGGCTATCGTGAGTTTATCACGGTGATGGGCACACCTGCCTTTCTGATTTTCTGTTGTTTTAACAGATTACACAGCACTGCCTCTTCTACAAGTACCGGTATTTACTGTTCTGGGTTTATCAGTTTATATATTTACTTATTGTGCTATTATTAGTTTTATTAATTTCATTCAATTCATAATGGGGACTTCCAACAATGTGGTGCAACCCCCACCATTCCTTCAAAATCTGGGGAAACCATCGATGGCATGGAGGAAATGGTTGAGAGTTTTTGAAAACTATATGGTTGCTATTGCCGCTTCCAAGTACAGTCCGATTCGTCGTGCAGCCTTACTGTTCAACCATTTGGGTGATACCGGTCAACAGGTGTTTGATAATTTGCTGCCTGCTGTAGCACCTTCTGGGGATGATACCTGGAATTTTTATACTGAGGCACTGGCTCATATGAGAAAACAATATGCAGATGAACCGTCCCTTATGCTGGAATGGCATAATTGTTTTAGAAGGCAACACATGTTGGAAGAATCTGTAGAAGATTATTTGGCAGTGCTGAGAGTGCTTGCAGCCAAATGCGAGTTTGGTGCTAATTTAGATATTTATTTACGTGATCAACTTGTATTTAACTGTTTCACCAAGAAGATTCAGGAACGTATTTTAACTTGCAAAAATCCTACTCTTAATGAAGTGATGGATATCGCTAGAAGCATTGAGCGATCTCTTATTTCTTCAAGGATTTTGTCACAGGATCTTAAGGGCAATGCACAGGTACAAATATCTGTTGTAGCTGAGAATGGGGATGTGGATGCGGAAGTATCTACTGTTGTGAATAAGAGTGAGATCAAGAAGAGTACTGAGAAGGGTACTGAAAGAAAGTGCTATAAATGTGGCTCTAAATTCCATTTAGAGAATAATGTTTTGTGTCCAGTTCTTGGCAAAAAGTATGGCAATTGCAAAAAGGGTCATCTTGAAGATGTGTGTTGTGCTAGCAAAACTAAACCTAGAGTCAATCAGGTGTTAGTGGAAGAAGATCAGTTGTGTGAGGATATTAACAATGTATTATTAACAGTTGATGTGAACATATTGGAGTTGACACAGAGAAAATATAAATGTCCATTATGTGAGGTAATGAATGGCACTGTAAATCTTGGGATTATGGCCAATTCAGGCTCTCCCATCAGAATACTCTCTGATGTTATGTTTGAAAAGTTATGGTCTAAGCAATTGTTGAAACAAACAGATGTCAACCCGAAAGCCTTTGGAGAATATGATATAATGAAGGGTTTCTTTTCTGATGTCCTAAAAATCAAAGGTATGGAGATATACGTCACACCGAGGATCCAAGGGTGTTCTTGCCATCGACTGATCCCGGGGATGTTGTGAGCTGCCGCCATTCCAGACAAGCGACCCATCCTGCCTGCACCATGGGGAAGATGACCACTGCCCAGACTGAAAGCTGCATGCAGTCCTGATATGTGTTAGAGCCGGCCGATGACCAGACTGCCTTTCCTGCATGCCTACGGTCAGTCCGGTTGCCCGGTGTAGTGACGGCCTGCTCCGACAGGCTGTCGGAAGCTGGGTGATTGTTGCCGGTACGTCCCTGGATCGGGTGGCTGGCCCGCCTTCCCCTTACTGAGGTTGGCTGGTGAGCCAGAGGCCCTCTGGGTCTGCCCATGGGTGTTGCGTGCCTGTCACATTGGGAGCTCTTGCTCTCCCTCACTTAATCTGCCAGGCCATAGAGAGGCTTCCTCTTAGCAGCACTGCAACATAGAACAGGAACATAGACACGGAGGAGTGAGTCTGGGTGGCGCCCACAACGATGACTCTGCAGTGCACGACCCACACAGGTGTCTAATACTGCTATGCTGCATTGGATGCTTGTTGTCTACGCCCCAGATGATCTTCTTTTCAGGGGTTGTTTCCATAAGGAGTCTCACCAGGCTGTAGGTGCCCCTCCATTTTGTGAGCTCCCCTCCCCGTATGCTGGCCTCTTTCTAAGATGGCGGTCCCCCTACCAATCAAAAGGGATAAAGGACTGGTCTACTAGCTGGCTCATTGACAGTAATGAATGACTTTTTACAGGCAGTGTAACTGAAAGTAAGGAAGGACTACCAGTCTTCTAACCTGGTAAGAACCCTGGATGCAAATGGAGCAGCCATTTTGTTTTTTATAATTGTCATCAGGGGTGAATGCAAGACGGGTGAATAATTTGGCGCTCACCTATATCGTGTTAGTGTATACCACCTGGTAATCTGTTGCGGTGCCCTAAAGGAGGAGGATATCACCCTCGACCCTCCTAATAGGATCAAAACAATGAGCCCAACTTAAATTCAACCATTTCCCTGAGCACACACTGTAATACAAAAACCCACAGTTTTATAGGTTATTCAAAAAATGCAATCAGTATAAGTTGATTCCATTTTCTCTCTTCTTTTAGCCAGCCAACACGTGTTTCGTCGTGTAAGGATTAACCCACGACTTCTTCAGTTCTAAAAAATACAATAAACAACATCATTCTGGTTGCAGTGTGCTTACATAATACAGCCCCACTGCACCTGTGACATAGTGCTGTTATCAGGTAACGTATTATGGTGTGAACATGTGGAAACCCATGCTAACATGCTTATAGAATTAGATCATCATTCTCTTTTTTTTATAGATTATATTCACAATTTTAAATCACATCAATGTTCAGTTGTCGATCGAATAGGACGTGACAAGATTTTGAATTTAAAACTGAGGATGTTGCAATTGTGTGCCAAATTGAAAAAATCCAACTAAAATAATCTCGTTACACCATTAGTTTTTCAACCTACCTTTCTAACTTCTTGCAATTCGTTATACAAATCCTAAAGTATACAAAATGATATATCACCAACTCCAGTAAATATTCACTACCAAAAATTTGTTTGTTTTCAAAATTGCAAAATAGCCTACCTTGCTACCGGTTTTACTTCTGTCCCTGTGCTGTATTATGTCAGTTTCTTGCTCATTGTTTCTGTCTAAGAATAATATCACTTTATTACAATTCCGAACTTATCTACATATCCCCACGAATCCACCTTAAATATAGATCATTTCTCACCCATGCCCAGAAAACATTCGGAATAACTCCAATTGTAAACTTTCAATGTCCCAGGCTCGTATAATCGCGCCCTCTGTACCCGCGAGTGTGTCCGATAATTCTACGCCAGCATTAGAACAGACTTGGAATTGCAAGCAATTAAACGGTGTCTAAACACAAGACCAGCCAATAAATGGTAACACACAGAGATGCTAATCATAATGATTGATTTGATTTTGAATAATAATGTGTTTATCTTTGGTACGGACTGGTATCGTCAAATTCAAGGAGTGGCCATGGGCTCCAGATTTTCTCCTTCGCACGCCAACCTCTTCATGGAGAGGCTAGAGGAAGAGTCGATCTGGAGGTTCCAGAGGTATTGAATGGTGTAATTCGATCATATACTAGGGTAGTTTAATTAATGAATGCATAATGATCTGGTCTGGCCCAATGGAGAAGCTGGATCGATTTTGCAAACACTTGAACACTAACGATATGCACATCAAATTTACATATCAGTACAGTGTGACCAACATTATTTTTCTAGATGTGGAATTATTTATACAGGATAGCAAGAGACAAAGTAGATTACACTGTAAATCTTCTTCCTGTAAATCAATATTACATGCCACAAGCGCTCACCCTGGACGCCAAATCAGGTCCATTCTGTTTGGTGAATTTGTAAGGGCAAGAAGAAACAGCAGTAGTGATCAGGACTTTGATATATGAATCAGAAACATGAAGGCATGCTTCGCGGCTAGGGGTCTTGATAAACACACAATCAGAACAGCTGAACGCAAGATTGTGAATTTGAGAAGACAAGACACCTTGAAAGACAAACCACAAAAGAAGGACAAATCGGACAGAGTAAGGTTGATAACTGACTACAATATATTATCAGGGGTACTAATGAAAAGTATGCGCAAACATTGGGCAACCATATGTGCTGACAGTACCCTTAAAAAATCTGTATCAATAAGACCAGAGAATTACATTCAGACGGGGAATGACATTAAAATCACAATTGAGCCCCAGCTATCCCAGACAAAGGACATCAACACACTGGTTCAGTAAACACACATTGGGTTTTTACAAATGTGGCCACTGTGGGTTGTGCAAATGGACTGAGGATAAGAAAAAGAATTTCAATGGAACTGATGGAGTAACGTATGAGATACACCACAACATCAACTGTTACAATAAATATGTGGTGTACATCATTGAATGCAAATGTAAACAGATATATGTAGGGAGTACGAAAAGAGCTCTGAAAGAGAGAATAAGTGAGCATCTTAGAGCATTCAAACAAGTAGACCCCAGATATCCAATGGCAATTCATGCAATGGATTGTAAGGCACAAAAACAACATAAACGAATCACTTTCTATGGCAAAGATTACGTAGACCTTGACCCCCAGAGGGGGCAATAGAAAACTGGCGCTAAGATGGAGAGAGGCAATGTGGATATTACGTCTGAAGGCCGTGGAGCAGGGTTTGAACTAACTGGTTGTATAGATGGTTTGCATATTGAGAGATGATATTGAACATCACAATCGCATAAATGTGAAAATACTCTTTCAACCCGATATTCCAAGGTTGTCCTGATATAGGAATCAACAAATCGAGCAAATATTCTGAAGATCATATGTCTTAACACTACATGTTAAAAACAATTCAAAACAACAGTAAGTTGAATCTGATGGGACGTGGCAATAATTATAAAATTAATTTCCATTGGTTCGAACATAAATCCTAACCAGTGAGATATGGAGACATATAGACAGTACTTCAATATTCAATAAGGAGTATATTTATATTACAGTGAAGTTGGCATCACACCACTTACATATGAGATACGGCTTGGGGTTTTCGAAAGAACGGCAGGTCAGTGACGGCAATTTATAGAGATTTGTTTATACAATGGGTGCGCATTCTAGTCTTCCATCATATCGGACGGTTAAAAAGAGGATGAGGTCAAAGGTATTGCTTCCGCGTTAGTCGAAGAAGGACAGCGCTCGGGACACACGGAAACGTGATCGTGCAAGCGTACTCGCCTGCAGGTAACCACTCATTTTACAAATGGTCCAGGTTGACAGACAAAAGAAGGGCGTAGTGTAAGGAACTTTGAATAACGGTGACCTTCTATCTTACTAGATAATGATATTGCGGAGGAGATACTATTGAAAAGGAGAATCATCGGACACACTCGGGGGTACAAAGGGCACGATTATACGAGCCTGGGACATTGAAAGTTTACAATTGGAGTTATTCCAAATGATTTCCGGACACGGGTGAGAAATGATCATATATTTAAGGTGGATTCGTGGGGATATGTAGATGAGTTCGGAATTGTAAGCGAGTGATATTATTCTTAGACAGAAACAATGAACAAGAAACTGACATAATACAGCACCGGGACGGAAGTAAAAGCGGTAGCAAGGTAAGCTATTTCGCAATTTTGGGAACAAACGAATTTTCAGTAGTGAATATTTACTGGAGTTGGTGATGTTATATCATTTTGTATACTTTAGGATTGGTATAACGAATTACAAGAAGTTAGAAAGGTAGGTTGAAAAACTAGTGGTGTAACAGGATTATTGTAGTTGGATTTTTTCAACTACACGCAAGCCACGCAATTGCAACATCCTCAGTTTTAAATTCAAAATCTTGTCACGTCCTATTCGATCGACAACTGAACATTGATATGATTTAAAATTGAGAATATAATCTATAAAAAAAATAAAAAACAAAGAGAATGATGATCTAATTCTATAAGCATGTTAGCATGGGTTTCCACATGTTCACACCATAATATGTTACCTGATAACAGCACTATGTCACAGGTGCAGTGGGGTTGTGTTATGTAAGCACACTGCAACCAGAAGGTGTTGTTTATTATATTATTTAGCCCTGAAGAAGTCGTTGGTTAATCCTTACATGACGAAACACGTGTTTGATGGCTAAAAGAAGACAGAAAATAACGGACTCAACATATATTGATTGCATTTTTTGAATAACCTATAAAACTGTCGGTTTTTGTGTTACAGTGTGTGTTCAGGGACATGGTTGACATTTTTTTATGACATGTTGATGTGTCCTCATATTTATTGTGTGGGGTATCGCCTGAGATTTGCTTCCCATCCATCGCAGCTCAAGAGACTCACACAACAAAACCCTTCCCTCTAGCATGACTGAATACTCCCACCCCTGCCTGGCTATAATGTAATGATGCGGTGTGACTAGTGCAATTGGTCACTACTCTAACACCTTACCTACATTGGAAGGATGTTCACCTCTCCCCAGGAAAGCTGATGTCCATAAGTATAATCTATCCTGCATGTAACCCTTGAAACAGTAAGGTTGGAACCCAGAAAGAGTAAACGGACTCAAACCTCATCCGATTCCCTCCGTCCTGCTACTGCTATGAAGATGGTCAACCTAGAAGTGAGCTCTGTCCATCTGACTCTGCTCCTTCCTCCCCCCACTTACTCGCTATAACTATTCATTCGTTTGTTTGGGTCCAGTTTCTCGCTCAGACATGGATCCTGATTCACTATATATTCACTCGACACCAAACTGGAATTGGACAGCCGCAATGCCTATAAAATTAAACACCTGGCCAATCTAACTAAAAAGGCCTCCAGGAGCTTCAAACACAGACTTCTCAATTCTCACCCAGAAACCCTAATCTCCGACCCCTACTTCTGGGCGTCTAAAGGAGCCTTAATAAATGATCTTATCTTCTACATGAAAAGAAGAGCTCAATGGAGGAAAGCCCTATAAAACAAACGCTTCAGAAACTTAAAAGCACATTTCTCTAGACTCCAACTTGACAAAGCCATAAATAGCCCAAAAAACTGTTTGAAATTGTCAAACTTCAATCTATTCGACAACCTAACCCTTCCACAATAGGATCTAATCCGCAGCCAAACTGCAATAAATATGCCTTGTTCTTCCTTGAAAAGACAAAAAAGATTGAAAGTGATCTTCAAACAGCAATAGAGCACCATCCGATCATACCTCTAAATAGCCCCCGCTCACCTCTGGTAGCTCAGCTCTCAGACCTACAAGGACTCCCCCTCAAAAACAACGCTTTGTGGAACACATTCTAAACCTTTGATGAAAATGCCATTTTTAAAATTATAACAACACTTAAACGGTCAAACCACTTCTGCGACCCTCTACCATCTAACTTCTTCAATGAGATTAAAACGTCTATACTTTCACTCTGGACCAATATAGTGAATGCTTCACTACTTCAAGGCGCTATACCAGACTGCTTAAAATCAGAGCAGGTAACCCCTATTCTGAAAAAACCAACAGCGGATCATGCGGACCCAAATAACTTCCGTCCAATCTCTACCATTCCGACTCTGGCAAAGCTCCTTGAGAAATGTATCCCTGTCCAACTATGCAACCACATAGATAATTTCTGTCTCATAGACCAATTCCAATCTGGCTTCCATCAGGGTCAGAGTACAGAAACAGCCCTTACACACATAGTTGAGGATGCGCTAAAAATGCTGGATCAGACTGAATGAGTCTAATCCTCCTAGACCTCTCCTCAGCTTTCGATACGGTCAAACATGACAGCCTCCTAGACTTACTTGAACGCAGGATGAGGTTATCAGTGTCCGTTCTAAACTGGTTCGCATCACTTCTCCACAACAGAACTCAAAGAATCAAGGTTAACCAGTCCCTTTCCAATACCACCCAGTCACATTAGGGGTCGCACGGGGGTCCACCTTATCACCTACTCTCTTTAATCTGTTCATGGAGCCTTTGACTGAAATTCTGAAATTTTCTAACATCCAATACCACATGTACGCAGATGACACTCAACTGTACCTAAAAATCTCTTCCCCCGAAGATATCGGATCCCTCAACACAACTTTGCAAAAAACCCATAACTGGCTGACTCGAAACCACCTCAAACTTAACTCGCTCAAAACCAAATTCCTCTTAATTGCCCCACCCAAACGATCCCTCGATATCGAAGAATGGATGTAGCATCTAACAGCCCTCAACTGCCCTTCACACATTATAGATTCCACGAGATCACTGGGAATAACCCTTGACAAGAATCTTAACATGCAGGAACACATCAGTTCAGCCACCAAAGAAGCATATTTACAAATAAACGTACTAAGAAAAATAAAACCCTTCGTCCCGCTCGACGACTTCAAGTCAGGGGTGCAAGCACTAGTGCTCCCCAGGTTAGACTTTGCGGTCTGCCTAGAGCCAAGCTGTTTCCATTAAGGGCATCCCTTAACTCTGCTGCAAAGCTCATCACTGGATCCAAAAGAAACAACCACATCACTCCTGATCTAAATGCACTAAACTGGCCTACAGCTGAAAATTGCTTGCATGACCCATAAAGCCCAACACTTCAAAACACTGAAGTACCTAGCTGATAAACTGGAGCTGTGTGGTGGCTGCAGAACCTCTAGAAGAACCAGCATCCCTTAACTCTGATGCAAGGCTCATCACTGGATCCAAAAGAAACAACCACATCACTCCTGATTTAAATGCACTAAACTGGCCTACAGCTGAAAATTGCTTGCATGACCCATAAAGCCCTACACTTCAAAACACTGAAGTACCTAGCTGATAAACTGGAGCTGTGTGGTGGCTGCAGAACCTTTAGAAGAACCAGCATCCCTTAACCCTGCTGCAAGGCTCATCACTGGATCCAAAAGAAACAACCACATCACTCCTGATCTGAAGGCACTAACCTGGCCTACAGCTGAAAATTGCTTGCATGACCCATAAAGCCCTACACTTCAACACACTGAAGTACCTAGCTGATAAACTGGAGCTGGCTGGTGGCTGCAGATCCTCTAGAAGAACCAGCACCTTTTGTTGAAACCTCAGAAATTTCGGAAAAAGAAAACCTACAACAGAGCTGACTGAACCCTTCAACTACATCATTAAAAAAAAAGTCAAATTGCTTTTGATCAACAAAATTCTACCCTAGAACCCACTGACTTATCTATTTGGGAACTGATATAATGCAGTGTTTTCAACCATGGTTATCACTCTCCTGCTATGTCCTTGTTTATTAACTCACTGACCTTTTCCTGATTTACATCAGGTATTGTTGCGTTTATGTTTGTTGGTTGTTATACCTGTTTCTTCTTGCTTAACCATTGGTAAAGCACTCAGATACCCTTCTAGGATCAGGTTTGCGCTATATAATAACTTTAAAAATAAATAAATAAACAAATACTGAAAATTTGAAGGAACATCTTGAACGTTTGAGCCTTGTGTTAAGCAAGTTGGAGAAACATGGTGTGACTGTAAAGAAAGGAAATTGTAATTTTCTTGCTGCTCAGGTAGATTACCTTGGGCATAGTATCTCTTCTCAAGGTATTAAACCCAAAACTTCACTCATGAAGACCATTACTAATGCTCCAGTACCAAAAGATAAGGATTCTTTAAGGGCATTGCTGGGGTTGAGTGAGTGCTAATCCAGATTCGCACAAGGCTATGCCCTTGTTGTTCAACCTTTGGGATGCACTATTAAAACAAAAGTTACATTTGTGTGGTCGGAAGTGGAACAGAACGCATTTGGGAGAGTTAAAGAGTTAATTGTAGATGCTCCTGCCATTAAAACTTTTGTGCATGGAGAGAAAAGTGTGATTATAGTGGATGCAAGTTCTATGGGACTGGGGGCAGTCCTGAGTCAATTTGCGGATGGAAGGGAACAAACCATTGCCTTCGCGTCTAGAGAACTTAATTCTGCTAAAAAGAACTACAGCACTATTGAACGTGAAGCACTGGATTCATGGGCTTTAGAAAAGTTCAAAATGTATGTTTGGGGAACGAGGTTTGTTTTAGTCACTTGTTGGGGGATAGTTGCTCTAATAAGGCTTCTTCCAGGTTGATTAGACTTTTGTCAAGACTGCAGGAGTTTAATTTTGATATTAAATATGTACCTGTAGGGAAGAACATCAGGGCGGATTGCCTTTCACGATTTCCTGTAAGGTTAGATGATGGTGAATCAGAGTTTTTGGAGGAGTATGAATGTGTCATGTCTGTTGTGGATGTTGACTGAGCATTTTGAAATTACTCCAGAAGAGTGGGAGGTTTGTTTCTCCAGTGATGAGTGTTTAAGAAAGGTTAAGGAGTATCTCATATCTGGATGGCCATGTGACAGGAATCTAAGTTTGGAATTGAAATCTTTTGAATAAGTGGCAGCAGAATTGTAGGTAATGAATGATTTTGTTTTGAGACAGGGTTTGTTTGTTCCACCTATTGGTTTGCGTGGTAAACTAATTAGTTTGGCTCATCAGGGACATCTTGGGATTATTGCCACCGCCAAGCATATCAAGCAACATTGCTGGTGGCCTGGAATTGATGAACAAGTCAGAACTTACATTGATAAATGTGCAGAAGGTTTATGCTCTGATAAATATTGGAGGGTTGGTACTACTCCTTTGTGTCCTGTGGCATGGCCAAATTGTTCGTGAGAAAAGGTAGGCATAGATTTTGCAGGACTGTTTAACATTTAAAAAAATGTGAATAAATATTTGATCTCGCAGTGGACTACATTTTAAGTGGTTGCATTTTGCATTTGTTAAGTCTAACAATTCCTTGGCTGTAGTGGAGTTTTTGGAGTGGTTGTTTCAAGTGGAGGGACCGCCTAAGGAAATTGTCACAGATAACAGGACACACTTTGTGTCTGAAGAAATGTCTGTATTTTTCCAGAAATATGATGTAAAACACGTTACACTTTCTGTACATAGTCCTTCCTCTAATGGAGTTGTCGAGAGGGCGAATGGTATGTTGAAAGAGGGAGTGCAGACAGCTGTTGCAAGCAAACTCAATGTCATAAAATGTCTACAGCAGAAAGTGTGGAGTTATAATGTCACGCCACATACTACCACAGGAGCATGTGACTCCATTTGTGTTGCTGAGAGGGAAGAAGCCTATTTCAAGTCTCAATCCTGGGTGGCTGAGTGATAAGTGTGGCGTTGTTGGTGGTGATTTGGATTTGAAAGAAGTGCTTGAGCGGGTAAGGAATAATCAAACCATGGTTAAAATGAATTCTGACAAAGTAAAGCACGTAAAGGAGAAGGATGTTGTACCTGGTGATTGGGTATTGGTTAAAAAGCCTATGAAAGGGAAATCAAAATTTTCCAGACCCACTAAGGTGCAAAGAGTTTCCAGATGAGCTGTACTTTTGAAAAATAAAGGTTGGTGGAATAAAAATGCCATTGTCTCTCTGAGTAAGGGACAAGCGGATATTATTAAAAATAATCTCAAAGACAATATGGAATGTGATTTTGATCTGGTTTCATCTAGATGTGTTGAAGGATGGTTTTCGTGGTACGCGAGTGGAATTGAGAGAAGAAACGGGACAAGGTGAGGGTGTTGTGATTGCAAGGGAATGTGATGGTGATACACCTATGAATGAAAGTGGTGGTGGTGGAGGAGATGCTGATAAAAGTGCTAAAGTACGGTCAATTCCTTTCAGATTCAGAGATTATGTTATGTAATGCATTTTGCATTTTCTTATAACATATTGCATTTGTTCTTTTCGTTTTTTATATCTTTTATTTTTTTATGGTTGGAAAAAGGGAGATGATGTTATATATGTATACTTAGGAACATTGTAGCAGTTTATCATAACATATAAAATATGCAGTAAAATGTAATAGTAGAATGTATAGGTGTCATAGTTGATGGCTGTGTTATATGGAATGTGTTCATGGGGTGGATGTGTATTCTCTGAGGCTACTTGTTGTGCGACAGGTCGTGGGTCCTTCTGTGCAATAAACTCCAATAAACCTCAAGTTATTGCTCATAGCTCTCGGTTCATGGTGTTTATTTATTCATCGTATGCAACACATGGATAGGCTTGGACTAGGCACAGATAGGCCCAAATCATATATTATGATATGTGGCCACCCCAAGAGCACGGTACAGCTCTTTCAGGTTAGTGGAACTAAAATATAGACAGTGACAACTTTTACTTACCTGGGGAATTCCTTTGCGAACAACTGCTCATGGAATCATCTTTTAGAAGTGAGGTGCACACACTTTGAGCAGAACAGGGCAACTATCCTTAAGTTTGTGAAGAAACCGGGCTTGTCTCAACTTAAGGCAATCCTCCCCATCTATAAAGCTAGAAGCATTTCGGCGGCTTCCTATGGGGCAGGCATCTGGGGATATTGTGCTCAGACTAACCCTGGGCAAAGCACTACGCTACGCTCGCGTAGTTTGCGAAGTTTGCGCTACTTCGCACAACGCGAATTGCACGTAGCACAGTGCAAACACGCGTAGCGTAGTGCAGCGGTCATTTTTTGCTTGCTCGCGGTCCTCAACGTCAAGTTGGCGACCGCGAGCAAGCAAAATGACATCCTGGCGAGACTTTTTCCTCGTTCGCGATCAGCAACATCAAGTTGCCGATCGCGAGCGTGGAAAATAAACCTCCCGGCGAGATTCTCAACGCGGGAGGTCAGGTTTCTCATTGCGAGTGGTCGCGTATGCTCGCGACCGCTCGCGATGAGAAACTACCAGTCCGCGTTGAGAAAGCTGCTGCTCGAGTAAAATCTACTCGAGCGGCAGTAAAAGACAGCTCGCACTGTGCAAGATGCCGTTTTCAATGATTGCCCAGTGCGGACAAGCATCCGGCACTGTGCAATCATTGCGAACAGTGCACTACGCAGTTCGCGTAGTGCTACGCGTAGCTCGCGTAGTGCGAACTGCACTTTGCGTAGCTTCGCGTAGCGCTACTTCGCGAACTACGCCCAGGCTTAGCTCAGACCTCTTTGCAAACAGGAGAAAATAACTTTCTACGGATTCTGCTGCAGCATCCCCAAAGTGTTCCTGGCAGTATATGTCATGAGGAGATGGGTATAACATACCGAGAGGACATAATTAAAATAGCCCAGACATTATTTTGGACCTCCATCTGGAGTCGCCTTGAAACCATCCTTAACAAGGCTATCGCAGACTGTTTGGTCCTGGATAAGGCACATCATATCCAGTGGCTACAGTATGTTAAGTCTCAGCTGTATTCAATTGGTTGCCATAATTATTTTGATAACCCCCAATCTCCCACGGGGATGTCAAAAGGTTGCTATTAGCCCAACTGGCAACCAGTAGAGATGCTAAGAAAAGTGGTAAGAGACAGGTTGAAGCTTATGCTTTACTAAGGACGACCACCAGAATAGAACCATACTTGCTTATCCCCAGTACCGAAAGGTTTTATCTTGCGAGATTTCACCTGGACATCGCCCATTTATTGGTGGAATACCCATCTCATAATAGCCTGCCCTTGTGACGCAAAAACACCACAGTCACAGTTGCATTTCTTTTTTTTCTGCGACTTGTATAAGGACCCTAGGCAAATGCTACTGGTGCCTATGCTGAGAACCCTCAATTTCAGGCGATGCAGACCAGCACTATTGCACCTTCAGCTTTTACAAACAGATTTGGTATTGCATGGAGTTTACAGGCTCATTTCAGCCTCGGTGAGGCTATGCAAAATTGTGGGAAGTAACTATTAACATACTTAAGCACCTTATCACACATACACCTTGTTTGTATGATTTTATTGCATAGGGAACCTATTAACTAAATTGGGGGCATGTTTTCACTGCAAAGCTGCTTTGTTTTAAGAATGGAATTGTTTTAATATGTGTTTGTTTTTTGTGCTTTTATGGTTTTACAACCGAATAAAAATGTATTATCTATCTAATGCCTCTTGCTGTGCATCACCCTGCTCTGCAGTACGTTAGTGTTCCCTGGTATGGTTATATTGGACCTGACCCTTTCTGCAGTCACCACAGATTTATGCCTTCCTCTGCCTTCCATTGCTGAACTCATTTTTGTTAGCTTTTAGGACTTTGTGCACATTCCCTGCTATCCAGTGGTAAAGTTCTGGTGCTGTATCCTTAAAATAAGGTAAAATTGACCTACACCTGATTGGTACATTTAGTTTACTAAGTCCTTAATATATGGTACTCCATGTACCCAGGGCCTGTAAAGTAGATGCTGCTAGTGGGCCTGCAGCACTCATTGTGCCACCCGCTAAAGTAGCTGTTTAAAACATGTCTCAGGCCTGCCCTTTCAACTTGGAAAAATAAACCTTTAGTCAGGCCTAAACCTTCCTTTTTAATGCTCATAATTCATCCCTAAGGTAGGCCCTAAAGGCTGTTGGGCAGGCGCATGGTATTTAACAAGTAGGACATGTGGGTTTAAGTTTTACCTGTCCTGGCAGTGTAAAAAACTTCTGAAGTAGTTTTCACTGTTCTAAGGTTATCTCTTCCATAGACCAACACTGGGTTATCTTATTACACTCTGCGTGACCTGGGAATACCGCAGGGGATCTTAGCCCTGGTAGTCCGTCTTCATGAGGAAACTTTGCAAAGATTAGTTGGGGGGGAACAGGGGCAGCTCACAGACCAAATCCCTGTGAGCAAGGGTGTGCGTCAGGGATGCATACTTGCCCCAGCATTATTTTCCCTATATTTGAACAAAGTTGTTCACTTTCTCTCACTATGTTCCACGGGCACCCCTATTCTTGCAAAGGAAAAAAGTGTCTACACTCCTCTTTGCTGAGGATACGCTATTAGTATATAAAACATCAGGTGTTCTGCAACGCCTGTTGAATCGCTTCGAGGAGTTTTGCACTATGCGTGGTCTGGAAGTAAACACAATGAAGACCAAATACATGGCCATAAATCAGCGTTAAATCCTTTCGGGGGAGAATTTACATGGGGGAGCCAAACTTGAAAGGGTGGTAGCCTTTGATGATCTGGGCATCAAGCTAGCAACTACCTTGTCTTGGAAGATCCATGTGGACCAAATGGTCATGAAACATAAGCAAGTTGTAGGTGCCTTAAAGAGAGAGCATTACGCATCCCACAGTAAGCCAGTAAGACCTTGCAGATTTAAGATGCAAAAGAGGTGGGTGCGGCTTTATATGGACTGGAACTTTGGGGTTTTTCCAACACTACAGACCTCAAGGGGCCAAAACATAAGTTCATAAGGAAGTTAGTATCACTGCTGGCCAGTACCCCCCTACACTCCCTAATCTTAGACATAAACAGAAAACCCATACAATACAAAGCTAGGCTGAAACCAGTCCTGTTTTGGAGGAGATTAGTCACTACACCAGATCTAGCGGTTTATGCTGAAGGGCTAAGGGCGTTAACCAGATTGGACAAATCACACAAAATAGCTTGGTTGGGTAACATCAGAAAGTCCCTATCTACTTTGGGTATACAGGAGGCGTGGAACTCCTGCTCTCCGGACCTCATTCCATCCAAACAGCAGCTGAAGAGGAACTACTGGGACTGGGTATTCCCAAAACGATTAGATAAATGCCTCAAGAGGGACATTGACAAGGCAGTTCACAGGCCTGCCAGATCATAAGAGCAATATCTGGATAACAAAACAAACCCTATGGCTAGGAAACTCTACAACGAATTTAGGGTGGGATCCCTCCACTCAAAACCTTTACAGCCCAATGGGCATCATCGTCACCTGCAACCTTACTTTGCCCAGGCTGTAAAACTACCAATGAAACTCTGGCTCATGATTTGTTTTCCTGTGGAGCCTATGCTCGCTTTCGATCCACCTGGATTAAGCTGGTATGCAGACAGCTGGGTACTTGCCATCATGATGTGGCCCTTAAAACACTGAGGTCTGATCCCAGCCCCCTGTATGCCTGTGCCATTGCAATATTTGTAGGCAGAAAGGGGATCACACGGAAAAAGGCATGATTGACCCAGGTGTAAAGTTATGGGATACGATTATTGCACATTCCCACTCTGAAAGATATCCCATTTCTTGCTCTGGCCCTGCCTTTGCCATTAGCACTGCCCTGCCCTTACTCTTATTACTAACATTTAATCAACCATGTAATTTACGCTACCCTATAAGCAAGACTGATGGCTAAGTAGCATTCCTTTGTCTAAATATTGCCAATGTTCAGACTTTATGACCACTCGCAATGAGGTTCACCTCCCTACAAGGAATTTTAATAATCGTATTGTATTCATGAAATATAATTTTTACACTGTACTTTTAATCGTACTGTCTGCCCAAAACTTTGAAGGCCTATATTACAGGAATATAGTATGACAGCCAATAAATTGGCATACCTTAGATATTGTCTGTATAACATCTCACATCTATTTGCCAACACAGATGTTAACGCTAGCCTAGGGCCTTCTTCAAGTGTAGCTCAGACATTTAGATTAGCTAACATACTGGTTGGAGCACATAGCGGACCTTGAAAATAGGTTTCTACCCTCCTCTTTACCTACTTGCGAGCTGTGCCTGAACATGATTTGTAATCAATTCTGATGTTTTGGTCCCAAGTATGCCAAATTGCAACAGTACTTCACCTATTTTACCTTGTTTATATTGTTTCCTGTTTTCAGGACATCTAGGCCCCCTATAACTGTTTGGTGTACTTTATTGCATTACACTTTTATGCCACTAAGCACTTTATTGCCATATAGTGTTTTAAAAAAATATATATTTATTTTTATGTGATTTGTTCTTGCTTCCTAATATTTGTAATTTGGGGTCCCTGGAAATGAGACATTGAATTATGTGCTTTTGTTGTCAAGTTGTTCTTTTTGTTTTTATGTCTGTACTTTTATGGCCTTGCAGCCGAAATAAGGTTTTTAACTACTACTATTAAACTTTGTTAGAAATGGGGATCTCCAGTTGGCCGCGGCTGGCGCCGAGGTCCAAATAGGGATCCTTCTTCCTAAATCAGAGTAAGGGGGCTACACCCTTTGATAACCCCTGCTCAACCCTGTGGTAACGTAGCACGAGCAGACAGGCCTATCTCAGAGGCAGTGTGTGAAGCATTTATGACCATACACAATAACACAGGAGAGACGCTACAAACGGACACCACAAGTAGTTATAGAAAAATAGTTATCTTTATATAGACTGAACACGAGGCTAAAAGCACTCAAGGAGCCACAATGCACACAATTACAGATTCACTTCAAAAGCAATAAAGGCACCCGAAACGGGGGTGGAACGGAATTAGTTCGGGGCCGGGGTCTACGCGGCCCGGTGATGCACAATGTACCTGAGATGTAAAGGGGCACGGCACGCAGCCTCACAAGGAAGCCCCGGTGATGACAGGCGGACTCGCAACGGCCACAGCTCCCGGCTGTAGCAGTCCGCGGCGTGCACTCACGATAATCCTGGGACGGGGCTTAAAGGCGGGCACCCAGCGGTACCCGCAGGTGGTAACAAGATCCTGGAAGTGGTGACTAGTGCGGGCACTCAGCGGCACAGCTCCTCAGCTGCAGCGGCCCACAATAGCGATGATTTCCATAGGAGGGCAAATGCGGGCACTCAGCGGCACAGCTCCTCAGCTGCAGCGGCCCACAATAGCGATAGCGATGATTTCCGTAGGATGGCAAATGCGGGCACTCAGCGGCACAGCTCCTCAGCTGCAGCGGCCCACAATAGCGATAGCGATGATTTCCGTAGGATGGCAAATGCGGGCACTCAGCGGCACAGCTCCTCAGCTGCAGCGGCCCACAATAGCGATAGCGACTTTCAGCCCGCGTTCCCCGCAGTAGAACCAGAGACTCTGGAATTCTCAACAGAGGCCTCACCTGCGGGTAGAATCCCCCTCAAATAGGAATCCAGACGTCTGATGGGTGAAGTCTAATGTCCCTGAGACTTCAACAGGAGGCGAGCTCAAATCAGGCCCTTGGGTAGTTGCTTCAGCAAGATGGATGAAAGTTTCAAAGTTCTTTCCCTCTAGTTACACGGACAGAGGTTCGTCTTGGCATCCAGAAGTAACACCCTCGTGGGGGGTTTCGCGCACATCTTTATACCCCCCTCGCCTTTGTTCTCTCAAAAGTCACAAGTCACTGAACCCAGTCAGAACCAGTTCGGGGAGGTCCTGGTGGCACGTTGTTTACGAATCAGCATCCTGCCCTTTAGGGGAGGGGGTCTGCCATCAGACGCACCATGGGAGGGGGAACCATCATTCACCTTGCCAGGCACAGCCCTGCTCAGATCAAAGGGTCACCCCTTCCCATACTCCAGCTGCAGATCCCTCTACTCGACCCAGGTCGGGTTCAGCCTACCCTGTCCCTCCAAAACCAGACGGCCAATACACATAACAGCAGAGCACACTGGAAGACTTAGGCAAGAAAATACCCACTTTCCCAAAGTGGTATTTTCAGACACAGAATATAGAAATAACCCTCACTAAAAGATGTACTTTAATATTCTGAGCTCAGGCATACTAAATTCGACTTTCCACTTTACAAGCTGCTTCTGTGGGTGGCGCAATCAGCGCTGCAGGCCCACCAGCAGCATTCGGTCTACCAGCCCTGGGCACGCACGGTGCACTATACTAGAGACTCACAGGTAAACCAAATGAGCCAATTATGGGAACATCAATTCATACAGTCAATTTACCATAGGGAGCATTCGCGCTGTGGCACGGAATGGCCGTGGCACAGCGCCCAGAGCATCTAACACCAGCAAACACAGAGGAGACAAAAAAGCGAGAAATGGAGGGGAGACCCACGCCAATGGTGCCAGGTCTAACACACTTAATAAGTGATAACTTCAGTTTAGGACCAGATAGACTAAAATGAATTGTAATTTAAAATCCTCTTTAATAGAAAAGTCGGATGTTAAGTTACTATTCTGAAAATGCTACTTTTATAAAGTTGGCATTTTTCTGCCATAAACCAAATGGGCCTTTCCACCTGTGTCCAGGGTCACATGACTGTGAATGGCTCTCCTGTGGTATATTGCATATTGCTTCCAGAAATAGAGGCAAAAGCAGCCTAGGTTTGGAAGGAGAGGCTCTTCCTTACAGGGCTGGGGTGGAGTAGACTGCACTTCAAAGAGTCCTGCCAGCATCACACAAAAGAATTTGACACCAGGCCTGCCCTTGCCTTAGTCACTCTAGGCAGTTTGGAGTAAAATGCCACAGCAAGGAGAAGCATTTTCAGAACCTCTCACTAGAACACTGTTATGTGGCCCTTTGCGACCCTAATGACTGTTTGTCACCCAACCAATCTTCATCAGCCTGTCGTCCACTGGCTGACTTTATGTTGGCGATTGGCCTCGTGGACACCTGGCATACCTTCGACCCCACAGCACGACAGTACACATATCACTCAGGAGTGCATCAGAGAATCTCATGCATTGACTACCTACTAACACTAGTTCACCAACTTTTTCACATTAGTGAGGTTCATCACCTAGCCAGAGGCATCTCTGATCACTTCCCAGTTTGTGCCACCTACAGACTGGCGGATCGTAGCACCAGACGAAGAGTGGTGCTTAATCCCTGGTACCTTAAGATACCTCTTATACAGGTGGGTCTCTTTGAGACCAAGGAACAATAGTGTGATGAAAATGAGGGTTCTGTAGATTCCACACAGACACTGCTGGAAGCGTACAAAACAGCCATAAGGTGTCAGGGCAAATCATTGATGGAGAGGCATAAAAAGGAAAAGAGAGCTTGGTTAGACAGCCTCGAGAGAGAGATCCAAGAGCTGGAATCCCAACTCCCAGCGAGTGAACAGAGGAGTTTACAGCACAATTTATCCCTGAAGCAAAAAGAGTACAGAGATGTCGCAACAAAGGCTGACGGGCTCGTCACCGTGCAACTCAGCATCGCCTCTACGAGGTGGACAGCACAGCTGGAAAGCTCATGGCTTGGCTGGTTAAAAGAGAGGTGGCATCCCGGTGGGTCCTCGAGAACTTAAACGAGAGGGGCAAATGTGTTGCGAGATAGGCAAGAAGTGACTGATGTATTCGCGGACTATTACGCCCGTCTATATTCCTGAACACTTATGGCCACGGCAGAAGACTCTCAATAGTTACTCGCTGATATTCAGATGCCTGGGCTTTCGCATGCAGAGAAGGAGTTTCTAGACCAGGAACTGACAGAGTGCGAAGTGACACACGTGATCCATGATCTGACACCAGGTAAAGCTGTGGTTCCAAACGGCCTACCCATGGAACTTTACAAACTCAAAGCAACGAAAATTGCCCCCTACCTTCTGCAGATGTTTTTGGAGTGTCAAGATGATGGAGAGCTGCACAAAGACTAGAGATAAGCTAGCATAGTTGTCATACATAAGGAGGGCAAGCCACCGAAATGTCTGCTTCCTACAGTCCTATATTGCTCCTAAATGCAGAAGTGAAAATTCCGGCGAAGCTCCTAGCCTCAAGTTTGGTTGAGGTGATCCGCTCATCGATCTGCCCGGATCAATCTGGCTTCATGCCAGGGAGAAGCACTGCAATAAATCTGCAACGTCTACATGGGGTCCTAGGCTGAGTGGAGAGAATCCAACAAGATGCCCTTGTGCTGTCACTCGACGCACAAATGGCCTTTGATACGACTGAGTGACCCTTTATGTATGCGGTTCTGGAGAAAGTGGGGTTCGGCCCCCGGTTAGTCTCTTTGATACAGCTCTTAAATTCTGACCCCCCCTCGCTCAAGTGCCGGCGAACAGTGGCACGTCCATACTATTTCATCTTCGATGGGGCACGAGGGAGGGCTGTCCGCTTTCTCGCTTAATTTTCGCCTTGGTCCTGGAACTGCTTGCGGCCTGGATTTGTAGTGATCCCTTGATCAGAGGGCTGCAATGGACTGCAGACTGGGAGGATTGAATCTCCCTTTACGCAGATGATATCCTTTTTTACATGGCTGATCCGGCCTTCACTCTAAATAGGGTAGTCCACATATTCATACTTTTCCGCCACTAGTCGGGCTACACCATTAACTGGACCATGTCTTTTATTTACATCCTTCACGGTCCTGCACCGTCCCTACCTGACGACTGTGCGGCCCGTGTAGTCATGGAAGGTTTCCGCTACCTGGGGATTTTCGTCACCAGAGACCCTGGCACATTTTATGCACACAACCTAGAACCGCCACTTGCGCCTCTATGCGGGGATGTTTAACACTGGAGGGCCTTGCCTCTTTCCCTCTTGGGTAAGGCTGGCTTATTCAAAAGGATGGCCCTCCCTTGATTTCTATACGTTCTCCAAAACACATCCTACCCAGTCCCGCCGTCCTACTTCCAAGCAATAGACAGTGCAACCTGTACACTTTTCTGGGGCGGGAGTCCTCCCCGAATAGCACTCCTAAAACTCACAAGGGGCTGGTATGACGGAGGAATTGCCCTCCCTGATATCCAAATATATTGCCGGGCGTGACAACTGATTGTCGTCAATCTCCCGGAAGACGAACTGGCCTACATGATGGATAGGAGAAATATGCACCTGGGAGAGTATCTAAGAGATATCTATTAGAGAGTGCACACTACTCCCCTCCCCAGCCCTACAGCGGTCACACTTACTCTTTGGCACATTGAACTAAATTCCATGTGGTGGCGAGGCAAGATCACAAGGCCACTCCCTTGTGGGACACTGCACCGTTGGGCACACTGGGCTTAAAGGGAGGCTTTGAAAGTTGGGATCTTATTGCCATTTCTAGGATGGGTGACCTGTGGAAATGCTTCCATTCACACAATTACAAGCCAAGTACCAAATGGCTCCCACTGAGAATGATCGATACCTGCAAACTCTCATGCATTACAAAATGTACTCTCGAGGGGTGAGGAGCTCACTGACCCACCAGAAATTGTTAAATAATTCCCCTGACAGTTTGGCTAGCCTGTGGGAGAATTGGGAGTGATAACTGGGTGGCTGGGAGGACGACGAGTGGCCTAAGGCTTTGGCGTTCCAGAAAGAGGTTGCCATATGATGAAGGTTTCGCCTGATACAGAGCAAAATCCTCCATAGGTGCTACTATGCAGGCACAACATTGTTCAAAATGGGTAAAACTGATACAGCACTTTGCCCCAAAAGATGTGGTCAAGAGTGGACATTTTATCACATGATATGGAGCTGCCTAGCACTCCAAAGATATTGGACAAAGGTGCTTGACTGTTTCAACAAGGTATGTGGGTCAGATATGGCACCCACAGCAAAATGGTGCCTTCTAAACATTTGGGGTGAAACTGACCACACCCGCATGGATTGTTTCTGGGTCACACTGGGTTTAATGGTTTGCCAAACATAACAGCACGGGTTTGGGGAGCTGAAACAACACCGCAACTTAGTGATTGGAGGAGAGATATGGATTGGTCTATGCAGGTGGAGAGGGTTGTGTAGAAAAGCAGGAGTTGTCCTAATAAGTGGACAATAATATGGGGGAATTGTAGTGTATATTGGGGAGAGTTGTGTGCTCCTATCATCGATACCAATCAAGATGTCTTGGACTGAAGACGCACGGACACTACCGCTGTACTGCAAATTGGTGGGGGGTGGGGGGGTTGGTTGGGTGGCTACGGGGTTACAGAGACTGGATGGAAATGTGCTGCTGTGTACCACTGTTTTACTCAATGCAAAACTTGCTGCTTAATGTCACTACGATTTTTTTTAATATCATGCAAAAAAAAGATCTCTTAAAAAACAAAGTAATACAAAACAGAAAAAGAAATGTGCCAGAGATATCTACAATTCGCAGGGAAACCACAGATCACATCCGTAACAAAGATACAAAATATATGCGGTACAGCCAAGCAATCTAGAAATAAAAGAAAAGGAGCAGTAACATTACAGAACCTCATTAAAATAATCCCACCATTAGAACCATATTTTAGCATATTTCTTTTGCTTCTTCATGCTTTATAAACAGGTTCTGCCTTTACAGCGCAGACTTGCTCCATTCCTCCATCATAGGAGGGCCCATTTGTCTCCAATGATGGGCCCTCAAAAGACTGATAGCAATGAAAATATCAGTGTGACAGGGACTGTCTAAGTGCTCCATATTTCCCAAAATCATCAACTTAGGGTCTAAGACCAATGTCCTCCCGACCATCCTCCCCAGCGTGTCGCAACCGCTATGCCAGTATTCTGTTACCCGAGGGTATTGCCTTATCATGTGAAAGTACGTGCGGAAAGAGGAGTCACCCCTTTGACAGTTGTGGTCCTCACTCTCCCCATTCTTCATAACTGTAAAGGGTTATAATAGTACCTATGTAGATATTTAAACTGGTCTCTTGAAAAAATGAGAGGGACACTTTGTGCACTTTTCAAATACCACCTCTCCAACCACGTTCTGAGACACTATTTTTGATCTTTATTTAGGTGTTTTTTTAAAACATTCTCTGGTGTTGGGAGAAGCATTTTATATTCCCCGACAAGGAGTTTCAGGATAGAAGTGACTTCTGCACTTTGGTCAAGCTACTTTTTAAGGTGAGAAAATGCCCACTCATGTATGGGTTCATAGTGTTCTGCCAATTGGGTGGAACAGAGTGTGAATTTATGCCAATTGGGTGGAACAGAGTGTGAATTTATGAATGTGTTATGTGATACGTATGGAGGGAGTTGGAGGTAATTGTTAAAGCAGTGATGTCATGAACTTTGTAATCGACTTGTAGTTTTAGATGTACATTTTAATATTTAAACAGATTAATCATGTGATTGAAATGTTCTGTTTGTATTGCCCGTTTTGGTTATTGTCTATGTGTAATAATTGTATGTTTTTAATTGTAGATATCATCAGAGAGTAATATCTTTAGTCTTGATAAAGATGGTTTACATCAACCTAATACCATCGAAACGCGTCGACGCCATAGAACTAACCCTGGGCGGTGAACTACGCTACGCTCGCGGAATTTGCAAAGTTTCGGTAACTTCGCGATTCGCGTGGAACGCGAAGTTACCGTGCACTACTCAATTTGCGGCGTATCGTAGCTGCTTTTCTTCTTCACGCGCTCAATATACGTTCTCGCGCGCGCGGTAACGACCTACCGTGATTCTGCGTTCGCCGACGTGACTTCCTATCCGTTCGCGGGCGCCACGAGATTTGGAATCCGGCCGCACGATCCCGTGAGAGTGTGCGAACGCGAACACGTCATTCGGACGCGCGATCTGACTTCCGGCGGCAGTGTTGGTAAGATCGCGATCCCGAACACGAAGAAACTACAATCTGGCGAAGAATATATCTTGAGCATCATAAAACCTTCTCGAAAATGATGAATTAGTTCATTTTGCACAAAAAACTCCTCAGGTTGTCATTTAGAGATGTTGTTTGGTGAGCAAGGAGTCCTTTTTCTTTTTTTCCAAGAGGAAGGAAGTGCCCCTGATTCTCAAACTTCCTGTTCCTGTCCAGCAGGCTCCTCCCAGTGTTTTGTCCATGTGCTGTTCACTTTCATTTGGATTTGGAGCTGGAAGGATCACTTTTTGTGTCTGTCTGCTGCATCATATCATTGGATTGGATTTGAGGACTCTTGGATTTGAGATTTTACAAGTAAGTTGGAGAATTGGTGTACTTGTTTGTTTGATTGGGGCTTGTTTGTACCTACATTTTTTGGGGGGATTTCCATAGTTTTTAAAATGTATTGTTGTGGCCTGTAGTTTCGGCAGGGGCCTAGCTGTTTTTCTTTGATTGGAATTTCAGCCAGTAGGCCCGGACTAGAGCCAGAGGTACCCATGGGTGCATGTTTCTGTGGTGACTGTTGAATATAAAGTTTAAACATCATGTAGGCCGGGTATCCATGGATGGCATTGGTTTGAATTGGTAAAAGTGGTTTTTGGGGTGTATTTCATTTTTTGGGTGTTTGTTAAATAAATAGGCCTTTTCAGCCAGTAGGTAACCCTGGGCGTTCAGCTCGCGGACTTTGGGCAAGTCCGCACTGCGCGACAACGCGGACTTACACTTTTTATCTTCTTTGCGCGCTCAATGTACGTTTTCGCGCGCGCGATAACGACTTTTTGTGACGATCTCGATGCCGAACACGCAGAATTTACAATCTGGCGAACAATATCTCTCGAGCATCATAAAACCTTCTCGAAAATGTTGATTTAGTTCATTTTGCACAAAAAACTCCTCAGGTTGTCATTTAGATGTAGTTTGGTGAGCAAGGAGTCACTTTTTTTTGTTTTACAATTTTTTCCAAGAGGTAGCAAGTTGCCCAGAGTCTCCAACTGCCTGGTCCTGTCCTTTGTCTTCACTTTTTTGTTATTTTGGGTGGCCTGGCCATGTGGGTGGCGGCCATTTTGTAAAGCCAGGCATTGTGCTTTTGCCATAGGCCTGCATTGTCTGTCTTGTGTTCCTTTTCTTGTTGTTCTGGGTGGCCTGGCCATGTGTTGGCGGCCATTTTGTGTGAACAGCCACTGTGCTTTTGCCATAGGCCTCCAAGCTTGCGGCCTAGTGTGCCAGTAGGCCCGGAGGTAGTCATCCTCATGGGTGCATAAAAACTGTTTCTGTGTTGTCTGTTGAATTGTAACATAATTTAGGCCATGGATGGCATTGGATTGATTTGCAAAATGTGGGTTTTGGGGTGGTATTTTATTTTTTTGGGTGTTTGTTAAATAAATAGGCCTTTTCAGCCAGTAGGTAACCCTGGGCGTTCAGCTCGCGGACTTTGGGCAAGTCCGCACTGCGCGTCAACGCGGACTTACACTTTTATCTTCTTCGCACGCTCAATGTACGTTTTCCGCGCGCGATAACGACTTTTTGTGACGATCGCGATGCCGAACACGCAGAATTTACAATCTGGCGAACAATATCTCTCGAGCATCATAAAACCTTCTCGAAAATGTTGATTTAGTTCATTTTGCACAAAAAACTCCTCAGGTTGTCATTTAGATGTAGTTTGGTGAGCAAGGAGTCACTTTTTTTGTTTTACAATTTTTTTCAAGAGGTAGAAAGTTGGCCAGAGTCTCCAACTGCCTGGTCCTGTCCTTTGTCTTCACTTTTTTGTTATTTTGGGTGGCCTGGCCATGTGGGTGGCGGCCATTTTGTAAAGCCAGCCACTGTGCTTTTGCCATAGGCCTCCAAGCTTGCGCCCCAGTATGCCAGTAGGCCCAGAGGTAGTCACCATGGGTGCATAAAACTGTTTCTGTGTAGTCTGTGGAATTTTGACATCATTTAGGCCATGGATGGCATTGAATTGATTCAATTGAATTGCGAAATGTGGGTTTTTTTGGAGGGTCTGACTATTTCACTTTTTGGGTGTGTTAAATAAATGCCTTTTATGCGTGTGTACTGTGTAATTATAATTGTGTTGTTGTAGTGGTTGTCTAACTTTCCAAAGTGTTTTTAGCCATGTGGATTTTAGTTTTTGCATTAAAGCTGTGTGTGTTTTATAAGGCATCCTTTGTCTGCCCATATATAGGCCTGCTTGAGTTCATTGTTTGCCGTGCCTTGTGCCTGTGAGTCACCATGTTTCTGGGGGCCATTTTGTTGTGGTAGTTATTAGTGTGCTGTTTTTGCCACATAGGCCTGCGTGTCTTTCCATTGTTCCTCTTGTCTTACTGCTTCCAAATCCATCCCCATTGCCAGCTGCAGCTCCCTGATGCTGCTATATAATACATCCCACGTGATGCACAAATTTAGGCCAAACATGCTCCAGTACATTTTAGTTTTTGTTCTTTACTATTCTTATTCTTCCAGAGTGTACACTAGCACTACACAGTAGCCAGGAAAGCCCTGGCCTTGTTGTCAACGTCTCATAAGTGGCTAGACTGTGTGTTGTTGTTCACAGAGTTTCTGAAATGTAATAATTGAGGCCACCACACACTAAGTTCTATATTCCATTTGTTTGATTTGTGCTATGTTTGACTGATGTTCTGGCTTTTTTGCTTTTAGGTGCACAAAGACTGAGGAGGAGGTGTGTCTCTCATCATTGCCTGTTGCACTTCCAGACAGACATCCTGCTGCTGTACACACAACACAACGTGACGTGTGCCCTGACCAGACATCTCTGCAACTGAGTGCTGCTGACATCTGAAGAAGATGGGCCCAAAGAAAGCAGGTACCAGGTCCTCCAGTACCAAGAAAGTTGCTATTGAGAAGAAGAAGGAACAGAAGAAGCAAGTGACACTGAAGTCTGGTGTGCCGGCCAATACCTTTTTGGGGAAAAAAAATTGCGCCTGCAGCAGCGGTGTCCGGGGGCAAGCTGGGGGCAGCACCTCCGCATCAGTGGACCCAACCCACCAACCCAGGCCCAAGCACATGAGTGTGGAAGAGGTAGCCAGCCTAATGGTGGAAAGCAGTGATGCTGAGCCTGAGATAAACTTATCGCTATCTCAAAGTAGTACCCAATCAACGCAGGAGGAAACACAGCAGATAAGTGGTCAACAACAACAGCCGCAACCACCGCCCGCAATAGTAGTTGTTGTTCCTCCTGAAGTAGGGGCAGTTCAGGAAATTGAGCCTCATGCAGAGGAAGAAGAAGAAGCCACCCATTCAGAAGATCCATTGTCTTCCAAATCCCCAGCAAGGAAAAGGAACGGTAGTCCATCAAGTTCTTCGCCAAGCCCCCCTTCTGATGATCTAGATGCCACTTGGAAGCCACAAACTGAGTCTGAGAGGGAGCCACGTTCCAAGACCAAGCTAGGGAAAAGGAAGGTTCCGGAAAGCCTTACACTTATGGAGGTCGATGTAGAACAGCAAGATGATGATGATGACGACGAGCCAGTCATCACGAACATCACTCCCGGCCCCGAGGAGATGGAGACCAACATTCTTACCCTATCCAAAATCGCTGCGAGGGATGTAGCATGCATACCTCCACAGGTAACACCAACAAGACCTACAGCTTCCATATTTGCATTAGCAAAGGCCCGGCAGCGACCTACATCCAGCACAACCACCACCTCTGTAGGAGTAGGTAGTGGTACAGCAGCACAGAGTCAAATTCAACACACACCCTACAGATCATCCGGCATTGGAAGTGGCACCTCCAGCAGGAGGCCAAAGTTAAGCTCCCCAGTTTGGGACTTCTTTACGGTTAGCGAAAAGGAGGAGAACATTGCTATATGCTCCATTTGTAATACCTCTGTTAGTCGTGGTAAGCTTGGTACAAACTATGGTACCGGAGGCCAAATGACCCATCTGAAAAAACACCACTTGATCAGCTGGGAGGACCACCTTCGCGGCAGAAAAAAACTACAACCATTGGTGTTGGTGGGGATAAAGGAGTAGAAGAAGAAGATCCGATAACGGTGGAAGAGGAAGGACAGGGAGACATTCTCTCTGGTAGTGGTACACAAGGTGTCCCTGACCCCAGCAGCGCAGTCTTAACGTTGCACACATCTTCAGCAACATCTCAGTGGCACAAGAGTAAGAGTCAGCCGGAGACACCAAGAAGTACCAGGTCCGCACTACCAAAAGTGCGTTGAGCCTAAGAGAAAGGAAAACCATGCAGCCTACCATTATCAGCATGTTTGGGGGTGAGGGGCAGTACGAACGCAACCACCCAATAGCACGTTTGTACAATGCGAAGCTGGCTAAAATGTTAGCACTGGACCTTTTTTCTTTTGTTGAAGGGGTGGGTTTTGTGGAATTTGTGTCAACCATCTGCCCAAAATGGCATGTTCCCAGCCGCTACTATTTTGCCAGAGTTGCAGTTCCAGCACTACATCACGACGTGCTGGAATTGCTAGGAAAGGCCTTGAAGCAGAGTGCTGTTCACAGTATCCACCTGACTACAGACATGTGGACCAGTTGCCAAGCCACAGATTACATGTGCATCACTGCACACTGGATCTGTTTTGCGGGGGTTAGAGAACAGATATCTGCTGGTGTTGATACTGCAGAGATTTTTCATGCCACTCGCAAACATGCAACTGTAGCCATGTTTGCCATGGAGAAATCTCATACTGCTGCAAACATTTTGGAAGAGTTTAACACCAAGGTCTTTGAGTGGCTGCGCCCAAGAGGGCTTACGATTGGTTTTGTTGCCACGGACAACGGCAGTAATGTAGTTTTGGCCATGCGCAATGGTGGCTATTTCAGGGTCCCGTGTTTGGCACACTGCATTAACATTGTTGTTCAAGACTTTTTGAAAAATGAATCCAAAGTCAGCAACTTACTGGTCACCTGCAGAAGAATATGCACACATTTCAACCATTCTTTTAAAGCCCGGAAGCAGCTGAGGGTCATTCAACGTGAGCATAAAATGCCAGTCAAAGCGCTCATCCAGGAGGTGCCAACACGTTGGAACTCAACTTATTACATGCTTGATCGTCTGTTTGAACTGTACATACCACTCAATGCTTATGTCATGCAAAGATTAGGGGAACCTACTGTGAAAGGCATGACCGTTGAGATGGCTCAATGGGACCTCATTAAATGCCTGACTGAGATGCTACTTCCTTTTGAGATCTTCACACGTGAAGTCAGCAGGGAGGACTGTACTATGGGCCAAGCTATCCCATTGTTGCACATGCTAGAGCAACAGCTGAAGGATGTGTCTGAAACGTACGCAGGTGTGGATGACAAACAAGACGCATATCATTTGGCGGAGACCTTAGCCGCTCGCTTATCGGAAAATACAAGGATTAAAAATAAAATTTTGTCACAACCACATTACATTAGTGCCACAATTTTGGATCCACGGTACAAAGTATTTCTGAACTTCAAGGCAGTAATTCCTTTTCGGAAGTGGATGTTGCCAACTACAAAACTTTGATAGCTAAGGAAGCCACTATTTTCGAAAGAGAACGGCTGTTAATTACAGGCCCCCCACCCCAGGCCATAACCAGTACTACAGGGCATCCAGAGTCAAGTTCTACTTCGGAGCCTGAGGGCAGTGCATTTGCCTCCCAGCAGTCACCTACACCAACAATAACATCAAGAACAGGATCATCCACAGCACAATGTGCAACTGATTGGTTTCTACAGCAGGGGTATGGTAAGTCCAGTGCTGATGCAAAGGCAAAACAGGCCGAGCACATCGGAGCACCCCTGAACATTGAGCGGATGGTCCAGGCCTATCTGGATGACCCAACAGAGGTCTTCATGGATCGAAACCCATTGGTGTATTGGTATGGGAAAAGAAGCCAATGGACAGTGCTCAGCAGGCTGGCGATAAAGTATCTGGCTTCCCCTGTCGCAAGTGTCTCTTCTGAGCGTGTTTTCAGTGCTGCTGGTGCCATTGTAACTTCGAAAAGGACCAGTCTCTCGGCCCAAAGCGTGGAGAGGTTAACCATGATCAAAATGAATCAGCACTTTATACCACCGGATTACAAAATACGTGAATCACAGCAGGAAGAGGAGAGCGACTTGGATGACGTAAATAGTGCGTTACAGGACCTACTTCTGTCCGAACCACCAGAGTTTGAGGACGAGCTCCTCTTCCCTGACAACTAGGCTTTCAAATTGTTACTTTCTTCCTTCCTTTATGTGTCTGTGTATCTGTCTTTCTGGTTCAAATCACAACAAATCCATCACCACCGTCTTCTCTTTTTATTTCCCTATTGGAGTTGGATGTCTGTGCATTTAACTGTCCACTCTTCAGAGTCCTGCTTCATCTTCCTGTCTTGCACAAGTACATTTCCATCAAGCCAGACATTAGTACAAGAAATGTTGCCTTTACCAGTCCCGCCTCCATAAGAAGTGAAACGTGACTATAGCTATCCTCCGTTTTGTTTTCGAGCCGAAACTCATCAGTGTCCGAAGGCTACAGCCTCAGCAGGCATCCAAAGGTCCTCACTGTCAGGACAGAAGGTACTTGGCAGAGAAAGACAAGAGACTCTTCGAAGAAACTTGCTGACATTTGTGCAAACTCAAATGACCATCAATGAGCGCTACCCAGGCCGCGGCCCATCATCACAGTGCTGACCATGGGAAGCAACTTAAACTGTGACAAAGTGCCACAGAAGAATAAGACGAAAACCGAAACAGCGACTAACACTCAAAATGAATGTAGACTGGAGTAATGATGAGGCCACTGCCCCGTAAAAAAAAAATAACAACTGTCAGAACTAGGCATCTGATGATCTGACAGCCAAAGAGAAGAGCAAGACAGGTAATGATGGAATGCATTGGATGCTTGCAGACTCTGAGTGATTGCTGTTGTTTGTTGTTGATGTTGTGCATGAAGTCTAACTCTACTCTACTAGTTAATCTACAAAGTGACTCAAGTCAGTGACAGTCAATGTTTCCCTTCTTGTTGTTTAATAACCAAATTGTACTCCTACTACTGCAGGTGCAGGCCAATATCTGTTGCAATTTTTATATAATATGGACTTAATCGGAGTCACTACAGACTGAGTTGTAGTTGGACAACACGTACCACACCATGATGATGACCATACTATCTTTGCACGCAGTCATTCAGTTGGATCGGAGATGATTCAAGGAATAACTGCATTTCATGAAGTGGCATAAGGTAAACATAAACACAACAATTCAACAAGAAAGTAAACACAGCAGACCTACATGTCCATGTAGTGGTGTGGAGTCGAGTGTAGTGATGACTCACAGCGGCGCATTGATTTTGTCACTTAATTAGGAAAATGCTAAGTTGCTGTGTATGCCTTTTGTCTGGCTATGTCAAAAATTAAGGTAAATGGAGGTTGGGTCACGGGCTGGTGCTGTGGTGGGCCTGTTCTGTCCTGTTGTTGTTGTAGCTTAATGCTGTAAACAGAATCTACACGATATATCCAAGCCGCCTCACTCTGAAAGTGTTCTCTCTTCTCTTCTTGGACTCCACCGTAATTGATGTTTTTTTTTATTCATTGATTTTTCAATACCCCTTTTGTTTTTCCATCTAGACGTTACAGGCCGGCCTTTACCCTGTGCTTGCTATACTGGGAGACACAACTCACATTTACCTTACCAATCGGCATCAGGAAGGCCACCAAGATTGATGTGCGGAGCGTCCATGGAAGATAGGACCAAGAGGAAGGACGAGATTCCACTCCACAATTTGAGCATGATAATACAGTAACTTTAGTATCATTCATCATTCATCTTTTAATTAATTTGAATCCTTTTTTCTCTTCAATCATTAGGACTGTGTGTTGTGTGTTTGTTTGCTAATTGATCCCTACAACTGTGTTTTCTTTTAATTGTCTTTGCTATCTTTACAAGTAAGCCCAGTACAACATGGAATTTGGGTCTCTGAGGGCATATTACAGGCAAGGCAAATTGCATAGAATATACTGCTGCCCTGTACTGTCTAATTGTCTAGTAGGAGTTATTAAGTACTACTCATTAACCATCAAGTTATCTTCATCATCATGCATGCATTTCCCTTTCCTCCCTTTATAGATTTTTTGTATAAGATCATGGTCGTCTGCCAAGATTGCGCTTTGCTTTTGTTGTCCATGCGTACTGTTTTTCATTCTCAAACCTTTCCCCAAACCCCCTTCCCATCCATTCATCAAACCCTAACCCTCTTCCCCCGGGCTGTGATTTATATTGAGGTGTGATGTGACTACATAAAATGTACACCAATTGATCACACGCTTGCTGGGGCAGATGTGGTGAAAGCAACACTAATTCAAATGCAAGGCAGGGCGAGGAGCTTCTTCTGCTTGCCCACCCATGCTCAGTCTATGTGCAAGCCGTCACCGGCTAATAGTAGTACATCATAATTAATTGCCGTCATTGATTGGATTAATCATCAAACTCCTACCACACAGCAGTAAAGGTTACGAATTACGATTGTGTTAAGTTAAGTGACTCAATCGACACAACTACAGTTTGTAACTTCTTGTACTAGGCTGTCCCCGCCACCATTATGTTTAATTTGACTTTAGCAGTTGCAACTGCAATATTGTTTGTTTGGCAGTCTTCTTCTGTACTGTATTTTACTTCGTTCTACTACTCCTCCCACAGTCGCTCTCAGGAAAGTGACTGTCTCTTTTTAATTTTTTAGCAAATGCTACTGCCATTGTCTACTCTACTACTACCACCACAACCATGGCATCTTCTACATTCTCTCTGGAAACCATGCAGCCATCGCTGTGCCGAACGTAATCATCAATCACAGGTAAGATAAGTTTGGTGGGAGGTATAATGGACTAGGAGGAGAGACTGACAGTACTAGTAGGACAAATAACTCAGTGAGGGGTACCGCATCTATCTGTTTGTGTTACATCATCGTCGGCAGATTATTTAAATCAAACACTGGCTGCGGCCCTGCAGCAGCAAGGAAACCAATGTGACGTTAATTCGTAAAACAGTAACCCCCACAAAACATTAACATTGTATGTTTAAGTATAAATATAATTTATTACCCTAACAAAAATAAACTATCCCACACCTGACCCACCCTTCTCCCTAACCCCAACAAATGTCTAAAACGAAAAAAGTCCAAAGAATGTCCCGAAACCCCAACGCCCAATTCCCATCCACCAAAACAAGGAATAAAAAGGGGCAAATCAACAGGGTCCTCGATGTTAAATTCGGCGGGCTTTGAGGTGTTTGTCCACCATGATTTTGACCCGCTCCTCCATTTGCTCCTCTAGACGTGCCATCCGGAGGAGAATCTTCTTGCGAAATGCCCTGCAGTGGCATCCAGGGTGGGGGACAGCAGTGCTGGCTGCTAGCGAATTGCGGCGGGCGGCTACCAGACCGCGGTGCCGTACCGCTGGAGTTGTGGCCTGGCTGGGACCCGGGGCATCGGACGAGGCTGCAGCTGCTGCTGCCGCCTCCTCCTCCGCCTGAGCCACCAGCCGCCGGTACTCCTGGCATATGGCCTCCAGTTTCCGGCGCCGGGCCCTGGCTGCCAACTCCTTCCGCGATGGTTTGTCTTGGGAAGGAGTACCATCTATATCAAGAAAGAAAAAAAATATTGTTGTAACCAGTACTCTTAGCTAAACAGTAACACAAAATTAATTCAACACATAATGGCACAGTAGCACTAGCAAGAAGCACAGTACATAACATTTGTGGTAATAATCTATCTATCCTCCCACTTGCTCGGCCTCTAACATTTGTGGGAGTTTCAGGCATTATTCTAGCACTATGGACTCCAACCAGTACACAGTACACCAGTGTTCTTCTTTTCTCTAGTTTAGCGATATGACATAACCTGGTTGTAGCCGGCATTGCCAGCTCGGTCATCTATGCTTGCACCCAAGACAAACATACGAGTCATGACGCAGACTCACGTTAGTTGGATTTACTACTGTTTGCAGGTGGGGAAGCTCGTATTTTTCTATTACGGGTGGCACTGGCCATACTCTCTCTGTTACATGGAGGGCAATTGCTCAATTATTTCACAGTGCCTTGGCTACTACAAAAAGGCAGATTATATATCTGATCCAATGATCGTTGCTTTTATATGGGACAACGACATAAGGTCAGTAGCGGTCGGTGGTGGGACTCGGGGAGTTCGGCCGGGCGGTGACGTGGGTAGGGGCAGGATGGGGGTAGTAAACTATGGATTACGGCCAATTACAGGTAAGTAAACATATAAATAAATGAAACTAATTTTGTTGCGCACACTGCATCGCATTTGGCGGTGCAGTGCGCACAATGAAATTCGCTTTATTTATTTGTATGTTTACAGTAAAGTTACCTGTATTTGCCCGCGTAATACATTGTTTACTACTACCCCCACCCTGCCCCTCCCCACATCGGCTTTGCTACTCTGGCGCGGTTTCTTTTACATTCCCTAAAACTGTGCATCCCGTGACAGTCTCCACCTATGCTGTCTATGATGAATACATACAGGCATCCATCCATTCTAAGTAAATGTCAATCATTCTTCTTAATCTCTCCACCAACCTTACTTTGTTTCACCAACAACAACGCATGCGTCCACTCACTCCGTTGCTTGCCTTGGTTTTGAGTTTCACCCAAACACCGCTGATGATTCTTGCTATCCACAGTATCCACCCATACTGTGTCGCCCACCCAGGCAGGCATCCATTCTTCTTTCACCTTCTTCCACCCATCCTTCAACAACACATGCATCTGATTCCTATCAGCCACCTATCCATGCTTCCAACGTATCCTTCTCTGCCAGTCATCATATTAAATCTCGCCCGCCCTCCCTCCTTCAACCCTTCTTTCCCTTTTTGTTCAACACATCCATCAAGGTCATCTGATCTGACTTTTAGTCTCCTCCATAAAACTTTCACAGCTGAGTTGGAGTCAGATATAAGAGGCCATTGGTTAATCAAGTCACGCTGGTAATGCTATTGCTACTACATTGCTCATGCTAAGTAAAGGGTGTCTTCTTTAACCGTTGTATAATGTTCACTACAACTTCATACCTAATAAGTCTCAACAACAGTACAGTGAGTGAAGTCCACACACCCTTCCAGCTAGTGCAATGTCAATAAGTCATGAATATAACTTACCACCGCCCGCCACCGCTGCTGGCTCCCCCCCTGTAGCTCCTGCAGGTGCCGCATCTTCTCCTGCCCCCTCCGGAAGGCTCGAATCGCCGGTGGCCCCGCCACCACTGGTGGTTGCTAGTCCGCCTAGATAAAAACATGACACATTTTTAGATGCCTGTACACCTCCCCCTATTTATTCTTTTTCATTAGCAAGATTGAAAAAAAAGTTAATACATACATATTATTATAAATCACATTCAATAGTCCAAATCGGGTACTAGAGTACAGTCAGTAGACACTAGTAGTGTTATGGTCCCTAGGGTCATTATTATACTATACTCTACTCTTTGCAAAGTTAGCCTGAGCCATGCAAGCATTTTCCGCTTCATGTCTTTTGCGCATGTTACCTCGCAGCTTGTTGCGCAGTAACAGTAAGACGCCTTTTGAGCCCACATGAGCACATACAGCTACTGTCTGAGCGTTGCGTACAAGAGGTCGAAAAACAAGCCACTTTGTTATGGAGTTCGGTTAGTCCGTATTGCTTAGCCATAGGTAACATGTTACACTTTTTGGGCAGGACTGAGAAATGCTTGCATTATACTATAATAACACGCACCATTTTTCTCAGGCAGAGGATTCCCTTCTACGAACCAGAGATTTGCAGAGCTTATGAATGATGCATGTAACCAGTAATTCTACGTTCTACGGTGAGGAGTCGCCCAGAATTCGCACAGATCTTTTGTCTTATATATCATCAATGATCATGCACTTGTTGCAAGTGCAACACTGTTTATTGTTTTAATCTTATGCATTTTGCTGTTGGAGCTGGCTGGAGTACACTGAATTTTATAGAACAACATACATACAGAGCTTGTTAGTTGAAAATAAACCTTTTGAACTTACACATAGACTCTGTGGTATTTTGTGTGGTGGTGGTGGTGGACTTACACGAGTGAGTGAGCGAAAGGGTGTTATGTTCTGGGTTGTGTAATCATAATCATTGGGTATCTTCGGGTGGGGGTTCGGGGACCTAATGAGACACTATAGCTAGTCGTTCAGGGGATTGTGGGTTCACTTCTGACTGAGGTGTGAGGAACTTCCAAGTTCCAAACTCGCATCACCAACATCCTATTTCATTGTGCATAGTTCTGCATGGGGCTGTGCATAATCCAAGTAGTATGTACTATATCCTATCAAAAATAGTCAAATATCTGGTTGGGCATTTTGTTTGTGGTAATTGTCAAAGCCTCAAGATTAAGAAGCCTAGAAGAGGACAACCGAAAGGACTGGACTCAGTGGCTAGAGCTATTAGTATTGGTCAATCTGAGTTTTATTCAAAACCGTACAATAAAGAGTGGCAATGCAAACTGGGCAAGCTTAGCGACAGACTAATATTAGTAGTACAGAGTACAGACATTCATAGCAGAGGCAGTTAGAACTTAGAGGCAGGGATAACCAGAATTTAGAAACAGATAGTCAAGTCAAGATCAAAGAATCTTTTGTAAAAAATAGAATTAGGGAGTGGAGCCAGAATTAATAGTTCTGAAAAAATAAGGTGCAGTAAAAGTTAGGGCAATATAATTGTTAATATTAACCACTGGAGGACTTACTGGGACCAGCAGCAGGGCCCTCGGTAGAGGAGCGGTCCTCTGGTGGTTGTCCCGCCGAATCTGACCCCGTCTTCTTGCCCCTGGGTGCTGCACATCAGTGATCATGTAAGATATAATAAAGAAAAAGAAAGACACAAACATTAATGATTGCTGTGAAACAAATAAATTATCTAAAGAAAACGCTCAAAAAACGTTTTAGGAAACAAAAATTGCAATAAAATTGACCTATCTAATCCGATCGACTACTGCCTTGCGGGATTCACGGACAGTCTACTTATTTGGGAACACTAATTCAATGTTCCATTCTGATTGATTCAAATAAAATCCAGAACACTAACTAAGCCTAAGTACCACCTGACCTAGCCCACCTATTCCAGGCGGGCCAATTGTTCATTAAGCCTGCATTTCCATTTTTTATTGACATCAAAAATGCATAGATGAGAAGGAGGACACATGCATAAAGTGCATAATGCATACACCAAATTGTTGGTTGGTTGCGTCTGATGTTCTGCAGCTGACTGACACTGCTAAGCTAAGCTTACCAGTACCACTCACTAAACAAACTACAAAAGGTTCTAAGGACTGGGGTAAGCAGCACTCAGTGACAGAGGATGCGTCACGCAGACCGCTCAAAAATTATCAACTGATAGTAACTAAACCTAGTATCAAATGCATCCACCACTATTTGACAGGCGGACAAAGGAAGGACTACAGTCTCTCTAGCAATAGCATTACCTAACTGAAGTTCTCTAAAGTAAACTCTTACATAATGACAAGCGAGCGCAAAGTTGCAAAAAGTAAGAGCACCGCCCAGCACCTGTGTCCTACAATCACAGAAGATTTTGAAACGTAATTTACCTGCAATGTAAGCAGCAGTATTCTTGTTATTTGTAAAAAATGTATACACAAATCACAATACTTATACTACTATATATATATTGGCTACTCACCAAGCCCCACGACCTCGACACCTAGCAGGTCCAACAGGTCCTGCTCCCGGTCAAGGATGTCTGACCACCGGTGGGCCAGCTGGTTATGGGTGCGCCGGACCTCGGAGCAGCGAAACACTGCCTGACGCACCTTCGCCCACCGGCGGTGACGCTCCTGAGTCGGGTACCCGGAGCCTGGCCTGCCGCCTGCTGCCAAGGTCAAGGGGAGGTGGCGCTGAATAAAAAAAACAAGGGTGGCCACCTCCGCCTCATTAAACAGCTGGCAGGCTTGCACCCCTGCAGGGCGCAGTCTGCCGCAAGGCAGGCGGCGATTGGGCGCACGCGCCTTGCCCTTTGAGCCGCTGCTGCTACCCTTCGCCATGGTTCTGGGGTGGGAGGAGGTGAAAAAGAAAAGTTAGAAGGGAAAAATAAAGTTAGGGGAAGAAGTAGGAGCTTAAAGAAGAAAGTTATATAAAACAGTCAAAAAGTAAAAAAAACACAGTAAAAAGTAGAAAAAAATGCAAAATATAGACTTAAGCAGAGAGTGAGATAGATAAGAAATAAAGAAAAATTGAAAAACAGTGTAAAAAACTAAGGATTGCAAAGATTGAGGGAGGATAGAAAAGCAGGCCCAGAACCATAGCATAGAGTGGTAAAACAAGATGGCCGTGCCCATCGCGACCGCGTGGGTAAGTTCGCGCGATATTTGTCCCTGAGCACGCAAAAAACGTCGCGAACACGTACAACGCGTTCCCGAACAAGGAATGCGCATCGCGAGCACGCTATACGCGACCCGGAACAGGAAATAAGGGATCGCGAACGGGCGGGACAAGTGAAAAACAAAATGGCCGCGCCCATAGGCGACCGCATGGGTAAGTTCGCGCCCCCGAGCACGCAAACAGCGTCCCGAGCAACCACAACGCGTTCCCGAGCAAGAAAAACGCATCGCGAACGGGCGCGGCAAGCAGCTACGCGCGCTCGCGAAGCTACGCGTAGCGCTCCGACGTCTTCGCGTAGCTTCGCGTAGCGCGACTACGCGAACTACGCCCAGGCTTACATAGAACCATAATCCGCACAGTGGGCTGCCACACTAGATATTGATTGTCTTTTGTACATCAGGGTCCAGCCCCAACGTTACCGCATACGGATATGGTCACTTTATGACAAAGTGTAGTGTCTTTTTAATACTCTCGTCTAATTGTCTTTGTTATTGAGTTTGTTCATTTGTTTATTTACAGTGTGATGTTGTTTTGATTTTGAACATGAAATGAAATGAAATGAATTTGTACTTGTAAAGCGCACTGCTACCCTGAGGCATCCTGGCGCTGAACGCATACCGCTGTGGAACCCTTCCTGGCTTTTCCCTGTGAAATGTCCACTCCTGGGCACCCCCAAGGTGAAGCCAGGCATCCCAGCGCTGGTGGGGCCGTTGTGGAGATTAAGCAAGCTATTGCCCAGAGTTGCAGAGTGGGACCCATGATTAGAATAGGCACCGAGGCGAGAATTATCAGGTCCGAGGAAGTTGAGCCCAAGACCCGCCGAGGCGGGAATTGAACCCTGGTCCCGGGCCAGATCTCTGCATCAGGGTCTGCCGCTCTAACCATTGAGCCACACTTCTCCACTACCATTGAGCCACACTTCTCCACATAAATATACTATGTATGATTAACTGTTTTTTAATTTGCTACAATTGTTTTATATGCTTTTAATAAATTGATACATAACATTTCCAAATATTTTTCTTGTGTACTGGCACACTGCTTTTTCAATTGGTACTGTATCCCCCATGATTGAATGTGTGTGATTTAGGTGAGTGAATGAGTAAGAGTTCTCTCAGTATTTGCCAAACAAAGGATATATTGTTATTTTTCGATATTTAAACTGAGCAAGGCATAGTCGGGCTGAGATGGCCGACACCAGTGGTACCATCTTCTCCCTCAACCAATCATCATCATCATCTAATGTGCCAAGATCGAGTTCCCGCGTCTCTCTCAGTTTTAGATAGGGGTCAAGGGAATTGATCTCTAAGGACTTCCATAAGAGCAAGATTACTTTTTCCTCCAAAGCCTCAATAGTAAGTTTAGCCTCAAGAGGACTGAATTCTGGAAGAGTGAAAAATCTACTACCATAACTCTCGAGGGAATGGCATAGTTTGAAGTATCACAAAAATTGGGTTTTATGTAATTGAGAGTCTATAGCCAGGTCTTGGAAGGGCCTGATGCTATCAGTTTGCCACACTTCACCCAGCAAAGAAATACTACTCATGTCCCATTAGAGAAATCTGACCAGTCCTGCCAACTAAGCAAGCCAGGTACCCCGCCAGAGCGGAGTCATCGCAGTGGGTTTATCATGCCATTGGATGTGTTTCAAAGCTCCTTGCCAGCATAGGAGTGGGAGTCTAGTGACCACCAGTAGCATACTAGGGATTGCCTTGCCATACACTAAGTTGAATAAATCAAATTTGTCAAGGAGGTGTAGTTCTAGTCTATTCACAATACTATCTCTATCACCAAAAATCCAATCATTAATTGGAGATAGGCTGTGAAGCCCATTAATGGAGCCTCATATCCGCCACTCCAACCCACCATCATAATTGGCCTGTGTATACTTATCAAAGGAGACTCGCTGGGCCGTCCCACCCCATAGGAAGCAACTAATCTGAGATTATAAATCTGTAAACAAGCATTGGCAAAGCTAATAGGTTTCGCCAATTCGAGACCTATTGGCGTTGTCAACATTTTTTAAATAAAGATGTTGCACAGGAAGGGGAATGTTTTAATGGATGACAATGGATGGCAGGAAGAGGGCGGGTTAAAAATATCGGATGGCAGGAGGATTGGGGGAGGGTCGACACCACGGGGGATGAGCAAACAGAGAGCAGGAGGAGGCATACCTGCCAACAGACCTTATTCAGATGGGAGACTTCCAATTTTAGAAGCAAAAAATGGCTTTATTTTAACTGTCTCCCACCTAACATTGCCTCAGCTATAATATAAATCAATGGGAAAAATGAAAATTCATTCTCCCAGTTTTGTTTTCAAAATCTGCCACTTTTCTGTTTTAAAATGTTGGAATGTGTGAGGAGGGTGGGGGGAAGGTTAACACCTCAGGGAGTGGGAGGAAGGCAGAGGTGAAGGAGGAGAGGGTCTGCAAAAAGTTTTTTTAAAAAGGGTACGTGTAGGAGCATGCGGCCAATGGAAGGACATAGGCCGCAGGAAGCTGTACTTGTTCCATGCTCCATGGCAGGGATGAAGACTGAAGCCCAGGAGGAAGCTGGAAACTAGGAGGAGGCGCTGACCAATAGGAAGCGAGGAAATGAGAGTGATGTGGGAGCCAAGCAATGGTAATAAGGTAAGTAATGAGCAGACTCTAAGTCCCATTTAAGATTTTATTCTTTACAAGATATTTTGCACGGACAGCGCAAGGGCTGTGCAGGCGAAACCAAAAAACGGTTGATGGAAGTCGAAATGTGTAATTTTGTAGAGTGTAGATAAATCGCAGCAGGGAGATCAATTTGAACAACGTGCTCTGTCCCATTTATGTTAGGGGGATAGAGGCGCAAGAGTAAAACTCTCTCTTTAATTTGTTGAGGAGAGGAATTATGTTCAATTTGTGATTTCCATGCCCAGATAGCGAAAATTATCTACCCCCCAGCTGGTGGGGGGTGGAGACGGGCAAAGGATAGCGTCCTTCACCAATAGGGGCACATAGGGACTTCCTCCAGTTGTCTCAAAGACGGGACACATCACCATATATGCACAGAATGTCCATAAGACGGAGGATAGAAATGCTAGGATGTTGGACCTACAATAATATGATATCCGTGTATTGGGAGACTCTATCTTCAAGGTCATTCACCCACTGTATCCCCTCCACATCCATACAGCTAAGGGCTTGACAATTAGCGAAAAAAGCAGTGGGGAGAGGGGACACCCCTGCCTCATATCCCTCTCCAACCTTAATGGTGCAGAGAGAGTCCCATTCACTCTAACCTGCAACCAGGGATCAGCATAAAGGATTTCATCAAGCCTGCAAAAGGGACACCCAAAATTCATTTTCTCTAATACTTGATGGAGGAATGGCCAGTAACTTGAATCAAATGCTTTCGCGTAACCAGAGCTTTAAGTGGGATTGAAAAAACTAGGTGGTCTCTCAAAGGGGCGTGGCTGGCGTAATTAAGGGCGTGGCTAAAACACGTAAGCAAAAAATCTGTGCTTCGCATAGTGTGCCACCCGACTGATATTTTGCTGCTTCTGTCATTTCATTCAGATATATAATACAACAAGTAACATTATACCTAGAACAGGCCAGGTTTATTGGTTGTGCCAATGGTTGTTTGTTGCATAAAGTTGTATATAATATTGAAAATGCTTCAGCTCTTGGGGTAGAGGTTGTGGCGTAACACTAGAGCTGCCAACCTGGGAGATGGGGAAGTAGGTTTGATCCTGGGGTCAGCTCAACATCCTGTGATTCTAAGCAAATCACTTAATCTCCCCGTGCCTACCAAAAAAAAAATAATAATAAATATGTCATTGTGTAATGTAGTTTGTGCTCATGTAAAATGCCCCAATACCTTTGGGTCAAGTTCACGCTATTTAAAGATGCAAAACAAATAAAAGTTACATCAGTGAACTGCTGCAGAATTGAGATTTCTTTTCCAGCCTGAGGGTGATGGCAAAAATGAAGAGCCCGATAGGGGCCTGTCTTAGCACTTGCTTTTATAGCTGCCAGTGCTGAGCACAGGCAGAACCTGGCCCACTTAATGCCCTGCCTATATTTAACAATAAGTTACACAGTTCTCCTACCTCCAAGCCAAAGCCTGGAACGACCTCCCCTCCACCTCTGGCAATCTCCCACATTGCCCCAATTCAGGAAGGACCTCAGACCTGGCAATTCGGATGAACCCAGCACTCAAAGACGACCACCCTCCCCCCAGCACCTTGAGACCCTCACGGGTGAGTAGTTGCACTTTACCAACCCTGATTGATTGATACGTAGTCTGCTGAGAATCATGTGCTCTGGCGAGAACCAGATGGAGATGTCGCAGGCAGTGCAAGGTATGCAGCCAGGAACAAAACAATTCTGATCATGAAGGATGTACCAACGAGTGCACCAAACCAGTGAGACGAATTGCTAGTATTTTAGCCAGTGTTTTCGATTCAATATTAATTAGAGATATGGGACAGTAAGAACAATTAATGGCAGGTTTATTGGGCTTGTGAATGAGAGTTATGGTAGCCACACGTAAATCACATGGCAGAGAGCTAGTCTCAAATACTCCCTTGAAGAAATTATGGAGGTGTGGGCCCCATAATGAGGAGTACCTTTTAAAGAACTCCAGTAGGACACTTTTGGGACCTGGGCTTTTCCAGAAGGACATGTCTGTTATTGCCTTCTATATGTGTGCCTCTGTAATGGGAGTGTCAAACATTGCCTTTTCGGTGGGCAACAACATTGGTGTTAGCAGATTGGATATGATCAAGCGAGCCCACTCCGCGTCTGGTGAATACAAGGATTTATAGTAAGACGCAAAGACTTAGGCAGTGCCTGCAGGTGTGGTGACCTGCTGGCCATCCTCAGTGTACAAGGAAGGGACCACTCTATTTATCTAGTCTTTGTTGGCAAGACAGCACAGTAGCTTACCCGCCTTATTCCACATCTCATATACTCTACCTTGAAATGCCAGTCATTTAGCAAAGGCCAAGTCAAGTAGTTTTTATTTCAATTTAGCCCTGGCAAGGGCCAATGATTAGGTGGAGGATGTACTTGGGGAGGCAGCCAACAGTATCTCAAGTAACAATTTGCGGTCCTGATATCTCCTGGAGTTTGTCCCTTGTCTTGCACTTATTGAAGAACTTCTCTTCCCCTCGAATGACCATTTTTATTTCCTCCTAGAGTGTTACTGAAGAAGTTACAAAGTTTGCGTTGAGTAATTTATTTGGCAATGTTGACACAGAGAAAGTTTTCTGAAATGTCATCTTTGAGCCTCCAGGCTGTGAGTCGCCACACTTCTCGGAAGACGCCACGGGTGGCTCGTAGCGTCAATTCAACAGGGGAATGGTCAGAGACCGCACGTGGTAGGATGTGGGTACTTTCCACTTTCTGCAGTGTATTCAGTGAGATGAAGAAATATTCTATCCTATAAAAGGAACCATGGAGATGAGAATAGTATGCACAAATGCATATGTACAATGAGTGTTGTCTACGCCACGGATCAACCAGGCTAAGAGAGTTGCCCCACTAAGGAAATCGTGTTTGCCTGTTAATGATTGTGGGCTCAGTATGATCGTACTGCCATTTCATTACTGCATTGAAATCCTCTCCTACAATTGCCATTCCCTGTGGTGAGTAAGCTAGCAAGTAACTTGAAGTGGCAAGAATCTTGTACGGTTGGGATGCATAAATGCTAGAAAGTGTGAATGGTTGTCCATCCAGTAGACCTATTATAACTATGTATCTGCCCAAAGTATCAGTATGCACTGAACTCACCACTGAGGTATCAAAGAGGGCCCCTATGGGCTCCAGTACAAATTGTACCACCCTAAGGGATCCCTCTCCAAGCACATGCAAGGCTGCCATTGCAGGCTGCATGTCTTGGTGCAACAAAAATTAAAACACGTTACACATCCCTGTGTGCCATGTCTCCTACCACTGCATGTCATATTTGCAAGTCACCCCAACAGGAGGCATAAAAGCCTTAAGGCAGGGTGCTGAATATTACAATTGAGGGTACACCTGCATGAGCAGATATGCCACTGTGATGGTCAGTCCTATTACAGCCAGTGCAAGTGGACAGATAGGCCATTTTAAAACGTGCTGGACAGTGGTGAAAACTAGTTCCCAACCTACATCATGGCTCCACTGAAAATAGGGATGTTTGGTATCAAACACCTCGTATTGGTAAACACACACTGATGCCAGTGTTGGATTTACCAATACATGCACACAGAGTGGACCTCAGAGGTGCCCTCTGAAAACTTACAAGCCTCTGGTGTGCTTGCTAACTGGTTTCTGCCAGTCTGCCACCTGAGACGCTGTCTGACCTCCTAAGGTGAGAGCCTTTGCTCTCAGGAGACCCAGAACAACAACCTGTCCAGAATAAGGGTGTAACACCCCCTCCCACAGGATGACCTGCTTATTAGCCTCCTTGGGCCGGCGGATTTCAAAGAAGCTGCTGCCTTTGGAATGCGAATCTGGCTCCCCTCAGAGAGGAGGCCAACCCCCCCTGTCCAGAGCCCCCTTGGCACCTGAACAAGCGGGAAAATAAGCTAGTCAGGTAGGCGTACTACCTCCAGGCCAGTATCACGCATAAGGTGGGCGACTGTGAGGTGGACATGATTTTTCAGAAGTAGCCATCTTTGTGATAGCATACTTAGGCATTCTGGGACAGGGTTATGCCCACTTCCCAGAGGAAGTGGTCATATAGGGGGCGTAGTGACCCCGAGAGTCAGTAGCCCACTGGCTACGACCATACACTTTCCTAACACCCCAAAATTCAGTATTTAGGGGAGTCCCTGGCACCAGAGAGGCAGATCCTGACTACCTAAGAGGAGAGAGGACATTGAAGAGCTGCAAAAGCCAAGAAGAGAGAAGGAGCAGCTGACCTGGTACCAACCCTGCTGGCCTGTCTGCATCTCTCGTCGAAAACAGTGCTAAAGTAGACTCACCCTGAAGCTGTGCCTCCAGAAACTTGGAAGGACTGCCTGCCTTTGACATAGACCCACGACCACCCGTGAACAGCGGACCTGTTCTAAAGAACCTCCAAAAGAGAAGACTCAGAGGCCTCCGGAACAGCCAAAACCCGACACATGAAGCAACCACTGAACCTTCGCCTCCGGCCCGGGTTGAAGTGGACCAACAGTGCCAAGGTTCCCCAGACCTCCAGTCCATCGTGATTTCACCCCTCCTGGACTCCCCGATTTCGCTGCAGCCTCTGCATGCAGGCCCCCTCTACTGCGACTGCTCTGGTAAGGAAAACCAGACGCTTAAGGACATCCCTGCACCCGTTGCCCCTGGGCCTTGCAGAAGAGGACCAAAGGTGCCCCCCCCCCCGAGCATCGCAAGGCCTGAGCCCACTTGCTGGTTTAGCCTAACTGGCTTCCTAGCAAAGCCTGCAGCCTCTTTTTACAGTGACCGATCCCATTGAAACGCAATGGGCTCCCAATGCTGATTTGCACCCTGCACCCAGCCGCCCTTGTGCCGCTAGCACTGTACTGTTGGTGCTGCCTTGTACCTTGCCCACCACTCATCTTAACTCCTGGAGATTGGTCCTGTAAATCGATGTACTGTACCTGTTTACAGAACCTGTTCTTCCTTTCATAGGATAATATTGCAGAACTTAGAAATTGCACTAAGCCCCCTTTTTAAAGTGAAAAGAATTTCTATTTGAAAACGTAATTACCTGAAAAAAAATTCTCTGATGCCAAATCATATATAAAGGTACTTGGTAGTTTTATAAATTGGTCTGGATCTCCTTCTTGAGTCATGTTGTCATTTATTAATCATTGTGTGCATTTTGCAAATGTCTTGCTCTCCTCTGTGTTAAGCCTAAGGCTGCTCGATTACACTAACCCTAATAGAGCACTTTAGGATTGCATAGCAAGCCCCTGTCCATTCATATGAGAACCCCTGGACTCTTTACAACGTATTGATAAATCCCATAAAAAGTCAGCTTCCTACAACCAACAACCCAATTTCGCACTTTGGTGATCAGCAGTGAGGATCTGAACTTGTGTTTGTGCAGTGCCATACAGTGATTTGGTGTACCGATATCTGAGACCATTCAAGTTTAAATTCTGATTGGCTTTTTTGTTTTTTTCTAAATTCTCTCCCTGACTGTTGTGTTGAAACCACATGTGCAAGAATGGAGTTTGAGCTGCCCAACATGGATGCATACACTGTGGCCCAGCTCAAGCAGCTCTACATGGAGAGAGGACTTCCAGCTAAGAGCACTACCAGGAAGGTGGAGCTGCAAATGGTGCTGAGGGCTTGGGCGGAAGCCCATCAGTTTCTGGTTGAAGCCACAGGAGAGGATAATGGAATGAAAGAGCCTGAAAATGACTTTCTTATGGTACCACCTGCAGTTGAAGGAGAGGACTTGACCCCTGCAGTGGAGCCTCCTGCCAGGGCAGGGAGCAGTCTCTCTTCTTGCAGCCTGTCCACAGAGGAGCCAGTAGAAAGGAGGGAGGAAAAGAGAGTTCAAGCTGCAGATGGCCCAGTTAAAAATGGAGGAAAGGAAACTGGCCATGGAGAAAAAGAAGGCTGAGAGAGCCTTGGAGGAGAAACAAGTTTTTTTCTGGCTCATGAACTGAATCTGAGGGAACTGGATCACAAGGCCAGGCTGGCAGAGTCCAGCAGTGATGGTGGCAGCATTTCTACAGTGCCCTCTGGAGACAAGAGGGTCCATATTCCCAAAGGTCTGGTGCCTGACTTTATTGTGGGGCACGACATTGACAAGTGGTTTGAAGCTTATGAGATTGCTTTACAAATGCATAGTTTGTGGAAGCATATCACTAGCGAAGGAAGGGACACTCTACTGGCCCTAGAGAAGTGGGAGAGGATGAGGTATCGCCCCATAAAGGAAGCCCTTGTCAGGAAATATGGCCTTATCCCAGAGATGTATAGGCATATGTTTAGTGACAGTCGGACACTGGCCCAACAGATCTGGGTAGATTATGTGGATTCCTTTTGCTAGGCAGCGGATGGCTAGGTGAAGGGCAGTGAAGTAAAGGATTATCAGGGGATGTACAACTTGATTGCAAAGGAGCACATGTTCAGTCTTAGTTTAGAAAATTTGTGCCAACACCTGATTGATAGTAAGCTCACTAACCCCAGGGAGCTTGCTAAGGAAGCGGACTGCTAGGTCAGCACCAGGGTCCACAAGAAGGTATCTTGGGGGGGGGTTTGGGGTGGTTGCCACCGTAAGAAGGAGGGGGAAGCAAAAATAAAACTAAGGAGTTCTCTAGTTAGTAGAAGGGACAGTGTAGAGGTTACCCTAGTGTTCCTGGGTGTCAGAGAGATGATGCAGAGAACTCACATGCCTATTAAGACAAGGAAATACATGTAGTGGGTCACCATCAATGGGCAGAAGGTGGAGGCTCTGAGAGGCACTAGAGCCAGCATGACAACCATCAGATGTCAACTGGTGACCTCAGAGCAGGTAGTCTCAAATGTATTCCACCAAATTGTTGCAGCTGACAACCATGAGAGTTAGTACCGCTGGGGGGGGGGAGGGGGAGAGGGGGGGGAGTCCTTATGCTCCTTGAGGGTACCTGTGAGTCCATCTATGCTTGTGGATTGTCTGCTTGGCAATGACCTGGAGCACACTATCTGGAAGGAGGTAGAGCTCAGGCCACGCTTGGAGATGTTAGGGTTGCATTAGTGGGTGTGCCTGACCACTCGGTCCATGGCCGGCCAAGAGGTTAGTCATGAGGACCTGGAGCCTTGAAGAATGGCCCAGGTGCCTGCCCAAAAGAGGAAGGACAAGGGGCGCGGGAAATCAGCTTCTGAAATTCCCACAGACCGGGAGAAAGCGGAACCTAAAGGGGACGTCCCAGAGCCTACATGGGAGGTTTTGCAGACCTGGGGAACCTACTTAAGCTGGACAACTTGCAGCAGGAAAAGGGTCCCACTAGAGAGGAGTTGTGCAAGGCGCAGCTGGAGTGTACTACTCTTGAGGGCCTACAGCAGCAGGCCAAGGAAGCTGGTGACACCTCTGGGGATCGCCTGATCTACTGGGAGAATGTTCTCCTGCATAGCAACCCTAAGGTTCCTGAGCCTGGGGCAACACATATTTTGGTGGTCCCCCCCAGTGCTACTGGGGCTTCCTACTGGAGCTGGCTCATGATGTACCCGTGGCAGGTCATTTGGGGCAGGACAAGACCTTTGACAGACTTGTCACCCATTTGTACTGGCCTCAAATGAAGAGGGCCTCAGATGCTCTTGGCAGGTCCTGTCCTACCTGTCAGGCCAGTGGCAAGTCAGGAGGGACGCGCAAGACTCCACACAACCATTTCCTGTCGTTGGCACAACCTTTGAAAGGGTAGGCATCCACATTGTTGGGCCTCTGGACCCTAAGACAGCCATGGGCAAAAGGTTCATCCTCGTCTTGGTGGACCATGCCACCCGGTACCCGGAGGCTACCCATCGGAGGACAGTGACTGCGCACTCAGTGGCCAAGGCACTGATGGGGATCTTTACCCATGTGGGATCCCCCAAGGAGGTGGTGTCAGATGATGGTACCAACTTCATGTTAGCGTACATGAAGGCCATGGGGAAGGAGTGAGGTGTAACCTACAAGTTCTCCACTCCTTAACATCCTCAAACCAATGGGCTTGTTGAGAGGTTCAACAAGAACCTTAAAGGCATGATCATGGGCCTGTCAGAGCCCTAGTGGTGTAAGTGGGACATCCTCCTGCAATTCCTGCTGTTTGTGCATCTGGAGGTGCCTCAGAAAGGGTTTGGCTTCAGTTTCTTTGAGTGCCTGTATGGGCACCTGGTGCGAGGACATCTCAGTCTGGTCAAGGTAAGGAGGGAGTAAGCTCCCAGGAAGTCCCCCCAGGATGTGGTCAGCTACACGCTGGCACTCCGGACCCAGATGAAGCGCTTCTGGAAGCAAGACAAGGTGTAGATGGAAGCCAGGCAGGAGGTCATGAAACAGCATTATGACAAGAAGGCCTCTTCTGGTCGAGTTTCAGCCCGGCCAAAAAGTGTGGGTGATAAGAGTCTGTGGAGCCCAGGCCTCTACAAGAATGTGGGTCTGGGCCCTATTAGGTGAACGCAACTGTGATTTCACCTACCTGGAGGACCTCAAAACTGCCTGGAACTCTTTAATGGTTTTGCATGTCAAACCTCAACCCCACTTTGAGAGGTCTGAGCTGCCCATGCTCCTGGTCATGGATGATGGAGTGGAAAAGTAGAGTGAATCTCTCCCCACCTCCTTTCTTCCAAGGAGCAGGATGGGTCAGTGGAGGGTGTCAGCCTCTGCCCTGAATCCTAGAACAACAGAAAGACCGCCGCCAGTTGTTGGGGCAGTTTGCCTCTTTATTCTCCCTTACCCCAGGACTCACTGCATGGTCCACCCATGATATTGACACTGGGGACAGCACACCAAAGAGTAAAATCTGCTGGTGGTCTGACAAGGTGCAGGGCTCAAAAATCATAAAAATATTACTAGACCTGCAGGTCTAGTAACTTGAATAATCTACTCGACCTAAATGTAATGTACTTGACCCATGAACTGGTCCCAAATTGTCTGATCCAAGGCAAATATTTTGTCTTATGGAGCCGCTTTTTTCTTCATTATCACATGAGGAAGCACCTTCAAAATGCAAGTTCACTAATTCTGCTGTACAAAAAACACTCTTTATTTACTAAACGTTTGCTCTATGTATAATAAGAATCGAGCACAAATAGGGTAAACATGATCCCTGGCTTGCCTCTTAGTTCACTAATAGCATGGTCATCGGGCAGGAACAGGAATATTTCCCAGTTCATGCTAAAAGACTCACTTTTTCATAAATATATTACAAAAGCATGATGTGGTAATGCACTGTTTACAGATAGCACATTTTCCATTGAAATGGCCACAACACGTTCCCACCAACGCAATTTTACAGATAAAACTATATAGCGCATAAACAATGTTTGGAAGGGGAGGGGAGGGGAGGGAGGGCCGGCCGGTTGATTAAGCCCGAAAGCAGAGGGGCACCGATTACGCAGGTTCAGACAGATACTGGAGAATTGATCCTTGTCCCCGACGCCATTAATACCCTATTTAGCACTTTTTACGAGAAATGATATACTAGCCCTGGGCCGGTCTCCCGCTCTGACATTCGGGATTTTCTGGAAGAGTTGCCGTTGCGGACTCTGGACGAACAGGTGCAGGATGATTTGGGAGGCCCAGTGACTCTGCATGAGGTCAGAGCTGCCATCGCGGACATGGCAAAGGGGAAGACACCGGGTCCGGAAGGGCTTCCGGCGGAGTTTTATGTAGCATATGCAGAATCTCTACACCGTGGTACCTTCCCTGAGTCGACCCAGAGTACGTTGGTGATACCCCTCCCCAAGTCTAAGGAGGCCAACGCTCCTGTAACGGAGTACCGACCGCTCTCTATGCTCAACCTTGATTTCAAAGTCCTTAGTAAAATATTGAAGGTCAGATTGCTCCCACATATGCACACCATCATTCATGCAGATCAAAACAGTTTATCCCCTCCCGTAATACCTCCTACAATCTGCGCAGGCTGTACTATGTCCTGTTTCATGAGGAGACGAGATCCATGCCTTCGGCGGCTGCGCTGTCAGTCGATTTGGAGAAAGCCTTTGACACGGTTGGATGGGAGTATCTTTTTGAGACTATGCTGAGGTTGGGCCTTGGGGAGGGGTGGGTGAAGTGGGTCCAACTGTTGTATGTATCGCCTACTGCACGGGTTAAGACAGGGAAATCAGTGTCCTCCCAATACCACATACAGCGGGGGACTCAGCAGGGGTGCCCCCTTTTGCCCCTATTATTTGCACTGGCAATCGAACCCCTTGCAGAGTTGATTCGGCAGGGTGGAGCAGGGATAGGACTTAGATTAGACGGGCGAATGCATATGCCAGAACTTTCCACCACAGAAACGTGAGGTAAATGTGTTTTTTTTAAACAAATTTTGAGGTTTTCAAGGGATTGTGGGTAACAGAACCTGGTGAGAGCCAGACAAGTCACCCATCCTGGATTGCCCTGGGTGTCTAGTTTTCAAAAGTGTATAGGTTTGCTAGGTTTCCCTATGTGCCGGCAGAGCTAGGGTTCAAAATCTACAGCTAGGTACTTTGCAAAAAAAGGGTCAGTTTTCACTGTGAAAATGTGGGGTGTCCACGTTGCGTTTTGGGCCGTTTCCTGTCACGGGCACTAGGCCTACCCACACAAGTGAGGTACCATTTTTCTCGGAAGACTTTGGGGAATGCGGGGTGGGTGGAATTTTGTGGATCCACACAGATTCTAGAACTTTCCACCACAGAAATGTGAGGAAAATGCGTTTTTCTTTTACAAATTTTGAGGTTTTCAAGGGATTCTGGGTAACAGAACCTGGTGAGAGCCAGACAAGTCACCCCATCCTGGATTCCCCTGGGTGTCTAGTGTTCAAAAATGTATAGGTTTGCTAGGTTTCCCTATGTGCCGGCAGAGCTAGGGTTCAAAATCTACAGCTAGACACTTTGCAAAAAAAGGGTCAGTTTTCACTGTGAAAATGTGGTGTGTCCACGCTGCGTTTTGGGCCGTTTCCTGTCGGGGGCACTAGGCCTACCCACACAAGTGAGGTACCATTTTTCTCGGAAGACTTTGGGGAACACGGGGTGGGTGGAATTTTGCGGATCCAGGCAGATTCTAGAACATTCCACCACAGAAATGTGAGGAAAATGTTTTTTTTTTTTTTTACAAATTGTGAGGTTTGCAAGGGATTCTGGGTAACAGAACCTGGTGAGAGCTAGTCAAGTCACCCCATCCTGGATTCCCCAGGGTGTCTAGTTTTCAAAAATTTATAGGTTTGCTAGGTTTCCCTAGGTGCTGCAAGAGTTAGGGTTCAAAATCTACAGCTGGGCACTTTGCAAAAAAAGGGTCCGTTTTCACTGTGAAAATGTGGTGTGTCCACGTTGTGTTTTGGGCCGTTTCCTGTCGCGGGCACTAGGCCTACCCACACAAGTGAGGTACCATTTTTCTCGGAAGACTTTGGGGAACACAGGGTGGGTGGAATTTTGTGGATCCACGCAGATCCCAGAACTTTCCACCACAGAAATGTGAGGAAAATGTGGTTTTTTTTACACATTTTTAGGTTTGCAAGGGATTCTGGGTAATAGAACCTGGTGAGAGCCAGTCAAGTCACCCCATCCTGGATTCCCCTGGGTGTCTACTTTTAAAAAATGTATAGTTTTGTTAGGTTTCCCTATGTGCCGGCAGAGCTAGGGTTCAAAATCTACAGCTAGGCACTTTGCAAATAAGGGTCAGTTTTCACTGTGAAAATAAAGTGCGTTTTGAGCAGTTTCCTGTCGCGGGCACGAGGCCTACCCACACAAGTGAGGTACCATTTTTATCGGGAGACTTAGGGTAACACAGAATTGTAGAGCAACTGTTATTACCTATTGACTTTCGATGCATTTCTGCCTTCCAAATGAAAGACAATGTGTAAAAAAGAAGTCATTTTGAAAAATGACCTATAATTCTCATGCTAGTATGGGTACTCACAATTTCGGAAATGTGCAAATATCTACTGTTTCTAAACTCTATATTTTGTTCCAATTTCAGAGATACATAGGTGTCTCACATACCGATTTTTCCATGTATATATTTTCCCGAATTAATTGCTATATACCCGGTACATAATAAAAAACCATTGCAAGACGCTGCTCAGTTATTGGCTCTGGGTTCGTCGGGTTCTTGGTGAACCTACAAGCCCTATATATCCCCACAACCAGAATGGTCCAGCGGATGTAACCGTATATTGCTTTCAAACAGCTGTCATAATTAGAAGTTACAGGTGAAAATGTTGACACAAATGGCTGTTTTTTTCAACTAATTTTCAATTTTTCCTATATTTAACGGTTAGTTTCTATAAAGAAACCTTGAAGGATCTACACAAACGACCCCTTGCCGAATTCAGAATTTTGTCTACTTTTCTAAAATGTATAGCTTTCCAGGATCCATTATTGCTTTCATACCCATTTCTACCATTAGCTGGAAGGAGGTTGAAAACAAAAAATAGCAAAAATAGGCTATGTTCCAGAAAAATGCCAAAACTGTGTAAACTTTTTTAGTTTTCGGACAAAAGTCTGCTTGTCCCTGAAAGCTGGGAAGATGGTGATTTCAGCACCACAACCCCTTTTTGATACCATTTGCAGGGAAAAAAACAGTCGCTTTCATCTGTAGCCCTTTTTTCCCCATTTAAAAAAAAAAAAAAAAATGTTGCTGTATTTTGGCTAATTTCTGGGTCCCCTCCAGGGAAATCCACATACCCTGGGTACCTTTAGAATCCCCATGACGTTGGAAGAAAAGGACGCAAATTTGGCGTGGATACCTTATGTGGTCAAAAAGTTACAGGGGCCTAAGCGCGAACTACCCCAAATAGCCAAAAAAAGGCTTAGCACAGGGGGGGGAAAAGGCCTAGCAGCGAAGGGGTTAAAAAAAAAAAAAACAATGTTTGGAAATTGGGTTTCAGCAAAAGTATTTAAAATGTGCACATTACCAAGTAAAGTGCCTGAAATCTTACAGCCTTTCAATTCACATGCTTTGCACAGAGCGATTGTCACACAGTTCACTTTACAAAATCCTCTAACTTCAGTCACAGAAAGAAAAGTAAATGTAAGCAGACAAACTGACTTTTGATCTCGGTCTCTGAAAGGCGTGCAAATGTGACAAGATAAGATTTAATGGCATCTTTATTGCTCATCCATTTTGTGAGCAAGCAGAACACCTGTTTTCAGCGCGCCAGAACGGGCAAGTAGGCCCTAAAAATAGCTTGTCCTGATTAAATCTGGCTCGCCTGGGTGAGAGGATTTTTCAAGCCCTGAGGTGAGAGCCAGCATTAAGAAGGTGGTATCCAAGATGCTGAAGTTGGGGGTTATTGAGTCCTCAAACAGCCCTTGGTAAAGCCCAGTAGTGTTTGTTCCCAAGGTTGCCCATCCAGGTGCCACCCCTGAATTTAGGTTGTGTGGAATATCAGGCGCTCAAAGCAGTCACCAAGACTGAAGCACACCCCATCCCCAGAGCTGATGAGCTCATAGATCGGTTGGGAGCTGTCACGATCCTCACAACGTTTGATCTAACGTCTGGGTACTAGCAGGTCAAAGAGGGTTCTGCGTTCTCTACTCCAGAAGGGCACTTCTAGTTCCTAGTAATGCACCTTTGGGTTGAACAATGCCCCTACCACTTTCCAGAGGTTGGTCAACCACGTTCTGGCTGGATTGGAGAACATCAGTGCTGCCTATCTAGACGACATTGCGGTTTTTAGTTCTAGATGGGTGGACCATTTGTGCCACCTCAGAGAAGTGCTTCAGGCTATGCAGAGGGCAGGCCTGACTATCAAGGCCAGTATCAGACATGGCAGGGTCCAGGGGCCCACTTGGGTCACCAAGTGGGAAGAGGCAAGGTGCAGCCCCTGCGGGTCAAGATTGAAACCATTCTGGCTTGGGAACACCTCAAAACCCGGACAGAAGTGACATCCTTCTTATGCTTCACTGGATATTACAGGAGATTTGTCAAAAGGTATATGGCACCATTATTGCACTCTTGAAAGAGTTGACTTCTAAGAAGCAACCACAACAAGTGATCTGGACAGAGGCATGCCAGAACACTTTTAACACCATGAAGGAGGCCATGTGCACAACACCCATGCTCAAGGCCTCTTACGTAACCAAAGAATTAATTGTACAGACAGACGCCTCAGAGCATGGAATAGGGGCCATGCTTTCTCAGCTAAACGAAGAGGGCCTGGGTCAACCTGTAGCCTTCATTAGTAGGAGTTTACTTTCTCAGGAACAGAAGTGGAGTGCAATAGAGGGAAGCCATTGCAGTGGTCTGGGCACTGAAGAAGCTGAAACCATACCTGTTTGGTGCTCACTTCCGGGGTCAGAAAGACCAAAGACCCCTCAGATGATTGATGCAGAGGAGAGGGTGAGACTCACAAACTGTTGAGGTGATCCATCTCCCTACAGGGAATGGACCTTGCAGTGGAACACTGTCCTGGAACAGACCATGCCAATATTGATGGTCTCGACAGGATCTTCTGCCTTAGTGAAGAGACCCCAAGGAGTTGGATAGTTCTCATTTTCTTTTTTTATTTTTTTATTTGTTTATTTGTTTTGAAGATACAGTACAAAAACAAGCATATAAGTGTACGGCACAATATACAGTGACTTAATGACATTGACACATGGAATATAGCGTCTTTTCACCTCAGATCCTAAGGGAGAAAAACATGCATAATATAGAAAAAGGAAAGACGGTACATTACAGGTGCGACGATCTAAACGGTGGCGTGAGCAATGTTACTCAGAGGGTGGAGGATCTATAACATGGGGAGGAGGGTCGGCAGTAATTCGAGCAGGGGAGGCCCGTGTATCATTGCCGGGGGGAACCTGGTGAGGAACTGGCTTCGGCGGTTAAATTCTGTAAATATGAAATGAGGGGGGCCCATATGTCAGGAGGCCGGCTAGCCACGGGCATCAGGTCCCAAAATTCACCCAACAACGTTTGGCAATGGGTAGCGTCATTCAGCCAACCAGCCACAGTGGGCGCCGGTCTGCGCCCCCAGTGGAGTGACACCCTACGTTTGGCAAGGACTAGGAGCATGGCGGTCAGTTTACGACTAGCGACAGGTATATGCTTAACATAGCCAAGGAGACACACCAATGGGTCAGGGTCTATTCTCACAGAGGTGATAGCACTAATGGTCGCACAGACAGCCTGCCAGTAGGTAGAAACCCTAGGGCATAGCCAAGCCAGGTGCGAAAAGTCGGCAGTGGGAGCAGAGCAGCGCACACACCGATCGCTAGCTAGGAGCTCTATTCTATGCAGTGAAGCGGGGGTGCGATATAGTCTGTGCATATATTTAAAATGAATTAACCGCAAACGGTAGTTAGGCGACAAGCGTTTTATCTAATTGCAGCAATACAGCCAGACGTCTTAGGGGAGATCCCTGCCAAGGTCCTCACTCCACGCTGTGGAGTGAGGACCTTGGCAGGGATGTGAATTGAAAGGCTGTAAGATTTCAGGCACTTTACAAGAGAGCCAGCTGGTTCACCCCAGAACTCCTAGCATCCAAGCGTACCTGCCGGAAACTAGATATGAAATGGCACAGTGAAAAGACACCGGACAGCCACGCAGCCCACAAAGACGCCATCCGCAACCACCATCACCTCATCAGGGCCGCCAAGAGGATCTCCTTCAAAGACCGCCTCAACAACAACGCACACAACAGCAAGGAGCTCTTCAACATCGTGAAGGAACTCTCCAACCCCAGCTCCAACACCAACGACATCCCGCCGTCGCAAGCCCTGTGTGATTCCCTCGCCACCTTCTTCCACCGCAAGATCACCAACATCCACGACAGCTTCAACACCCAGACAGCCCCAACAGACACCGACACACCAGACTCGCCACACACCATCGACCACGACCCCTTGCCAGCCTGGGCCTACGTGAACATCGATGACACCATCAAGACCATGAGCACAATCCACTCCGGCTCCCCGTCAGACCCTTTTCCGCACCACATCTTCAACAAAGCCAGCAGTTCCATCGCACCCCACCTGCGCAATGTCATCAACCTCTCCTTCGAGACCGCGACCTTCCCAGAGAGCTGGAAACACACCGAGATCAACGCCCTGCTCAAAAAACCCAAGGCGGACCCGAGAGACCTCAAGAACTTCCGGCCCACCTCCCTGCTTCCTTTCCCAGCCAAGGTCATCGAGAAGATCGTCAACAGACAGCTAACCCGATACCTCGAAGAAAACAGCATCCTGGACCCATCCCAGTCAGGGTTCCGCAGCAACCACAGCACCGAGACTGCCCTCGTCGCCGCCACCGACGACATCAGGACCCTGCTGGACAACGGTGAGACCGCAGCCCTCATCCTGCTGGACCTCTCCGCCGCCTTCGACACTGTCTGCCACCGCACTCTACGCGCACGCCTCCACGACGCTGGGATCCGAGACAAGGACCTAGAATGGACCACCTCCTTCCTCTCCGGCAGAACCCAAAGCATCCGCCTCCCCCCGTTCCGATCCGAAGCCTCCGAGATCATCTGCGGCGTACCCCAGGGATCATCCCTCAGCCCGACACTGTTCAACATCTACATGGCCCCGCTCGCACGCATCGCCCGACAGCACAACCTCAACATAATCTCCTACGCCGACGACACTCAACTGATCCTTTCCCTCACCAAGGACCCCCTCACTGCCAAATCCAACCTCCACGAAGGAATGAAGGCCGTCGCCGATTGGATGAAGAGCAGCCGACTAAAGCTGAACACGGACAAGACGGAGGTCCTCATCCTCGGCTCCAACCCTTCAGCCTGGGACGACTCCTGGTGGCCTACGACACTGGGGGCAGCCCCGACACCCACCGACCACGCACGCAACCTGGAAGTCATCCTCGACTCAACGCTCTCCATGGCCAAGCAAGTCAACGCAGTCTCCTCCTCCTGCTTCAACACCCTCCGCATGCTCCGCAAGATCTACAGGTGGATCCCGACAGATACAAGAAGAACAGTCACCCAGGCCCTCGTCAGTAGCAGACTCGACTATGGAAACGCCCTCTACGTGGGAGCCCCGGCCAAGCTCATCAAACGACTGCAACGCATTCAAAACGCCTCGGCACGCCTGATCCTCGACGTACCACGCCACAGCCACATCACCCCCCACCTGAGAAACCTGCACTGGCTCCCCGACGACAGGAGAATCTCCTTTAAACTCCTCATCCACGCACACAAGGCACTCCACAAGACCGGCCCAGCCTACCTCAACAGACGGCTCTTCTTCTACATCCCCATCCGCCAGCTCCGATCCGCCGACCTCTCCCTCGCCACCGTCCCCCGCATCCGAAGAACCACCTCCGGCAGCAGATCCTTCTCCCACCTCGCCGCCAAGACCTGGAACACCCTTCCACTCAGCCTACGACAGACCCAAGACCTGCCTACCTTCAGGAGGCTACTCAAGACCTGGCTGTTCGACCAGTAGCAGCACCCCCCCTTTTTTCCCTTTTTTCTTCCCCAGCGCCTTGAGACCCTCGCGGGTAAGTAGTGCGCTCTACAAATTCCGTGATTGATTGTGCGGGCTCTGTCAGTATTAGCTGGGGAAGCGGCAAGCAACAGAGCATAAAGCCTAGTGACTAATTTCTCGGAAGAGCAAGAAGAGTATACCAACTCAAGGGCAGCAAGCTTAGGTGGAGGCTTCGGAAACGTGGGGTGGAGCTCTCTACAGGTGGCACGGATTTGGTAGTACAGGAGCCGATCTAGCGGCCCAGCATCTTCAGGAAGGGCGAAGAAGGTGTCGGCAGGGTAGAGGTCAGCAATAGTAGTGAGGCCTAAGGACGCAGCGCGTTTAACCATGCCCGGCATTTGGAGAGGAGGAAACGCTGGGTTACAAGCAAGCGGCATGGAAGGAGCATAGAGTATAGAGAGGCCAGCTAGTCTCCGGAGTCTATTCCAGGCCCAGTGCAAACACTCCACTGTGTACACCTCACCCCGCGGAGGCCTAGGTGCAAGAAATAATGCGGTCTGAAGTGTCCAGGGAGCAGCGAGATCAGCTTCAACAGAAACGTGGGGTTGGAAGGGGGTGGGGTGTAGCCAGAAGTGAAAAAAAGCTGGCTTGGGCGCAGAGCGCGTATAGGCGAAAGTCAGGAGCACCCATGCCCCCAAGGGACAGGGGGAGCGTGAGAATGCTGTAAGCAATCCTAGGTTGTCGGCCAGCCCATACTAGCGCGATGATATGTGAATTCAGTTTACGTAGAAAGTGCGAGGTGAGTGGAAGCGGGATGTTTAAAAAGAGATATAAAAATTTCGGGAGGACGACCATTTTGGCTATCGCTATGCGTCCCGCCAACGATAGAGGGGTTTTTTGCCAAACCGGTAGTCTCGATTCCAACCAATCCATAGCGCGTCCAAAATTAGAGCGCCAAAGTTCGTCAATGTCACGGCTAAGCCAGATACCGAGGTATCTGGTGGGGCCGGATGCCCAGACAAAAGGGTAGTCTGGGGTGAAGGGTGGTATAGCGTCGGTGAGGAGAAAAAGAATAGACTTACTCCAGTTGATCTGGATGCCGGAGAGGCCCCCGAATCGCACAACCTCCCTCGTCATAGGGCCGCGATTTTCTTGTGGGTTGCGGATGTAAAGTGTAACGTCATCCGCATACATGGATAAAACCAGGGCCCGAGCAGTGAAGCCAAGGCCACGCTGAGTGTGGTGTTGCCGGAGCCGCGCAGCGAGAGGTTCCATAGCGATGGCAAAAAGCAAGGGGGAAAGAGGGCACCCCTGCCTAGTGCCCCTCGAGATGGAAAAAGGCTCTGTGACATGACCATTGATGCGGATGCGGGCCGTAGGCAAGTTGTAAAGAAGCTGGATCTTGCGCACAAAGCCTGGACTGAAGCCCAGGCGAGGGAGAAGGTAGAAGAGGAAAGGCCACTCAAGGGTGTCAAAAGCTTTAGTAGCATCTAAAAGTGCCGCAACAGCAGGGAGAGACGGGTTTATCTGGTGAAGCACAGCAAAGATGGTCCGGAGGTTATGTGACGTGGCCCGCCTGGGATGACTCCAGACTGATCAGGTCGTGCGATCAGCGACATTAGGGGGAGAAGACGAGTGGCCAATAGTTTAGCGTAGATTTTGTTGTCAATATTAATGAGGGACAAAGGATGGTAGGAGTCGCACAGCTCAGGGGATTTGTCGGGCTTAAGGAGAAGGATGAGCATGGCTTCCCGAAGGGAAGGGGGGAGACACCCGCGTTCCAGGGAATCATTATACATGGCAGCGAGGTGAGGAACCAGGAGGGGCGCGTATTGCTTGTAGAAGGCCGGAGTGAGGCCATCAGAGCCGGGGGCTTTGTCTCCGGGAAGTCCCGAGATAACAGCGGATATCTCCTCCTGGGTGTACGGTTCATCCAGGTACTCCAGGTGCGCATTGCCCAACCACAGGAGTTCGAGGGTGTCGAAATATTGGTCGAGTAGCTCGCGGGAAGGCACCGCACCTGCGGAGTAAAGTTGGGCATAAAAAGCGGAGAAGTAGGCGATAATATCCGAAGGAGTAGTGATTCTGTCAGTGGGCCCAGTCTGTAGAGCTGTGACATAGGAGGAAGCGTGGGGGTGTCGGAGTAGGTTGGCAAGGGTCTTGCCGGGCCGGTTGCCTTCCCCATAGCGGCGAGCTTTCGCCCCTTTGCCCAGATACGCCAGTTCTCTATCCGCCTCCTCATGGAATTCAGAAAGTTTGCCCCGAATCTGGGCTAGAGTTTCGGGCTGTGGGTTGAGGGATTGTTGGAGGTCCAAGGCTTTAATTTCAGTTTCAAGGCGCGCAAGGGTGCCGCGAAGGGAACGCAGCACTCCGGATTGTTTGGATATACACTCCCCCCGGATCACTACCTTAAAGCCCTCCCAAAGAGTAGAGGGGGACTCAACAGAGCTGACATTCAGCTCAAAATAATTGACAATAGCAGTGTGGATTTCCTCCTGGAAGGCTGCATCACGGAGAGCGTTCGGAGGCAGCCTCCAAGCAAACATGCGGCGCGTGGAGAGGGGAAGTTGTAGGCGTATCTGCACGGGAGCGTGGTCGGAGAGGGTGCGGGGCATGTGGTCTGTGGATGCAAACCAGGAGGCGGCATCACGGGTGGTGAGCCAAAGGTCCAGACGGGACCAGCACCCCGCGAACCAGATATACAAGTACCTTCACGCCGATCCGGATTGGTGTGTCTCCACATGTCAGGCAAGGAGTGGTCGGAGATTATCGCATTGAGAAGGGTGGCGGACTGGGGATGCTGCGCGTGCAGACCAGAGCGGTCCAGTGTCTGGGAAGGAGCAATATTGAAGTCGCCCCCCCAGAGGAGAGGGCAGGGACCCAGAGAAGTGATAAGTTGCCAAACCTTAATAAAAAAATGCAGGGGTGTCAATATTAGGCCCATAAATTGCGGCAAGTATTAGGGGTTGTGTAAGGAGTGTCTCTTTTAAAATAACATATCGGCCCTCGGAATTGATAAAAGATTGGGTGGTGTGCCAAGGGAGCCCCCTACGAAGCAGAATGGAGACACCCCGGGAATAGTTAGAATAGAAGGACGAATGGGTCTCATCCAAGTGTCGCGATTGCAACCTGGAGGAGGTAGCAGAGAGAAGGTGGGTTTCCTGGAGGAAACGGATGTCGACCTGGTGGCGTATGAGGTGTGCATGCACAAGTCGTGCTTTTCGGTGGTCATTTAGACCTCTGATGTTCCAGGTTCAGACTCTAGTGTCAGCCATTGGAGGTGAGACAGGGATAGGAAATGAGGCGTGTCAAGTGTGCCAGAGTGTTAAGAATAGCGAGTGCCGAGATATATGAGATGCAAGTGAGCACCTTGTGTGACCAATAACAAAGAGCAAAACAAAACAATAAAAAACACAGGCCTCCACGAGGAGGCAACATCCTGTGCCATAAGCCCCCCCAACCCCCCACCCACTCCAACCCCCCAATTAGGTTGAGCTACCCTTCCCGCCCCCCCGGGGCCACCCCAATTGGGAGGGGAACAGTCATGAGCAAAGAAGGGAATCCTCCCAAGGAGGCATGGCTCTACCAGGCGTACACCCCTGCCACTAGGACACGGTGGCCAAGCCACATATGATGGCGGTTATCAGGAGCTAGAACCATAGAGACCATGGAACATCCCCGCAACGAGGGTGCAACATAGCAATACAGATAAGAAACAAGCATCAATTGTGGCGCTGGTGCTAGGGAGAACGAGGCAAAGCGAGAATAGAATGGATCAGAGGTGATCCACCACAGGCGAACAGACATCCAATAACACAGTAACATATGAGTCACGTCTAGAGTAAACATCAGGTGCAATTATAACAGTGGGCGACCAGACAGTGGAATCAGATAACAACAAGGCAAGCAACCAGAAAGGCAAAGTCCTGGCCATGAGGGCTGATATCAGACGTTTTCGCTCAAACCACCATCGTCGACTGGCTGGGAACTGGGTGGGGGTAGAGCGGTGCTGTTTATCAAGTTTCTTAGCGTAGGCCAGGGCATCCTTAGGCTCAGTAAAGACGTGCATGTGGGAGCCTTGCTTGACACGCAGCTTGGCCGGGTAGGCCAGGGAATAGGAGACGTCGTGCTTCTGGAGCAGCCGTTTAGCCAGGAGGAACTCACGTCTGGCAGCCTGCACTGCCAGCGTGTAATCAGGATAAAAGGCAAGGGAGTTGCATTGGTGGCGGATCGCGCCCTTCTCCCTGGCAGCACGGAGAACTGCGTCACGGTCCCGAAAGTTTAGCAGTTTGGCGATTATTGGACGTGCGGGCAAGTCAGGAGCGGGCCGCGGACCTAGGGAGCGGTGGGCCCGCTCGACAATGAAGACAGGGGATAGCACATCGCCAAATAGGTCGTGCAGGAGTTGCTCAACAAAGTCCTCCATTTTGGAAATGTTGGAGGATTCCAGCACACCCGTAATGCGGAGGTTGCTCCGCCGAGAGCGCGCCTCCAAATCCTCATTCTTGTTCCTAATGATTTCCAGCACTTTGTCCATTTGGAGAAGCTTTTGGCGGTCACCTGTCGCAGCGTCCTCAGCATCGGAAACCCTCGCCTCCGCCTGGGCAAGCCGCGAGTCATGTGTGTCCACCCGAGCCTTAACAGTGTCCAGGGGATCAGACAATTGGTCAAGTTGGGTAGCGATGCCAGAAACGGTGGCCTTAACATCCAACATGATGGCTTTTAGATCGTCCTCTCGAGTTGGGCCAGTCTCAGTCTGTGTGGCAGGGTCGCCCGTATCCGGGGGAGATCCATCCTGTCGCGTTAGTCTGCGCTGGTCGAAGGCCAGCTTGGGCTGTTTGGGGTCTGCTTTCCCCATACTTAGGCCGCCACAGGCTCCCAAAACACACCACCAGCACCCCAAGGAAGCAGGTGTGGTGGGACGGCCTGAGGGGAGGCAGGGACCACAGGGTGACGCGGCGACCACAAGCCGCGCGGTGGACAATGTAGCTGGCACGTGCCCCCAGACAGAAGGTGGAACAAGGAAGGAGCAGGTCTATGGCGCTGGCATGCGAAAGTAGGGGGGGGTCTGCGCCGACCCCACCGCCGGGAACAGTCACAATGTGAGCCAGATGGTGAGGCAGTGGGCAATTGCTAGCAGGGCCTCCCAATGTGCAGTGGACCCACAGCATGTGAAGTGTGCTACAGTCTGAGCACGGGCCAGACAGTGAGGCAGTGGGCAATCACTGGCAGGGCCTCCCAATGTGCAGCGGTCCCAGAGAATGCGAGGGGTGCAGTAGAGAATGGGCCACATAGGCAGCTCAGCAGACCGGCAGGGCCGCGGAGGTAGGCTGGGGTGGTGCAGCAGTCGAGGCAGCAGAAGCGGCGATCCCAGGGCCGGCCGGCGCGCAGCACCAAGCTGGAGGAGCAAGATGGCGGGGTCACTGCGGGGGGCCCGCGACCGGAGGAGCGGCGAGCGACGGGGAGACGCGGGGAGCGCGCCGCCCACGTCGCGTGGCCCAAATATGTGCAGAGGGTAGAGCGGGCTGAGCGGGACCGATTGAGCGCCAGGAGGCGCACAGCAGTGTGAGAGGCAGCCCGGGCCCCGCGGTACGGCATGCACACCCCCCAACCCTGCCACAAGCCACCCAACCCGCAGAGCCCCCTTACCGGACCGGGTAGACGCTGGACTCCAGGGACCAGCAGCGGGCAGCCACAGATCCAGCGAAGCCGCGCAGGAAGTCCCCAGCACCACGGTGTCCCAAAACCACCTCCGGCCGCGCAACGCCAGGCAGGCCCGCCAGCCGCGCGCGGGCCAGAGGAGCTCAGCAGAAAGTGGCGTGGAAGCGGAGTTTGGCGCCAACTGAGGGATCTTTCGTCGCCCCGCGAGGCAGGGAGTCACGGGCGTTGAGGTAGGAAAGACAGCACCGATAAAATCCGCAGGATAACGACGGATTTAAGGCTTGGCCGGCAGAGCCCACTTAAAGTGTGGCCATCTTGCAGCCGGCTAAGCCACGCCCCCGGATAGTTCTCATTTTCGGTAGGGGGTGGTTTTGCCCCTAACATTTTGCCTTCAGACTTAATGAATTTGCTGGCCTTTGCACTCTGTGCACTATACCATTAGTAACTTGTGCTCTCTTCTTAAACAACAGTAACATTGGCTATTACCACATTGGCCAATTTAATTTACTTATAAGTCCCTAGTATAGTGGCACTACATGTACTCCGAGCCTGTAAATTAAATGCTACTAGTGGGTCTGCAGCACTGAATGTGCCATCCACTTAAGTAGCCCTTTAAACATGTCTCAGGTAGGGGTGGGAAGAACTCACAGAGTTTTACACCGCAGAATTCCACAGAGTTACGTAAAAACTCTGCGGAGTTCCGCCCACCGCTAGAAAATGATTGGATAAGTTTTAAAGCAATTTGCCAGTCTGTACGTCAGTCATTGCCGGACACACAACACCCGACGGACAGTGAGTGCAGTCCCTACTCAGACGAGCAATGGAACATTGCAGACAAAATTTTAGTTGTAGCAGAGATGTCTTAAAAACAAGGCGCTGTAGGCAGAAGGGCATGGGGCCTACTTGAGACCAGACTGCATATAATGGGTTGTGAAGACAGTCGCAGGGTGTTGGACTGTCTTCAAGACAGCACTAGACAGTACACTTGATTCTTAAAACACCCCCAAACAACCCTCCCTCACTGGACAAAGACACTCTGCAACGCTGAACCACAATCCAAGGCTGACATAGGAACACACATTTCAAACACATTATTCACAAACTCGACATTTTTTGCTCCCAAATAAATGATGGTCGACGAGGGAAAAAGAGGACATTAGGGTTTCTTTTGAATTAAACTCCCATTCGGTATCTATGGTTACATGGCCTTGTGACATTTCACTCCGAAATCCTCATCCTTTTCACCAAAGAGCGCCTCTTTTTATTTTCTATGGAATCCAGGGACATCCACAGAAGAATACCCTCTAACGTCGATGCTGCCACTAGGAGGCTACCGGCGATTATTTGACATAGGCCTCAAGGCGACATAAACACACGTACCTGTACAGCAAACGCTTATTCTTATTGTATGTGTGCCCTTTCAGACTCCAGAACGCTGCAGCAGGGCTATAGACTATATAGCTATATACATTTGGTTACATAACAAATTAACCTATATTGTGCTCCGATCGAGCGTTTCTGCTGACAAGATAACAAGCCACAAGATCAAAGGTTGAGTGCTTTCTAAATGCTACCAGAACCCAGAGAAAGAATTGTAGGACCATTACACACGGCATTAAGTATTATTAATTTAGATTAACTTTTGCATGAACCCCCCAGCTCACAGTCCTGTTTGACTGAAAGTTTCAGATGCTTTAAGATAAAGTGAAAAAACATGATGTTCCATTAAGGCCAGTTATTTCAGTACTATTCTAGATCGCGTTCACCTACCTTATCCTTTCATAAAAGCTTTTTTACTCATTTTAAAGCAGGTTTTGCTTGCCAGAGTGAGAGGTTCAGCACCCCTTACTTCTCGGTGCCTAGAGTCGAGGACAGGCACTGTGCTCAATCCCGGGAATGCGGCTACTCTAAGACAGCGGCGCTCTAGTCTCCCACCATCCTCGTTAGCCCCTACCTTGTAGACGCTCTGGCTTTGTCCCCTCTCTACTGTGTGGTGTTGCGCTGACCTCTGAAAAGGAAGAACTGGGCATGCACATCATTCCACTACTCCTCCCATGTGCAGTTTTTATGTTTCTCCTCCCCTTTTCCCATCCTGGTGAGCCAAATGTTCCAGAATAATCATTAATGCTGATTATTTCCGCAGCCAGAGCGGGGGAATTTATAAGTAATTCTGCGTTACAAGAGTAACACGGAATTTCTAAATTCCTCCGAATACATCGGCGGAATTAAAAATTCCACCCACCCCTAGTCTCAGGTCTGCCATTGCAGCCTGTGTGCAGTTTTTAAACTGCCATTTCGACCTGGAAGTAAACCTTTTGCCAGGCCCAAATTTTCCTTTTTAATACATAAGTCACCCCTAGGGTAGACCTCGGACAGCCCAGAGAGCAGGGTGCAATGTATTTAGAATAAAACGTACTTTTAAGTTAACATGATCTGGTAGTGAAAACTGCTTAAATCTGTTTTCACTGCTGCAAGGCCTACCGCACCCATAGGATAACATTGGTGTTACCTTATTACATTTTGTGTGTGTTGGAAAGTGGATTATTGGTAGGGGCAATAAGGTCACTAACCATTGGTAGGACCCAGCATAGGTCTTAGAAAATTATTCCTATGCTCAACCCTTTGTAACGTGGCTGCGAGCAGACAGGCTTAACTTCAAAGACAGGTATGTAAAGCATTTAAAAACACCATTTCAGTAAATAATTAAGACACAACACAAAATAAAAATCCAACACCAATTTATAAAAATAGGTAATTTCTTTATCTTTTAAATGACACCAAAACGAAAAAAATCCACTGTAGGGAACCAGATATTAATTTTTAAAGATTAGTCACTTTCTAGTGCTTAGAAACCAATAGTGCCCCTTTTAGTCATTTCGTTTTCTCCGACAGGGACACCTTTAGAAATTGTTCTGGAGAATCTCACCAAATGTGTTGTGCGCCTTCTCCAGCAGGCGGGGTCCAGGTAGAACTCCTTCCTAAAGTTCTGCTTGCGGGTCCCAAAGTATCCAACACACAATCCAAGGTTCTGGAATCTCCAAGAGGGTCCTTGAAAGTGTGAAACTTCAATCCCGCAATCCACTTGAACAAAACCCTTACAAATCCACTGGTACTCCAGGCTGCGAATTCTTTGTGGGGATGTCCAGGTGAGCTCTGTTAACCTGTAGCTTGCAGGGAGTCCACTCTTTAGTCCTTTTGCAGCAAGGCAATCCACAGGGCTGCAGTTTCAGTTGGTGCAGTCTTCAGAGGTCAGGCCTTAAAAATCTTTGCACAGCAAAACTTCTCAGCAGGGCACTTCTTGCTTCAGTAAGTTTCAAGCAGCAGATCTGGAGGGCTCTGCCCCTCTCAGATACTTATTCCAAGTTCTCTGGGTCATGCAGGAGGTCACTTCTGACCAATGGGAGCAGGGTAACTCCTCAAAGTTATGACCATATCCTGTAGAGTGTGGCATTATTTTGTCCCAGAGTGCATCAAATCTTCCAAATCCATAATGGCTGATTTTCAAGCAAGGAGGTAAGAGCTGGCTAAACACACCCCCTAGGATGGCTTATTTCCATAGACTCTCCCCCTACCATCTGCACATACCTTCCCTAATCCTAGGTCTGGTGGGGGTCAAAAGTGTAAAGTGGAAACTGACAGTGGCCATCCCTCTGCCTTTGAAGACCATGGTTTACGACTCCTCCCCCTGGCCTGGCATTCCTATGGAACAGCACACTGCCCTCCCAGCAGAGGGGCTCTTTATCACTCTTCAAGGCAGCCTGGCTAATCCACTTAACTCTGACCAATCAGGGCAGACCACTGAAAGGCTGAATTTGGACTTGCAAACGAGAAAGTCTTATAACTTCTTGTACGTACACTTTAGGAGAAATTCAACAATATGATGATGTTGGATTTACTACTACCATTCTGGGAAGTCTTTGAATGACCATTCTAGTCCTCTCCTATCAATAGTTATTAATCAATAACTTCCTACCATGTTAACCTATGTAACAGGGGATTTGCAATGGGGAAAATGACTTGGGCCATTTTTCCAGCACCAGGACTTACAAAAAACATATTTTATAAGTACTTGCCTTATATCTACAGGAACCCCACCCCATGTGCAACTAGGGGAGACTTTAGGGGTTCTGAATCTGCAGAAATATTGCAGATCCTCCTTCCATAGTGCTCCTAGCATCAAAGTCGAATTTGAGCAGCACTTTACCACAATGTGGGGAGGGAAATGTGAAATTTCACTTTACCCAGGCATATAAAAACTCATTTTATAAGGGTGTACCTTATAGATAACTGACCCCCCCACCCCTGGGGGTCCCTAATATGCCAAAACATTGTAGGTTATCCATTTTTAAGTGCCCCCACAAACAAAGTCGAGTTTGGGCACAATTTTCTTTTTAAAAGCAGTCCTGGCACCCAGGGCTGTCTTTAAACTGACCTCAGGCTTCAGCAGTGCACACATGCAAGTGCAGAAAAAGCTGCTGGCCTCTAAACTGCCATGCCCCAGGGTACTTCTAGGTAGTTTCAATCCCCTGCCCCATTATATACTAGGGGCTTATGGGGTAGGTCATGCCAATTACAGAGGTACCATACCATAGTGTACCCTAGTGTATGTTAAGTGTTTTAACTGTATTCTAATGTGTCTCTTTCAGCTTAGCACTGGCCCTGGTTAGGCAGAGCCCCGGGTCAGTCAAAATTAGTTACCACCAGTATCAGTCAGCAAAAAGTTGGGGGGGTGCCCAGGGCACAGGATGACTTTGCAACAATGTGTAATTTCCAAATGGCAATAGGTAACCAGATCATGTTTGGTGTCTCTGTGATCACAATTTAAAATCCTAACTTATGAAGTCTGATTTCAATTTACAATTCTAAAAATGGCACTTTTAGAAAGTTGGTATTTTCTTGCCTTAGCCATTTGGAGCCTGCAGTCGGTCTCTGGGCCACATGACTGGGTGTAGCTGACAGTTGGGTGTTGTGTACTACTACTAGGCAGCAAAACACAATGGGGAGCTTATATGTGACTGGAGGGGTCATCACTGGCAGGGGAGAGGAGCTGAGCCCAGCCCTACTTACACTTGAATAGGCTGTGTCTTGTTTTCACACAAAGGGCTGCACATGCCTGGTAGTTAACAGGCAGGGCATCTGTGCACTTCAAAGGCATGCCCTTTAGAAGCTTCTCCCCATTTGAAAGGCACAACCGTGTATATATACACTGGACCTTAGACACCAACTCTTCAGTACACTTCTGGACCTGTGGATAGTCTGCAAGGAAGGAGGACTGCTATGCAGCTGCCCTGCTGTGCTGACTTATTGCCTGGGAATGTGAAGTGGACCTGGAACTTCATCTTGAACCCAGGACACCAGAGTGACCCCAAAGGCTAGTCTGCTGGCTGACCTGAGCCTTAGGGACATAAAAGCCCCCCCCCCAATATCCTGTACCTGCCTCTGGACCCAGCGAGTTCCTGACCCCCAAATGGTGCCTCATGTCCTGGATCCTTGGTATGATTCAGCGAGCTGACATCAAGCTTTCGGGCTCTTCACGACCAGGCCCGTTTGCACCAAGACCTCACCACCCGCACAACGATTCCACGCGACGCGCTACCAGCCCGGCTCTTCGCACTCAAACGTCAGGATCAACCACCAACACAAAGCTCCAGCCCTCCCATCCTACTCTTCTCACTACGGGGACTGCCTCAAGCAACTCTCTCCCTGTAACCCTCGTTAATGCAAATGGGACCCTAGCCAACATCTTGAGCTGGTAAACCTACAGGACTAATCTAAGAACTGTAGCTGACTTGTGCTCCATCACGGTCAGCCTGAACTTGTGACTTTGACCCGGTACAGTGCGACCAGATAGCCTGAGTTGGTTCTTTTTCTTTTTTTAAACTAAAAGCTTTAAAAATTCATCTCTCTGGTACTGATTGGGCTTTTGTCTTGTTTTATTAAATTCAACTACTTTTTGTAACCAGTTGTGAGATCCTTTTGTGTGGTGTTTTCACTGTGTTCCTGTTTGAAGTGTTGGACAAATACTTTACACATTGCCTTCACGTTTAGCTTGACCTCTCTGTGCCCAGCTACCAGAGGATTGAACACAGGTTAATTTGGGGTTTGCTCGTGCCTTACCAAGGCCAGGATTGTGGTTGCAGCTTGACCAGGGCTCACATCCTAGTCAACCAACAACCCAATTTCTCACAGCATATCATATGGAAGCTGCATTTGGTAACTTTATTTTCTTGTGGTGTATGGGAGAGAGAGAGAGAGCGGGGTCCATTATCAACCCCAGGTTCCTCACTTCACAAGTGGGAGGGGTGGGGGGGGGAGCCTTTGTTCCGTGTTGCAGGATAGTTGGCCCATTTACCACACACAGGCGTTTATTTTAGAGGCAATTAGCTTCAGGTGGTTGGCTAACATCCAGTCATGAGTCTCATGTAGGCACTGTCCATTGGTCACAGTAATCAAGGTCATATAGATTTCAAAGACTTACCAAGATTTGCACATCATCAGCTTAGTTATAGCAATTGTGATTAAATTAGGCGATGATTATGGCAAGGATCAAGGGAAACATTGAACCTTGTGATTCAGTAGCTGTGGCGTTGAATGATTGTGGTGGAGAGTTCAGCGGCTGTGCAACATGACCAACCTATCAGCACGATAGGATACAATGCATTCCAGGACAGTTCACTAAACTATCAATTGAAAACTGGATTCATTTTGCTCGGTTTGTTTTGCCACACTACAAAAACATTCAGTGGGTCATCATGTTAAAGATATTTGGCTGGAGGAGTCCTGCGCGACAAGAGCATTTAGGCTTCCCCAGCCAGTGGATTTTGACTTCCAAAAAAAAAAAAAAAACGACTACATCTGAAGGTAAAACCTTAGACCAGGACAAGGCAGCAAATCTATCCAACTAACAAAGTACTGTCTGAAGCCATGACATCTATATTTATCCCCTTGAAGCCTTTGTCACCAAAACCAACAGCCTTAGTGGGAGCTCAATAACTTATCAGAGATCATTGCCAGTCACAGCCTTGGTCCTTGACCTGCTGGAAGGATTTGACTTCAATTTCAGAGACTACGTCCAAAGGCAAAATCTTTGACCAGGATAGCTGTGTGGTATATCCAACTTCTACTCCATTACAGTCAGCCTAAACTCATCACATACGTCCCAGTCAAACACATGCAGCCGTTTCAGTAGCCCTTTACCTTTCCTATGAGCTTTCCACCATAAAACTTTAAAAATGAATGGATCCCTCAATCTCATTTTAAGATTTAGGTGTCTTTTTGCTCATTAAATGTTTTATATCATTCTAAACTACGTTTATTGTGCTGTGTGCTTTAAAATGGTTTGTACTGCTTGAACTTAACATGCAGTCCTCCGGTGACTGCTTGATGCTTGTGCCATAGCTACCAGGGATGAATAATAAAATAAAAATAAAGTATTGCTTATTTTTATTATTGCATCATACAGTGGCATTTCACATGATTATGTAATATAATCGTCACATATGCAGTTTAATGCTTCCTGTATTGGAGAGTCACCTGCATCTTGCAGCCAGGCTTTTGAACACACACAGTGGAAGTTTGTCATCAATGATAGCAATCAATGTTTCATACTCAAACAAGGAAAAAAGAAAAACATTAAAATGAAAAATTAACGTTTGCCTGGCCCAGTGATAAAGGATTGCGTACTGTGGGTGATTCAAGTGTGCTGCGCGTGCTGACAGCTACCCATCTGGCCAGCTATCCAGAGGGCCATAGCTACCAGGGGTTGAGCGGATACTCCCATTACGGTTATAATCTACCAGTTTGTGTTTACGTTGACAGGAGTCAGCTGCTCCAAATAACGAATTTTTGGACACCCTACAGAAAATGAAGAGAAAAAAAAAAGACAACCTTTGGCAAAGCAGGTTTGCGGGGCCAATAAAAGGATGAACAGCAGGCAAGAGACGGGTTTCCTCTAGCCCTCTCCCAACGTCTCCTCTGCCCTTTTCCTCCTCTTGGGACTTCTCTGCTAACAGTACCATGTCTCCTGCACCTCCCCCACTGTGCCTGGTGCCTCACAAACTCCCTCTCCTCTCTAGATAGGCTGGACCCATCCCCTGGAGTGATTTAAACACTAGGCACAGGAGCTTGAAAACTGCTCTTTTTCCGACAGGCAGCCAGTGCAGTTGTCGCAGGAGGGGTGCCAATGGAGTTCGAACAGGTTGATTGAGGGCTAGACGTGCGGCTGTATTCTGGACAACTTGCAGCCTGGACAGTAAGTCTTCCCTAATCCCTATCAGTAAAGAATTTCCGTAATCTAGTCTACTGACTAGAAGTGCCTGTAGAAGGGCTTTTCTGGCCGAAAGGGGGATCCAAGGGAAGATTTTTCTCAGCATTCGCATCACCTCGAAGCAAGTGCCCGAGATGGTTTTCACATGCTCCTCCATGGAAAATCTGTCATCAATTAGGACACCCAGATTCTTGGCCCACTTATTTGGCGTAGGAGATTCGCCGAGCTCTGCTGGCCACCAATCTGGAGTCCATAGCTCCTCTGCTTTCCCGAACAGCAAAATCTCCGTTTTATTGGAGTTAAGCTGTAAAAAGTTCACATTCATCCATGTGGCTATTTTTAGCATACAGTTTTAAAACTTTTCTCTGGTCGACGCGGGATCGGTCTCCATAGTGACTATCACTTGAGTATCGTCCACGTACAAGATCGTATCGAACCCACAAGATCTAATGATAGTGGCCAGAGAGGCCACATAGATGCTGAACAAGGTGGGACTTAAGATGGATCCCTGAGGGACCACCTTGTCCACAACCATGGTCTGTGATGTGAACTTGTCCAGTTGGACACATTGTGTTGTCGGCCAGGAAGCTTTGTAGCCATTATAGGGCCATTCCTCTGACACCAATCTCTTTCAAATTGGAACCTGCATTCTCTCTGGCACCAGACACGAAAACTGATATTTTTATGACAAGCACATTTTCTGCCTGTTTGAGAAACCCCACAATTATTTTTGCTGGGTTGCAAATTTTTGCTGCAAAATTTGTCAACACAGGCTGCATAATTCTGGGGAGACTGAATGAGAGCTCATCCATTTCTTTCTGTTATAGTTCAGCAAGGGTCATCTGAACACTAGTGGTTTTACCATGTTTGGGGACGAATTAGTCCTTTTTCTAGTCAACCTAATTTCACCTATTCCAAGTATGGTTTAAAGAATCGACAAAATCATGTTCGGAGCAGTTTATTTTAGACTGAAATACTTACTAGAGACGCTGCTGCCCTTAGGAGTCATGCACTGCCTTAAGAGCTTTGAAGACCTGTAAAGGTTGGCTAGAAGAGTTAATTTGAAATACAATGATAGGCCCAAAGGAGTTACTAGTATATTTCTCTAGAACCCCATCCACAGATGCTGAAATCATTTTTCACTATGAAACTGAAGTCCATAGCTTAGCTCTGCATCTTGTTATGAAGGCGCACTCACGTGTGAACCTCTGCATGCAACCCAAGCCATTAACAGCTGTTTGCCAAGTCGACAATCAATTCAACTATTGCAAAGCCACGTTCTTGACTGCCAATAGGCACTTATCTGAAGCATTCGAAACAAAGACCCCATTCCTAGAAATGGGAGTGTTGCAGCAATTTTACCTTTATCAAAGCCACAGTAAACAATGATAGTGTGTGCTGGACAATTTCAGTTAAAAAAATGGTTCGTTAGATCAGATCTCACTGATGGGAGAGCAGATGCACCCTTGCCATAACCAAAATCCAGTAACTATGGCAGACTGAGCTAGCAAGTAACTCATAACAAGGATTACATCCCTGTCACAAGCACAAGTGGCAAGGGATTACTGCATATGGAGAAAATGTTTTATTGGAGCCGATTTGGTTACTCATGGAAAGGGTCATAAGCAGCAGGCTGGAAGTAAGTTCCAATCCTCTATTCCTGCAGTCATTACACAGCAAAATTGGTTAGCCTTATGCACAAGAGATTGCTGTGTATCAGAATTTGAAGTATGGAATGGTCTCCACATTGTGATCTTAAGAAGGTAAATGAAAGAGCTACTCCAAGTTGTAAGGAACCAGATATTCTGCTCCTAAATAACCATGTCCCACTACAAAAGTCTTACAATATTTGCAACAAAATGATTTTAAAAAATCTGTTAATGCCTGGTGGTTGCATTTTTCTACCAGGCCCCTCTTTTCTCCATTATGTGGAAAAGTTGTATTTTAACAGGAGGGCAACCTCCATCTTGGAACAGTAAAGGGGAAAAAAAGGCCATTGCAGTATCTTTATATATGGGCACGTCATTAAGTTTGGGCTGCTTTTTAGGATATGCTGTTCAACACCAACAACAAACATTAGCAAATCGGGGGGGAGGGGGGCGTGGCCTGACGGAGATGGAGTAGGCAGCAAAACTCCAGAGCTCCGTCCAGCCGACCGCCATCACGGTCCATCCTGACCCCCGCAGAGGGCCGAACCAGACCCCATAAACATTCCAGGGCCCCCTGAAGTGAGGGGGGCACTGGGGTCCAGAAAAAAACGGGAGGACGCGGTGAAACGGGTGCGAGAGACAACGCGGCCGTGGGAAGCGGAGCGATCTCCACAAGATGGCAGCGCCCACAGACCTGTACCGTTGGCACCAGGGGTTGCCTCTGGAAGCGGGCGAAGTCGGAGTGACACGGAGCCCGCCCCACACCACGGCAGCGGGACCACAGAGTGCGGAGTCGGACCAGTGGTGAGGTGCGGTGTGAAGGGGACGTTCGCGATCGAGGAAGCGGCGAGCCCAGCAGACCGGGAGCAGTGGGGCAGGAGAGGTGCGGCGGTCCCAGCAACGAGATTCTCCCCCCCTCCCCCCCTCCGAGACGCGGTAGGCAGAGATAGCGGCAGGGCCTAGGAGAGGGGCTGCCAGCGGTACTGAGAGCGAGGAGGCGGCAGTTGTCTCACCCAAGATGGCGGCCCGCCAGCAGGCAGCAGAAGGCGGGGAGCGCGCCTAGGCCAACTGAAGGGGCCCAGAGCGTCTGACGAAGGTGGGAGCCTGGGGAGCACAAAAAACGAGAGTGAAGTCCAAACAAGCTGAACGGAGCTGCCCCTGAAGGCGTGCTGAACCCAGAGATCAGAGGCTGCGGTAGCGGTGGAACGCGACCCCTTCTCTCAAGGGGAACAGTACTCAGTCGAGCCGAAGGAGCGAGAGTCCTCAGACGCTGGAGGATCTCCTGCACGGGAGGGGGAGAACCCACTCATCTTCTACTTGCTGTGGGAGGCAAGCAGTAGGCCCGAAGAAAGACACATTCGGGGGGGGGGGGGGGGGGGGGGGCCTGACGAAGAAGCAGAGCAGATGGGGAAGATTATGAAGAAGGGCATCGAAGGAAACCCACAAGACAGTGATGGAGGGAGATGGGACAACCCCAACCCAGGCAGACGGCCCACCGGCCCCAACGCTACAGGACATCCTGCAAGCAATCACAAGCTCCAGTGAGCGCCTGGAGACAAAAATACTCAATAAAAGTGGACCTGGGCATCCTAAGAGACGATCACAAGCGACTAGCTGAGCGTACCGGCGAACGAGCGGGTGCTGTCAGAAATGTCCCCGGACATCTCCACTCTGGAAAAGAAGATGGCGACACTGGAAAACAAGGTGCGCACTCTAGAGCGAAGAGCTGAGGACCAAGAAAATAGATCAAGGAGGAACAACATAAGAATAGTGGGCCTTCCAGAAAAAGTGGAAGGAACCAACATAGTGGACTACCTCGAACACTGGATTTGCACAGAAGTGGCCCCGGAGGGCCCATCCTCATTCTATGCCTTTGAAAGGGCACACCAGGTGCCAGCGAGACCGCCTCTACCTGGAGCCCCGCCGAGAGCAGTAGAGGGCAAGCTACTTCATTATCGGGACAGGGGCCATATCCTGACAAGAGTCAGATGCAATGGAGACCTCCAAGTGAACAATGTAAGTGTGAGAATCTTTCCAGATTTTTCTCGAGAGGTCCAGAAGCAACGGGGAGCATACCAGGGAGTGAAACAAAAGCTCCGCCAACTGGAGTACAAATACTCGACGCTCTATCCGGCCAAGCTGCGAGTGGTCACAGAGGCTGGTGTGGAACTCTTTCAGACCCAGCGAGAGGCCTGGGACTGGTTGGAACGCAGCAAAGGGGAGATTTCCCCCCCTCCAGAACCAAGAGAGAGAAGGGCACGCGCCGGCAGATCCAGGGGCAAACAGAGCAAGGGAGACCTGCCCATGCCGTCGCGGGTAGTAGTGCATATTGAGCACCAGAACGTGGTGAAGGAGGTGGCGTTTATCAGTGGCAGAGGAGGAGAGTAGCTGAAACGGAAGAGTGGAACACATAGGCAGAAATCGGACTCCGACAGTTCGTCCACAGCATCAGAAGTCCCAAGTATTGAACTCCCGTACATTACACCACAAACAGCAGACAACATAATCTGAGTCCACATCGAGAGGGGCATGATGGGAGGATGGACGCAATTGCAGGTCACGAGGGAGGGGACGGGAACGCCCGAGGAAGAGAGCAGGAGGGGGATAACCTCTACTCCAGCAGCACAGTAGGACGGATTCTGGCTGATCAAGCACTGGGCCACAGCCTCTAACGGACCAGGCAGTGTAGGAGCTGCTAACAGTTGACATTACATGGTTTGGATGGGAGGCACACACCCACTTATCCTGGTGAGTGGGAGATGGGGAGGTTATGTTCTGTTACTTAGTTCTGGGGATCTTGAGTTGCATCGCTGGCCAGAGTCACGACGGAACGACTGGGGAGCCCCTGAGGGAGGAGGCCTGAGGGGAGCACCGGGGTGTGCCTTAATTAAGAATAGGATAGATGGCGAGGACAAACACATATAAATGCATGTCATGGAATATCCGGGGAATGCAGACGATGGTGAAACGCTATAAGATACAGTCTTACCTCCGAAGACGGGGAGTGCAGATAGCACTCCTGCAAGAAACTCATCTCACGCAGGAGGGGAGGGCACTGCAAAGATGGAGGGGTCAGACATACTACACCACGTATTCAGCTTACGCTCGAGGGACATTGATCTGGGTGCAGGATGGGGTCCCTCTTCAAGTAGTGGAATCCCTTGTGGACCATGAGGGAAGATATGTGGTAATAAGAGGGAGACTGGAAGGAAGAGACCTCAACATAATTAGTGTATATGCCATAAACACGGATCAACCAGCGATATTAGAGAGGCTGTCCCGTAGGTTAGCCCCGTGCCTGACTGGCCCTACTCTCATGGGAGGGGATTTTAATTGCGTGGCAGACATAAGACTGGACAGGTCCCACCCCCGCTGCGCGACTCAGCAATTACACACGCTGCACGAGCATTTGCGACTTGGCAGACACACTGGGGACTTCAAGACTCGTGGAGGAGACTCCACCCGCACAACCAAGACTTCATATTTTTCGCCCATGCATGAACTCCACATTTGACTCGATACCTTTCTGTGCTCAACGGAAGTGCAGAGTGCGGTCACTTCGACCGAGTACCTGGCCCAAACGATATCTGACCATAACCCAGTCTTGCTGGGTCTCACATGGCGCAGGCACGAGCCGTGATTCCAACATGGAGGCTACGCCCGGAGATGCTAGACGACCAAGTTTTCAGAGAAGGGATCCGGGCGAAAATCACGATATTTCAAAGAAAATGCAGGGACGGCCTCCTCCCCAATGACGGAGTGTGACACCTTTAAGGCAGTCCTGCGCGGTCACTGTATAGCGGAGTGCAAGGGAATCAGGCGAACACTCCTCCTGGAGATTGATAGGGCGGAACAGACCCTCAGGGACCTGGAGAAAGAACGCCCAGGGAGACCAGAGATCCAGGCAGAGGTACAGGACGCCAGAGAGGAAGTGGCGAAGCAGTCGGAGCACTTGAGGAGCTTCGACTACAAACTATAACCGAGCCAAGCGCACGCAGAGAGGGACAAATCAGGATCCCTGCTTGCGTGTCTGGCTAACCCTAGTACCAGAAGCTCCCAGATAGTGGAATTGGAGGACCGAGCAGGCACTAGATGCTTTACCCAGGAGGCAATTAACACCATCTTTGCGCAATACTATGCCGGACTTTACCACAGCCCTGCAGGGAGAGATGGGTCTGGGGCGAGGGAATACCTAGAGGGGATGCAAATGCCTAGACTAGAACCGGAGGAGACAGACGAATTAGGAGAGGACATTGCAGAGCAAGAGGTCCGCGGGGCCATCAAGCACATGGCATGTAACAAAACCCCTGGCACAGATGGGTTGCCGGCGGAGTTCTACGGAACGTACACCAAAGAGTTAGCCCCTAGACTAACAGCACTGTACAACGCGGCCCGCAAGGCCAGAGTTCTGCCAACAAGCTCTAGAGAAGCACTCATAATACCGATATTAAAGCCAGGGAAACCAGCACATGACCACACAGCATACCGCCCCCTATCCATGCTAAACATGGACTACAAAATACTAAGTAAAATCCTAGCAACCCGATGCTGCCCCATATGACTAAGTTAGTACACCTGGATCAGGCCGGGTTTATCCCAGGGGCGAAACACGGCAATCAACATAAGGAGGCTGCTAGCCATCTTGGAAGCATGGGATCAGGACCTACCAGAGGCGGCGGTGTTTGCAGTGGATATCGAGGCTTTTGACAGCCTGGAATGGTCCTTGCTCTATGTGGTGCTGGACGCCATGGGGCTGGGAGGGGGTTTCGCGGCATGGGTATGGCTACTGTACACCAACCCTACGGCGAGAGTGCGCACGGGTAAAAGGATATCGGAACAGCAAAAGGTACAGCTGGGAACACGCCAGGGCTGCCCCCTCTCCCCGCTACTATTTGCTTTAGCAATGGAGCCATTGGCCTCACTGGCGCAACAAGGGCAAGATTACAGAGGCCTCCTGGTGAGAGGCGTGCAGCATCAAATAACGTTGTACGCAGACGATCTTCTGATCTTCCTACGAGACCTGGGGGGGAGACTTGCAAGGCGCGAAGGCCATACTGGAGGAGTTTGGCAACCTATCGGGACTTGGGGTCAATTGGCAGAAGTCTAAGCTCTTCCCCGTAGTACCGAATGCACCTCCACCCATGGCCTTAGATACTCTCCAATGGGAGCCCCGATGCCTGCCATGTTGGGGGGTAAGGGTTTATCACGAAACAGCGGACCTGCTGGAGGGCAATGTAGGCAACACGACCAACACACTGAGGGCAACCATGGGCTTCTGGGGAACCCTTCCGCTGTCCATGGCAGGCAGAGTGGCCCTATCAAAAATGGTGGCACTGCCCCACCTACTGTATTATTTTGGCACCCTCCCAGTATGAATTCCGAGGGCAATGCTTAGGGGTCTGGATTCCACAACGTCGTTCCTATGGGGAGCAGGATGCAGGCGAGTGGCACTAACCACGCTAAAGTGATCTTCGGCGACAGGGGGCCTGGCAGTGCCCGACTTAGAGCTGTATTATCTGGCAGCTCAACTTAACTGGCTGATACAGTGGCTGGCAGCGGTACGAGACCCGGAAAGAGCACAATACCCGTTCGCGCCAACAGACGCGGAACAGGCAAAGCTGGTTCTACTGGTGCGAAGACAGACAGCGCACAACACCATGAAACTAAAGTAATCACTAAATGCTGGACCAGATACCTTCAGCGCACAAATCATAAAATTCCATACTCGCCAGAGATGCCACTGAAGATGCTTAGAGGCCTACTGCACATAGGGAGCTGGGGAGGTGTTGACGATTGGGAAGAGGCTGGGGTGCAGAGAATAGGAGACCTCTACTGCGACTCTGAAATGCTCCCCTTTGAGGACTTTCGGGTCGCATACGAGCCGACCCAGGGCCACTTTTTATTGCATCGGGCGCTTACCATGAGCATGAGAAAGCATTGGGGGACCGGAACAGTGGAGCCCCAAGCGCTGGACGGGTGCAGATATGTCTCCACGTCGGCGGGGAGGATAAAAACAGTCCTCTGTACAGAGCCATGAGCCAGGATATCCAGCAACCATTGGAGCGAGCGCAGTGGGAGGAAGACTTAGGAATCCCCCTGTCAGAGGAGGCCTGGGAGGGGATAGTTGAGGGAACACTAAAGGCATCCAGGAACTAAGATTTAAACTAATCAACTACTATGTCCTACAAAGGGCCTACCTCACACCGGCTCGTATCAGGAAGCATTTCCATGTCGAAGAGGCGGCCTGCCCCAGATGTGGGCTTAGAGGCACATGTACTACACATGTTCTGGGACTGCCCCACACTGACCATTCTGGGACGAGGTACTTCATATACTGGGGACGATAGTAGACAAGGAAATTCCGCGCACCCCGGGGCACTGTATTCAGTGCTGGTTCCCGCACACAGCCAAGACTAAAACGACTGCAAAATTCAAAGACCTGGCCCTAATACTAGCCAAAAGGGAGATCACCAGAAACTGGAAGTCAGCAGGGTGACCAAGAGTGGGGACATGGAGACGCGAATTAGAAAAATGGGCAAGTGCAGAAGGGAGACTACTACTAGCAGAGGCGGAAAGAGGCATAGGCACCATTGACGGAGCTAGAGCATGGGGGCGGTTAGTAGACGACCCAATGGCACCTGACCAGGAGCAAGAACAACCAACACCGGACAGCACCCCTCTGTGGAACCAAGTGGCAGATGAGGCATAGGGTAGAGAGAAGGGGCTCCCTTGAGGAAGGCCCCCCTGGCATAAAGGCAAATGCAACATGATCCATAGAGACTACTTCATGGAAGTACCAGTCGACAAATAGCTGAGGAAAGACAGTAACTAGCAGACGCAACTCCGGAGGGAGGGTGGGGGGAGGGAGCGGAGCACTAGTTGGGGAGCTTGAATATAATGCACCAGTAATATGCTCCGATCTTTGTAAACAATGTGTGGATTGAACTATATGTAACGTGTCAATATACTAAATGCCAATAAAATCTGGTCAAAAAAAAACAAGCATTAGCAAATCTAAACTGTTTTCTTTCAAAGGCAAGTACAACTGAACAAACATCTGGAATCTCATATCAATGTGCTGTTTTCCTTCTTGTCCCTTCTATCGTTCGAGAGTGTAACAAAGAATCAGCATAGGTTGTAGGACCGAAATGTGCAGAAACCCATCAGGAAATTTACCCTCTATCCCGATGTGAAGAACTTACAAGTGAACCATTAGCACAAGGCGCATTTCCATACTTAGGAGATGCCCCAATTGCAGGTAACTGACTGAACCTAGGAAGGATTCTAGCTCAATCACAGAGGGGCTTTTAAAGTCATTGGGGAGCCTAGTGTTATGTTCCCCAACCTAGGCCTAAGTAGCAAAGCGACCTTTTACCTACATTTGTCCTACCTTGCTCTGCATAAGGTTCTAGCACTGACCTTTTACCCAGTTATGTGCTCAATAAATGTAATTAGTTTCCTTGAAACTAGCTTCATTTATTATGCATTAAGATTCTTACTAAAAATCCCCTGCACATGAGGTACATAACAGGATTAACATACTCTGTACAAAAGTAATCGCTATGTCATCCTAGGGCGACAGCGTTACTGTGCATAATTGCAATTATTTAAGCTCATTTAATCGAACTCCCAGCATATCGATTGTGGTAGGAACCCCGAGACTATCTTTGTGGTATAAAAGAACCGCACCTTCACTAGGTAACAAGAGACGCTTCCACGCCGACAAGACACTGAGGTCCCTGCACGCTGAAGCTTCAACACGCAGCGGTCTGAAATCCTTTGCAGGGTGTTCAAATCGTGACCAAGAAAGGGTACTTCATTCTCTCCCATCAGGTAATTGGGTTGGCTCTTTCCTAGAGGATTCTGGTCTTTAAACCTGCATACATGCTAGGCACACTTAGGTAGGGTCTGCATCGTAGAAGTACGCTTGATTACGGTCATTTTTATATGCCTTGATATATTAACTGTTTTAACACCATGGTAGAATTCTACCTTCTATTTACTCTGCTGGTGCTTGTAATCTTTTACGTTTGCTTCGGTCTAATGATTGTCGCAGCAAACATGTTTTATACTAGAATGACGCTGGTTCAATAAATGCTTATTGAAAACGTCCCAAACGTTTATTCTGGGTATCACTCGGAGATTAAGTGAGCATGATTGACTGAGCGAAAAGTACCGTTTACGATCCCTGAAGGATCAAGGCTTGTCATTTTCAATGGTTGCCAGAAACTATTCGCTCCCTGGCAAGGTTAGGGGGCTTATGATGGCAGTATGAGCTAGCTGGTCTATAGGCTGACCTATCCTTTGGGGGTGTTCGGAATCAGTCTTGAAACCAATACCTCAGTTTGTTGTCCAACAAACGTGCAGATCCTATGTATTTTTTAGAACTACACGACACTGGTTCTAGAAATCTGACTAGCTTCAGAAGGTTCTGATGCAGTTCAATGTGAGTGGCAGGAGAAGCAGCTCTATCCCCATGAAAATCTGATCTGGTTCGTACAGGCCATCCAGTACAAGACATCAAATTATGACAGTCAGGCACGACTTCCCTCCACCATCTAGATGCAACTACTTTTGTCAAGTTATTAAGTCTAGGGCTTTCACTATAAGGTCCCTCACCTGCCAGGATTTACATGATTGTTTGAGCAACAATGGATGAATGCAAAGAGAAAAACACAAATTCGCAGGAAGGAAGGTTTTCCTAATCAAGAGTGTGGTTTGTTACATTCTCTGCACATGACCAGCAGGCTTGGCAAACCAACATACTTCTTGGAAGATCCGAAAACTTTGTAGATGCGAATACTACCAGTTAGTGCCCTACATGAAGGGGGCAGGGTTCCTTAACAGAAGATTCGATAAGAAGGGCAAACCAATGTCCAAGGAGAGAGCTTTCTTTTAACAGCAGTCTCATCCAGTTCTGCTGCATGCAATTACAAGCTCCAACGTCGACAGAACAGCAGCTTTTCAGCAGGGGTAGAAGTCTCAACATTAAACTAAAGCATGCATTACACAAACTGCTTGATAGCTAAACTTGTACCTCAATTGTGTCAGAACGGAGATCATGATAATAGGGTAACAAACTAGTACATCACAGCTTTCAAGGGCAGGACACACCCTCAGGAATAAAGAGATACTAAAGATGGAGAATGAACTTCAAATACTCACATGCATGATGAAGTAAATGCAGGGGTGGGCTTGGTACTAAGATATTATGTGCCATTTGTGGTACACAATGACCTGGCCCTGTAGAATCCAGCCACTTCATAATCTGCACAAGCCTGAATCAGCCCCCGCCCCCCCAAAACACTAAGCCTGAATCAGCCCCATCCCCCAACAGAATCAGTGGTCAGAGGCCTCAACCATCACGTACGATCTTGAGGACCACCTCCTCCAGATAAAATAGTATCAAATGGACAGGCCTCCGATATTAGCGCGGGTTGACTACACTAATCGTCACAGCTAATGTGACAAGTTGATCACAAAAGATCAAAAGTATAGAAAAATCAAGCCATTAAACAATGCCTGAATTCCCATCCCAGAGTCTACAGGGATCAGTGCATATGAGTGGGGACCAACAGAAGTAAACGGCATGCACTAGGAGCTTCAGTGAACCAACTAAAGAATGTTAAGGCTGCAATAAATTTTAGACTCTGCGAAAAATTCAGCCGTAAAGAAATGCAGACGGAGAACCAAATTAAAATTAGTCATTGGGAAACCACTCCAAATGTTAAGCGTCAACTGTTGCCTAAAGAAACTACTTGCAAACCTGGTCAATGTAGCAAATAAAAATTCAAAATGAATATAAAATTTAAAAGGAACGGATGAATAAAGTTGTTAGGTAACAATGGTAGCGGCTTTCTGCTCCGTAAGAACTAATAATCAAGTGAGATGGAGCAACAAAAAACAAGCATTGTCAAAACCAATATGTCTTGACTTTGGGACCTAGTGGCTTTGCCAAGGTTGTCTTTAAAAAAAAAAAAAATTATGAAGCAGACGTGTTTTGTAGGCACAAGTTTGTGTAAATTACCTGTGTGCATGTGTTATTATACATGTGCATCACCTAACTGCAGTGGGTGTCTTTTTTGCCCGTAAATTTTTTAAAAGAGTAGCGTGAAAGCACTTGAAGGTTGATGGGTCAGCAGCAATTTGCCGCTTGAACTGCACTCTTAACCCAAAATAAAACCGTACTATGGAAGGAGGAGCAGATGGGGTGGGGGAAGCAATGGAGAGTTGGCAAGCAGGGGAAAGCAATGCAACAGCGCAAGGGAGGATGGGAGTTGGGCGGGGGAGAAGCACACAAGAGAGCTTGCCAACACATGTACTCTCAAGGAGTGCTTAAGCACAAAGAAAACAGTAGCTTCCTAAAAACGAGCAGTAGAGGGACAGAGGCAGCCAATGAGAGAAATAGTAAAGAGGCTATATGCTCTAGGGGAGGGACAAACATGATGGATAAGGAAAGTCCAAATATGACGCTAGCAAATGAGTGAAACAATCACTGGTAAGCAATGGTCAGACTTCAGCCCCATGTAAGTTCTTGGGAAGCCCATAATAGGTAGTTTGCGGACAGTTTATGCTGTCTTGAAGGCTCGACCTAAAAAGCTAAGCATAACTCACTCTGTCCTCATTTTACAAATAAATTGTTTGAAGTCTAGCAGCCGAAATTAATAATGAGGAATCTGAAAGTTCAATACCTGAGGAGGAAAAAAAACACATTTGGATGAACTGTATGATCTCCAGTTCTTTACAATGCGTTCAAATAAGAGATCGAATATGCCAGAGTCCAATTTAAAGGTCGATGGAGGGTAGAGACAGCCAGTGTAAGAATAGTTTAGTGATGATTGGCGTCCAGCAGCTGCAAAATGTTTTAAAGTTATATTGGGGGTGTATGCAAGTAAATCTAATTTTCACTAATATAGCCAAGTAAAATTAAAGCACTACTTTTATTAAATGAATTTACACAATATGTCCATATAATTACAACTTTCAAACATTCCCATATTTCCTGACATTTTCATTTAAAGATATCCAAATCAGGACGCAATTGAACATTTAAAGAGGAATGTCTTTGTATAAAGCGCAATGATGGCACAGCATAAAAAAATTGGAAGTTTGTTCAGCGCCTTCATAGTTCATCAAAATTTTGCTGCTCTAGGTCCATCACGTAAAGTCCAAAACAGCACAACAGTCAGAAGGTGGAATGAGTCACCTGCAAAAACACAAACAAGCATTTCAGATACAAAAGCGTTGCGACTGGTTGTATCAAAACACTTTCCATTAGAGACAATGATATCAAACAGATATAGCAAGATCAGTCACACCTAGGCATGTGTTACCACAAATATGAAGGTTCCAGACCAAACTGACACTGCTGCAGAATTTTATATATAGATGAAAACGCTTCCTAATGAAAAGTATTGCTTAGACTTGTTTAGCGACACCCAATTCTTATTACCTTCGTAAATGATCAGTAAGAACCTTTTCTCAAGAGGCTATTGAACGTTCGCCCTTCTGAATAAGGAAAGTTATATTTGTCACAAGGCTACGAGATTAGATGAAAAACCATAGGAAGTTACTTAATTTTTCATATCACTGTATCCAACCATGCTCTACTGATAAGAGGCTTTACCAAACTTGTCATTTTGTAGATCTGACGTGTGCACGATTATATAAATCTATGCCATATCAGTGAAAACAAAAAGTGGCTAAATTAAAGGTGTTATTTAGAGAAAGTTTGGCAACACAGATTCAGACATTACTGCAGTGCAAAGGTCATACATATCTCATGCTGTTGCCGCAGTAGAGGGAGTTCTCAACCTAGATCACTTCTACATCCAGACAGGCTCAGAATCTACTGACCAGGACATACATCATACATATATGAAGGCAGACAGTAATAGACTATTTATTCTTGTGGGAGAGGATGGGGCACATTACCAACCCACGCACAATGGTGCTAAACAGCACTATGGGCATCTGCGCAATTCATTAATAAAGTGTTTCTAGTCTGTATATACACACCACAGTGTAGTGGTCAAAAGCAGCAACACGGCAGTATTTCAGATAACCAAATTTGATCAGGCCAAAAGGTGTTCAATTTGAAGAACTCCTACATTTAAGGGATTTTTTTATTTTTATTAAGGAACACGAACGAAAAACAAGCAGTGGAAATGCAATAGGTCTCGCATTTTTTTAAGTTAGAGCTATTGGCATTGTAAATGGCAATGCCTTTTACTTATGTTTATGGAGTGGATGTATGTGGTGTGAGGTGGAATTATGTGAGTTGGATAGAATTGTGTGGCGTGGAATAGTGTGGTGTGGAGTGGATTTGTGTAGAGGAATTATGTGGCATGGTGTGCAGTGGAATTATGTGGATAGTAATTATGTGGTATTGAGTGTACTGGAATTATGGAGAGTGGGATTGTGTGGCATGGAGTGTGAATATGTGGATTGGTATTTTGTGTTGTGGAGGGAAGTTTAATTATGTGGTATGCTGTTGAGTTATGTGGCATGATGTAGAGTTTTGTGGATTGGATACATGTGGTGTGTTGTGTAATCATGTGGTTGAGTTGAATTATGTGGTTTGTTGTTGAATTATGTAATGTGGAATGGAAATGTGTGGAGCTGAATTTAAGGAGGGGGGACGCAAGGGAACGGGGTGCTGGGTAGGTGATAGCCGTTTCCTCACTGGCCACTGGTTGTAGGTGGGTGTGTGCGCTTAATTGCCTGCACTGGAAAAAAAAAAAAATTTACCATAAGGGATTGGTTAGCCATTTTTTCACACCCAGACACTATTAAAAAAGCATTTGCAATGCAACAGGTCTCGCATTTACGTGAGTTTGAGCTATTGGCATTGTAAAAGAAAATGCCTTTTATTTATGTTTTGGTTTTTGAAACATAAAAAAAAGTATTGTCATTTACAATGCCAATAGATTAAACTTGCGTAAATGCGAGACCTATTGCATTGCAAATGCTTGGTTAGTTTTGTGTTCAATGTAATACGCTAAACTGCTTACCCTAACTGCAAAATACGTGCTCCATGTAGCTGTTTCCAGATAATTGTTATTAATGCCCAAATTGTCAGCAACTCTGCTTTATTTTGAGGTAGGTAGTTTGTCTAATTACATAAACATGTTAGTTGGCCATTTCACTTCAAAAGGCCACAAAGCACCCAGTTAAGAACACAGGTGGATATTGAGCAAAACGAAAACGATTGTCGCTTTTATCAGAAATGTTAAAGTAGACTAAAAAGTACACTCTAAATAATGAACAAGGCATTTAAAAATACGTTTCAAACCCACCAAAATGTATTCTTTTGTGTTACGCTAAAATTCCACTGAACACCAGCTTCAAGTGTTTGTGTGGAACACAATGTTAGGCGGTAAAGGTACAAAATGTCTGTGGTGGTAGGTAGTGCACGAAAAGCAGTGGTCTGAGAACCCAAAGTTTATGGGAAAGAAGGTTTACACATTAATTATTTTCTTCATAATTCATAAAAAATTACAACCATGTTATAATATATTACCAAAGCGGGGTGAATACACTTGGATGTGGATGACTGGGGGGGAAATATATCAAAATCCCTGGTTAAGTTTAGTTGCCAGAGACACAACTGAAGGAGACTGCCTTTGTGAAGTTCCCTGATGAAGTGCCAGTGTTTTATCTATAAATATGCTGTAGCTTCAGAATAGTATTTTAATATAAGAACTTTGTGTTTCAGCGCCTGTTTCACATGCATGTGACCGAATGCTGGGTACGTAATAAGTAAAGATCTGCAGATCTTGGCTCAGTTTGCCAGTAGCTGCTGATTTAAACACTGCTTGTGCAGCACTAATCCACATTACTTTTAGGGTCCAGTGGCCTAATATATGACCCCAAGCTCCACCACTCGGGCAGGCTTCCACTGCCCTATGTTTTTGGATGTCTCCGTGTTGACCGACCTGAATGCCCACCAGCGACTGTGCAAGGCAGAACAAAACGAGACGTTTCGCGGAAGTCAGCCGTTGCTTGAAAGAGAGGGTCCAAGGGTTGATGATGCGCCTAAGTGCAAAAAGGTAGAAGGGGAATTTAAGGTTTGCTTCGCCACAATTTACAAGGGGCGAGGGTCTTCATCATTTTGCCTTGTTGCCAGAGCAGCCATCTTCACTGTGGATGGGGAATTGCTGTTGACCTATCACTATTACCTCTATCTTATAACTCAGTGGAGACTTAAGTAGGCTGTAGTGTGCCTTTTTACTGCAACTTAAAGTAGAAATATCTTTTTAACAACAAAAGTTGTGAAAAAAATACTTCTCCTAGGATCTTCCAAAACCATAATACACTGGATCTCGGTTAACCCACTAACCAAGTAGCCATGTTTGAATATGCCCTCCTGTTGCTCTGCTTATGGCATTCTGCACTATTAAGTTAAACATGTAGATGGTACTATGCTGATACTATCCACTCCCACTGACACTGCAAAGTATGTTTTAAGAGGTAATGGATAAATACATCCTAGAAAATACACTCAGCGTAAAATCTTCAAAAAAAACATCTAATGTTATACCCTGTTTTAAGACTTATACAATCTAACCTACGTAAAGCCAACCTGCATGGAAAAAGTGTGTGTTGGAAACTTCAGGGAACTTAAGAAGCGTTGTAATAAATATGAAGTAGAAATCTTTAATGCAGAAAAACAATATTTTAATCAAATTGAAGAGGCAGCAAACTCTACTGAACAAATTTTTGAATTCTAAAAGGAATTAGAAAACACTGGAGACAATTTATGACAAAACAGCCCCGTTTAATTATCTATAAACCTATTTTCATAATAAAAATTGGTAAAATCAGAGAAGAAATTGAACAGAAGTATGAACTGAATATGGCTAACCTAACTACAAAACTGCATCTGGAAGACCCTAAAACAGATAAATATACCCCTACTGTCTTGCAAGTCCATACAACATAGTCATGGACTGTGTAGATGAACTACTATGAAATATTTCAATTACAGAGTTTACAAATGGTTAATTTCGAAATGGGATTAGGTTTTCAACCTAACGCCAAAGACAGCACTTTTTGATGTCTACTCAGCGGTCATGAATATTCGGGTGATGGCGAAGAAGCACTGGTGATGCTGCTGAATCTGAAGAACTCAAGACATCAGGGCACTTCCAGTGATAATTACACTTCAGAGGTGGTTGGGGACCAAATCAAGCCAATAAGTGGTTTGGTTCATTACTGAGTAAGGTGACAAAGTTTCTTGGGAACAAGATACATTGCAGCAGACGACAATCAACCTAGAACTACCCTGGGATTAGGCCTGTCACAGCCACTGTTTACAATTTAAGTCCAGGTACTGCATGGAATGCTACAGATTAGGGGGGTAAAATTCCACAGTTAAGGAGACAACATCTATATAGAACTTAGATTTTTAGGATGCCACAAGCAAGATCAGATAACCATCAAATAATATATATCTCAGAGATTCAACAGTGGATCTGCCAGAATGGGCTCTGTCTCTAAATTTTGAAAAAGACAGTATTTCTGCCCATGGCATCGCCTAAAAATGAAATAAATTTAAAAACAAATCAAACTAAGTTACTTGCCAAATGATTACCCATCCCATTGGCAGGAATGTTTGATGCCATCCTATCTATGACAATACAGTGTCTGCAAATTACTACCTAAAAATGCTAAAAAATAATTTAACTCTGTGACACCGTCCTTTTGTGCCACAGGAGCGAGAACAATCATAAGTTCAATCATTAACGAATGGAAGGTCTCACTATAATGCACTACCAAGAAAAACTGCCAGAAGCAACAACTAGTCCAGAACAGTGTGGCTAGAGCAGTTACATGTGACCCAAGATAACAGCATGTTACCCCTGTCCTTCAGGAACTACACAGGCTTCCTGTCACAGCCAGAATTAAGTTGTAGTCAACAAGCACTCCCAAAAACATGGGCCTTATTTAGAGTTTGACAGACTGGCTCCTTGGTCAAAATGTGACGGATATCCAACCCACCATATTACAAGTGCCTTAGGCTATAAACAGACATCGGCCAGGAGGTAGGCTTATAGTACAGATTGTCAGCAAACTATGGAATTCCTGCCTTTACCTATACATGAAAGTAAGAGGTAGCTAGTGATCAGGGAATTAATCAATATATCTTTCTTCTAACTCTGAGTTTGTATGAATTTATTAGAGTGCTCAGTCTTCATGATGGGGGAGGTTAGCACTATGCGAAAAACAGCTAAAGGTAGATATAAACATTTACTTGCATATTTTACTATATATTATTAGAGGGAAACGGATGAATTCCGAGCTGTGGTTTATAAACACAATTTGAACCTGCAGTACTTCTGGCATTCATCCAATTAACTTTTCTAGCGATGGGGAAGAATGGCTTCCGGCTGGGAACTGAGAATCGTTTGGGACCACTCTCCCATTCCCTCGGTGCACCATAGGCACTCTTCGCTCCTCTCTCTCAACCCAGCCTCGTGGGACACTTGAATCCTTCCGCATGCCACTTCTCCTCCAACAGATAGAGCTGGTGTCGCTTTTATCACAGCTCCCTATATGCCAATGACCTGCTGCCTGTGGTGTGCATGTGTGCAGTTATACATCAATGAGCACCTATATGTTTAGCCTAGAAAGAGCACTACTCAGCCTGCGTGAAAATTGTGCTCACAGTTATTTCATGTGGCTGATTACGGTCACTGTGTTTAAGGGAGCCTCAGTGATGGCACCCATAAATAGGTTTCTGGGAGAGGACTTCTGTAGCGTTAGGGTGACTCCCCGCATCTCTGGCACCAAGGGACATGGCTCACAATATTAAAATCAACTTCCTGTCACCATTCAGTCTCTATGCACTATTCACCTTTAGTGCACTGTTGACCTTCCATTTATCATTTTCCAAATATCATTTTCTCTCTTTTCGCTAATCACTGTACAGCCTTCACTTTACAAACATTTCTACTCTTAATTCACTTTTCAGTCTCCATACACCATTCATCCTTCATGCACCATGCATTCTTTATGAATCTTTCCGTCTCCATCTACTATTTCCCGTCTACTCTCCATTTACCATTCACCTTGCATTGGCCCTTCACTCTCCATTCATCATTGACCTTCTGTCCACCATCCCCCTGGACCATCTACTCTCCTTTCACCCATCATTAACTCTCCAATCACCATTCTGCCTTCAGTCACTGTCCACCCAATTTTCCTTTGACCATCGTTTCATCGTTAGCCCTAAACAGTCAAGTTTCATTCACCCTCTACTCACTAGTCACCCGTGATCTTCCATTTACTCTCCACTCATCACGCATTATTCGGCTTCAATTCCCTATTCACACTCCTTTTACCATTCACGCTTCAAACACTATTACCTCTCCATTTCCATTCTATCTCTATTGTCTAACTGGAGCATGGGGCAAAGGCAGCCTACCGGTCACACTGCATGCACAACAGCAGCGGGAGGGCCAGCAGGTCAGCGTCTCCGCATTGAGAAACAGTGCATTAGGTGCAGGGGTGAGGCAAACGGCAGACCATGCGACCCCCCAGCATTATGTGCCACACTGTGCTGTAGTGGTCATCGACTGGCCAACGAGCATTACAGCAAAATGTCACAGAGCAGAAAGTGGGAGGACAGGAGTGCAGATGGCGTGCCACTGTAAAACAAGCACGGAATAGAAACGGTGCGCGCGCACCACAGAGGAGCCGAACGCGAAACCAGTGGTGCGCGCACACCAGAGGAGCGGGGGGAGGGAGCGCGGCAGCGAGACGAACGCGCGCTGCTGCGCGTGCTGGCCACCGTCTGGAATGGGCGCGGCAAAGGCGGGAGATGTGCCCACCTTTGCCCAACCGCGTGCCGTTTTTGTAAAAAAAACGCACGCTCCAGCCAATGTGGGCTTCCCAAAGCAAAACCACACGCATGAGCGTGTGGGCAGCTTTCAGAAGCACTTTCTAGAGGTCTCGCGCTGCGCGAGCAGTGCTGCGCACTGCAACGCTAGGCGCGAGACCTAATGAGTTGCTTACCAGTAATGGAACTATGGGTTTACGGTCAACGTCTTCCAGACTCCACATATTCGACATTCCAAGAAAAAACATGTTTATATATTTCCAGAACCAACAACTAGATGGTTAAATAATGCACAATATGAATCTAGGTTTAGTATACAATGTTAAGGGAAGGAGTGAACCACCTAAAGAAATGTGACGAATACAGATTTCCTGCCAATATTACCGTACCTCCATTACCAGATGTGATGCGAACACTAGAAGAGACCCGTGCAAGCGGGAACTCCAACAGGCATGATGGAGGAGCATGATCTGAATGCAGGCATTAAAGGCAGATTACATCTCGCCATTGATAAATGGACACTACCTGAACAACATTAACTATTCTACACGGAGTAGCACTACCCATAATACAGTTGTTCGAATTGCATGTGTCCATTACAATGCAACCATGTATCAAATTCTAAACAGGTCACATTTATCACGAGAAGTCACCTATGCCACTTTGATGATCTACACATAAATTAAGGCAACATCTTGCTTCCACTGGTCTATTGGACCAGCAGTTTTGTTGTACCCCGAAAGAAGTTTCCTTAAGGGTGACTCCACCAAGCTGGCAGACGATTCAAAGGTGGACAGTGGCTACCCTGCCACGTAGTGTCTACGCCAGAAACTTGTGAAGATAGGAAAAGCATACAGACAAACTGCCACCATCCAGACCCCAACTTAGGGGACAGATGGCAGAGCAACTTTGTATGAGAAAGGGATATCATCAGGCAGCAGAGTCCAAAGCAAAGATGGCACGCAGACAGTCATGGTCAAACTTAAAATAATATTGTAAAGAAGCTCTATGAGCTTATTGGCACAATGTATGCAAGTACTAGCCAGACCGCTGTCTGATTTATATATGCCCAGAGAATGCCACAGAATACTTCTTAGACAAGGTAGATTAAGCCAAGGTACCCCATCGAGTGCCGCAAGCATATAGTGACCTGTGCTGCTCCACTAGCATCACAGTCTGCAAAGGTCAAAACAACTGCTAGTTAGGACAGAAGTCTCCAGGCCTATAACGGTAAAAAAAAAATCACAACTTGTGCTGAGATTTTGAAGTAAGTAATTGGCAAAGAATACTGACCTAGAAAGAATGTTGGAAAAACAGGTTCTTTATTCAACAGAAATACAAAAACAAAAGGTGGGAAGAGTTCTATGTATGAAAGCGATTGGTGTGGAGTTGTAGAGGGTTTGTAGCTCACTTATGAACTAGGCCAAAATAAACAAGCTTCTGATCACAAACAACTCACAGGGCTAATGCATCGGCAACACCAGGTTTACCTGTACTCTTAAGTTCTCTACAGCTTTTCATTGGTAAAAGTTATGTTCAGCCTTACATACAGTAAGGACGATGCTTGTGTAGTACGTTGAGTGCATGAATTTATGGAGCGTGAATGGACGGGGGAGCGCTGGATGGCACTGTATGTCAGTCACACGAGTGCTCCATAAGTCTGATTGATAACATGCATAACTGTAGAGGTCATTTTAGATATGCCAGTAAATATACATATTTTCTGCAGCTTCCAATTCTTCTCCCCACAAACTGTTTGTGCCTAGAGGGCATGGAAGGAAAAAACGAGGGCTAAGCGTAGATAGAAGAGATGGCAGATAAAGAAGGAAATGGGATGGCTAGTTGGTACCCAAGGAGAAGAGTCCCATTTGGGTTTTTTTGTGTGGGAGTGCAGAGGTATGGAATTAATAGCAATGCCTTTTGCTAGCTAGAAGAGAGATGGTCATCTGTGGTATTACTTGGGCAACTTTCCATGACTTTGCTGCGATCATCTTCCACTGCTGCTGGGAAGCATCAATTGACTGATAAAACAAGCGATCCCATAATACATGAGTGAGGACTTTACTGGCCTTCAGACTTAAGAGCCAACGATTCAAGTCAAGAATGCCAGCACCCATACAGACCAAAGTTCATTGCGCTGGCAGCAGTATAAAGGTGGCTGGGGGGACATCAACATTTTATGCTTACACTCCTGCAGGCCGTAAGGTGCAACATCTCTGCCTAGGAGTATTTCTTTGCAGATGTTAAATGAAGCCTTACTCTTGAGGGAAGGAGCAATCACCAGAACAGAACATGGGACGTTCCCAGAGACCTAGCCAGGACAGTCTTAGGAGTCCAGTACTTTTTTTCCTGATAATTTAGAGACTGCCAGCTTAGAGGACAGTTTTTCCCCCGCAGCCCTTCACCTCCATAAAGCCCGATTAAGTACTTCAGGCTCAATCACTGGAAGACTTTTGTAAATTATGGCCACATGCTCGGAACCTTTGGAGAATGCTTTTGCTCCTGCTACAGTTAAATCTATCAAAGACTAGACTGGGCGTTTATCTTTGACTCATTAGTGTCTTGACACCAGTGAGAAAGGAGTCTGGGATGAGTATTGGAAAACAGAGTCAAAGCATGTACTCTGGTTTGGGAACTGGGCTTATGGCTAACTACTGGACATGCCATTTCTGATCTGATGGGCCTGACCAGTACTGCTCCAGCACACAGGAGGGGGGAATCTGCAGACGGAGGGCTGATAATTGAAAGCCCTGCAGCTGCAAAAGTTAACTGTACATTCTCCGCCCCCCCTCACCCAAGGACTGCATCGGAAGCCTAGTACTCCTGTATATGGCATACCTCAAACGTCAGTGTAATCACTACAACCCTTCATCAAGAGTGGCGTTGGCTAATGCTTCAGGTGCCATTTCAATAAACACTGGCAGCCAGTAATTCCCCTTGCTTTTTTATCCTAAACGCACCACCATAGGACAAACCCTCAATTTAGTATCCAGACCAAGTTACACAAGTCACAGGGAAGTTGTCCCTTCACAACCCTACCTTTAAGCTGCCTTGCGCGTTACCTCAGGCAGACTGACCACGAACAAGAAGTAGCATGAGGCCAAGAAATTACTGAACCCTGCACTATTTTAAAAAATAAAATAAAAAAAGTAAAAAACGAAAGTGGCAAAGGCATATTCATACCCAAGGACGCATTTCCAGAAGAAGTCTGTCAAAACAATTATATTTGCAAGTTACACTACCAAGAGGAGAAGTGGTCTCTTGTAACCAGTTAAAAGACAGGTACCTGGACTAGTCTCCCTCCCTTCACCTTACAGCCCACGCACACAGTCTGCAGTGTCTCGCAAGGCTCATCCATCAGTCCCTCCCTCATCAACATGATGACGGAAGCAGACATCGTCAGAACCCATCATCTCCTACACCGACACCCAGCTCCTCCTCTCAGTGGACCCCACTACGACAAAAAACAACTTTCACAACTGCATGAAGAACGTCTCAGCCTGGATGAGACAACTTCCAGAAGCTCAAGGCGGACAAAATCGAAGTTCTGATTTTCGGCAGCCACAACTCTCTGGTACTACTCCTGGTGGCAAACAGTACTCAGACCCATCCCCACTCCGTAAGATCACACCCGCAACCTCCGCATCATCGTCAACATTGAACTCGCCATATAACGACAGGTCAGCACCGTGGCCTCAGCCTGCTTCCACACGCTTTGCATGCTCTGCCGAATCTTCAAAAGGCTACCCACCAGCACCAGGCCCTCATCACCAGCTGTCTGGACTAAGGAACCACTGGAGAACTCATGAGAAGACTCCAGACAATCCAAAACACAGCCGCCAGACTGATCCTCAACCAGCCCAAAAAGATGCACACCTCCCAGAACATGAGAGACCTCGACAGGCTCCCCATCCAGAAGATATGCCACTTCAAGCTCCTGACCCACGCCTACAAGGCACTCCACGACCAAGGACCAGCATATACATGAGCCATCGCCTGAACTTCTATCAATCAACCAGAAACCTCCGCTCACCTCACCCTCGCACAGACACCGCGCATCTGCCGTTGCCACACCAGAGGTCGATCCTTCTTCCACTTTGCCGCCAAATCCTGGAACGCCCTTCCGCTCCACCTTCGAACAGCACCCTCATTGGCAGACTTCAGGAAGAGACTCAAGACCTGGCTCTTCGACTGAGACCCTCAGCACAGCATCTGGATACCCTAACGGGTGATAAGCTGCGATTTATAAGTACAGTTTGATTGATACCTAGGCTTTACAACCAACATGGAACATGGAAGGAGTAGGAGACTATAACAGTACGGTTAATATTTACACCCCGAGCATATCTGCTACAGAACAAACGTTTAACTCTCAAGAACTAAGGTGATGAGCAGGCACATAACTAAACTGAAAATAAAACAGTCTTGTGCTAAGGCTGCACACCATTTTCAGGTCCGGATATCTAGATTAACTTGCCCTTGAAACTGCATACACATGGTGGTGGGTTACAAGAGTTGGAGAGAATGAATGGTTCAGTTATTCCGCTACTCTAGTGCAACCTTTAGGAAGTGGAACGCCAGAGGGCAGCCTTCTGACCGCAAAGGGTTGCAACCCCCCACAGGAAAAAAAAAAAAAAAACACGCGCTGGGTGCCCTCCCAGGGACCGGAAATCACAATAGGTACTGCCAAATCTTGCTCACTAACTCACTGTTCTGGAGCTGTGCACAAGAAAAATAATTGACATGTGATGATTGGCAGAAACCGCATGAATATGGTGCATATGTACACCAGAATTTTAAAGCGGAGGCTGGATGCAATAATCTGGGCGTTTCAACTACGATTGCTTAGAATTGTAAATGCAAAATATGTAAAAATCCTCACACTTCCGCCCTTGATGCAGGCCAAAAATACAGATATAAACCAACCTGTGAAAGGTTTATGCTTCAACATCAACCAGTTCTGGAGGAGTGGGACTTTAGGATGCTTGCTTTCAAAGTGCTGTTTGAAAGTTTTAGGATCTGGCATTTGCGTCTGAAAGAAAATATAAAAAGATTCATTAGAAAATTAAGCATCAGAGTTTTAGGAGGAAATTATGATAGACAATAAATGTAAATCATGTCAACCAACTCACAAATGTGCCTCAGATTGCTATCCAATTTGCACAAATATCCTAGGGTCATGGGAATCCACGAAGAGCAGTGTAAACATTGGAAAGTAGCCTGGACCAAAACTTTCCCCAGAAAATTTAGTGATTCACAGGACCCAAAATTTGAGCATCTTCATAGGCTTGACAAGCCAAATGCATTTCTCAAAACTACCCAACTCGCATGCTTTCAAATTTAATGGGCATGAAGCCTAAAATACATGCCAAAAATTTTTTTCTATAAATAATCGTGACTTCCCACCTCCGAATTTTTATCAGAAAGCAAGAATGTGAAACGGGATCTCTACACTGAGGGTGAAAAGGACTGGGGGTTTTAAGGAGCAATAAACGAAAGTGAGAAGTGCAAAGGGAGATTGGCTGGGATGGTTGGCGGGAGCGACAGGGATATAGGATAGTTTGCCACTTCTTTAGTACCGTCATTCTCAGGACATTTGGATTCCTTGTGCATTTTCCAGGCCTTAGAATCTGGAGATAAAACTAGTATGATGCATCTTTGAGGAAGGCATGGAATTTCTTTCCATGCCGAAACTGAGCGCACTTGATATGACAGAGTGCAGAAAGTCAAAGTGATGATGATTCACATACTCACATGTGAAGTGACAACTGCTATTTGCACTGTAGGACATTTCAATGAAGACCATTTCAATTAAAACTGTTAGTTTGAAAAGAAACATGTAAATCTTTTCCGCAGAACATCCCACTGATTTGTGATAGTTCCATATTTTTCTATACGGATTATAGAAATATACTGGAAGCTAATCACCAGTCCAAATGGCCTCCTTTGCTCCAAGCCCAAAACCTAGGGGTACTTAACCTAAAACCTGGTTTCCAGCAAGGCCATTAGTACCAACAATTGTTAGTGTTATACAATTTAACAATGTGATGCTTATCAGGTCTCCAAAACCTAACTGCAATATACTTGACCCATAAACTGGTCTCATTCGGTCATCCTAGGCAATTTTATTTTGCATAGCCACCTTTTTCTTCATTACCACATGAGAGAACAACTTACAATATGGGAGTTTAGCATTCCTACTGTACACAAAAACTATTTGGTTTGATTTAATAGACTAAACATTTGCTTGGTGCACGACCCCAGAGTTGCCTCTTAGTTCACCAACAGCATTGCCATCAAGGCAGGGGCAGGAATGTTTCTCAGTTCATCTTTAAAAACTCACTTTTAATAAATATATTACCAAACCTAACTTTCAGGGAAATTCATTCATATCCCTGCTACAAACTCAGTGATCATAGTCCAACCCGGACCTTTAGCTTAACTTGGACAGGGGTGTGGATTTAATAAAATAACTACTTGTTCATGTGTGACAAGTTGCTTCATAAATCTACTTGTCCTGGGAAAAAAAAAAAAAAAAAAAAAAAAAAAGTGTCCCTTTGGTGGCGTAGTTCGGCGATAAATTATGGCAGCAATCTCATTATATAAGAGCTCTGATAATAGCCTCTCTGATTATGCCAAGTCTCATACTACAGTAGGATTTGAAATCTAACAATTCCCACATTTTGCCACTATCCCACAGATCTACATACTGGGGCTGGAGATCGTGTTAAGCAATAGTTCCAGGGTTGGAATGTACTTTGGCGTCTGTGCAAACCTACTAACTTGCATATTTTAGGGGTTTTTACCAGCTTTTCTCTAATCTTTTCCCATACTGAGAAAGTTTGGAAATGTACTCTTCACAAGGGCAGAAGTAAAACTTCTTCCCTGTTTGGGATCAAGTGGTCGGAGTTAAAGTGAACGTGTAAACGCTCAGCAAATTTTCACATGAACAAGTCTACACATGCATATTTGCTTGTGCTAAAATGCTGGTCACAAATATTTCCTAGGAGTATGATTTCCTGGCCTCATGTAAACTGAATTCATGAAAGCTGTAAATCTGCACTAACGCAAGGGCATACAAAGTGGGTGCACTTTTGTCACTTTATTCAAGACTTGAGTTAACCAAGATCATTTGTATTTATTAACGTTCTGTCTCTTTGTATTTATTAACGTTCTGTCTCTCTCGGTCTATCTATAGACAGACTTCACTACGAGTGACCGTATTATGCTCTTACATAAGGAGCACATCGGCACACAAAGTAGTTTTGTTCAGTGCTAGAGACTACTATGGCAATGTGTGCTTTTTGAGAACTCAAAAATAATTGTCACGGTTTGTTATAATATTGAGGGCCTGGCAGGTGCAACTATAAGGTTTTACAAAAACCTTTTCAAAACAAGACATGCATTGACAAAATTAAAGGATGACCACCACTGTCAGACGCATCGTCTTTGCCAATGACAGTTTTTTCTCATGTTTGCCATAATAAAGCGGTTGAACAGATTTCCTATAAGTGGCGGCAATGATTTTCCATTATGAATAATTTTTGGGATTAGCATGGATCAACACATTTTACTAGATGATGCTTCAAAGAAACGGCACTTGCAATTTCACAGTAGGTTAGCAAAACGTTTTTTTCCCCTAGTTGCACTTTTTTGTGAACATTTAATTTTAAAGTTAAGACTAAATTAATCTTGCTTTCAAGCTTATGCAACTATTTGCATCTAAGCATTCTGGGAGCATTACATGTAGCCTCATTGTTAAACTCTACAAACGTGTGCACACATTTTTAAACTGGGACCGTTGTCCACAGTATAGTCTGAGTGCTCACCCTAATAAAGGCTTTGCATTAATGAACCATAAATACAAGTTCAAACAGCATTAACACATGGACACAAATATTACCTTAACTGCCAACAATGCCCTTCGCTGATTTTAATGTGGTACTGTAAACCGGTAGCCAAGGGGTTTGTGCTGCAGGGGTTGAGCCTATTTGTCCTAAAGACAAAATGAACATGAAAACGTGTTGTCCCCAAACAATGCGTCTCAGGAGTTGAGCTTCCACATCCCTGCTTTAACCTTGAACCTAAGTATTTACCACGAATCTGAAATATTTTGGTTGAGGAACATTGTGAATAAAAGGCAAAGATGACACTGTTATTCACTGTTGCATGGTTCATTTGTTTTCAGTCCACTAAGTGAAACTTTGGCGAGTCTATTGCACAGGTGATAACAGTTATCCTAATACAGTGACCAAAAATGTCACAGTGCTTGGTAATCACTACCTGCGACTCAAAAAAGGAAAAAACCCTAAACTACACCTACAAGGTGATTTTACACCCAGAGGAATTACGACCACATAGTGACAGTTTGTAAAGCCAGAATCCCAGCTGCAGGAGCTGCTCTACATCAGTAACGCAGTAGATATCAAAGCTTAGATAGCTGCAACAATTTGTTAACTACAATATAAAAAGTAATCTGCATCTGCCATTCCCAGTGATGAGCGGTCACTAAATCATTCCAGTCTAGCATGTGCACCACCAAGCGATGCATCAAGCCCCAGAACCACATTTAAATCTTGAATCTCCCCAAAGGAGCCATTCAGAGCACTAAACACCATTTGTAACCTAGGCTGAGGCTCAGAGTGCCACATATGCCAGACGTGGACCTCTTGTGTTCCGAAAGTGAGAATTAAAAGGGACAGAAGAGTTTAAGGAGCCCACATCTGATGCCCCACTGACCCAACCAATCAATTTAAAATAAGCCTTCAGCCAAATTAAGTTGATTAATACAGAAATTCCAGATCAGGATGCAAGAGAACAAAATGAGTTAGCGAACTCCTAGAGCAACTCGGATTTACGGTTAGAGAGATACCAACTTAACTGCAGTGAAATCGACTCTTTCCAGATTCCGACTTTGAAGGTGAGCAACTCCAGGAAGGAACAGTTATACATTATAAACCTCTACTTACCATCCTCCAGGACAGAACCAATAAATTTCATTGGAATTAATTAACACAGCTCTGTAGTACTTAGATTTCCCACTGTGTCTTTACTGGAGATTTTAAATGAAGACCTTCTCAAAGTATTCCTCAAACTAAACTTTTCCAACGAAGGGCCTGAAGAAGCTTTCTGAAATCCCCGGTTAATGTTTCAGAGAAAGAGTTGGGTCATTCCTGGAAATGTAAACTCCTGCAACCCTTTATAGTAGAATTAGGGCTCCGTTACCTCAATGGTTGCTTTCCGAATTATCAACCCTCAAGAAAAAAACATTTGGATTGTCAACTGCAAGATATGCAATTGATTTAACCAAGTTTCATTTCTCATATTTTCACATGCAAAACTACAAAGTTATTTCAAGGGGGAAAGCAACCATAGGCAAACACAAAATACACGAGCTCTCATTTCCAGACACTATATTCAATGCCAGTTTCTCCAACAGCATTAAATAACAAAAATAGCGTGGATTGGAAAATTATCAGAAGTTGAGTTACCTAGCGACAAACCCAATGCTTGGAGAAGAGTTGAAGAAACACAGCAATTATAATGGAAAGGACAGCTCACGGAGAGAAATGTGGGCAAAAAAAAAAAGTCGAGGACCATCTATCCTGATAAGACATTAGAACCAATTTACAATCTTAAGGAAGACAGCGTTTTAGGCCACCAAGTGAAAAATAGATCATAAAATAGAAACGTAGGAGATTCTTCAGATAGTTACCCACCTCCCCACAAAGTAAAGAGACATCAAATGTATTCAAGTAGTTAAAAGCATTCTACAGTAGACCTTAAAGCCGTTAAAAAATAAATAAAAAACAGAAAGCCACCATAACCAAAGATTCAAACAATTCTGGCACTTAGTGGGGGACAGGCTCTTCTTACAAGCCGGCAATGGATTATGATATTTCACCCGACACTTGGGGAAAGTTTCTCAAGCCTCACTGTGTTACAACCCCCCCCACCTTGTACATTAAGCCAGTAGGTCAAAAATAGAGCTTGCAAAACTTAACAAGCATTGGCAAAGTCAATAGGTTTTGCCTATGCAAAATATATAGTCTGTCATTTTTTTTTACCGTGGCTTAAAGTAATTAAAAAAAAAAAAAAACACACTAAGACGTGGCCAGCTTTGCCTGCGTCATAGCGTTTTTAAAAATGTACTTTAAGCTATGTTCCACAGCAGTTCAACTGCTGTGCAACATGTAAGAAAACATTGACAAAGCCAAAACATTTTGCATAGGTGAAACACGTTGGCTTTGCCAATGCTAGTTTTACTTTGGCATCGACTCACAAACAATTTTACTACTAACGACACACAACCAAGTGCCAAAAAAACAGACATCAAATGATGTCTCCTCGTATTCCGTGGATTGCCTTGCCAGATACGCACCAAAGGTCCGTGGCATGGAAAATGTGCTTTTATACCATCAAAGGTTGTTAAAGCAATACAGTTGTGAACAACATGCAATGCAAAATTGCCAGCATTACCTCTTTACTACCGCTTAGCTGCTGTGAAACTCTTTTGCTTAAGGTTCCTCTTTACCGACGGTCCTATCCTTTAAATTACATCAAGGAGCTAGGGGAGAGGGGGGGGGGTGCGTGCCCAGCTGCTGTGCAACATACCTTAAAAAAACATTGTCAAAACCCGAAGATTTTGTGCAGGCGAAACCTATTGGCTTTGCCGATTCTTTGTGTTAAGGCACGGGGAGATTAAGAAATTTGCCCGCAGCTATAAAATGTGGGACAGAGGCTAGGGAACGGATGTGCTGCAAGGGCCAACCCACCGACTATGGAGCTGGGAAACCGGGTTTCAGTCTTGGCACCCGCTTAACATCCTTGATTCTGGGCAGATCGTTTAAATCTCCCTGTGCCTACAAAAATGAATGCGTCTTTGTGTAAAGTAACTGGTGCTAATGAAAAGCGCACTAATACCTACAGGTGGTGTGGGTGCTAAATAAAACTACACACACAAAAAAGTGAAAAGCAGGATTTGGAGGCATCTGTGCAACGGGTGTTCAGCTGGGGCAAATAGTAGCGGCACAGAGGTGGATGTGAAACCAACAAGTAATGCGGGCAGCCACTGGGAGATTAAGGGCCGGATTTAGATGTTGGTGGGACCGAGACGGAGTAGCCTTTTTTGGCGATCTTCCCGCCTGCCAACCTGGAGGTCCGCCCACCCTATCCAGATGTTGGCTGGCAATGGGAGAGAAGACCTCTGCAGTCCCTCTGACTCTTCAAGAAACTCGTTCCATGCCCATATAGCGGGATGAGCTGTAGCAGGCGGCGGAGGCACTGTGGCTAGGATTCACGTCCAGCAGATTTGGATCTGGGTTGTTTATACAGGAATTCCGGTGGGAATCCCTCTGGCTTAGAGTTGCCAGTAAGCCAAGAAAAGGGGCGAATAACTTTTCTGGGGGTATAGGATGCGGTTTCCTCATCTTCACCGTTGTCCCTGTCCCCCATGTCCTGCTGCACCCAGACTGCGACAGACCGGCACCCCATTTTAACAGAATTGGAGATAGGTTTTCGTGGCGTGTGGGTATACATTGAATGATGGGTGTATGTTGGTTGTGTGCATAGCAATATGTACATTTTCATATCTCTACACATATACATGTTTTATTTAAATGCAGTCACCCCCTATCCCAACTCCGCCAACAGGACATCGCCAGCTCAACAGGAACATCTAAATTGGAGGGATACCAATGTCACGACGGCAATGGAGGCAGCACAGAAAACCACCGACTTGGCGTCTTCGGAGTATCGCGTACACATCTCAATGCAGCGGACGGGATGCAGTCGGCTTGACGGAGCACTTGGACAGCCACCATGGCATATCGGTGGGAAGTCTGCCAACATCTAAATCAGGCCCTAATCAATTTGTCTGTATTTGAGATGTGGAGTTTACAGGTGCACTAATAAGGTTAAAAAAAAAAAAAAAAAAAAAAAAAAGTTTGTCAAGTACCTCTACAGACACATGGGGACGAGGGTGATAAGCCAGTAGGAGAGAAGACTGCCTGCAGATGCACTCGTATGGAGATCTTGATAAGAAATACATTTAAAATTACCTTCTGAGTGTGTAGCCAGTGGAAGGACACTGGCCAGCAGCCAGTGACCAAAGCTGTACTTGGGCCAAGCTCCATGCCACGGAAGGGACAGGCAAGCAGAGCAGAAGTGATGATGTGCTGACCAATCAGAAGCATACGACGTTGGAATGAGCGTATAGTAAGTTTAGATACTAATTGGGAGGGTTCCAAGCTCCTTTTGAAATATATATATTTTTTCTTATGCGAAAGATTTTTTATAAGCACAGGCTGTGCAGGTAAAACCTAAAAAGCATGTCCTCTCGAGCCACCAGCCCCAACAAGATTCCATTCTGTAATGAAACAAAATTGAATGACATGGAGTAGAATATATAAGCCCTTGTTCGATCGGGTTGTGCAGTCAGGCAAGGTACCAGCTTCATGGCAAGGGTTGACAATATACCCACTTCACAAAAAGGGAAGCTGAAACAACCCTGCAAATTTCTACCCAATAGCTCTTTTAGATGCCGAAGGATAACTCAAATATTTACTCTCATATCGGACTGCACAGCATCTAACAACTTGCAGCTGCATTATCAAATGGGCTTCAGAACATGATGCACAACTTTTAAATAAGTCGCACAGACTGTCCCCTAGCTCAAGTTGTACGCACCAAGCTTTTATCAACAATAGCCTATGGCAGTGAACTACAGAGAGGTAGAGACTCAAAAGCCCTGGACAGCACAGATATAACAGCGTAAAGAAGTATTTTTGGCCAAATATACCTCCCCAGCACATATCAGGCCGGAGTTCAGCCTACAAAAACAGAACCCGTTAAGACAAGGAGTTTATATCATCACCTGGGACAAAGTCCGGAAAGCTGCACCAGGAACTCTTAACCATTACCTGTAGTCAGAATTACAACTGCAAGCTTCATCACCTGCCTCATATTACCTAAAAAAACAGCCCTGTGTTGATCAGGCTATCTTGGTTCTGGGAAACACCTACTTACAACTTAACATTTGAAAAACTTGTATGGAGAACGGTCAAACTTCTATCACTGACAGAGGACAAAGCTTCTCTATCAAAGATGGCCCACGGCTGGATGACCCTGAACACTTAAAATCAGCAAAATCCAATTATTAAAGTACTGACTAAGCCTGTTACCCTGCATACAGCACCTCCCATATTGGCTCAAGGATCAAGCGGGCTCCACTTGCCGCTTATGCGGCACAGCACCGAAGGACCTGCTGCACCTCTTATGCACATGTAAAGACCTCCTGAAGGAACAGAAACAACTATTGAAACCTCACTTCAACCAACGAGGGATTTGCACCCGGAGTCGAGCTGTGCTGGCCTGCTTCGCACCAGAAGACCCACTGCTTAACCACCGCTTGGTAAAGTTCTTGAGACTGGTGAAAAAAAAAAAAGCCTGAGCACTGATGGGTCATCCAACGGGAATATTGGAGCAAACTTTAAGCTCTCCTGAAGACAGCATTGGGATTAGTGTTGAACCACCCTTATGCAGTGACCACATAGCTCAATAACACCAGACATGCCCCTCAAAGACGTATAGAAAATTCAAAAGCACAAGTTGAAATGAAAATTAACTTATTTTAACTATTCTTTATTATATAACTTTTATTTTTTTTAAATGTAATGACGTCTCTATGCAATGGTTTTAAGTAATTATGCAAAGAAAATAAACTTGATCCTCAGAGTAGGCCTCAAACCTTAGAAAATCACTGCTTTGTGGATTACTTTTCAGCATTTAACAAAGTAAACCGCAACCGCCTGTGATCAAAGCTTTTAAAACTGGGTATGGACTCCAACCTACTACACAAAATAGCTCTACACAACAACTCTATGCAAATCAAGTTGTAGACCAAGCAGCAAGTTTCCTAAAAAGCAAACGCAAGGTTGCATACTAATGCCATCTCTATTTTTCATTATACATCTCTGACGTTGGTAATTACACAAACATTTTAAAAAAAACACAGCACTCCTGCTACCAAAATTGGGAAACTGTCCGGATACCCGGCATTTGAAGAGGATCTTGTAATATGCTCTCAGACCTCAATCGGATGGCAGACCAGTCCTAATAACTGGGGTCGTATAGGGGAATGGGACAAACTTGCATATGCACTAGCCACACTGTTGTGGGGGGAACACCACATACAGTATTCCCCTAAACCCAACACACGCTCTTGGTCAAGCTCCAGTGATAAAGCAATGCGTAAAACATCTAAAGGCCAAACGAAAGGCCTATCAAACAAGCATTTGCAATGCAATAGGTCTCGCTTTTACACGACTTTAAGCTATTGGCATTGTAAATGACAATGCCTTTTATTTCGTTTTAAAAACCAAAACATAAATATAACTTATAAGGCATTGTCATTTACAATGCCAATAGCTCAAACTCGCGTAAATGCGAGACCTATTGCATTGCAAATGCTTGTTTTTTGCAACTGAACTCAAAGTCCATTTTCCTCTAAAATTCGTCTCGTGCTTATCAAAACTCCGCCTTCAACCACCTGCACGCAGGCAGCACACCTTCTGCAGGGGGAAGGATGAGGGCATGCACTTTTCATGGCTCATCACAGAAAGGCTCCCATAGTTCACACGTTTACATTTTACTCCGTGTTCGAGTGAGGGCAGCACCTCTCAGCTGCGACATTTCGTCCAGGTTTGATTTACCCTTTGCATTTTGGTACTTGTAGTCCTGCAGTGTGTAACGGTAGGACCTTAAGAAGGATGGGATAAAGAGCTTTACTGAGTGGTGCTTGCCCCTGGTGTAAAACCGGTCTGCAAAGCAGATGAGTGTACGCCCCCACCCTACTCCACTCATGTGGCTGCGGATGTCTCTATGCCACCGGCGCAATTATGTTTCAGTCCTGGGTGGCGTGCATTTTGCAAATTATTTCAAAGTTGTACATTTCTGGTTGCACTTCAAATTAAACAAAATCCTACAGCTGTTAAGTAGTCCCGTGCCTTGCGTGACACTTTCAGCCTGCGCTGACATTTACCTTACACGTCCAATGGTAGGATGCAAACTACCCAACCCAAAATGCAAAGTTGTTGATTTAATAGCCAGAACTCGCTGATGGCATCACCGCCCCCTCCCCACCAAGGATAAGACTACAGCTTCCAGAATCCAACAGATGGGGGCTTGAAATTCCAGGTCTAGGACATAATGTTCCAGTGAAATGGACTCAATCGTCTGGTTACCCCTCCCAATAACGACGAGTGAGGTGTTACAATAGTGCAGCCAATAACCCTCCCAGGTCCCCCCAAACCTTCCACCCCCATCACATCTCCTACCCCCAGCACAATTAACAGCTGAGCTGCATGTGGCTCATCGAGAATGTGGCGTAACGGCCAGAGCTGCCGCCTTTGGTACCGCGAAAGGAGGTTCCAGTCTCCGCGTCGGCTCAATATCCTGTGATACTGGGCAAATCACTTCATCTCCCTGTGCCTACCAAAATCGAACGTGTCCTTGTGTAATGTAACCGACGCTCATGTAAAGCGCTCCAATACCTTCCGGTCGAGTTTGCGCTACATAAAACTGCAAAAGTAAAAACACTAAGAAAAGTAATGAAAACAGAGTTTTCCCAACCCTCATCAACCCGCCATGGCTGGTTCAATGTGCCAGCAGCAGTGACGAAATGGGTAAAGCTGGACCGCAAACAGAGCTGGCCTTTGGTCAGGGAGCGCCCTGGCCGAAACACACTTGGCGCCCCTCCCCAACCCCCACACTCATTTTCTTTAATTGTCTATGTGTCCCAGGTCGAAGTGAGGCTTCTTGCAGACAGCTCCTGCCCTGCGCCCCTCTGGAGGTTGGCGCCCTGAGCCCAGCTCACATATGCTAAAGTTTGGCCCTGACTACAAGCCCCAAAATGCAACGCCTGGTTGGCAGAAAAGCATTGACTGACTGGCGCAGGCGCACGGGCATGGGTGCACTTGGCCGTTAAGATCTGTTAGGCCAGTGGTCACCTCATCCTCCGGCTAATCGTCGATCTTCGACCGGAAGTGTGCGCTAAACTTAACACCTTGAGGCGAATCCTTTTGCTGGGAGCGCTACACAAACCACGCAGATACAATAAATGAATGGGGCCGATGCAAATTAAGCCGGAATGTTGAGTCTGTGAAGGCGAATCCTTTTGCAGGGAGTAACATATGGCCTGCTAGGAATTTGTAAAAAATAATCTTATGTCTATGATTGAAGGAGACAGGGCGTGTCAGCCTGCAGTGGGTATACCATACCTCATCAGTCAAGGGCGGACCGAAATCGTCCTCCCAAGAAGTCCGAACCTTGGAGTCTCGGCCCGGAATAAGGTTTAAACTAGTGTGGCATCATTTGGAAATTGGTCCGTTCCCATCCACGTTGAACATCAGCAACGTCAGTGGTAGAAATTTGTCGGGTAGGTTTAGATCTGCGCCCGTAGTGCGCTCTGGAGGCGGTGGGGTATAAAGTGATCCCTGTAAGGGGCATTCTGAAACCTTGTGCCTTCCGTTCTGCAGAATACATGTCCCGGTGTCCGTCAGGAAAATGATCCCCAAAGGCGTGCAAGTCGTCTTTTGACAATATAATTTGGACTAAGCATTCGTGTGTGGTGGGAGCCAGGGATTGTCAGCTAGGGGAATATAACAACCGACCGTCAAGCATACAAGCTGGTCTCTTCCAAGCCCAGCTAGCCGTGGATAGTGTCTGTATTTTGTGCGGGTCGAACGGAAGACCTGCCGGTAATAACGTTTTCATTGGTTTTGGGGCTGCAAGATAAATTTCTGTCAGTGCAAATAACATAACGTGTATTTGTAAGCGCACATTCACCCAAGGGTATCTTGGTGCTGAATAACAGATGCAGGAGGAGCACATGTTTTTTTCAGAGGACGGACTTGGGTTCTTTTAACTTGCATTTCATTAAAAAAAGTGGTAAACACGTTGAGAAAATTATGAAAGAAAAGGACTTCTTGAATATGGCACCCGCACAAATTCAAAATAAAAATACCTTGTTGGCGTTTCAAAATATACATTTTCACGAAGCAATTTTTCTTTTTTGTCAGGTTTATTGGGCGCCAGAGAGCCAGACATTTCCAGTCAGTATGGTCTGTATGTTACTTGGGAGAGGAGGGGGAAGTGCTGGGAACAAGCGCCCTCGGAATGCCTGTGCGCCGTGGCTCATCTGCTTCACAGCCCTCGTGAAGACTTTTCTTATCTGCTTGTTAAATAAACAAGCAGATAAGAAAAGTCTTCACAACAGCCGTGAAGCACAAAGAACGAGCGCGGCAGCCTGCTCAGCTGACCAGACGCTCGTGCGTCATGGCCTTTTGCCGGCATGTGTTTACAATTATCGCGCACGCGTCTGGGCACGATAATTGGAAACACATGTTTGCCGCACGTACCCATCCCAAAAAGGCCAGCCACGACGCACGAGCGTTTGGACTGCTTTTGAAACTCACTTACTAAAAGTCTTCGCCTCTAGCAGCGCTTGCGCGCTACTCGAGGCTCGACCTAAAAACCAGGTCAGAGACCGCCAAAAAAGAACTTAAATTAGCAGCAAAAAACCATTCACAACAAGTTTGGAAGGCAAAACGTGAACTCAGCAAAATGGGTGAAGATCTTTGACCTGTTGGGGCCGCACAAATCCCAAGAATTCTGGCAATATCTAAACCAACTATTACACGGGACCTCCAACAGAGAGAACCCTCTTGACGCAGCTACCTGGGTAGCCCATGTTAAAAGTCTGTACACCGACGATCTGAATGGCACTTCGCAGAACAGTGATACAACACCCGGGGAGGGACATGAAAACATCTCAGCAGAGCCCGTTGTCCCTCCAGCTGCTTTAATTCTCCCAGGCAAAGGAGAGGTCTGTTTAATCCTAAAAAAGATACGACAGAACGGAGCCCCCGGCCCCAGTGGTCTACCAGGCTCCCTTTTCAGGGATGATACAGACTTCTGGTCTGACACCCTGGCGCAGCTATATGCAGAATGCAGGCTCATGGGGGACGTTCCAGACTCTTGGAGGGGTTCACTGCTGCAACCAGTATATAAACAAGCATTGGCATAGCCAATAGGTCTCACTTTTGGGACCGTATAAGTATTTAGTCATGCAGCACAATATCCATGGTGCGGCAACATCAACTGTTGCACGGCTAAACACTTATAAGGTCCTAAAGGCAAGACCTATTGGCTATGCCAATGCTTGTTTTGTGTGATCTGGATTTATAACAATTTTTTAAAAATCATTGAAACTATATCTAATTATGCTGTTTTACATATTTTGCAATGGGAGAGAGAGCGAGAGAGAGAGAGAGAGAAAGTGAATGAAGGTGGGAGAGTGAATGAAGGTGGGAGAGAGAATGAAGGTGGGAGAGAATTAGATAGGGGAGAGAGAGAAGAGAGCGAGAGGAGAGAGATTAAAGGGGAGAGATAGAAAGAAGGGGAGAGAGTGAATGAAGGGGATAGAAATAGAGAGAAAGGGGGAAGAGAGAATGAAGGGGGAAAAATAGAGTGAGAGGAGAGAGAATGAAGGAGAGTGAGAATTATAGAGGTGAGAGAGAGAGAGTGGGGGGGAAGAGAGGGAAGAAGTGTTGTGAAAGAAGTAACAGCCAATGTTGCCTTGTTCTGCGGGTGATTAAAGAAAATACAAAAACTGCAAGAAACAGAGCACGAGCAAAATAGAGTTAATAATACGGCGTATAAAAATACACGCCAAATAGCGAGAAAAGCTAAAAGCAAACCACAGAGGGAATGAATTTTTAAAAGAAAAAGCAAGAGAGAGCACGAGGTAAAAAGTCCTGTGAAAACATTCACAGTAAAAGCAAAACACAAATTAAATGATAGCCGTGCACAATTGATGAACTAATGCTTCCTAAAAGAATGCTTTGTTTATTAATTGCTATTTTTTTTGGGGTGTTTTTTTGTAAACACCTTTACCCATACTCTGGATAAAATTAAGCCCCGTTTACAACAAAGTGGTAAAAATCTGCCAGTAGAAAGGACAGGCTTATGGGGGATGGAAGTGTTAGGAAGTAATCGTAAACAAAGTCTCCGCTGAGGAGAAACAGGAATAAAGGAGGATGGCTCTGTCTGGCTTGTGCCACAGTGGCACCTCTGGTCTGTTTCCTGCTGACACTTCTCAATTTAGCATTCTAATGCAAGTGCAAAGAAGCCGCGCTATCTGCATGTTTGAACAACAAACACTAAATAATGGTGATGCGACCTTGCTGCTGGAACACCGGGAGTGTCTTTAAACGCACCCATGTAACAAATAATGTGTGACAATAGATAGGTACGGAAAACCTTGATAAATAGTTTTGTGATTTGAGCCAAAGACACAAATTTTGAGTTAAATGTTAGGACTACACTGCACTATAATTAGACCTCTCGAAAGCCTCCTTGTCTGCTGTGTAGATTTGTACAACACGCAGGCCAAAGAGGAGCAAATACAAAAGACAAAGAATGCAAGAAGGGATGGCAGATGAAGCTCAAGTGGGAGAATGAGTGAGAGAAAAGAGCGAGCAAGAGGAGAAAGAATAAAGGGGAGAGAGAGTCAATGAAGGGGAGAGAAAGAGAAATAAGGTGAGAGTAAATGAAGGGGAGAGAAAGAGAGAAAGGGGGAGAGAGAGCGAGAGAATGAAGGGGGGAGAGAGAGAGGAGACAGAATTAAGGAGAGAGAGAGCGAGAGAGAATTAGAGAGAGGGGAGAGAGAAAGAATGGGGGGGGGGAGAGGGAAGAAGTGATGCGAAAAAGTAACAGCCAATGTTGCTTTGTCCTGTGTGTGAATAATAAATAAAAAACAACAAAAGAAATTGCGAGCAAAATAGAGTGAATAAGGAGGGGAATAAACAATTTTTTTTTAAAACCCAGAGAAAGTGAAAGCTCAAAAAGGTAACAGCTAATGTTGCCTTGCCCTGTTGGCGAATAAAAAAGTATATATATTTTGACAGTGCGCAAACCACAAAGTGAATGACCAATAAAACAAAATCAAGACAGAGCCGTGCACGAGTGAATAATTAATGCAGATATTTCCAAGCACACGCGTGCTTGTCACAGTAAAAGAAAAGCCGTGCACGCGTGAATAACTAATGATTAAATTTCGAAGCACACAGCTAATGTTACCTTGCCCTGTGGGAGAATACAAACAAAACAAATTGACAGGGTGCGCGAACCACAGAGTGAATGGCTAATAAAATTTTTTTTTTTTTTTTTTTTTTTTTTTAAAAAGAGCCGTGCACGAGTGAATAACTAAGGCTGATATTTGAAAGCAATGCGGATATTTTAAAGTACAGTCACCAATGCAGATATTTTAAAGCAATGCGGATATAAGGCTGATATTTAAAAGCAATGCGGAAATGTTAAAGCACATTCACTAATGCTGATATTTCTTGCCCGGGAGTGGTGCGTGCGCGGTCTGCTCTTTTTCAAAGCACATACTCGTGCTTGTGGCGCGCCGCTGCGCACTCCCGCAAGGTGTATGCCGCCACGAGTATGTGCTTCGAAAAAGAGCTGAACGAAGGCTAAAGGTCCTCCTATGCAGCGCATGCGCGTTGCGTAGGCGAGACCTAAAAAGGGCCAAACACTGACCCTAGGAACTACCGAATGATCGCCCTGTTGGACATCGAGGGCCAGGCCTATGCAAGTTCACTCTTGGCGGAATTAGTGGACTGGGTCAAGACGAAGGTCTCCTGCCCTTTTATCAGACTGGGTTCAGACCAGGGGGCTCTACCGTGGATAACAGTCGCCCTGTCATATCTAGCCCATCAAGCGGTGTCCCACTGCACCTAGCCGCTTTTTGCCTGCTTCATCGATTACTCAGCAGCCTTCGCCGGGGTAGACCGTTCCATCCTTTGGCAGAAACTGGCACGTTGGAACATCAGTCCACCCTTATTACAAGCCATTAAATCACTATATTCGTGAACTTGGGTAAGGGTCAAACTTACCAGTCAGTCCGCCACAGAGAAAATTACCACGGATCGAGGGCTAAAGCAGGGATGTGTCCTGGCGCCGATGCTCTTTAATCTGTACACTGCGGACATGGGTCGGGCTCTGTATGGAGCCACTTTAGCTACGCCCAGGATTGGCCTCACAAAGATACAGCTGCTGCAGTATGCCGATGACCTGGTCCTCCTTGACCACAGCAAAATAGGCCTCCAAAAAGCGCTTACGGCCCTTTCTGTATACAATGCTCAGAACAAGCTGGTCGCTAATCCAACCAAGTCCAAAATAGTGATCTTCGGCCACTATCCGAAAAAAAAGTGGTGGTTGGGCACGCTGACCCTGGACTCTGTCCAATCTTATAATTACCTTGTGGTTTGGATCAGCGAATCGGGCCACCCACGGGTGCACCTCCACAAACTGCAGCAGAAGGGGAAAATGGTCACTTACGCACTTAGCAAATTATACGCGACTTTGGACAGTCCATCAACAATGGCCATACAAAGAGTCTTGAGGGCCAAACTTTTACCGTCCCTCAATTACGCGCAACAGGCATTCCCAGGGAAATTTGCGCATGACCTGGAAAAAATACATTGTACCGCCTACAAAAAGTTATTCCGTTTACCAGCTTGCACCAGGAATACCTTAATTAGTTTGGAATTTGATCTCAACCAATAAAAGCTAGAGGAGCTGGCGACGCTCTCGAAATACTTCTTTTTAACAACGGCGGCCCCTACAAACTCTATGAAGGCTGTTTTAAAATCGATTTTCCTACAACCCAGCAACCCATGGTCTGCCTGTCTTGCTTTAGCCAAAGATCTTCTGCAGCTCGCCACAGAGAACTGGGACCCTAGCATAACCAACTACGCCATTATTAAAGCAACAATAAAGAAGCAATGGAGTCTACGCTCTCGCACTTTGCATATGGAATCCCTGGCAGCAAGAGGCTTTCATGAGATCCAAAGTCTCCAACATACACAGACCAGTCGGAAACCTCACCTCACGCAGGCCGTGGGGAGGCAAGCCCTACACAGGATTTTAGCTGCCAGACTACACTCTCTCCCTTTAAAAGAAATATATCCAACTGTGAATACAAGGCCGGGCATTAGGGAGTGCCGCTTCTGCAATTACAAACAAGAATCCCTGGCCCATATTCTATTTTGCTGTCCAGCCCTTCAGTCAGTTCGCAGAATCTACCTCAGACCGATCCTCCACCAATTGGGCACCCGTACAGCAAAAGAGGCAGTCCAACAACTTTGGACATTGTAAAGCACATGGCCAGTTTTGGGAAATTTGTTTACCATACCCGCATATTATTGAAGGGCAATTCCCTACACGCCGAGTGGGGCGGACCCTTTGGGGTTCTTTAAAAGGGAGGGCCTGGGACGTAGACGCTTGGCCAATATTGAACCTTTGACTTGCTCTGCCCATCAAGGTTTTTATAACCGTCTTATTTTATAAACAAAAACAAACGGAGATTTTAACAAGGTTTTGAACAAATATTTATTGTTTTATACTTCTAAATGCTGCTCTTTTCCTTTTGAGATAGGTTGCATTTTGTAATGGTTTTGATTAACCGCACAAATAAAGTATTCATTCATTCACCTCAATCGGATTACAACGCCAGCTCACAGCACAATGAATATAACCAGATTAATGGCCTATCTGTAAATATCGGTAAAGCAAAAGTTATCTTGTTTGGGAGGGGTCTAAATAAATTCAAGTGGAAATTAGGAAACAGTACGGTGGTGTTAGTAAATCCATACGGCTATCTGGGTTTCCACCTAGAAAACACTTAGCTGCAGCGCAACACCCAAATTCACTTAAAACAAAGTCCATCACTGTTACAAAAGCCTTGAAATGGTTTTCACAAGTACACGGAGGGCGTGCTATCAAACCAACGATTACAGCTTTCAGGGTCAAACTAATCCCGCTTCTGATACGCTTCAACATGACTAAATGAAAGATCAATAAAAAAGGCACAGTGGCTATCCAAAATGCTTGCTCTATAATCAATTTATGAAGGTCTACCCCATAAGCTAAGATCAGATTCGAATTAAGCCTTCCATCAATGAAGGAGGCTCACTGGAAATGAACCTACTTTTGTGATTTCGCCTCAGCAAAAGCAGATTCCATGGGAAATCTGATATCAAGAGGGGAACTTTGTTTTGCGACAATGCAAAAGCTGCATTCAAGTTGTGTATAGCTGCAGAGTAGCCCACTCAGGCAAACACAAACGGTGCTTGTTACCCAGATGTAAGTCAGTTAAGACTTTTTCACTGAATGTGCAAAACACAAAGGAGTCTGCTATTAATGTAGTGGGAGAGAGGAATGACTTTAGAGGTCTCTCGCCGAGCAGCTAAACCTCAAATTTTAAGGTTCCCCTTAACATGCTGCGAACTATAACTGACAAGACCCCCAACTTAAATTCCTGTGATAACCAGCATCCATTTTGAGGATAAAGTATACAACAACAGTGTCCTGATGTTGGCAGAAGGATGTTCACTTCAAACAACCGAAAGAATAGCGAGAATAAAATACTCTTGTGGCTGACCCAAGTTGTGACTGGCAATGGCGCATGCTAAGGGCTCAAGATTGCCGAGTAAAGTAAGCACATAGCCGATGAGGGCCGAACCAAAGCAGTATTCGCCGTGAATGGCATGAGCACCATTATATGCCAAATCCTAGCTAGCAACAAAACTGCATTTCAGTTGCAAATTGCAGTTTAACTCAGCTCTTCAGGCAAATTGGAAGAGTAATACATGCAAACTGCACTTACCCTACAAACAGCACAGGAATACACTAACGCAACTTTGGCAGCTGCCTTCTGATCATGTCCTTGTTTCTTCTTTTGTTCAGCTTGCTTTTTGGCATTTTTCTGCTGAGACTGAAATTTCTGATGTCCACGAGCCATATCTAAAAACATAAAAATCACCCTTAGAGCCGACAGTTGTAATAACAGCGAAAAATAGTCTGTTGAAATGCCACTTTACTTACCTACTCTTATCCAGAGATTAGTTTGAGTGCTGGCATAAAAAAGACAGCTGTCTAGAAAAGTTACCTACCAGCAGAGGCTCAACCAGTTTTCTTTGTAAACAAATGCCTGATCGTACCAGTTTTTCAACTTACAGAGGATTACATCTATGCACGTTATTCACAACAGTTCAGTAGTATGTACTTTTGGAGTATTTTGAATGCCCATCCCACTGGTTACATACCATCAGTTTTGGCACTGTATATCTTAATTAAAAAAAAAAAAAAAAAGCTCAAAATGTCCTGGTCTATTTAGTTTGGAAAATTAGGTTTAACTTCTTATTGTGTTCAAAATTAATGGAGGAATGTTTCGCCAGGCCAAGAAAAGCATAGCCTGTGTAAATATGACATTTAAATGTCACGGAAGGTGTTGTGGGCTGTGAGGTACGAGTGCGCAAGACACTTGCACAGAAAACAGGCAAGATCAAAACATTAGCAAGGGCGTTAGATAACTATGCTACACTCACATGTATACCCACTTTAGCACAGAACGCCAACAGGGTGAATTAGGTCTCCTTTTAGGGGGAAGAGTTATGCATTCCTTTTTATTACTACTTGCAGCAGCACAGTAACGGATAAAACAGCAACATTTTCCCAATAAACCTGGGAGAGATGAACAAATAACCACACGTCCTTTATGCAACAATCACTCATCGAGCAAATCCTCTTCTCGTAGCAGCACCGCATCTGCCTTTCTAGAGACGGCTTGACTAGGTTTGAGCGTAAAGACATTTTAAATCAAAGTAATAAACAACTACTTTGTGATGGAAGACATTGCGGTATCGCACTAAACGTTCCAATTACAGTAATTCATACCACCAGTGTGCACAGCGCTAACACGCAAGTCTGGTCTTAAGGCAGTGTAGCGCTCTAAGGCACTCACCATATGTTATAAATAGAAGCTAATAAACTGGACAGTAAAACGCCCTATTCAACAGTGAAAATCAAAAGTATATTTTACACAGCTTAAGAGAACTATCCGATAAAAAACAGCCGAAGATAAACTCTAACTTATTGTGTAAATAATGAATGTCCAGACACCATGCTCATGTACTTAAGCCAGGTTTAGGAATAAAAACATGGCGCCGAGCTCGCCGCAAGACAGGTGAAAATACATAAGCATGAGGGGGGGGTCTGAAAATTACTTCCTTGGCTAGAGACCACCTACTAAGTTTCATTCGTGCCCAAGCAGACCAGTAAGCTCACGCGCGGTGCATACCCAATAGATGACCTTTTAAAATGGACCAGTGGTGTACCCTGCCAATAGTCCATCGCTAATGTTTAGATTTTAACATGAAGCATTACAAATACTTTCTAAACTACGGGTAAGAGGCTCCGTTAATATTTAGTATAACAAGGACTCCAACGTTCCTCAACAAGATCAAAACACTAGGGCGTGTTGTTACACTGCAGCGCAAGCTGTGGGAGAACAGGGTCAAAAACACACACTCCTGAAACACGGAGACATCAATTCTTAAGGACACAAATGAAGCAACAAGTTGTTGAGCCAGACAGGTACGGTATTTTAGAAGCCGCCCGATCACACCAGGCTGGTCGTCGAAGCTTTTTGCAATAAGCGGAACAGGTCCAGGCCAACTGATTACTTAACTTTAACCTGGGGGTTCCGAGTCTCCGCCAGAACTAAGCAGCTGACTCGTTTCGTACTACGAGTCGCGATTGTCTGCTTCCGCCGTCTCCAGCAACAAGGACTGTCGCCCACTCCGCAGCAGCATGGCCTATGGATCAGCTTGTCCCCTGTAAGCACTGCGCGCCACTACCCGAAAAACACCCTATTAATTGAAATCAGCGACGACTGAGCCTTTTCTGTCAGAGGACACAACCAGCCCACCGACTTACCCGCGAGTGGCGACCACCAAGCGTCACGGGAAAAACGTGGAGTCTGGTCCTGGGGCGCGGGCCGCCTGGGCAGAGCAGGAAGAGGGCGCAGAGCACAGCAACCACCCTCCGGGGGCTCCCAGCCGCGCCTGCGTACACTGGCAGACAGAGCACTACACACCGCAGGGGGTGGTACCAGACGCTGCACTTCCGACACGTCTGACCAATGGTAGCACGCGAACAGCTCTAGTATCGTGACGTACTCAGTGAAGGAAAGGGGGAAGTTCCTCCATGTCATGAGGGGGTTATATTTGATGCGTCTCTGCTATGTACCAATTGGAGCACCATTGTTTACAGGTTTTGTTGCTCAGTTAGTGATCAAGGGGCGTGCGGATGGGATGCCTCACCACGGGAGTGCGGATATCCGTCTAATTCTTCTTTAACTCACCTTAATTTGGGCGATGACAAAATGGCGCTACCGCCATCTTGCAAGTATTTATTGCCATGGGCGCGCATCTTTTAGAGGACCGCGTGTATATCCGTGTCTCCCGAAGTTATCGCAGTAAGGGGAGGCCACCGTGAGAGGTCTTCCTCAGTTCCGTATCCATTAAGGTTGCGAGGTGAATGTTTGAGCCTCGCGGCAGCATTGTAAGCAGAAATACTGTTCCAAAAAAATAAAAGACAATGTTTCTGCTATTGTTTCTTTCTCCACAATTACGTTGCAAATATATCTGGGGTTGTGGCTTCCCCATGACCCACTCGGTCTAATCAATGCCATGTGAGGAATCTGCAGTTAGAGTATCCACCGGAAAAAGCTCTTAGTAACTTACACGACATCCGCATGTGACATTTTGGATCTGGTATTAATGAAAGGGCTTGCCGCTCATGTCACCCAATGCACCAGACAGTTGTTTTGGGCCATGGCATGGAGGGAAATGCAAAAACATAATGCTTCTACACATAAGTCCAGTCCTGCCAAGTATCACGCATCAGGCGTGACGAACGCATTTCAGTGTGGTGTTCCGCATCACCGCACTGAAATGCATTGTCACGCATTTTAATCCCACTGACTCTCAACTGTACCAGCGCTGAAGTACTCGCCAGGCTGCTAGCGCGCGCGCCTGTGGCCTGCGCCGGCTCTGCTGCCACCAGCACAGGCTCAGTAACAGTTAATTCTGTGCACTGCTGCTACAATGTAACTTAATTGCCTGCCGCATTGAAATTCCCGTCCGTGTCGTCGCGGCTGAGTCATTCACTGACTACAGCCTGAGCCAGGCCTGACGTCGCCCGGCCGAGGTAGTGCCCAATACCGAGAGACACCTGGGCGGGGCCTCTGCCTTCAGTGGTTGTGATAACTGGCAGTGGGAGCCAAGGGGGGGATGTGACCTCACGTCCTCCTCGTCCTGGAAGGAAGTGAGGTCAGATTCAGGAAGCGCTGGGACTGTCCGGAGGCGTGCGCCGGCAGTCACACAGTCCTGTCGACCCGCCGCATACAGTCAGTGAGTGCGCAAAAAAAAAGTACTACCATCGGCAGCATGATCAGCTGCATGGCGCGTGAGATTGACTCTATTCTAAGCCTGGCTCGGCTGCAGAGTCACAGTCGACACAGCTGTTCAGGCGCTGCCCAACTGTGAAATGAACACAAAGTGACAGACACAGTAAGTACTTCTAGCCAGGCAGCCTGCCACTTTAGTACTGTGTTGTCACACTTACACACTACTGTGTACTCCGTGACACGTAACTGAAATGCCATAGGCTGTAATGACTGTAAACACTGCCGGCCGCAAAGTTTCGGAGGTTCCATTTGCCCCAGTGCAAGACATTTTTGGATCGGCTGCTCCCATGATCACTTGTTTCTTCAGGCAGGCTCCAAGCTCTGCCCAGCTGCCGCAATCCCTGTTTCCAAGCTCCATTGGCATGATACTTTGCCTTCTGAGTGTTTCTACTTTCAAAGTCCGTCTTTTGCTGTTCCGTCGTACCTCAAAGTATACTTTTATTCAATAGGTATTACAAACCTGACCCCCTTAGTTCAGTGTTTTTTTTCTGTTTTTTTCTTCGCAGGCTGCTAACCCCAGGGTGAAGGATGCCGTCCGTAGGAAACGCACAACAGGTGTTGGATTCAGTGGGGAAAGATGCAAGAGGGAGACTTCAGTGTAGTTCAAAAAGCGCAGCATAGCTCATACAGCTCGTATTTTCACCAGCAGGTCATAAGAAAGAATGTGAAGCTATCCCGAGTGCAATGGGGACATGGCTAAAACCAAAATATTTTTTAACTATTCTGCTGGCCTTTTACCTGCAGGTAACTGTATATAAAATAACATGTACACACATTAAATTAAGAACATAAATGCAAGTTAAACTAGCAGGTGAGAAATGCACTCTGTTAGGTCGTGAAAGCTCAGCTGGTTAATGTGATCATTGCAGGTGTCTGTTTGTAACATCAACACAGAATTTAACCCTTGTTGATGCATTGGAGATTAGGAGCATGTATTTGAAGTGCTATGAAGTCCTAGCCTCTGGCAGCACTATGAATATGCATGTCATTATTTTCAAATAGTATAACACAGAGTGTAAGATAGGCTACGATAACAATGTGCACAAATAACCAGGGACTATTTAGGGTTTGGCAAGGGTATATAACAACACCCTCTCTACCGACGGAGTAGAAGTGGGCCCTTGGCTCCCAGTCCTGAAAGTTGCGCCGTAGCAAATGTATGCATTTGGGATGGTGTCTGTTGTGTTAAATGTTCAACATGTTCTCTAGACAGTCCTCGAACAGAAATGAAAAACAAAGTTAGTTTGTCATTCAGTTTGGCCGGTCTCGGAGAGGCCTGATTTATGGTATAATCTCCATTCCATTTCTGGTGCTTTGTAGTAGTTTTAAGATCTTTTTAGAGGTTCCTGTTACTCAAATGAGTGTAATTTCTGATTTTTATACGTTTCCCTCATCTTTATCGCATGATTTTGCTCGTGAGAAAGTGTCACTCATAGATGTTGAAATGTCACTCATAATTACAATGAAATTATGAAAATGTCACACATAGCAATCTGAAACCTTGGCAGCTATGTAAGTCACTTGAGATGGGATGATCTGCCAAGAAACTCGAAAAGCCGAATAGGAAGAACAAATCCTTTGCCTCAAATAAACAATCCCATATTCTGTTCCCAGACACTAGGCTCGTCCCTAGAGCCAGTTCCAAAGCTACAGAAGATACAACTACATAGCTCCCAAGGTTTCAGATTGCTTATGTGTGACATTTTCATAATTTCAGTGTAATTATGAGTGACATTCATCGACTATGAGTGACACATTCTCGCGAGCCAAAATAAAGCAATAAAGGCAAAGGAAGCATATAAATATCAGAAATTACACCTATTTGAGCAACGAGAAACTAGGAGATGTTAAAACATGCTGCAAAGCACCAGAAACATAAATGCCAAGTTTGCAGACTGCTTTAGTGTGACATTTTGGTGGTGTCAGTGTGCGGATGAGCAGGCCTACCGGAATTATGCGATTGTGAGGGGATTTTTGCGTAACTGTAGATTTGCCACATTTGCCACATAATCCATCATCTGATGCATAATCTGCAGATTAAAAAAAATTGTTTCTAGCTCAGACGGTTCAAAAGTTAGTAAAAACACAGTGACACCTGTTGCCGCGCAGTGGAAGGCCCTTTGCAAAGGTTGACTGGTCAACTTTATGTAGTTTATTGCTATATTTGGGTGTTAAACTGGTACTAATGAGGCACAACTAATGCCCACACACTGTTAACAAGCTTAAAAATGTCAAAATAATGAAGTAGTACCATCACAAAATGTGACGCATAATTTGCCTTTTCTTGCCTCCTAATTTACTCAACCCTGCCGCATAATTTGACCCTCCCCTGCCTCATAATTCCAGTGGCCCTGGGTATAAGTGAAATTCTACTGTCAAATGAGAGACACTCTGAGTGATACTTTCTCGCAAGTAAATTTAAGCAGTAATTAACCATTACTAAGATCTGTGAAAGAGCTGCTGGTCTTTGGTGTTACTGATCGCTCCCGTTCTCTCTTCACACTGCTTACATCTGCAGTCTTTCACCATTAGCCACTTGTTCCCTCTTTTTCTCCGCATCTTTTTGAAAACCTTAATCTGCATATATTGCATCATCTCTTTTCTCATCCTCATTTGTTTTTCAATATGTCCAGCATGCACTACTTGTATTGCCCCCATCATCACACACCTACCCACCCACTCTTTCCTCATCCTTAAACACTCTTTTCTTTTTATGCAATCAATATTTTGACATCTGCGTACTACTCCTGCACACATTTTTATATAAAATTGAAATCACAATTGGCATACATGTGAACATCTCTCTACAGAGAGGCCGAGGCTTGGATAGTCTAAACACCTTAATTTGACCCACTGACAGGCACTGTGGGAAGCTATCTATGCCTTCAGCCTCAGCCACACAGCTCTCTATCAGGCCCCATAATACTCACTCACAAGCTTTAACTAACTCAGACACCTATAACCAACCAACAGAGTGCACTGTAGTAGATTCATATCTGTTACATGAAAACACTGCAGAAACAACATCATATGGAAAATGTAAATACTTATAGGGAATGTAAGATAAAGTCAACATTGTTTTAAGGGTTTGGATTTTCTTATAATGCGTCACTCTGGGGCACCGTACCACCGTGAAACATGTGCGGTAAGAGTGGCATGGGCCGGGACTGTCTCAAACGTCACGTGGGAGTCTTGTTTCTGCCCATGATGATAGCAGGCTTGCACAGTAGCTTCAGAGCAGGGTGGCTGGTCCCGGCATAGGTGATCGGTCTGAGAATCTGATCCGGACGAGATAGCGCTGCATAGTCTGCCACACTCATACACAACCAATCAAACACAACTGCCATCTGTCTGCCTGGAGAGTTGCCTCCGCCAGGAGCCTCGATCCAGGTCACAGTAAATGTCTGTGCCTATCACTGTGATCCACTAGGTAACACTCATTTCCACGCTGGATTCCATACTCTGAGGGCGTAATCCCTGGTGGCAGGGTTGGCCCCGTTAATGATCCCTTGCCCACTCCTCCACTGGAGTCAAGCTAGCCTTCCATCCCACCGGAATGATGTACTATAGGTGAGTTGGACCAGAGTCCTAGGCCCTGCGCTCCTAGTCGCCTCCTTGACCACACTCCTTTTAGATTATTTTCACTCGATTTCCGGAATATGTGTCCTCTTATTTTACTTCTTTGCGCTATCGCTACCCTAGTGGCCCCTTTTTCTACCTCCCCCTACCCCCCATCCCCTCATCTCCCTATCATGGCTTCCAATCGAATTAAGTCTTGAGTTAACTGCTTCAAAGTCATTTATCCCCCTAATCTGTCCAAAGCAGCAGCAAAACGGTTCAAGCATAACACCATTGAACAATTCCCTGATTCCCTCTTTGTTGACCAATTCCATATTGGGCGTCTAGGGAAGCTCAAAAATGAATCATTTTTTTCACTCACGACATCCCTTCCTGGTCCACTAGCTTCTTCAATTCCTTCAACGTCTCCTCCTCCTCTTCTATCCCGCATGGGCAGCGGCTAAAAATGTCCCCCTCTGCTTGCTTTAACGGCTCTCTCACCATTACACTTTATAACAATGGCACTGTCATGATTCAAGCGACAGACTCCTGTCTCTCTCTCTTTGACCACCTCTTCCACTCCCTTCGTCCCACCCATGCGACTACGATCTCCCTCGATTCTTCTTCTTCCAGCTCCTCTCCTTTCTCCCTTTCTCCCCCCCTGACTCCCCTATATTCCTTCAGGCCGCTCTCCCGGGAGACACAGATCTACCCTTTGTCCCCCTCTTCTGTTGCTCCCTCCTCTCCCATTCTTCCCCCTTCCCAATTTGATCTTCCCCCTATCTCGTCTGCCTTACCTCCGGCTTCCACTCCCCCTCCCCACCCTACATCTTTCCAGTATTCCAATGCCATTTCCCGCCCCCTAATCCCCCTTATCCTACCCATCTCCCCTACTTAATCCACCTTTCTTACAACCTGGTCTACCGATCAACTTTCCTTACCTCCCCTTTCCTCCCCCTTCTCCTCATCCCTTTCCGCTCTTCCCCTTCCCTCGTACCCTAAATTCTTCTCTTACACCTCCCATCTCTCTTCAACCTCCCCTTCCTTCTCCTATGCTTCACAACCCTGTTTTCCCTCTCGGTAATTCCGTCCTCTTCCCTCCCTCTGACCTTACAATCCCATACTCCTCCCCCAATTACCATCTTGCCCAATCCCCCCACTCTGCCTGGTGCCTGTCCCCCTACATTCACCTCTCATAGCCAACGGTACCTGCCCAGCGCCTTCTCCTCTCTTCTCAACATACCTCTGGCCTTCCTTTGACCCCCCTCCCTATACAGCCCCTTCTCCAATCATCTCCCCGTACCTCTGGCCTTCCTTTGACCCCCTCCTTCCCCTCCCTGTACAGCCCCTTCTCCTCATCTTCACGTACCTTTGGCCTTCCTTTGACCTCCCTCCTTCCCCCCCCACCTCCCGCCCTCCCTCTCTACTTCTCAACTGTCTCCTCCTACTTATGATCTCTACTCTCCCCCTCTGCTTAACACCAGTAAAAATATCACTGTAACACCATCCACTCCTTTCTACCACCGTCTTTCCCCACCTTCTACCCTTGCACCCCAAAACCCCGCCCATTCCCCCACCTCTCCCTGTCCTCCCTCGCCTACTGCACTCCCTCCCATAACCATCGAGCCACCCAACACTCCGTGCTCAGCCCTCCTCTCCCTGGAAAATAAACTTGATTCTCTCATCTCTTCCATTTCCCAGCTTGAAGCGTCTATCTCACTTTTAAGTGCCAAGATATCCCCCTTCCCTAACAACCTCCCGAGGAGTTCCTTGCTCCCGCGCCCCAATAAAGCCAACCACAGTCTGTCCTCCGCAGACATCACCAACTTACTGACTAGCTACAAGACTACCAACATCACTCCCCCTCCACTTTCCTCTCCTAATAATTCTACTCAATTCACTATTCAGACCATCTCTTCTGTCAGAACTAACCAGCCTTCTTCTTCTTCCCTGGCACCCTCATACAAGAACCTTAGCCCTATCTCCCTTAACTGCCCAAACCCCCCCATCTCTAAAACAGTTGCGTCAGAGCTGCACTGTTTGCTCCACAACTGCAGATCTGCAATCAAACACAAACTGGAAATTTCTGACACTATCACCCACTACAATCTTGACATGCTCTTCCTCACTGAGAGCTGGTTTAACGACTCCTCTCATACTTTGTCTGATCTTCTGATACCTACCGACTACTCTATCCTCAGAAATGACAGAACAGACAAAATTGGGGGAGGTGTCGCTATCATCTTCAGGAACTCCCTTCAAATTAAAGCCTTTCCTACCACCTTCTTCCGTACATTTGAATGCCTATCCCTAGAACTTCAAGCACATCACGGCTCACCCTTCAGGTTCCATGCCATCTACTACCCGCCCGGTAACTGCTCTTCCTTTCTGGAGGAACTCACCGACTTCATCAGTGACCAATATTCTCAAAGTGACAAAGAGATCTTCCTAGGTGACTTCAATCTCCACTGGGGCTCTTTGGAAGACTCGGCTGCCAACAAGCTTGCCACCTTTCTCTCAGCCAATGATCTTTTCCAACACTGCTCGGAAGTTACACACTGTAAGGGATCAATTCTGGACCTTGTTATATCTAAAGCAGACCTGCTTACTATTGCTCCCCCCATCCATGTAGACTGGTCAGACCACTTCCTCATTCCCTTCCGATTTCACCTATCGCACGTTATAACTCTCGGCCAACCTAAAAGGGCTCCTACCTGGTTCCGCAACAATAAAAACATTGATCTTGACACTCTGTGTGATTCTGCTATGCGTTCACTTCCTAGACTAGACCCTAACGTGGATGTCAACGATCTCACCTCCCATTGCCTCTCAGTCCTAGCAGTCGAAATTGATAATGTCGCTCCACTCCAAAGCAAAAGGAAAAGACCCACCCCCTCAGCACCTTGGTTCAATAAAGCTCTCTATAATGAAAGGAAGAACCTTAGAATCTTGGAGAAACATTGGAGACAATCTCCATCCACCTCCAATCTCTCTCATTTACGTTCAGCAAGATCCAAATACCACAAGCACATCTTCCATGAAAAAGCATCACATTTCAGATCCCTCCTCGACTCAGCCAAAAACATACCCCAAAAACTTTTTGACCTCATCAAAAACCCAAACTGCTCTCCCCAAACCATCAACCTGAGGATTCTTCAAAGAAAGCAGCAGAATTCGCTATATTCTTTGATGAAAAGGTCAAATCACTGGTGGATCAGGTCACCCACCCCACCCCCATTGAGGAGCGAAAATCCTTAGTCACTTGGCAGAACTTTGCCGCCATCTCGGAAGATGACCTCCTCAAATGCATCCTCGAAACCAAACCCTCCAACCATTCTTCTGACCCCATCCCTAGAGTCATCGCCATTGATTTCTACACCCATACTCTCTCTCTTACTGGACCAGGCTAGTTAATCTCTTCCTCAGTCAAGGCTCCCTCCCTGCTGCCTTCAAAACAGGACAGGTTACCCCTCTTCTAAAGAAAACCTCCGCAGATGCGAACGACCTCAACAACTTCCGCCCCATCACCAACCTCCCGTTTCTTTCGAAAATCACAGAAAAATGTGTTGCGAAACAACTTTCCCTACATATTATGGACAATAATCTCCTTGACATGTTCCAGTCTGGCTTCATTCAAAATTGCAGCACTGAAACAGCCCTGCTGCAAGTGATTGATGATGCGCTGCATATACTCGATTCTGGGGAATCGTGCCTTCTGATTCTTCTTGACCTCTCTGCAGCCTTTGACACCCTTAATCACAACACCCTCCTTAACACTCTTCAACAAAGAATGGGCTTGGAAGGCACAGTGCTTAAATGGTTTGCCTCATTCCTCTCGGCCAGATCCCAAATGATCAAGATAGCGAACAGCCTTTCGTCTCCATTGGCGGTAGGTCAAGGCGTCCCTCAAGGTTCTATCCTTGCACCCACTTTGTTTAATCTCTATCTGGAACCATTAGGGAACCTCCTAAGTAAATCTGGGATCCACTACCATCTCTATGCGGATGACACTCAAATCTACCTCAAGGTGTCTTCCGCACACGATCTCTCACTACTCAACTCTACTCTCAACTCTATTCACAACTGGATGTTAGTTCACCAACTCATTCTCAATCCCTCCAAAACTGAATTCCTCCTATCTACCTCTCTCTCCTCCTCCTGTTCAATCCTGGATGGATCAGCTGAATTTACTCAACAATAAACCCATCATTGTCGACAGCGCTAAATCCCTAGGTGTCATACTTGACAAAAGACTCAACCTAATCTCCCACATCAACTCCATTGCTAAGAACGCACGTTACCAGGTGCGCCTTCTGTGGGGGATTCGTCGGTTCTTCCCGGAGAAAGACCTAAAAACCTTGGTCCAATCGCTGGTTCTCTCTAGACTGGATTATTGCAATTCTCTTCTGACTGGCCTACCCAAATCCCACCTCTCCCCTCTCAAATCCGTACTCCATTCAGCAGCTCGCTTTATCTCAGGGTCCAAACGAAGTGACCACATCACTCCTATCCTGTCTTCTCTTCGATGGCTTCCCATGGAGGCAAGATCTATTTACAAAACTGCCTGCATCACCTACAAAGCCTTGCACACTTCCTCCCCTCGTTACCTGGCGAATAAACTGAAAATATCCGGAGGCTCGAGACCTTCTCGGAATGCGGAAAAGTTTCTGCTTGAGCCCCCCTCCTTCAAAAGGGAAAAATCGATGGCTCAATCGTTCTCAGGTAATGCAGTGAGAATCTGGAACTCGCTTCCTCCATTGCTCCGTGCCACCACCTCTACCCGGATCTTCAAAGCTGACCTCAAATCTCTTCTCTTCCAAAGACACTTTCAGAACTAATACCTTCATTCATTCTCAAACCCCTCTAAGAAGTTCGTTCATCTTTGTAAATCTGTAATATTTTTTCTTGTACATTCCTCACCCTTGCTTGCTGTGTATGATATTGTGTTCTTGTCTTCTATGGTTTTACCCTACCTCTTCTAGTCTCCTGTTTATTTTTGTAACGTTCTATTTTGTAACATTTCTCTCATGTAACGTATCTGGTTCTATTGTACAGCGCTCTGACACCTTCGGGTAAAGTCAGCGCTATATAAAAATGCATTAAATAAATAAATAAAAATAAAAAACAACGGCCCACGGGATTGCGTAGGTAATGTGAGCACGAGCAGGATGAACAAACACTACGGAATTTAAACAATAATCTAACAAATCTCAAATTTTGGAGTGCAACAACATACAGTAAAAAGTGGCATTATTGCTAAATCATGTTACCTAGAGACAGGTTGCTGCTGGTGGATTCAGTTTAGTTCGGGAGCTGAGCAGCTGCTTTAAAACATGACGGTCACAGCCTTTGACCTGCTCTCCAGAATCCAGAAGGCGCGGAGGAGGGGACACCCAAACCCCTCTCTCATGTCACTGACCACGTTGGATAAAAGAACTGCAGTGACACCGAATCCATCACGTGAGGCTGGGTGGGCTTGGCGCTTAATAGTTGATGTTTTAGGAAGACCCCTCTGACACAATAAAGCCTCCCGCAGCCGAATAAATGAAACAGTGGCACACGTGAATCTCTAAGGGGCGGGGCGGGGGTCAGAGCACAATTTGTTTTTGCCGCGCAGCGCCGAAACAATGTTTCTGAAGTCTTCGCGGGGGTCACCAAGGCAACGAGTGAGTGCCTCAGCTACAGAATATTAAGCTGTAAATAGGGCAGGAATTGCCAATGCAGGCTAATTTTATTTAGCCAGGGAGCACCTCTCATGATCTCCCAGTGTATGGGGAAGCTATGTATATGCGTGACTATTGCATTTTAGTGCGGCAATGCGGCCACCAGCACCAAAATGCGTTAGTATCACGCCTGATGCGTGGTACTTGGCAGGGCTGTATGAGTGACATTCAATGACTATGAGTGACCCTTTCTCGTGCGCAAAATCAAGGAATGAAGACGAGGGAAACATATAAATATCAGAAATTACACCCATTTGAGCAACAAGAAACTCTAAGGAGATCTTAAAACTTCTGCAAAGCACCAGAAATGGAAGGGCACTAACTTCCCAAAAGGGCCTGTTGTGATAAATGAATGCAAAATTGCCTGTAAGATTTAACCGGTTTAATATTGAACTAAAAGAGCTCGCGACGAAGTGCACCACAGCTGCAGACTCTGGACCGCTGCACACTGACAGTGCAGGGATGGCCTTGCACCTGAGCAGTGACTCACACACTACAGCTCTCGACTCCTCTCAGGCCAGCTCTGCTCTCTTAAGGTGTTGCAGGGCTGCTTGATGGTGCTGGCGCTGTATATGTGACAGACAGCCTTTCTGTTGTAGTATCTCTCTCCCGTTAGGTATGCAATCAGGGCCCACCTTTCTTTCAGACAGAGACAAACGCACATGACTGGAGAGCTTCACTGGTAAGGGTGAAGTACAGATCCGTCTGGCCTGCCAATTATGTCCAGATGGGCTGGGGGAGGCTGCAGTTAGGGAAAACATCTTGCACCAAGCACACATGCTCAACATCACAGCACAGACCAGCGTAAGTGTTGTGCTTGGCGCCAACTGGGCAGGCGACAAGTGAAAAATGGAAAGTAAGATGTTTTCATGTAAATTCACCCACTGGTGTAAAGTGACAACATGCCAAAACCAGCTGCATTACTATTAATTGCACAGGCCCAGTAATGCGAGCCGTTTTTAAATCGTCAAGCAGCACTCCCTAGGCTAAGGTTTACCCACAGTCACCAGTCAATGCTACAAAAGTCACAAAAACCATTAATTAATGACACAACCAAAAACTTTGCAAAGAGGATAGTAAATCCTAAATCAGTCAGATTTCTGGCTTACCTGAGTGGAAAGCTGAGTTCAAACAGCTAATAACACTGTCTGTGTGCCGTCAGCACATGGTTTAGGCCAGTGCAGCAGGTAACTGGCAGCCAGCCCCTCGCTTACAATCCTACTGCCCTGTCTCTTAGTCTCTCCTCGGGGTCTGACTGTGTTCATTGCAGGCCCGGTCGGTGCTACGTGTCCCGGTGCTGCAACCCTCACTCTCCACAGGCCTCCTGGGGCTGGGTCTTTTCCGCCTTGGATTTCTAGAGTCCGACTCCTAGCCACAGCTATCCCCTGGTGGCGGCTGGACTCAGCTCTGGTCCCCCCACCATCGAGCGAGGAGGGCGAAGACTGCCATGATCCATAGCCGACGGCTACCCCGGGGATGCATATAAAGTAGGCCTCCGTCCCAGGCCTTATGACTGCAGGAGCGGGCACCTCATGCTGCAATCCAAGCTAACGGCGCAATGAGGTTCAGTGAGGAGCTGCATCTGAGACAGCTCTTGGCCGCACCTCCATCCTGTGTGATTCTTAATCACACATTATTTGCAGTGTCTACCAAGACAGAAATTCAGATAACTGTAGCAGGACGGCACAACGCGTTTGGAGCAGGCGCAAGAGCTGGCTGAGTGGTTTGAAACTTTACTTAAACTGTGCACTGCTCGTGCGCCGCAGGTCAGGTGACCCACCTATCTCTGTGACACATGAATATCTGTCCACATTGTCTGGGCAGTAGCCATTGGGCAAAATCAGACGGCAGTGCTGAATGCAGTGGTGTATAGGTAACATTGTAGCCAGAGCGAGCTTAGCTGAGCCTGCCGCAAGCAGAGAGAATCTCGCTCTTCCACTAGCTTGCTAAGTCAGTCACACAGTGGTGCTAATTAGAGCGCTCGCCTTCCCAGCCGAGAAGGCGCTATAAATGCGTGACTTTGTATTTCAGTGCAGTGATGCGGATCACCACACTGAAATGCGTTAGTCTAACGTCTGATGCGTGGGACTTGGCAGGGCTGCAACTAAAATTTCTGATTTCATCTTGTCAGGAAGCATCTGACCCAACCGAGGGAGCAGAAGAGAATGAACGAGATGACCCAATCCCTTCATACATATCTCCCCTCCTTTACTTACAGCCCCCCTCCGTTACGTGGTACGATGCCCATCTGCTGGAGATCGAGGATGATGCACGAAGAAGCGGTCCCTTTAAGCGGGGTCCAAGTGAACCTGGGAACGCTGACGTCAGGAGTGACATGGCATATGAGGGCGGTCTATGGAAGCCAGAGGGCGCGCTAGAAGGAAATAACAAAATGTCGGGAAAAGAAACGACGGAGTCAGACGACCGTTCGGAGGACCGGGGACCCGAGGAGGAGTCAACGCCAATAACCAGAGGCATAACCAAGCCCAGGGAAGGATGCGACCATAACGAGAGAGGTACAGCCAATCCCAGCAAAGAAGAAGAAACCGGTAACCGGGCACAACAGAACATACCTGAACTACCCCGCCACGGCCCCGGAGGGACGTGGCTCTCCCAGGTGCCTGGGCGATTACGGGGGTACCTAAGGGGAAAATAAACAGAAAGTAATTGAGGGGTTGGGGAGGGAGAAGTGGGAAGGAACAAAAATAACGAAGGGTAAAACCTGGAAGAGCAATAGGTTACTTGGTTCTTTCTGCTATAAATTTTTTATGGTTTGTTCTGATTCTCCCTCCCTTCACGCTTTGCCACGGAATCTGGTCTGTTAAATCTTTTTTTTTCTCTACACCCCTCACTCCCTCCCTTACTCAAACTAAGAAGAAACAAACTATTACAACAAAACACTTACCTGAGCCTTTCTTTTGTCCGAGGGACGACGGTGGCTAGGAAGACTCCTCATAGGGACTGACTAAGAAGACCCTGTGGAAAAGGAGACAAGAAAGGAAAAAGGACATTTTAAAGAGTGGTTGAAGCACAAAATAAAGTATATACAAAGAACCCTTATATGCACTGAGTTTCATTCTTATTAGAAACTCTCACACATGGTGGAGAATGGGGGCAGCACTCCATTATCAATAATGGAGAATCTGATGCAACAATTAATGCGCGGCCAAGAAAAATTGGAATGGGCTATAGAGAGGCAAATTACCTCTGCTCAAGCCGACAGAGACATGTTTAAAGCCTCACTAACACAACAGGTTGAATGCATCCAAAAGGTTGCCGAAGGCCAAGCCCAATCAGCCACAAGTCAACAGAGTCGCCAAGGGACACATGTAGGTTACCCCAACATATCCCTTTAAAAATACCAACCCGGTGAAGATCCAGATGCTTTTCTTATGAACTTTGAAAGGGCTGCACAAGCCTGTGGATGGCCAGAGGCGAAATGGCCCTTTTTTCTAGCACCTTTATTAACCGGGGAGGCCCAGGCAGCATATCAAGTAGCGAATCCTACGGGGAATACTCCCTATAAAGAAATAAAAGAAGTTATATTGGATCAACTGGGTATGGACCCAGAAGCCTACAGGGTGAGTTTCAGGAAGGAACGAGGTAATCCTGGAGATACCCCAAAGACATTATTTTTTAGGTTGAAAGCTGCTGCAGATAAATGATTAAGACCACAGGAGAATAGCAAGGAGGAAATAATGGCTCTTATTTGCTTGGAGCAGTTTCTAGAGGCCTTGCTGACACCTACCCAGAGATGGCTCAGACAGCAAACTACCCTCTCGATAGAGCGAGCTGTGGAAATGGCAACATCCTTCGCTCAAGCCCAACCAAAACCTCTTGTATACGAACCCGATAAATCCTCACGTTTTGTCACAGGACATACGAGGAACGAAAGGAAAAGTGCCAAGCCTCCTCAGGAACCAATAAAGGACCGACTTTCTAAAGTCGATATCACTCCGTTCAAAGGACCCCAATGTTAAGAGTGGGGCCATATAGCTAGATCTTGTCCCCAAAAGAAATCCACAGAGGAGCCGATGGGCATCAGCTATGTGCCTAGACCCATTCTATATACGGAAGAATTAGGTTCTTGCTTTTATGTAAGTCTTGTACTTTATGGGAAAGAAGTTATAGCGCTATTAGACTCAGGTTGTAGGCAATCCGTCATGCAAAGTATATTAGTGGAGGAGTCCCAGGTCTGTTCGAAGGAACAGATACCTATACGCTGTGTACATGGAAATGTCAGAATATACCCAGTAGCCAAAATCCCTATTACTCTATCCAATGGGGTTTCTCTACAGGCCAAAGTGGGGATATTGGATAATCTTCCAGAACCACTTATTTTGGGCACTGACAATCCTGAGTTTCTCACCCTACTCAGGAAAACACTTGTGGCGCGGTGGAGAAGCAAGACAGAGACTGTGATTAGTACTTAGGTGGTTTTATTTCTCATAACACAAAGTAGGCCTTGCCTTTCAAGGGGTTAGATGGAAGCAACTTCTTTCGGTCTCTTCTTACTCAGAGATCTGATTGGCGTCTTCACTCTCTTCAATAGGTTACCATGAGGCTCCGGAGGATTGGGTATAAAAGGAAACAAAAGGAACAAAAAGAACTATATAAGGACGTTGTCCAAAAGTCCTTAGTACAATAAGGGGAAGGGTGTGAAGGGAGACTTCACCCGAGATCCACCACCAGTGTTGCTTTTGCTTTTGCCACGCTCTATGTTACGCGCAGCCTGCCACGCCAGACACTGTGCGAGAACCTCACTCGCATTCCTCCTCCCGACCCGGCTTTGCGCCTCGGATTCCCTTTCCCCAAGCGGCTCCCAAACGCTCTCGTACCTTGTTTAGCCACGTCCCTGCTGGAACATGGCGGGACTGCTCACAGCGCCGAATAGGGTCCGGCTCCCTCTTTTTGGTAGTTTCGGTAGCGGTTGTGCGGGTGTCCGTTTCCTCCGGGGTCTCTTCGTCTCTTGGCTGCTTTCCGTCCTTCTTCTCTTCCGGTGTGAGGTTGAGAGGACTCTCGTCTCTGACTCGGATCTCCGGGTAGAAGTCGTCCGCGCCCCCTCGGAGGGGAGGTCTCCATTTCACCTCTTCTTGATTGTCGGGCTTTGCGCTGATTGGGTCATGTGACCAAGTCTCGTGATCGGGGAACGGGTCCCAGAGCCTGAGGTCATTAAAGGCGCAGTCCATTTTTTGTACCGTGGATGCCGACTGAAAACAGAGTCGAGGAGATGGAGATAGATAAGGGGGAAAGGAATCTACATCTGTCTCCTGCTCCATTACCTCTCGTTTCGGCACCTCGTGACAACACTAATAGAGACTCCCGTTCCCACTCCAAACCTGCTCATCCAGGCTCCGTGGCTTTCCGATAGGTCATTTCGTTATGCCCAAACTCAGGATCCCACCCTCCAGAACGCATGGCAACAAGCAAAGAATCCCACGTCTCCGCTCTCTTATCCCTACTTCCTGGTCAAGAACAATTTGCTGTATCGAGTGGGGAAACAAGACGATCCCCCACAGTTAGTTGTTCCCCAGACATTCCGCAAACAAATTCTGTTCTTTGCTCATTCGCACCTCTTGGCAGGCCATAGCGGTACTGCAAAGACAACCCAGAATGTATTAAGATATTTTTATTGGCCTGGAATATTTGCCAATATAAATAAGTATTGTAGGGAATGTGAGATATGTCAGAAAAAGAACCCCTACAAGCTCCCTCCCATTCCGTTACAACCTTTGCCAATTATTGATAAACCCTTTGAGAGAATAAGCATGGACCTAGTGGGACCGCTCCCATAGTCAAAAAAGTATATTTATATATATATTAGTCATAGTCGATTATGCAACTAGATAACCCGAAGCATTTCCTTTACAAACACCTAATCCAAAGAGCATCAGTGAGAAATTGTTAGAGCTGTTTTCTAGAGTAGGATTTCCCAGAGAGATATTGACAGACCAGGGAACTCCCTTTGTCTCTCGTCTCTCGTGAAGCAAGTGTGTAAAACCCTAAATATCACCCAACTAAGAACTTCTGCCTATCAACCCCAAACCGATGGCGTATGTGAAAGGTATAACACCACCCTTAAGCTTTCTCTTAAGAAAATGTTGACAACGGAAGGGAGGCAATGGGATATGCTGTTACCCCTCGCTCTCTTCGTCATTAGAAGCCAGGTTCAGAGCAGTCTGGGTTGTTCCCCCTTTGAACTCCTTTACGGGAGACAACCCCGAACCTTACTAGAAATGACAAGAGAAGCGTGGGAGCAAGAAAAACAGGAAGACACCCAGAGCCTTCTCGAATATACACAGGGATTAAGAACATGCATCCAGAAGTTGCGAGACTTCGCCTATGCAAATTTAGAAAAAGCACAAAGAAAACAACAAACGTATTATGATAAAGGGAAGAAGTGGCGTCATCTGAAAGTTCATGATTGGGCACTTGTTCTCCTACCATCCTCCATACCTCACAAACAAGCAGAATGGAAGGGTCCTTATGAAATCATCGAAAAGATAGGTCTTACTACCTATCGATTACGAATTTCCTCAAACAAAACTCAAATATACCACATAAACCTTCTAAAAAAGATGGCTGGGGCCCCTCCCCAAAGCCACCCACTTAACTCTTCCAGAATCGATACCTACCCCTTCCTCTGTAAGCCATTTGAACATAAATGAGAAACAAACAAACAAACAAAGGCAAGCCCGTCTGCGCCCGTCCGCGCCCAGGAGTCGCCAGAAGCCAGAAGCCCTGGTCATTCTTCCTCTGACCATGAACGCCCACCGAGACGGATTTATTCCACCAAAGAGATGGTAGAGTTGAGGTTTACCCCTTGCCTTGCTGGTAGGTTGGACTCTTGGCCCTCTTATGAGGGTCCTTTCTCTTGTCTGACCTGCCGTTTTCAAGGCACTACTGATAAGAAGACAGTAACCATGCTATGGCTAACATATCACTCTGTGCCCCCTCAGCTACTATGTGCAAACCCCCCTCCAGCCCGCAGCAGGGGTGGAAAAGCCTATTGTGTAATGTGAGATCCCTCCCTAAGCATTCTGCCGAGGTTTGGGATCTCCTTTCCTCGGTCCAGCCTGACTTTGGGTTGTTAACCGAAACTTGGCTGAAGCCCCATTCGGTCCCCTCCATAGCTCTTGCTTTGCCAGAGGGTTATGGACTTGTTCGCATGGATAGACAGAACAAAATGGGAGGTGGAATTGCCATTGCGCATAGAGATTGTATTAAGATCACTGAGTTGGAACAACATTGTGACCCGACCATGGAAGCAATGGTTTTCCGTATAGATTTTTCGCCCCATATGAGCTGGAAGGGGGCCTTGGTATACCGGCCTCCTGGTCCGCTGTATGATTTCCCTCTTCAACTTACCGAACTAATCGCCCCACATGTAATTGCGAGTAGCAATTTTTTGCTGCTGGGCGATTTTAACATACATAGTGAGTGCGGTTCTAATGCGGACACAGGGTCACTTGTAATGGAGTTAACTACTCTAGGGCTGACCAAGCTTAACGAAGGCCCCACACATGTAGCTGGCCATACCCTGGATATTGTTTTTTCTAATTCCCCTAATGTCTCCTGTAAATCCCCTCAGTTTATGTCTTGGTCTGACCACGCGTCAATTGAATTTTGCATTCAGGCGCCTGGGAAGGGAACCTACATCACCCATGATACCCCTCTTCTTTTCAGACAGTGGAAGAGAGTTACGCCAGAGGGCTTTAATCAGTTTTTTGAAGAGCCTCGGATACTAGAATCAGACGACATCGAAGAGGCCCTTGACAAGTATAACTTGGCAGTCTCTAGAGCTGTGGACCAGTTAGCCCCTCTGAAACCCTTCCCTAGCACCCCTAAGCACCCCCAGAATACCTGGTATTCCCCTCAACTTCGCGCCCAGAAACGAATCTGCAGGAAGCATGAAAAACGGTGGCGCCTTACTCATGAGGAGGAAGACAAGGAGCGGTTTTATACAGCTTTGGCTAATTATCATGAGGAAATCAGGGCAGCTCGTAAAGCTCACATAGCTCTACAATTAGACCAGGCTAATAATGACCGCAAGGTGCTATTTCGCATACTTCAGTCCTTTACCAATCCTAAAGCATGTGAGAATCCAATGGACCCGACACAAAAATTGTGCGATGATATTAGCACCTTCTTCACACAAAAAATTGAGACTATCTACGACAAAATAGTCCAATTAGGAGAGCATCCCTCTTCTATTACGATCCCCAAAGTGCCTGGGCAGACAGTTACCCAATCATTGGGAAGTTTTCCCTTAGTGACGCAGGCGGAGGTAGAATCACTGATCCGTTCAGTCAAATCAGGATCACCTCTGGATTGCATTCCGGCAAAAACCACCACGTCTCTTGCCTGTCACCTGTCCCCCTCCATTGCACATCTCCTCAATCTCTCTCTGCGAGGAGGCCTGGTCCCTCTGGAATGGAAAGCAGCACAGGTTATGCCTATCCGAAAGAACACCAAGGCCCCGCTAACTACCGTTCCTGGGCAAGCTATTGGAGAAACACATTAACACCCATCTCTCCAACTACGTCGAACGGACGGGTAGTCTTGATTCTTCTCAATCAGGCTTTCGCCCTAAATACAGCACAGAATCGGCCCTACTAGCGGTCACCGATAACATCAGGATGACCCTAGATAGAGGCCATTCCATGATTCTGGTGCTGCTGGACCTATCCGCCGCGTTCGACACGGTTTCCCACAAGATTTTGCTCAGGAGACTGGAGGAGATTGGACTTAGAGATTTGGCTCTTCAGTGGCTGACGAGTTTTCTTTCATCTCGCTCACAGGCGGTTAACCTTGGTCCGTATCGTTCTGCTGTAACAGAGTTGTCCAAGGGAGTACCACAGGGCTCTTGTTTGAGCCCAACCTTGTTTAACATCTATGTGGCTCCCTTGGCCAATCTGTTAAGGAGTAGCGGGTTTATCCCCGTCTCCTATGCTGACGATACCCAGCTGCTCTTTCCATTTGCAAAATTCACTCCTTCAGTACAGGCCGCTTTCTCTCTGGGAATGAGAAACATCTCACAGTGGATGAGGAGTAACTTTCTTCAGTGCAATGTGGGAAAGACGGAGATCATGCTCTTTGGGGAAGCTCAACTACTGTGGACCCCCGATTGGTGGCCCACAGACTTGGGCACCCCCCCTGTTCCCAAGACCTGTGTAAAAAACTTGGGTGTTCGCCTGGAGCAGACCCTCACCATGAAGGAGCATGCCGCACAGACAGCTGGCTCTTGCTTTCATGTGCTGGGCCTACTGCGTCGCATCCTTCCCTTGCTCCCTGATTCATCCAGGAAGACGTTAACCCAGGCGCTTATCTTAAGTCGCCTGGATTACTGTAACAGCCTACTGTTGTCCGCTAACGAGGCTGCTCTTAACAGACTGCAGGTTGTCCAGAACACGGCGGCACGTCTGATCCTGAACGCCCCACCTAGGACAGCCTCCCGGCCTCTGCTCTTTCAGCTCCACTGGCTTCCAATATGGGAACGAGTACAGTTTAAAATCTGTTGCACCATACACAAGGCCTTGTCCAATTCTGGCCCTCGCTATCTTGCAGATAAATGTATCCCCTATACACCTCGGCGGTCTCTCCGCTCAGGATCCAAATCCTTCCTTGCAGTGCCTAGAATTAAACGGTCCAGACAAGGTGGGAGGTCTCTTTCCTATTTAGGTCCCTGTTATTGGAACAAGCTTCCTGTCCAGCTCAGACAGTGCACAGAACATTCCCATTTCAGGAAACAGCTCAAGACCTTTCTCTTCCGCTCCTGATTCCTAGCAGATAGCCTTTTCCTCAGGTGGCCCGTCCCGAGCGCAGAGATACCCCTTCGGGGGTCGATTCTGGTGCTTTATAAATAAATAAATAAATAAACACAAGAACAAAAAGCGTCCCTTCATGAACTCTTAAGTTCCTTTTCCTCAATCTTTTCCGATCTCCCTGGTAGAACGACACTGGTCGAGCACTTCATTATTACTCCCCAAGGGAAAGTAATAAAACAACGTCATTATAGAATCCCAGCAGCCAGACGGGATGCTATTACAGCAGAGATAGATTATATGTTGCAATTAGGGGTCATAAAACCATCTTGCAGCAACTGGTCCTCCCCTATTGTAATAGTTCCAAAACCTGATGGTTCGATCCGTTTTTATATAAATTTCAGAGCAGTCAACGCTATCTCTAAGTTTGACTCTTACCCGTTACCAAGAGTTGATGAATTGATTGAGAAATTAGGTGAGGCTCAGTACATAACCACACTTGATCTTACAAAGGGCTACTGGCAGGTACTACTTAGACTAGAAGACCAAGAAAAAACCGCCTTTAGCACCCCTACTGGTTTATACAAATTCACTGTACTGCCTTTTGGATTACATGGAGCCCCAGCAATTTTCCAAAGGCTCATGAATAAGGTACTCTATCAACATCAAGCCTATTCGTCGCCCTATATAGACGATATCATAATATTTAGTCCTAGCTGGGACCAATGTAAACATTGAGTAAATGCACGCTCTTATGGCGGCATAACATGCATCATTTGGTGAGAACCCTGTATCTGAAATGCAATATATACTTTATTCACAGATATCAAAAGTGACTTTTTGTGGCCCTTTTTCCTGACGAAGGCACGTCTGTGCCGAAACGCGCGTCGAAAACAACAGATTATTAAAATCTTGCCACATTGTTTCCTAAGATCTTCAGAAACCAATTGTCATTTAACATCTAATTGAAAATGATGAAAAATGTTTTTTTAAATTGATTGTTAGTTACATGTTGTATGAACGAAGAGGAATGAATGGTTATAAATGGGGTGCTATTTTAATATAAAATTATTTTTTGCTATTGTATATCAATAAAAATTATTTTTGTATAAAAACACAGATACGGTTGGTTCTCCCTTTGTTTTCTATAAAGTTTGTTTAAATTTTTGTATTGTTTATATCAATGTTGCCTTAAGTTTATACATTAGATAAATGGTTAAGACCACAGGAGAACAGCAAGGAGGAAATGATGGCTCTTATTTACTTGGAGCAGTGTCTAGAGGCCTTGCCGACACCTACCCAGAGATGGCTCAGACAGCAAACTCCCTTCTCGATAGAGCGAGGTGTGGAAATGGCAACATCCTTCGCTCGAGCCCAACCAAAACCTCTTGTATATGAACCCGATAAATCCTCACGTTTTGTCACAGAACGTATGAGGAACAAAAGGAAAAGTGCGAAGCCTCCTCAGGAACCAATAAAGGACCGACTTTCTTAAGTCGATATCACTCCGTTCAAAGAACCCCAATGTTATGAGTGCGGAGAGTGGGAACATATAGCTAGATCTTGTCCCCAAAAGAAATCCACAGAGGAGCCGATGGACATCAGCTATGTGCCTAGACCCATTCTATATACGGAAGAATTAGGTTCTTGCTTTTATGTAAGTCTTGTACTTTAAGGGAAAGAAGTTATAGCCCTATTAGACTCAGGTTGTAGGCAATCCGTCATGCAAAGTATATTAGTGGAGGAGTCCCAGGTCTGTTTGAAGGAACAGATACCTATACGCTGTGTACATGGAAATGTCAGAATATACCCAGTAGCCAAAATCCCTATTACTCTATTTAATGGGGTTTCTCTACAGGCCAAAGTGGGGATATTGGATTATCTTCCAGAACCACTTATTTTGGGCACGGGCAATCCTGAGTTTCTCACCCTACTCAGGAAAACACTAATAGAGACTCCCGTTCCCACTTCAAACCTGCTCACTCAGGCTCTGTGGCTTTCCGATAAGTCATTTCGTTATGCCCAAATTCAGGATCCCACCCTCCAGAATGCATGGCAACAAGCAAAGAATCCCACATCTCCGCTCTCTTATCCCTACTTCCTGGTCAAGAACAATTTGCTGTATTGAGTGGGGAAACAAGACGATCCCCCACAGTTAGTGGTTCCCCGGACATTCCGCGAACAAATTCCGTTCTTTGCTCATTCGCACCTCTTGGCAGGCCATAGCGGTACTGCAAAGACAACCCAGAATGTATTAAGATATTTTTATTGGCCTGGAATATTTGCCAATATAAATAAGTATTGTAGGGAATGTGAGATATGTCAGAAAAAGAACCCCTACAAGCCCCCTCCCTATCCGTTACAACTTTTGCCAATTATTGATAAACCCTTTGAGAGAATAAGCATGGACCTAGTGGGACCCCTCCCAAAGTCAAACAAGCATTGGCAAAGCCAATAGGTCTCGCCAATGGTTTGTAGCCACGCTGCACAGCATCCGCAATGTTGTGCAGCATAGCGGGTGAGTCGAGAACACTGGGTTCTCCCAGGGAACGTCAGCGGGAGAACACAAAGGCAGGAGTGGCATTGAAGGAACTGTCCAGCACATTCCACGGTACCGAGGGCAGCGCAGAGGCTGCAGTGCTCCATTGCATGCAAGTAATCCCCAAGGGTTAGGGATCTGGCCTTAAAGGGGATTATGTTTATAGTAGGGGCGTCTCTTTCGAGAACTCAGAATTACGCTTATTTGAAAGTGAAGTCCAGTCTTGTCTAACAGAATTCAGTTCAATGACCATACACGCAGGCATTAGGCCTTTTGTTAAAAGAGCAGCATAACCTCTTGAGCCTGGTCTGCATCTGCACGTATACACCAGTCTAATGTGTGAACCGGCTTAGATAATCCGCGAAAGCACGACATCTATCTACGGGGCTCCACTCATGGCCAGTGCAGCTTTGTATGCACCGTGTGATCGTGACCTTTGTCGAGGATTGTTGGCACTGAGCTGCTCCGCTGCCACACAGATGCTTAGTGTTCGGCTGATCTCATTAAGCTGTGCAGTGACGGTTGGGATTGTAGATTGCATCAGCAGCGTCCGGTGCAAACTCTTAGATAAGAAAGCGCCACTTGTGCTGAAAGCATGGATTTCCGCTTAACGTATGTCAGATGTCAGCTCTGGCTCCTTGAGAAACGAGCAGCCAATTGTCATAACCCGATTAAAAATAGACCGAAATCTCAGCCTCGTACGATTCATATGTAAAAAGGCATGTATAGCTCAGCGGGTTAATTACATTGCAGCACTGCATGAACATCGTTTATGGAACTGAAATCAAGCGCGGTCGCGAAAGTGAAAGCGACCGCGCTGAGTTAATGAGTAACATGATCCAGGAATGCAGCTGGCACCCGGCGCGCTGCTTCTCGCTCTCGAGACCCAAAGGCCATGAGAGTGAACGTTTAGAGAAAAGGCGGGACATGCACCCGCCTTTGGCCATTTGCGTGTTTTCATTTTTGAAAGTCACACGCAAAGGCCAATAGAATGTGACAACCACACGCACGAGCTTTAAGAAAGTCTGGAGTGTTTCCAAGAGGCCCTCTCCTAGTGCAGCGCATGCGCGCTGCACTAGGCTCGACCTAAAAAAGGATATTTACATATATTAGTCATAGTCGACTATGCAACTAAATACCCCGAAGCATTTCCTTTACGAACACCTAATACAAAGAGCATCAGTGAGAAATTGTTAGAGCTGTTTTCTAGAGTAGGATTTCCCAGAGAGATATTCACAGACCAGGGAACTCTCTTTGTCTCTTGTCTTATGAAGCAAGTGTGTAAAACCCTGAATATCACCCAACTAAGAACTTCTGCCTATCATCCCCAAACGGATGGCTTATGTGAAAGGTATAACGCCACCCTTAAGCTTACTCTTAAGAAAATGTTGACAACGGAAGGGAGGCAATGGGATATGCTGTTACCCCTCGCTCTCTTCATCATTAGAAGCCAGGTTCAGAGCAGTCTGGGTTGTTCCCCCTTTGAACACCTTTACGGGAGACAACCCCGAACCTTACAAGAAATGACAAGAGAAGCGTAGGAGCAAGAAAAACAGGAAGACACCCAGAGCCTTCTCGAATATACACAGGGATTAAGAACATGCATCCAGAAGTTGCGAGAATTCGCCTATGCTAATTTAGAAAAAGCTCAAAGAAAACAGCAAACGTATTATGATAAAGGGAAGAAGTGGCGTCATGTGAAAGTTCATGATTGGGCACTTGTTCTCCTACCATCCTTAATACCTCACAAACAAGCAGAATGGAAGGGTCCTTATGAAATCATTGAAAAGATAGGTCTTACTACCTATCGATTACAAATTTCCTCAAACAAAACTCAAATATACCACATAAACCTTCTACAAAAATGGCTCGGGGCCCTTCCCCAAAGCCACCCACTTAACTCTTCCAGAATCGATACCTACCCCTTCCTCTGTAAGCCATTTGAACATAAATGAGAAACAAACACAAGAACAAAAAGCGTCCCTTCATGAACTCTTAAGTTCCTTTTCCTCAATCTTTTCCGATCTCCCTGGTAGAACGACACTGGTCGAGCACTTCATTATTACTCCCCAAGGGAAAGTAATAAAACAACGTCCTTATATAATCCCAGCAGCCAGACGAGATGCTATTACAGCAGTGATAGATAATATGTTGCAATTAGGGGTCATAAAACCATCTTGCAGCAACTGGTCCTCCCCTATTGTAATAGTTCCAAAACCTGATGGTTCGATCCGTTTTTGTATAGATTTCAGAGCAGTCAACGCTAGATTTTGACTCTTACCTGTTACCAAGAGTTGATGAATTGATTGAGAAATTAGGTGAGGCTCAGTACATATCCACACTTGATCTTACAAAGGGCTACTGGCAGGTACTACTTAGACTAGAAGACCAAGAAAAAACCACCTTTAGCACCCCTACTGGTTTATACAAATTCACTGTACTGCCTTTTGGATTACATGGAGCCCCAGCAACTTTCCAAAGGCTCATGAATAAGGTCCCCTATCAACTTCAAGCCTATTCGTCGCCCTATATAGACGATATCATAATATTTAGTCCTAGCTGGGACCAACACCTTTTCCACTGCAGAGAGGTATTTGAAGCCCTCAAAACTGCAGGACTCCATGTCAACACTAAGAAGTCCAAGGTAGGATTCAATAAAGTCAGATATTTGGGCTATCTTTTGAGGGACAGGGTCATTGCACCCCAACAAGAGAAGGTTAAAGCAGTCCTAGATACCCCCTTCCCCACTACCAAGAAGAGTGTTAGGTCCTTCTTAGGTCTACTTGGTTATTATCGCCGATTTATACCTAACTATTCCGAGATTGCATCTCCATTAACCGATTTATTAAAGAAAGAGGTAAAAAGTAAAGATCTAATTAACCCCTCACAAACTGTCAGGAAGGCATTTTACAATCTCAAACAGGCCTTAACCACCAATCCTATACTCATTTTACCTAACTTCAAGGAACCGTTCATTCTGCAAACAGACGCTTCGGAAGCAGCCCTGGGGGCCGTTCTTTCCCAACGAACAAAAGATGGTGTAGAACTTCCTGTGCTCTTTATCAGTCATAAACTGTTCCCTAGGGAGAGAAAGTATTCCACGGTTGAAAAGGAATGTCTCGCCATTAAATGGCAATAGACAAAGTGCGTTACTACCTCGAAGGATCCCCCTTTACCCTTTATACAGACCACGCTCCTCTATTGTGGATGAGTCGCAATAAGAGTAATAACACAGGTTCTACGGTGGTTTTTATCCTTACAACCTTATACATTTGATGTGCGACATCGTAAAGGCTCTGAGAACAAAAATGCAGATTTCCTTTCACGCATTCCTCATTTCCCGGAACGGGAAAAGACTGGGGGTGGTGTGTGTCAGGAAGCATCTGACCCAACCAAGGGAGCAGAAGAGAATGAACGAGATGACCCAATCCCTTCATACATATCTCCCCTCCTTTACTTACAACCCCCCTCCGTTACGTGGTACGATGCCCATCCGCTGGCGATCGAGGATGATGCACGAAGAAGCGGTCCCTTTAAGCGGGGTCCAAGTGAACCTGGGAACGCTGACGTCAGGAGTGACATGGCATATGAGGGCGGTCTACGGAAGCCAGAAGGAAATAACAAAACGTCTGGAAAAGAAACGACAGAGTCAGACGACTGTTCAGAGGACCAGGGACTCGAGGAGGAGTCAACGCCAATAACCGGAGGCATAACCAAGCCCAGGAAAAGACGCGACCTTAACGAGAGAGGTACAGCCAGTCCCAGCAAAGAAGAGAAAACCGAAGAAACCGGTGACCGGGCACAACAGAACATACCAGAACTACCCTGCCATGGCCCCGGATGACGTGGCTCTCCCAGGTGCGTGGGAAATTACGGGGGTACTTAAGGGGAAAATAAACAGAAAGTAATTGAGGGATTGGGGAGGGAGAAGTGGGAAGGAACAAAAATAACGAAGGGGAAAACCTGGAAGAGCAATAGGTTACTTGGTTCTTTCTGCTATCATTTTTTTATGGTTTGTTCCGATTCTCTCTCCCTTCGTGCTTTGCCACGGAATCTGATGTGTTAAATCTTTTTTTTTCTCTACACCCTTCACTCCCTCCCTTCCTCAAACTAAGAAGAAACAAACTATTACAACAAAACACTTACCTGAGCCTTTCTTTTGTCCGAGGGACGACGTTGGCCAGGAAGACTCCTCAAAGGGACAGACTAAGAAGACCCTGTGGAAAAGGAGACAAGAAAGGAAAAAGGACATTTAAAAGAGTGGTTGAAGCACAAAATAAAGTATATACAAAGAACCCTTATATGCACTGAGTTTCATTCTTATTAGAAATTCTCACACATCTGCAGAACCCACACAGGTGGAAGTTTTCTGTCTGGCTGAATTGGACACCTTTTAGACAGCACTCGTTGGAGCGGACCTACTCCTTTAGACTTGGCAAATCTGGAGGCTCAGACACTTTCCACCTCCACAGGCTCAGGTGCCAAAAAAGAAGTTGCGGTAGCAGCGCCATTTCCTGTCCATTCATTGGCATCCACAGTTGACACCTGGAGCCTGTTTTGACATTGCATTCTGAGCCATTACTGGTGCCGTCTTTGAAATCAGCTTAAATTATCCAGTTGGCTCAAGAGAATGTCAGAACATAACTTGAAGATCAGTGCCCAGAAATTTGTAGAGTAAATAAATGATGACTGAGACCACTGAATAACTGAGATCTAGATCAATGAAAAGTTAAAGGATTTTATTGCAAAGACTCAAAATAGGCAATACAGAAAGAATGCAAAAATGATTTGCCCAAAAGACTCTGATATAAAGTATATAATCTGAAATCAAAATTATTCCAAGTCCCAATAAGCAGCAAAAATTATAAATGGAACAAGCAGCATACTTAGAGGAATAGGAAAGTTATGAAAAATAATCGAACATAATCCGGTAAGGAAAACAAAAAGTCTCTGGCTCACCCCTGAAACCAAGGGTTTCTATACACGTTTTATGCAAAAGAAAGAAGAAAATTTGGAAATTCAGCATGGCATGACTAATAACATATTGGACAAATCTGAATCTCGACCATCATTTTTTTGTTTAAATTTATTTACTGATTTTTAAATTTAATAACAGGTGTTACACATGTGTATGCATCAATGATAAACACATTCGGATCACATAGACTTTCTTTAGTTCAGGTGGAGTGAAAGCCACAACTAGTAGCATAGTCACTTGCATTGTCCTTGAAGCTCACTGCCAGATGGCATGATTGGCTAAAGACGATAACATGCCTATGATGCTGGCAGAATACTTTCTGCGTGCAACATGTGGGGTGTAGGCTCGGAAGGATGGGTGGGGAGGGAAACGAGGAGCAAGGGAGGGAAAGATGGTGAACACGTATGTTAGTTGTCAACTGTTGCCCAAATAAGTACTCTGCTGCCCCCCAGTGCCTGCGATCTACTCATGAATTGGACCAGTTCTTTGTGTTTTGCATGTTGTTTTTGTGCGTGGGGTGTTTAAGGTATTAGGTCACCTGAAGTTCTATCTAATAGGTCATATGGATGCCCTCATTACACTACACTAGTTGTCAGTACCTGCGCATAGCCATTGCCCATGGTAGTCTCCTGGGGTTCTTCGTCTGCTTGCCAGGCGGTGCGGAGATCCAGTAGGATCGTGTCCCACGTTTAAGAAGCTGGCTCTGTATATACTATACCAAAGTAAGGTATAGTGTGCACAGAATCCAGTGGAACCCCAAAGGTAGGCAGAGGTAAAAGTAGATAGCACCTTACTCTCTATTTGTGCTAGGGTGTGCGAGCAGTAAGGCTTTATCAGAGGGTAGTGTTAAGCATTTTTTGTACACACTCAGGCAAGAAATGATGTCACACACTCAAAGACTGAACTCAGACCAATTTGTTTGTATCAAAAATATAATTTAGTTATTTTATTTCTAGAACCAAGCCAAGCCTGGTGCAGGTAAGTGAAATAATACTTTGCAAGTTTTTATGCAGTGAATTACAGTTGAATGCAGGTTCAAATGCAGTTGGCTGATTTACAGGTAAGTCAACAGTTCAAAATGACTTTTCAGTTCCTTTACAGATTACTGTGCATGTTACTTCTTGGATTACTTTTTAAGTTACTTTTGCTAACCAGTGTGATATGCCTAGATATCACACTGGGACATCTCTTAGACAAAAGTTAAGTAATACAGTTTTTCTATATTTGCAGTTTTTCAAGTTTTCATACAAACCAACTCCATTCTTAGAATTTTTTTGAAAGAAAAGCAGTCAATGCAATCCTATGGGAGGAAATGAAGTTCTCGGTTTACAGGTAAGTACTTTGTTGTGGGAGTTAGTATTCTGGGGTTAGCACCAGGGTTCCCCAGGGTCAAGGATGCACCCTCAAAACATCCACAGCGGCACTAGGGCGGCCGGGTGCAGAGTGCTGAGGCCCAGTGTTATCCAATGGGAGGTAGGGGGCCTCCGGTGGGTGGCTGCTCACGGGCAGGCCACAAGGTTGTGGGAGCAAAGCTACTGGTGTTAAGCTCAGGGAAAAGGGAGATCCAATTTAGCACACAAGGTGCACCCGCAGCGGCACAGGGGCGGCTGGGTGCAGGGTGCTGTTTTGGCGTCGGCTGCCCTCCTGGTTTCAATGGGGATTCTCCGGTTGCAACAAACACTGCAGGCTCGGGGACGAAGATCTTCTGGAAGCGACCACCAGTTGGAGAGGTAAGTTGGGATGCCTGGGGATGCTAGGACACCGTCGGTTGGGCCACCCAAGGCCGTGGGACGTCGGGTGCAGGGGTGTCTTTAGGCGTCGGGTTTTCTTACCAGCTCTGGTCACGGTCGTGTGGATCCTCCAGAAAGGGGCTGCAGGCGTCGATTGGAGATTCGAGGCAGGTCAGAGATCACCAGATCTCAGGTCAGGATCGCCAGGGAGACCTCCTCGTAGTTTTGGGCCACTCAGACTCGGGCCGTGGGCTTCGGGTGCAGAGTGGTGCAGACTCACGGATTTGGCCGGAGCCAGAGTCTGTGGGTGAGCAAAGTCTTGGTTTGGGAAGGCAGGGCAGGTCCTCCGGGTTCATGGGGGCTGCTGGCTGCAGAATATGCCATGATTTCGCTGGAGCAGGTTCAAGGTGGGGACAGGCCGGTAGGGCTGGGGCCAAGTCAGTGGGCGTCCTCCTCTTCTTAGTTCAGCACGGCTTCTTTGGTCCTTCTTCTTCTCTCTTGTGTGTTCTTGTCTGAGGAGGCAAGGTTCGGGGTTGCCCCATAATAGTAGATTTAGGGGTGTTACAGGTAGGTAAAGGTCGGGACCAATGGGCCCCTTCCTTAGGGTGGGTACACCCCCTAATATACCACCCTCCAGTGGGAGGGGGCATATGCCTCTCTCTGGTTGGCTGGGTCCCCCCATCTGCAAGATGGCAGGACTGAGAGTTGTGCTTCACCTCGCCTCCCCCACCTGAGGGGTGGGGTTGGCAAAGGTGGGCACACCTCCCTTCCTCACTTGGTTTTCCCACCGATGCTCCTGCCCAAAGTGGGAGTCAGAACCGGTGGGGGCCAGTTGCTGGAAGCAGCAAATAGCTGGGGTAGCTCACAAAGGCGGCACGCCTTTGAAGCTTCCCCTTCGTGGACCCTGCCCATCCTGGGGAAGGAGGCTTGGCACCTCGTCCCAGGATGTGCATTGTTTCAAACACCCGAGAGCAGCAGGCTCTTAACCCAGGGGTCCAGAAACATGTCTGGTGGTGGCAGCTGGCGAGCAGCCACTCAGCCACGACACTAGAGTTAGGTCGTTTTTCAGGGGGCATCTCTAAGATGCCTTCTGAGTGCATTTTTTATTAAATCCCACACTGACATCAGTGTGAGTTTAATGTGCTGAGAAGTTTGATACCAAACTTCCCAGTTTTCAGTAAAGTCATTATGGTGCTGTGGAGTTCGTAATGACAAACTCCCAGCACCATATACTCTTAATGGCATTGCTGCACTTACAATGTCTAAGAATTGGTTTAGACACTGTAGGGGTACAGGGCTAATGCACCTGTACCCTCACCACTGGTATAGTGCACCCAGCTAGAGGTGTGACTTACCTATGCCAATGGCAGTGGGTTGTAGGCATGGCACACAGGGATCTGTGCCATGTCGACTCTTCTCTTTGTTCTGCACCAAACACTCAGCCTGCAATGGCAATGTGTGTGTCTAAAGGTACAGGGACTCTAACGGTGGCACAATAGGTGCTGCCGCCCTTAGAGGCCTTCCCTGGCCACAGTGCCCTTGGTACCTATGGTACCATTTACAAGGGACTTACATGTGGCCAAAGAGTGCCAGTTGGGTTTTGTATCAATGCAGTTTAGGGAAAGAACATAGGCCCTGGGTACCTGGTTGGCAGGAACCCAGGGCACACTCAGTCAAAGCACATCAACAGTTTGTCAAAAAGTGGTGGCAACCATGCAAAAAGAGGGCACTTTCTTACACCATGCCACCACCGTCGGGAGTCTGCGTAACCCTAGAGTATCCTCACAGTGCAGAGCGATGCTCTCCGCCTGGTCCCAGTTCACCAGTGAGTGAAACCAAGCTTTCTTGTACTGGGGTTCCAGGACACTTCCAGCGTCTGGTAATTAAGCACTTAGCTACGATCAACCCCAGGTCTATGAATCTGGACGTTACCTTATGTTTTTTGGATCTGTGCCCAGAAGGCATACATCCCAAGTGCATTCTACTACTCGGCCTGTGCAGTGCAACAGGTGAGTGGTAACAGCCTCCCAATAGGAGGTGAGAGCTGTATAGGCCCACAGCATATGCAGTAGGTCCTCATCCACCACCTACACCTGGGGCAGTGAGATTCAGTGTGTATGAAGTATTTGTTTATTTTGGCTGGTGTCAGGTATGCCCTATGTATTATAAAGTATTGTATGAGACGGAATCTGGTGTTTTTGAGGATGCGTGTGGGCCCCTCCAGTATAGCCAGCCACTCTGGATCTGTACTTGACCGACGGAGGTCAGTGTCCCAACACTGTCTAAGAGATGTCAATGGCTGTGCTGCGTGCGATCTCAGTAAATCAGCGAACCACTTTGTGAGATGCCTCCCTGTGCCCATCACATGCATATATTAGATGGTGAGGTGTGTTGCGGACTCCTGTGTTATGTCTCCCCACAGTGCTCGTAGTGCCAAGGTCAGCGAGGTGTGTAGTAGGAATTGGCCCAGTTGCAGATCATTTTCCTCAGCTAGGGTGTCAAAGGGTGCTAATTGCCCATTACGATAAATGTCTGTATCCCTGCTTCCCCCCAGGCAGAGAGTTCCGCCGCAGTAATGAAGCTTTGCCCTCTTGGCGTACTCTGTATAGGTAAGGAAAGCACATATGGGATTGCGCTGTTTGTGAGGCGTAAGCTGCAGTGAAAGCATCTGTAGGCCACTGCTAGCATCAGCTGGGTGAGTGTTGTCCCTTTCCTCCCGGGGTGAAATACGCTTATGATTGATGAGTGTTTGCGCGCTGGTTGTTGCATAGCTGTGTCTGCTAAGTAGAGTCCGCCAACCCACCAGGCTATCCACTGAAGTTGAGCTACCAGGTAGTAATGTTCCATATTTGGTACAGCAAGTCCTCCCTGATCTGTTGGCAAGTATAGCTTAGTTAATGCCACCCTGCATCATATATGTGCAATATGAAGGCTCATATATTGCGTTCAAATGAGCGAAATATTTGGGGCCTAATGTAGAGTGGCAGGTTAGTGAAGTAATATAATAGTCACGGGAGGACCACCATTTGAAGACGCGTGATACTGCCCATGACTGTGAGGGGTAGGGTGTGCCAGAAGGCCATCTGCGATTTAATTGTGCTAATTGCCCGCATGAGGTTCCCTTCTAGTAGATCTTCTGGTTGGTGGTAAATCCTGATGCCCAGGTGGCGAAATACAGATGGCTGCCATTGCACTCCAGTGCCATTGACCACTAGTGCTGGCTCAGGGGTTGCCGCAGCGAATGGGTATAGGCACAATTTTGCCCAATTTACTCGTAGACCAGATTGGGATGCAAAGTCAGATAGTGTCTTCGCTATGACGTCGCACTGCTCCTTTATGTCTCAGAGATATATCATTGGCATATAGAGATACAGCGTGGGTGCCATCCCCCAGGGGAATTCCCCATTCTTCCCCACACCTACGAATGGTTTCAGCCAGTGGCTCTATGGCTAGGGGGAACAGCAGTAGGGACAGCGGACATTCCTGCCTGGTGCCCCGTCTGATGGAGATCGACTCTGACATATAAGGGCTTGTCTTGACCCTGGCGGTGGGAAGGGTGTACAATAGTATGATTGGATGCAGGAAGTGGGTGCCCAGTCCTTACCTGGACAGGGCGGCGAACAGGAACTTCCACTCCAGCATGTGAAATGCTTTCTCCACGTCAAGCACCAGACAACCTGAGTGTGGCCAGCGGTCTACTGAGTATTTAGCTACTCAAAAAAAGCCCCTTAGGTTCAGGGATGTGCTACGAGCCGGCACAAAATCATTTTGGTCGGCGTACACCAACCAAGGCACCAGCAGAGCCAGTCAATCTGCTAATATTTTGGCCAGGATCTTGTAATCCGTGTTTAAAAGTGCTAATGGGCGGTAAGAGCCCAGCTATTCAGGATTCCTGTCGGGTTTAGGCAGTGACACGAGCAAAGACTTGTGGAGTGATGCCGGGAGAATGGACGCCTCCAGTAAGTTACCGTATAATGTCAGTAAGTGCGGGGCAGGACTGACGCGTATGCCTTGTAGTATTTGGCTGGTAGCCCGTCTGGTCCTGGCTCCTTACCCGTAGCTAGTGCCTTTATGGCTGCTTGGACCTCAAGAACCACTCTTGGCTCGTCCAGCTCTGCCCTTTGCAACGCGGCCACCACTGGCAGGGAGAGAGGGGATAGGAAGGCATCTAGTGCCTCTGGATCTATGTTAATAACAGACTTGTATAGTTTAGTATAATGTTTGGCAAATTCTTGGTGTATTTCTTGTTGGGTGGTCAATGAACGTCCTGACATAGAACGTAGCGAGAGGATCGAACGTTGCGTTTGCTCCTGTCTAATCAGCCATGCCAGCAGACGGCCTGCTCTGTCTGCCGCCGCATGGGTGCGAGCGGATTGCGCGGCATAGTTCAGACATCGTAGCCGTTCCATCACTTCTGCGTACTCATGCCTCGATTTGTCCAGCTTATGCTTGTCGGCTGGGTTCAGCACTGCACCAGACTCTAGGTGAAGAAGCGAGTTTTTGAGGCGCATCACCTCTCAGTCTAGTTGCCGGCTGTTAGAAATTGGGGTTTCTAGTTGGCAATGGTTTGCACCTTTGTCCAAGTAGGGACCCTTCTTCCTAGTCAGGGTAAGGGGGATACACTTCTAAAATAACCCCTTCTCACCCCCTTGGTAACTTGGCACAAGCAGACAGGCTTATCTCAGAGGCAGTGTGTAAAGCATTTGTGCACAAATACAGTAATATAGTGAAAACACTACAAATGGACACCACACCAGTTTAGGAAAATAAGCAATTATTTATCTAAACCAAACAAGACCAAAAATGACAAAACAAATCCAACATACAATATTGTAAAACTAGTTACTTTGCAAGATAACCTTTAAATTGCAGAAATAGCTGAAGAACACAGTTTCTCCGAGTCGGTGGCTCCGTCCGGGGCTACCGCAATGCTGAAAATGACAGAGTCTAATAATTCCAGCTGACCTCGTTGGTGCCGGGTCAGCTTAAGCGAAGACAGACTCGAAAACAGTACCTTTCTTGTTCCGGCCAACACAATGGTACAAGCCGGTCAGGGCAACAGTCGCGGTTGCGTTGCAAAAATGGAAGTGGTGCAGGGTGCGGTGTCCTCACGATGTGGTGCAGGCAGCAGCTCGGTGACGATCGTCAAGACGGCGTCGGTGAGGCCAAGGCTTATGGTGCAGGGTGAGGCGGTGCTCGATGCAGTGCTGGCAGGTTGCAGTGAAGGCGACAGAACCGGTCGATGTTCTGGTCGAGCAGCGACGGTGTCGGTGACGTCTAGGCAGGGTGAAGCGAGGCGGTGCGGAATGCGGTGCCCACAGGACGCGGTACGAGCAACGGAACGGTGACGATCGTCAAGACTGCGTCCGTGAGACCAAGGATGCGGTGCGAAGTGCGGCGGTGCCTTCTGCGGGGCCTTCAGGACACGGAATCCTGCAACGGACTCGGTGACAGAGTCAGTTGCCCTTTTCTTCTGCGGCGACTGAAACCAGCAGTTCCAGAGACGGTGCCCAGGATGGTGAGGTCTTTGCTGTTCCTGAGACCTCTTGAACAGGGGGCAAGCTCCACTTCCAAGCCCTTGGAGATACTTTCTCAAGCAGGATACACACACAGTTGCTCTCCTTGGCAGAAACAGCTACTGCAGGCCAACCCCAGACAGCACACAGCAAAGGGGCAGGATTCCTCCTCCAGTTCTTCCAGCTCTTCTCCTTGACAGAGGTTCCTCTTGAAGTCCAAAAGTGATCTAAAGTTCAGGGGTCTGGGCCCCACTTTTTATAGTATAAAATCCTTTGTTCTCTGGATGCAGAGAGTGTCTGTGCTCAGCCAAAACCGGTTCTGTCCTCTCTGGTGTAGCTGCCCGGCAGGAGGTGGAAACAGCATTGTCCAAGGCAGACCAGGCCCATTCAGGTGTGAAAGAAATCTCCTCCACCTACTCTAAATGCAGCCCAGGTCTATTCAGCCCAACCCTGACCTCAACCCCCACCCCCACAAGTGGCTGTCTGAACAGAATGCACATCCCCAGTCCCTGCCACTCCAAAACCAGACAGTCAATACACAAACCTAGCAGTGGCACACAAGATGGCTAAGCAAGAAAATACCTACTTTCTAAAAGTGGTATTTTCAAACACATAATATAAAAATCATCTTTACTAAAAGATGTATTTTTATATTCTCAGTTCAGGCATACTAAACTCCATTTTCCTATCTTGTTCCCATGGGCAGTTATACTTATAAGATGTTATAAGTTTACTCCCCATTCTATCCTATGGGACAGATAGCCTTGCAGCATTTGGTTTACAGGCCCTGGGCACCCACAGTGCACTGTACTAGGGACTTAATAGTAAACCAGATATGCCAATCATGGAATCACCAATCCATAACAACAATTTACAGAGGGAGCACTTGCACTTTGGCACTGAACAGCAGTGGCAAAGTGCCCAAAGTATCTAGACCAGCAAAACGAAGTCCAACACACAGCAAAATAACAGGAGGCAAAGGCAAAAATACAGGGGAAACCCACGCCAATGATGCCAGGTCTAACACCGGCGAATGCCCCAGCTGAGACCCAGGCATTGTCCTCTCACTTCTGTTTTAAACGCTTCCCACTGTTTCCCTTTATCGGCGACCAAGTCTGCATTCGTTTCAAAGAAAGTGTCAATAGTTGTGCCCAGTGACGTTCGGAAGGGTGGGTCCTCTAGCACTGCTGGCTGTAGGTGCCACAGGTGCCTAGCTTGTCCAGCTCCTTCCCACCTAATTTGAAGTATATGAGGATTGTGATCTGAGTGCGTCTGACCCAGGTAATCCACTCGGGTGCAGCTGGAGATTGATGCTGCTGCTCCCACAAAGCGGTCGATGCGGACATGAAGTCCATGTGGTGGGGAATAAAAGGAATAGATCCGCGTCTGTGGGTTCATTTTCTCCATAAGTCGATTTGGCACCAGTGGTGCAGCCAGTCTCCTAAGGCCCTGGTGTTGGACGTGGCAGCCGCCCGTGGGAGTGGTGGGAAGGACCTATCCAGTGTAGTGTCAAGGAATGCATTAAAGTCCCCTCCCATCAGCCAAGGGACGTGACTCCAACGAGACAACACACCTGATAATGTATGCCAGAAGGTTGTCTGATCTGTGTTTGGGGCATGTATGGTCCCCAGCAGTAGATGTTCCCATCCAGGCGGCCTTTCACAAACACATAGCTACCATGCGTGTCGATCTCCACCTCTTCAGCAGTAAAGGGAGTCACGGTCGCACCCGAATAAGAGCTCCTCTGGCGTATGAGGAGTAGCCTGTGGCAAATACCTGTCCCCACCGTCTGCGCTGTAGTCTGTGGATCTCGGGCTCTGCGAAGTGCGTCTCCTGAAGTAATGCTATGTGAGCTGCATGGAGCTTGAGATAAGAGTAAGTTTCGTATCGCCTCGCCAGTGTGTGTATTCCACTTACATTCCAGGTGATTATATTTGAGGATGACATATGTTATGTAGGTTGGAGCGTTATTGCACATGAGTGATGCTGCGCATTGGGGGTGAACCTGTAGCTGTAATCATAAACTATAGGAGGGGCAGCACCTGCAGGAACAATTGCAGCGTAACTATTAGGGATAACATATCTGAGTAAGAACGCTATATTGTTGAGCAGGGGAAGAGCAGAGGGACAACGTATGTCTGCCCAAAATACTAACTGTGCCTAGTGGCAACTACCGACCAGCCATGCTGGGTTCTTGCGGTGTGGTGTCTGTTGGGGGGTGCATGGGTGGTGGGGTGTGGTGTCTGTTGGGGGGTGCGTGGGTGGTGCATGTCAAGGCCCCAGGTTAACTTAGGAATGAGCGCCCGGCGGCTCGCCGTGTATGTCAGGGTCTATTATTAGCTAGTTGACCGAGCCCTCTACTTGTGTCCTGGGAAGTGAGACTAGCGGCGTCTTCCCTCTCGCTTCCTGGCAGCGTGTTCGCACAGCATGTATGTCCTAGTGTGACTGTTTGTGTAGTACTTTGGCAATCATAAGCTACATCAAATCATCTGCTGTTTGTGTCGTCACATTTGGAGGTCGCAGAGATTCCTTTCCCAGAGGGCCACACTGCAGAGAAGCTGTCTTCGCTGAAGGACTGCTCAGATGAGGCATTTACGTCTCTTGCAATACCTGCTCCAGGTTGGGGACAGCACACAGCTGTGTGGGCGGTCGTCTATTGCATTTGGGTTTCCCCCTACGATCTTTGCGACTGTCCGAGTTAGCCTGCGCGTGTTCCTCTCACCTGTTTGTCAATGTTCAGTGTCTGGCTGATTCTAACCAGTCCCAGGCTTTCCTCCATCGCGCCGAAGAAGTGGGTGACACCATTCGAGACAACCCGGAGACGGGCCGGGAAGAGGAGGGAGTATGGGATGCCCCACTCCTGCATGTGCCTCTTGACTGCTAGGAAGGACCCTCTCTTCCTCTGCACTCCCAGGGCGTAGTCCGGAAAGAATAGGACTGGTGCATTGCCCACCCTCACCTCCTCCAATCTACAAACTTCACGAAGTACAGCATCTCAATCTTTATAGTTAAGAAAGCGGAAGAAGAAGAATTGAGGCCTTGCAACTAGCGGGGGCGGCCCGAGGGCACTCGATGAGCTCTTTCAACTGCAAAGAAGGAACAGAGTGTTCCAGATGTTAATAGAGACTTAAGCCATTGCTCCGTGTACGCCACATCGTCTGTACCTTCCACACCTTCAGGCAGTCCCACCACCCGGACGTTATTATGGCGGGAGTGGCCCTCTTCGTATAACACTCTGCGTAGAATCTCGACCATCATAGAAATATTCTAGCACTAACCCAGTTCGAAAGAGGAGTTAAAGAAAATCTTCCATTACTTCCACAGCAACAACAGTCCAGAGATGTACAACACAATGTGAAAAATTCTAAAAACAAAGATTCATACACTAGTTTGCCAGCAAGCCCACATCAGAACTTCCAATGGAAATGTCCTTCATAAAGTTACATTAGGAACAACATGAAAAACTTGATTCACAATACATGTTCTCAAAAGGAAAATAACCAATTGTGTCAGTGTGCCAAGTGAAGCCAACAATTTGGCCAATAAACTCATGACCAGGGGATATCCACGCAAACTTGTTAGAAGATCCTTAAAAAGAGCATGGTATTGCCCACGAGAAGCACTTTTGACACAAAAGACCAAAACAGAAAATGACCACCTAGTATGTGTAAGGACATTCTCTCCTGTGTCCAATCAGGCCAAGAAATGTATCTTGAAACACTGGCCTATACTCAATGCTGGTGACATGACACTCGAGCACCTCTTGTTTGCCTTCAGAAAAAATAAGAACATTAGAGACCATCCGGTCAGAGCTTGCCTTCCCCCCCAAAAACTGACTCAAACCCTTACTGATTTCTGGAGGCTTTGTCCTGTGCTGGGAGATTTTAAATGTGGAGGTTGCAGTGTATGCCAATTTACTATTGAAAGTAAGGAATTTGTATTCAGGAATATCAAAATTGTGCTGAATCAACTTTCAAACTGTAATACTGCCAATGTTGTATATGCTATCTTCTGTCCTTGCAACCAAAATTACATAGGTCAAACCACCCAAAAGATAAGAATCCGGATTTGCCAACACTGAAGCGGTCTGTGATGTAAGACACCCAACGCACCACTTGTTGAACACTTCACTGGTCAAGGACATACGGAGAATGATATTAAATGGCAAGTCATCAGCGTAATTAAACCACCACCGAGTAGCACAGACATCGACGCCATCCTCAATAAAGAGGAACTAAAATAGATATTACGTACTAATAGCCTGCACGCTGGGCTGAATAAAATGGAGGACTGGACCTCCTTGATTTATTCACTGACTTCCTCTCAGCCTGTTTAGACCAATTGTGGCATCCCTCGAAAGAAGCTATAACACACCTTCAAGCTCTGCCTGCTATCATATCGTTTTCACTATACTGCTGGTTTAATAATAATTATTCATAAGAGCGGAACCGTGTTTCCATTTTGTCCTTTAAATAAGATGATTCATTTTTGCTTCACTGATCATGAGAATTTCTAAAGATGTTTTCTTAGCATACAGCTGGTCAGTGATTTTTATTCCGCTCATTGTCCTTTTCTTCCATCAGATTTGTTTTCTCCCAGCTAATTTAATGCTGTATATCTCTCCAACACAGCGTCCTCCAAGGCCACTCCATGACTTGGCTATCATTGTTATTGCATTATTTTTTCAGACACACTAATAAGAATATAACTGCTTTGTCGTTTCCACTCATGAATGATATGACTCTCCTTTTGCTCATTATGTGAATTACTACTGATGTTATTTGCCAATTTTCTCTCTCACTGCATATTCTCGCTATATACTTTTTCCCTCTCCTAACATGGTGTCCGTATTTCCCCTCTCATAATTCGGTAATACTTTCTGGTGATCGGGATTACACCAGTAGGCATGTGCACTAATCGCCCTAGCTAGTATCTTGACTCAGGCGCCACACGGACTGTGCTCTACATCTAGTTGTTGAGGTGCATGACCTCCCTTGTGCGTGCAGTGCCCGGGTATTGTAACCCTCACCTTCCCCCAGGACCCCAACTGCGGGACACATGGATCCACGTGTACGAACATTTGATCACGCCATCACGCCCCCTTGGTAAGTCCGCCGTACAGATCCTTCGTGTTCCTTTACCGATGTGGCACTGCAGGTTCTTGAAACTGTAATTTATTTTTCACCTTGACTCCCCTAGATCAGTGGGAAGTCTATCATTATACCCATCGGGAATCCGATGCTGAGGGATCGCTTGCGGCATTCCACGATCACCACGGTTACATTGAACACGCTGTTTGATATGATTAGCTCTAGTCAACCTATTTTTCAATTTGGGCACCCATAATCAGATGGGTTCATACTATTGCTTACTTTTAATTGATATAGAGCACAAGGGGTACGTATGCGCATAGTTCGAATGTAACTTTACTTATATAAGCGATATAGGCTTTGTATGCACTACACATTGGTGTTTTGACTAAGTCTGATTATGTTGGGACCTCCATAACCCCTTTTCTTTCTCTTTTTTTCTTTTTCTTTATTTTTTTTGCTTCTTCCCGTGTTTTTTCCACCCGCTCCCTTCCCCGTTTCTCTCCTCTTTGCTTCTTACCAGGCTATTACTCAGGCATACATTCTTGTGTCCTGATGATGATCCCCCAACCCTAGTTGGGATCGAAACGTTGTCGACTTCTGTGTCTTGACTCTAAAATGTTTTACTTGAATTCCTTAGAAGCATAAAATGATTTTTCTATTGTGACTGACTGAATGTGTATTTATTATTGTTGAGTAACTATGTATATAAATGCCTGAGGTCTGGGGATCTGTTGATTTCCAATCCTTTGCCCACTTATTTTTTGCTTTTTTGTTGTGAATCATTGTGTAATATAATAAATGAACGGAGTCTCCATTTGGAGAAGTTTAACATAGGTCTAATTGCAGTTCTATGACTCATTGTCTATTACCTTTTTGAGGGGACCCATGTTTTTTTGAAATGATAACTATGGAGATGACACACAAATACTCCTTAAACTGGAAAGCCCCAAAGACATTGGAAACTCACAAATCTTCAGTTGCCTCAGAGCCACTGATCAGTGGAAGACATGGAGCCATCTCAAATTGAATGCTTCTAAAACTGAAATACTCACATGTGGCAATTGGAAAAATTATGACCCACTTTGCGCCTGGCCTGACGATCTGGGACCACCTCCTAAAATATCTAAGGAAGTAAGAAACCTTGGAATTACCATGGACTCCAAGTTATCAATGAATGCCCAAGTGGACAAATTAGCAAGCTCAAGCTTCATTACTATGAAAACACAGTGAAGCATCTTCCCCCACCTGGGATTTCCACGTAAGGGCTAAACCACTATCTCTCTTGGACTATCTAAACTTGATTACGCCAATGGCCTCTATCACTGATCATCTTTATCAACTATGAAAAGACTATAACGGATTCAGAACTCTGCTGCCAGATTACTCCTACATGTAAAGCTACAAGCCCACATCTCCCCTGCCTTGAGGGCCCTACATTGGTTACCCGTTGCCAGAAGATCCACATTCAAGATGCTTTGTATCACCCACAAATCAACACATGGAACATGACCACTTTTCATTAGGAATACAATCACCAAATACATTACAGGAACCTCCGCTCCAGATTTGCACCTTGCCTCAAAATCCCACCATACAAGAAAAAAAACATAGGTGGCACATCTTTCTCTGTTTAGGCAGCCAAACTATGGAATTCATTACCCTCAGACATAAGATCCACAGATAACTATCTTATCTTCAGAAGGCTACTCAAGAGTTGGCTCTTCCCTGCATAACCACCATACCTAAACACAAATGGGCAACATATCTCTGTGTATGTAAACATTTAATTTGATTATATGTATGTATCTAGATATATGTATTTCTTGATATAAATATGTATAATATGTACTTATGTATCTATATATGTATGACTGTACTCCTACTGTAAAAAAGTTGACTCTCTCCAATGCACTACCCTATATTTCACCCTATACCTCTCTCAATATATCCTCTACCTCCACTCTTTGACTCATCCCAAACCTCATTCTACTATTATGATCTCCAAAATAACCCTTTCTAGACTCTTCACTCCTTTATCCCTCCTTGAATCACCCCAAACCTCATTTTGATAATATGATCTTCCAAACAACCCTTCTAAATTCTTCCCCCACCCATCCCTCCTTTGATTCATCCCAAAACTCATTTTACTAGTCTGATCTCCCTAATTCATTTCTAGAGATTCTTCCCTCCTCCATCTCTCCTTATACTCATCCTAAACCTCATCTTACTACTATGATTTCCCAATAAACACTTTTTAGACTCTTCCCTCTTCTATCCAGCCATTATCCTTTTCAATCCAACTAACAGCCTCCCATGTCCACCGCTCAAATGAACTCAAATTTTACTATACTAATCCACCACTAACCCCTTTTGGGTTCCGGAGTAGGGTGCTACTCGCCGAAAAGCACTTTGACGTCTCGTCATGGGTAGTAAGCGCTGCATAAATACAATTACAATACAATTACAATACAATACTAAACGTTCTGTGATGCATTAGAATGTGAAGGGCCTCAGGGCGACCAGCAGTCAGTTGATAGTAAATGAGTTGTCAAAATAAACCCTATTACCTCCTTCTGCGTGTCTCGTGTCACTGGGAGGCTAGACACAATATTTCACACTGCAGCAAACAATGGGATTGAGGATACCTCAACACAGAAGGAGCTGAAGAAATTGCTGCAAGCATCTTTATCTTTATCTCTAAATCATACTTGTATCACACAGGACAAGAAAGAAGAATCTTTTATTTCCCCTAATTCTAATGAGTTATTTATATTTTTTTCACAAAGGGACGGAACAAGTGGCAAGTGTTTTGGCAGTTGGTACAACTCGCAAATGGCAGTCTGTAGCGTCATCCCCAGCGTGACATACTTCACAGACCAGTGAAAAGAGAATATAAGAATAAAAGTATAAAGAATAAAGAAACTTGTGAACAAATTTACTTGGTGGATTTGATTACTATCGATCAATGTGTGTGAATCAAATCATTTTTTGTAAATTATTGATGTGAAAAGCATTTCACACATTAAGAAACTATGAGGTCTTGTTTCTTTTGATCCTTGCACCAAATGCTAACATTTTCCCAAGGTGTAAATAAGTGCGGTTTAAATCCAAGACCTCTTTTGTAAATCATTTTACTTACCAGACCACACCCTAACACCTCCCCCGCTTATCACGTCGTTCCTGTTCAGAGTCCGCCGAGAACCACAAGGGTCCTAATGTGTATAGCATCAATATGTTACATCTCCCCCTTTGTTAAATAAAAAGTGGCAGGCATCATTTGAAATCAAATCTCAATCAGTCTGCAAGGAGCTCACACTTGTCTGCCAGCTTGGGTGATCCGCGGTGATCAAAGTCCACACTTATCATGCAACAGCGGCACAGGCTTAGGCTCTGGAGCCAGACCTGCGGGTGTGGTCGCCTCCAACGTAGTTTCAGGAGCTGGCGAGTGTTGAGGCAGGTGTTTGAAGTATGATGTGTCCTGAGTGATGGACTTCCCAGGACGATGTGCTGTCACCATGTGCCCCTTGCACGCCATTTCCTGGAAAGGGTCAGTGGTGAAAGGAGTGTCTGTCTTTTGTTTCTGTCTCTGCTTAACTAGTACCCAGTCTCCTTTGTCAAAGACTGTTTACTGGGCGTGACGGCACTGATCAGCATATGCTTTCATTGTGCTCCTGTGAGTTACGTCGTCGCAAAGTCTGTCAGCATTCAGTGATCGATCTGATGTCCATTGAGGTAGTTTTGTTCTGATGGCTCGCCCAAACAACAAGGTAGCTGGGCTCTCACACGTTGTGGAGTGAGGAGTTGATCGAAAGGCCCGGAGGGCCTGACACATAGCTTGTCTCAAGTCGATTTCTTCCACGGACGCTTGTTGAATTACCCTCTTGAGGGTGCCCATAAATCTTACGACTACACCATTGGCTTGGGCCCAGAGGGGTGCACTCGTTTGGTGTGTGGTGTAAACTCTTTGAACTCTTTGCTGTTGAAGGGTGGGCTATTATCGGATTTGAGGATCTCAAGGATATCCCAAGTTGCAGAGATGTAATCAAGCCTGTCTATGACTTTATCATGAGTTGTTGAGGACAGTGTTTCCACTAAGGGAAAATGTGAATAACATCTATGACTACCATGAAATGCTGTCCTAATGGTTCAAGGAACTCAACTGTGACTCTCTCCCAGGCATGGGCAGGAAGGTCAGGCGTAGTCACTGCAGTGACATATCAAAAACTAAAGCCCCCCCCGTAAAGTACATGCAGGCGTCCCCCCACGTTCTGGACCCAGTTTAAAGCTCTCTGGCCAGGGACATGCCCGAGGGGGCCCCTGGAGCTTGGGCCCCACTGCCCCGCAGGGGCTGCGGGGCCTTTGTTACGTCACTGGGTGCTGCGTCACCTTGGGAGACAGGTAATTGCAGATGTGGTATGCTTTCAATTCTTTTTCTACTCATTCATCTAGTCGAGGGAACCACCCTCTGTCTCTCAGTGCTCTTTTGTTGGCTATAATGCCACAATATCCTTCATGGGCCAACTCGATGACCAGTTGCCTTTGGCTCTCAGGTATGACGATTCTTGAGTTCTCCCAGTATTATTCCTTTTTGTGTGACTGCTAACTCATCCTGTACGTTTGTGAACTTTTGGAATTCAGTATCATCAGCCAAATGGGGTGCGCGTTGTCTCCATGATTGTGTCTCAATGAGTTCTTTGACGATGGTCACGTCATTGTCTGTGTTGGTGGCAGCAATGATTTGGTTCACAGACAGACCTCACAATAAAATTGAGAAAGTCTTCACCCGTCCTAGATGTCGAACTAGGACGATGTAGCGGTGCTTGTGAAAAAGTAATCTGCTGGGTTCTGATCGTTCTCAGGTTTGTGTACAACCTCATAGTCATATTCTTGCAACCTCAACCCCCACCTTTCAATGCGAGGGGGCATCTTAGCCTTCGGGTTTTCAAACATATTGAGCAATGCCTGGTGGTCCGTGATGACAGTAAATCATTTCCCATAGAGGAATACATGAAAATGTTTGCAGGCCCTCACCACAGCCAGACTCTCCGCCTGAGAGTAGGCACTTTCTGTTTCAGTCAGGCTTAGGCCACAATGTTTCTCTGAGCATTCGGATGGAAGGTTGTATTGAGTAAGGATTGCCCCCCGTCGCACCGGGCTTGCATCAATTGCATTCTCAATTGCATGTTTTATTTTTTTAAACTAATTGCATTCAGGAGACCACGGAAAAGGAACATTCCGCTTTGTCAAGTCTCTCAATGGGACACTCACTGTGGCAAAATTGTGAATGTATCTTGAGCAATAACTGGCCATGCCTAGAAAGGATCACAGCATGCTAACATCTTGAGGGGGGGAGGGGGGGTGTGTACAAGTGGATGACAGTGCTTTCACCTTGCCTGGATCTGGAGTCATTCTCCCATCAGGGAATATGTGCCAAAAAACGTAAGTTTCGTTTTGTGAAATTCACATTTTGCTGCATTCAAAGTGAGACCTGCATCAACAAGTAAATTGCACACTTGAGTGAGGGCTTTGACGTGTTCTTTCTGGGTTCTCCCAAAGACCAGTATGTCGTCACTGTAATTGAAAGCATGTGCAAAAGGTTGGATCACTCAAGATGGGAAAAGACTTTAGCTCCGTTCAGTTCCATGATCATGTACGCTGTATGGGGACCAGGGTGTCTCTCCTTCTCAATGGCTTTGTTTGTTATGGCAAGCCACTCACCTGTACTCCAGGTTGTTCTGCTTTGGTGACGACAGGTCCCCCAGTCCTCTGGGAACTAACGGAAAGGCAATACGAGGATATACACACTTCCAATCCGGTAGACCCCGGGGGAAAAGGAGATGGGGACGAGAAAGAGAGACAAGATAATGAAGGCACCAGAATGTCTTGCTGGGCTGGAAAATTCTCCCTCGGAATGTTTAGGATATCACAGGGGTCAGGAATTTAAACTGCGTGCAACTCTTATTCAGAGAGATTGTTCTGTATGTTGTTACTATCAATAAAGGAAAAGAACATACATATAAGCGATCAAATGAATTGCCCCAAGTGCATTATATATTATCAATGCTGCACATTACATGTCATACCTATCATTATCAATATTTTGTGCTTCTGAATACAGTATTTTTCGTTATGACTTATGAATCTTTTCAGGCAGGAAAATAAGGAGCGACCACCAGATCTGCTGCCAGTAGGTTGCATGGGTCTCTCAGGGTGGCACAAACGTGTGCTGCAGCCCTGGGGACCCCTTTACCACCAATGTCCTGGGTAACTCTCTACCATGTACTAAGGACTTATAAGGGGGTAAAGCTTTTGCCAACTTGGGATTACCAAGTCGAACATAACAGTTTTAGGAGAGAGCACAGGCACTGGGGTCAGGGCAGCAGACTCCAGTGCACTAGCAGAGTCATAACCATCAGCATTTGGGGCAAAAAGTGGAGGTGACCATACAAAAAAGGGACACTTCCCTACATTTGGTAGTCTTCACAGGCAGCTAACCCTGCATGTGCACGCCGTCTTTTGGTGGATGTCATAGTCCAATAGCCAAGGATCACTGGAGGTTTTTGAGGTTTGCGGTAGGCAAACCACACTGGTAGTTGATGGTCCTTCCATTTGACCTGAAATCTGCCCCAAGAGTTTTCACAAAAATGATGGCACCAGTGGTTGCTTATCTTCATCTACAGGGCATCCTGGCCTTCCCCTATCTAGACGACTGGTTGTTGCATGCTGGTTCCAAACAGAGTACTCTTTGACTTCTGGAACAGACAAAGTCAGTGCTCAGCAGCCTAGGTCTGTTATTGAACCTTACCAAGTGTCACCGCCCATCAAGGGATATAGTTTTCATCAGTGCAAGATTCCGGGCGGATCTGGGAAGGGTTTTCCTGCCAGAAAAGAGGTACTATTCCCAGTTTCAGGAGAAGGGCGCTTGGGTAACAGATGCTCTTCTGACAGAGTGGCCAGGAAAGCTACTCTATGCATTTCCCCTGTTTCCATTGATCCCAAAGGTCCTGGCCAGAATTCAGCAGGAGAAGAAAGATGTTATTCTGGCGGTTCCCTTTTGGCCTCTCCATTCATGGTTCCCAATGCTTATTCATGTCCAGGGATCCTCCTTGGATTCCCCCTCTGTTTTCTTCAAATCTGTTGGTGTGGAAGTTGAAAGGTTGAGTCGGCCAAGAAGGGGTTTTCAGACACTTTGATTAGTATGCTTTAAAGTTCTAGAAGACCTTCTACCATCAAAGCTTACTCTAAACATTGGGCTTCTTTTGATAAACTGGTGTTCTAAGCATGGTCTTTCTGCACCCTCTTGTCCTATTGTTTCTGTGTTGCACTTCTTGGTGGAGGGTTTTCAGCTTAAAATTGTCATTTCTACCTTGAAAACACAATTGTGTGCAATTAAGGCTTTTAGAGAATATTCTGAACCCCAGCATGAGACTGGTGTATTAGGGTATTCAGAAGCTTTCCTATCTCTAGACCGCTTTTTCCTACTCATGCTCCATCTTGGGATCTTCCTTTGGTTCTAAGAGCCTTACAAGGTCCTCTGTTTGAGACTTTAGAATCAGTAGATTTGAATTTCTTTCTTTCAAGGTATGTTTTCTGGTGGCTATTACGTTTGCCCGTAGGGTTGGTGAACTATCACTCTTTCTCTGTCGTCCTCCTTTTCTTAGTTTATTTGACGACTTGGTAATTTTGAAAGTGGACCCATCTTTTATCCCTGAAGTTAACTCTTCCTTCCAAACTTCACAAGAGGTGATTGTTTTTGCTTTCTTTCCTTCTCCCACCTCTGAGGAGGAATTTGCTTGGCATACCCTGGATGTTAAAAGAGCAATTTCTCTTTATCTTAACAGATCACAGGAGGTCAGATGTTCTGATTATCTCTTTGTGACTTTTGGTAAAGCCAGAAGGGGAAGGAAAACCACCAAGATGGCTCGGAGCAGATGTATAAATCCACAAGCTACCAGGCGCATGAATCTGTCCTATCTTTGAGTACTGTAGAAGGCAAATATATAAGAGGCGTGGCAGCTTCTTGGACAGAACTTCAGGGAGTCTCAATTCAGGAGTTATGCAAAGTTGCCACTTGGGAACCAGACAATCCTTTTGTGAGACATTACAGATTGGAAAATATGGTTGATAATCAATTGAGTTTTGGGGTTCTGAAATCAGAAATTATTTAGATCACTCTGTGATATTTGCATATTCAGGTTACATGTGCATTACATTTAGGTGTGCATTGTAACGGTTGACTTGTCTTTTTGCTCTAGTCAAAGGCTTTTCCTTTGGTATACCTTAAATGTATTGACTGGGACGAGGACAAGGGACATAGAGGTAATGCACCGATTACTTTCCGGTAATCTTCTTCACTCTTAATCCTGACTCCCATTGTGAACTGGAGCAGCTTCTGGGTCAGCTCAATGTGTTGATGTAATAGCGCCTATGCTATTTGTTGAAAGGAGAAACACAAATTTCAGTTCCTCAGTACAGTGAGTTCCAAAAAATAATGCTGCTGTCACTAGTATTCTAGCATAAACAACAGATTGTTATTGGATATTCAAAAAATAAGAGATAGGATTGAAAATGAATAATAATATTGCTGCAAATACAGTCTGTGTCCATTCTCCAAGAAAATAAAAGTCCACGTGGTTGCTGTGTGTTTCCAGCCTCCAAGAAAATAAATGTTTACGTAGTTACTGTGTGTTTCTGACCCTGTGTCGGGGAGTAGTCACACTGCCACTGTTTATGCAATATATTTGTACAAAATTAATAAAGGAAAACATAATAAATGCAGAGAGAAATACCACCAGGAGTGAAGAGACTGGTCACATTCGAAGTCAGCAGGTTTCTGTTGTGTCAGTAGTCAGAGGCCATTTGTTAATTTGCCAATCACATGGTCACACACTTAGTTACTGCAACCCAAATATGCAAAATGTTACATCTCCTCCTTTCTTTTTGCCTTTACCTGATGATTCAATCCTGAAGTGGAGCAAGTGTAAGAAAGTATTTTGCAATTATTCACCAGTATGAGTGGCTAATTCAAGATCTGAAATGAGACTCTCTGTTACTACACTCTCATGGGGTTTAAGCCCGAAGGACAGGAAGCCTTAGAGAATATTCTGGAACTGAGTGTTGAGAAAGCAAGGACATATAGGGCCTGATTCACAAAGGGCCTCCGCATCTCTCTTGCCCAAGTGCGGAGACTCCCCCTCGACTGTGGAGGCCCTTTGTGAATCAGGGCCTGAGTGACTATGAGGTGGCTGACAAGACATTTGTTCTATGCTATCTGTCTAGTGTTAGCACAAGACTAGAATGCTATCACTTTGGATTTAGAAGTCAAGGGAAAGATAAATTGGTAGAGGACTTAATCACCAGTTTGCGAAAGTTAGCATCAAGCTGCAAGTTTGGGGAGGGTCAATGGATGAAGGGATCAGAGAGCAATTTGTTCTAACGTGTAAAAGTTACACAATTAGAGAAGTATTGTGGATGAAGGATGAACCAACACTAGAGGAAGTACTGTTAATGGCTAAGCAAGCAAAACACATGATGAAGTTTGTAGAAGAGTTGAGTGCTTAGAAGGTAGCTAAGCCAGGGAGTCAGAAAGAAAAGGTAGAGAAAGTATGTATGGTAAAAGAGCTAGATTTTAAAACTGATATTTCAGATGGGGAATTGAAGACATAGAGCAGTTGGCAGGGCATGTCCTGCATTGAACATGGTATGTAGCTGTTGTGGTTGTAAAGGTCACTTTGGTAAATGTTATAAAAGCAAAGAGAAAAGTGCAAAAACTAATGTTTCTGAGATTTATGAGAACGTTTTTTAGGTTAACAACAAGGCTACTGCTCACCCTTCAGGAACAGTGGTCATTTATGCAGTTAAAATTCACATGAAATCTGACTCACGTTCTCATTTGACAATAATATCAAACGCCACTTTTGTAAACAATGTGTTTTGTGCAAACAAAGTTGTGTAAAATGGACATCAATCAGGCAGGGGTTATTGTGGTGTTCCCATCAAAATTTTGGGGGTATTTTGAGGGTTGCATTGAAATAGAAGATAGATATGTTGTGGGAAAGGTTAATGTTTCACAAGAAGGTGATATTTTCCTTCCATGGGCTTACCAGGGGCATTTGTAAGTAAGTTTGAATCCCAACAAAACTTGTCAGGTACAAATAGAAGTTGATGTAAGTAAAAATACCTTCTTAAAGGAGTTTCAAGATTTGTTCAAAGACAAAGTGGGGTGAGTAAAGAGCTATAAGCACAAGACAAGATCTGATTGAGAAAGGGAGCTGCTGCTGCTGTTGTAGCTAAGGTAAGACGATTGCCACTTAGTAAAGAATTAGAAAAGCTGTATTCCTTAGGAGTCACCTAGCAAGTGGGGGTGACAGAGTAGTTAGCCCTCATTGTAGTGACAAATAAAGGGAATGGTGACATTCGATTGTGCATCGACTTTCATGCACTCAATAAGGAGGTAGTGATTGATAAGTTCCCAATACCGAACCTGGAAGAAATGATCACCACATTTTCTAATGCAAAATGTTTCATTACCCTAGATTTGGTTTCAGCATATCATCAAATTGATATAGATGAGGTGTCACAGAACTAACTGCATTCATAACTCTCTTTGGTGTGTATAAATTTAAAAGAAGGCCCTATGGATTGATCTTGACTGCTGCCATTTTCAAAAGAGCAATGATAATTATCTTAAAAGGTATTCCCGAATTGATGATGTACCAATACATAGGTCGACTGTAAAAGCACATGGTGAAAGGGTATGCGATGTGTTACGTTGAAAGTGGGTAAGTGTGCATTTAGAACTAAAAAAAGTTAAGTGCCTGGGTTATAGAATCATCAGTGAAGGTAGCTACCCTCCCAAAAACTGTGATCAATTCACTGAGATTGACTGTGAACAAGAAAGAATTCTTTTTCCTGGATGTGACTGAGTATTATGGTAAGTTCATGATGGTTTATTCTAGCAAAACAACTAAGATTATTATTGCAGATTTAGGTGTTGGGAAAGAAAGTAGAATTTGTGAGGGATCGGGAAAGCAAGAGGGAGTTTTCCAGTGTTAAGTTAAAATTGAACCAAGCTCCATGCTTACAAGCATTTGTTCAGGGCTAGATAACCAAAGTAGTTTGTGATGCCAATGCCAAAGGTTTGGGAACACTGTTAGTGCAGCAAGGAAGTAGTGAAGAAAAACTCATAGCATAGGCGTCAAGAGAGCTCAGAACCCAGATTATATTTATCCTCTTATCAAACGTGAATTCTTAGCTATATATTGTGCACTTAATAGATTCTGACATTTTGTTGTGTGGAATAAGATTTTGAATTCAGACAGATCATAAAACTTTAGTTGAGAGTTTGCAAAGAAAGGCTTACTATGCATATCATCTTGCATACATAGATGGGTGATTGGTCTACAGGAGTTCTCGTTTGTGATGGAGTGCATCCCAGGAGCAAGTAGTAATTCTGCAGATTGCCTGTCAAGATTAGTGAAAGAGGAGAACAATGTCATGAGTGAAGATTGTGAATTGGAGAAAGAGAGCATTAATGTGTGTGAGGTTACACAAGGTCCAAAAAACACAAAAGAGGGGTTTGAGGGGAAATTGGGAGGTCCAGAACATTGCCCTTTACTATTAGAAATAACACATAATTGTATATGCTGTTCGGTTAAACAATCTACACTTTGCTGGTTTTGATTAAAAAAAGTTGGTCAAACAGAATAAGCATTCCTTATAGGTTGCACAAGCCCTCACCCACCGAAGTGGCATGCTTCATTATCAGGCCGTGGTCATCTCTGGGCGGTTGCTGCAATGCAAGTAGACTTATGCCCTGCAACTAGCTCTTAGGAGGGGTGTGGTAGATTGGAAAGAAGAGGTTAAAATTGGCTATTAGTTGCCATATGTTCACTGTTTATTTGTTTTTATTTCAAATAATTTTTATTGGCATTTTATTTTTAAGTACATAACTGGTACAATGCAATTGTCACAGCATAGCACAATCTGTATACAAAACATATGTTCGAGAGAATTGCTAAGAAGCGGTACAGTACTGTGAAATATTGCAGTCAATATAGGTAGGCCACATATGTGTGGACAACAAAGAGAAAAATCAATGATACCTACAGTAGAGGTGACGAGGAACATTTTAGAAAATTTTCATTGGATGGAAAGTCATTGAGACAGCAAAGGATGCCAAAAGGAGAAGAGCATTTCTAAACAATAACATAACTGGGTGAAAAATAAAGGGAAAAACTAAAACAGTGGGTGCACTCGTTCATAGTGATGGGATAGCGTAACACAAGTGTCACAGAGCCAGCCAGGATTAGCAGGGGCAAATAGAGGAGAGTGGGGGAGAGTGAAGGAGAAGGATACGGTCTGCGCATGTTTTTAAGGGGTGGATGAGGTGGCCGAAGTCCTCTCGCTGAACTTTTCCAGGAGGGCGTCCCATGTCAATGGGATGGGGTATTTACGGAGACCCTTCACCTCTTCCCTGCACAGCAATGCACTCTCGGCCTCAACCCATGCCAACATAGAGAGTACCCACGCGGACGCCACTGGAGGGTTCACAGCTTTCCATTTCTGGGTTATCAGGCTCATCGCCAGAAGGAGGGCTAGGTCAGCAAATTGCATTACCGCTTTATGTTTTTGGGTGCCCCGGTGAAGTCCCAGTATGCATACCTCCCATGTATAAGAAAGGACAGCTCCCATGCAATGTGCTAAGTGTGTTGTGACATCGTGCCAGTATATGGCCAATGAGGGACAGGACCAGAGCAGGTGAACTATACCTATGTCTAGTTTCAGGCAACGGGGGTAGGTAGCATCGCCAAAATGTTCACTGGTTGTTGTTGCAGGAAACTGACCTGGATTCCCATCACAAACAGGAGGTTGTGGTGTGCTTAGTTTCCATAGATTTCCTGTATTTGCCCCCTACCTCACACGTCTCTAAAAAGTATATAAACCCTGGTGCCCATGAACCACGGATTCACCCAAGGTGAAATACCATCACACAAAAGATCACCCAATATGCCTAGATGAACACCGGTGCAGGGTACAGAGCAAACAGACAAAAACTGTGTATACAGGTTGATGAGTTTCCCCTTGTGTAGCCACTGGCCACTCACCTGAGCAGCCACAGCTCTCTTGAGCTGTGGCAGGACTGTCAGCCTCGGTCGGTGGCAACCACCAGTACTCTGACCAGGCGGCGTTCTCCTTCTTCTACCCACTTTACGTCTCTCCTCTGTCTCGCATCTCCTCCTCTCTGCTCCATGTCTCTCAGCTATCTCCTGTCTCCTTCTCACATCTTTCCCTCACTTTTTACTTCCTGTTCTACGCCCTCTTCTCCCTCCTGTGAGCTGTATTCCTTTGTTAGTCTTTTCTCTTTTTTTCATGACCTCCCTTTGCATTCCTCTTCCAGTCATTCTTGTCCCTTTTCCCTTTCTAGGATTCCTGTCCAGCCGGGGAGTTCCAACACTAAATCGCCGGCTGTTTCTTTAGGTGAGTGAACATCTCCACTCCCAGCCCTTTCACAGTGTTAAGGATGTTCCGGTTAAAGTTAGTGATTTGGTTAAAATCAATGCTCCCACTGGTTGTTTGGACTGGGAGATATCCACAAAATCATTGAGGAAAGTCACGCTTTTAAAGAATGCTTTAACAGCCAAAGATTGAAGAATTAGAACCAAGCTGATGTGCTATGCCAAGATTCTTTGTTGTCTGGTAAAGAGGGTATGCTCGCTTGAAAAGAAGTGGAGAGTGATAGTTGTATTTTAAATTGCACTTTAAAATGCGGGTGATGTGCAGTTATAGACATTGACATGTTTTCTTTTTCTCTGCTTGTGCACTAAGAAGCCTTCAATGTGATCTTCAGTATCATATTAATTGTACGATTATGGTCTTGCGTGCACTGTATTATTTAAATGCATTATTTTCTGTTCATGTTTCTGGAGAGTACAGATTTTCACCTGTATACAATTTAAGGCCATTTCCTTTGGCTTAACGGAGGTGCTGTTTATATTTTTGAATGTGCTTTTGTTTTCTGTTGTAGGACATAATATAGGATTATTGAATAGATGTAGAGCAAGAATAATTTTACCATCTGATGTGTTTTTAGTAGTATTATTGGATAGCTCAATGTAACTTTTAATGTCGAATCAAAGTGACTGCATGGTTTCGCCGTCTAAAAGTGTATAAAAACTCACCATTTGGGAGACAAGCCAGAGATTTCCTCTTGCTCCCTTAGAGTCAGACCTCACGTCAAGCCTTTCATTGATCTGAACTTAGAATATTTTTCATGTTCTTTCTCTCCTGACTTTATTGAATAGTCCTTATGACAAATGCTCTTCAATTCTTATTCTCTTTTGTGTTAGACCATAAACTGTTTCTGGCTGTTGAATAAATTAGGGCTCAGCTTCCACTGTCAATGTCAATTTACATTTATTAGTATTTTTGAGTATTTGAAGTGATTGACTAACCATTGCCTTTTGCCTTCTGTAATGACTTCTTAAATCTTCAATAAATCTTCATGGTTTGTACTTTGAAACTTGTCTTGTGTGCATTTATAGTGCGATTTATCGGCGTTTACATGATTTTATGATTAGGGCTCTCTTCTTTAAAAACTCACACATTGCTCTAATCCATCAATCAGCTCTTTTGATGTAAAAAGCGCTGACAGCTTTTGGTAGCAGAGGATGGTTACGAAATGGGCTAGTTAAACAAACTTTTTTCTTTATTTTTTTTTTATTTTGGGTGTAGTTCGTCCATACAGTAAATGCATACAATACATATAATAATAATAATTAAAAAAAATAACACCAACATGTTAACGATTATTTGCACAATACCAATCATCTAATCAATATAAAATTTCTAAATCATGATCATCCTGCTTGTTCCCCATGTCAAACACAGAATGCATAGAGTATGAGAATAATCTACATAACCCCTTGTTTTATACATTCAAGATTCAAACATCCAATAAGAAATGGCACAATAAAAACACACATTTAATCGAGCAATTCCCATACTTTCTTAAACTTCCTATATGACCCAGACCTTAATGCATATTTTTTTCCTACGCTTTAATTTTATTTAATTTTGAATGAAAGTGTTGAAAGGTCGGGATTTCATCTGTTCGCCACCTTTGAAGAATTAAAGATCTTGCTAGCAACATCACTATGTACATTCGTTTTTTTTAAATACATCTACTGCTAAATCAGGTGAGTATACAAAAACTGATGTCTGTATATCTAACGTATGCTGTACTTTCAGTTTGTTAACACAGTACTGGTTCATTTCTCCCCGGAATCCACTTACCCTTGGGCAACTCCATACAATGTGTGTCCAATTCCCACCTCCCTCCATACTGCAATGAAAGCACTTTGCCGGGATCTGGGGATTTATTTTATGAAGAAAGCCCAGGGTTCTATATAAGAGCCATTTAGTATAATATTGCATCCACCTTAAATTAGCTGCTTTTAAAAGGAAGAAGTTAAATTTATTTATCTGATCCCAGGCTGCAGGAGTTATTTCAAGCCCTTCTTTTAAATGCCAATTTTTTTGCACTTTCGTATAAGGATTCACTGCTTTGTTGCTGCGTAGTAACGAAGCCCAGCTGCTGATTGTTTTACGAGTTTGAGGGTTTGATATCAACTTCACTAACTCCCTCATCTCCATTATACGAATGGGATTCAGCTTCTGCAAAAAATGTTTTATCCTAATAAACGACCATTGCATAATTGTTTTACAATGTTTAATATTGGGCTCTATTTCATTACAACTTTTCCAATTTGTATCTATAAAAATCCCCTTTTTCAACACAGCCCTGATTCCACCATTTGAGCATTTCGGTCTTATCCAGCAACAGGTCTACCCCTATATAAATATCCGATAGTAATGTTGCTGCATTAAGATTGTCGATTGCGTAACAACGATACATCTGGTGTTTGCGCTTAAAATTCCATTGAAGGGTTTTGTACCTAACTTTTTTTTTTTTTTTCGTTAAACGCATGAAATTAATAATCTCATATTCTTGAGAAATTAAATCCCCCAAAAGAGATCTTACCTATTAACATTTAAGGACTTGGTTGATCTGTATATGGTATGCGCAAAGTTTGCAAAATAATATTCCTTTAAATTAGGGAGGGCTATACCGCCTTCATTGCTTGGTCTCGATAAAATATCTATAGAAAGTCTTGGTGTCTTATTTGCCCAAAGAAAAGTAGAAAATAGACCTTGCATTTCCTCAAAAAATGTCATTTGTATTGCGTTTGGGATAGCGAGGAATAAAAAATTACCCAAAGGTAAAATCATCATGCGGATAAGGGCAGCCCGACCTAATATTGAAATGGGCATGACATTCCATTTACCAAACAGGCTTTTAATTTTATTTATTAGAGGAACATAATTTAACGTATACAGGTCATTGACGTTTGCAGACACATATGCACCCAGATATCTCTTGGGTCTGGCATTGACCAGATGGCGAAATTCTGTTAACAGAGTGTCCGAGTTTGCATTGCAGATCAGGATTTCTGTCTTGGATTTATTTATTTTATACCCTCCTATTTGCTGATAATCATGGAAAATATCAAATATTCGCTTTTGAACTTCTAGGTCAGGTTTTAAAAATAAGGCAATATCAACCGCGTATAGTTTAATATTGGACATTCCCGGGAGAGGAGCTGTTGAGCTGTTAATAGGGCGTATTGCTATTGCCAAGGGTTTGATAAACAAGCGAAAAGAATCGGAGATAGCGGACAACCTTGTCTCGTGCCTCTGCTAACTTTGCAGTCACCAATCTTATTCCCATTGATAATAATTTGCACTGATGCCCCTTTATAGAACTGAGAGATTACACAAATAAATTTATCATGAAAACCAAATTCTTTTAAAATGTAAAAAAGACTTACCCAGCAGACCAAATCGAAAGCCTTCTCGATTATTTTTCAATTGCGTTGGAAAGAATTTTTTCTTTTACTCGAAAGTCAGCAAAGTTCACTAAGATGGTACGGGGATATTTTGCAATCGTTGGGAGCTGGAAAGGTACTCTATGGGCTCTGGTATTCGTTAAATCCCCTTCTAATTCTGGCACTGCTTTCCTCAGTAGAGATTCAACCCATTCTCGCACACGAGCTCCTTCGACTGCTTCCGGAACACCTACTAGCCGTAGATTAGACCTTCTTTTATAATTTTCCAAGTCCTGTAGCTTGGATTCCAGAGCCTCTGTATTTTGTCTGATTTGTGATATTTCCTGCTCAAAAGTCATTGCCTTATCCTCAAGACTTGATACACGTTCTTCTGCTTCGGTTTGGCGTTCTGGAATTTTACCCATAGAATCCTCGATTTGTGATAGCCTAAGATGCATTGAAGCGATTTCCTGTGTTTGTATTGCCAGTAGCTCTTTAATCTCTGACAAGATCAATTTAAACATATTTTGAACCATTGGATTGGATTCTTTTCCATTCTCTGATTACTGGAGAGCTTCACCATTACTATCAGTGGCTATGAATACCAGTGAAGATTGAGCTATTGGCTCTTCAGTCCGATCTAACTGGGGTGCAGGTCGACACGGTCCCACATGAGAGATTTCTTGACAGACTACGGAATCTGGGCATGGGTGGGACTGCACTGGCCTGGATGACCTCTTTCCTGGAAAATAGATTGCAGGACATTTGGATGCCCCCTTTTTAATCTCCCATGCCTCACATGAATGTAGGAGTACCCCAGGGCTCCATTCTTAGCCCCACACTCTTTAATATAAACTTGTCACCTCTTGCACCTTTAGTAGAGAAGGAGGGTGCTAATATTATCTTTTACGCTGATGACACACAACTGATTTTTACCTGTGAAAAAGGAGCCGACTTTGATGGAGACAAAATCAGATCTTGTCTCACAAAGGTATTTAACTGGCTCAAAATAAATAGGCTGAAATGCAATCCGGGTAAAACAGAGGTTGTGTTCTTTGGCCAACCTGCAGTGTGTAATTGGAGTACATGGTGGCAGGATGAGTTGTCCCCTCCCCTTTCAGCCCAGGAGAAGGCCAAAAATCTGGGCATTGTCATTGACAATGCCCTTTCTATGGGTCCACAGGTTCAAACATTGATCGGCTCCTGTTTCGGTACACTCCGTATGCTAAAGAAAATTCCTGCCATTACTGTCATTGGTCAGTAGGAAGACTGTGATACAAGCCTTGGTGACATCAAAACTAGATTACGCCAATAACCTGTACCTAGGCCTGCCTGACTACCTTATTCAGCGCCTGCAAGTGGTGCAAAACACTGCGGCTAAGGCAATCCTGAGACCGAAGCCCAGATCCCATATGACTCCCATCCTGAAGTCCCTGCATTGGTTGCGTATGCAGGATAGGATCAAATTCAAAGCCATGGTGATCCTTTTCAAAGCACTCCACGGCATAGGTCCAAACTATCTTAATAAGTGTGTTAATCGCTACAATCCAACAAGGTCCTTAAGATCTTCCAATGCTGATCTCGTCCGCACCCCCAAAATTCACCTGGCTCGTATGGGGGGCAGATCTTTTAGGTTCCTTGGCGCACAAGCATGGAACAGTCTGCTGGCTAAGCTTAGAGCCCCTGCGGACCTTCCAACTTTCAAGAAACACCTAAAAACCTGGCTTTTCAAGAATTAATATATGCTTCAGTGATCTGCCAACTGTCCTCTCTCAGCGCCAGGACACTCTGGTCTGAGTAGCTGTGCGCTATACTAAATCCGCTCATTCATTCATTCATTCAGGAGGCGGCAGGGCCTGAATTAACGTTGAATCTAATGGCTGGCTAGAGGTAACTGTGGCTATCGTTGCCAAATGTGATCTTGAAAACAGAGGGTACTGCTTCCAACAGGCGGGAGTGGAGAAGGATTCTGCGGTGAACTATTTCTGAGGAGCCCCTACTCCTGTGTTAATATCTTCATCCTCAACTCTCATTTCACAGAGACTCCCCACCCCTGTGTTCTTGTGGCTTCTAGCATCGACTCTTGACTGTCACCATCCCCAGTCTCAGGCAGAACCTCCTGTACATTCGGGGTCTGTGTTATTTATGTGGCTAGCAGCTGCTGCACTTTCAGATCCATTCTTTGTTGTACGTTGCGTAAAACACAAGTGTTACCCGATGTTTTCTCCAGACCTGCCTTATTACGTAGTCTTTGAACAGAAATTAGCTGATTGCCCGACAGGTTACCAGACAGAGAGCTTGTATTTGTGCGCTTTGACTTGAATGTGCGCATACTGCTGGAATCTTCCTTTTTTCCCACCTTTCGCCTCTCTTTTTCTTTTTTTTCCCCTTTCTCCTTCCACTTTTCCCCACAGGTCAGAGTCACCATTACTTATAATAGCCTCTAATTCGTTTGCAGCATGAAACCTTGTTTTACATTTAACTTATCTTCGGTGCTTTCTAAAAGGGCGTTGTAAAACTTTCACAAATGGCTGATTAATCTTTATAGATACTCCCAATGCGCCTTCATCTCCACAGCAGCCAGTCAGCCATCCTTACTTGCTGCGGCCCCTGTAGCAAGCGTATATTCAGCTGCATATCAATGTCTCAGGACCGAGAATTGGCTGGGCTTTCTGAGGGAGAGGGACAAGGAATTCGCACAGCACGGCTCCCTGTGCTTGTACGACCTTACCTTCACCTGCCTGCGGCTGCGCCGATATACTCCTGCTTTAAAATCTTCCACTTTGGGCTTTCATGCGGCCGGGGCGATCTCTCACGAAATGCCGCCGCTGCCCCTCCATAAGCTGCTGCGAGGATCTGCTCTGGAGTAAGCTCTATTCCGGCGCATTGGGCCAAACCGCCCCTCGATATGAGCTTTCGCCATCTAGTAGTTATTTTTCCTCGCCACTGGGTCGGCTGCCATTGAGCTCCAAACCTCTGCCTTCACTTCCATGCATTCTGAATGATTCACATGAATTGCTGAAATTGTTTTAAATTATATATTGAAATTTTATGTTTTGATGTGGTCTTTGTTTTTGGGTTCTTGGATTCAAAGTAATCCAAGATCTTGAGCTAAAAATATTTGCATTGTCGGCTGAAGGCTTGTGTCAACATGTCAAAGGTGGTTTTCGTCAATGAGTCCTTTCTGGGCTAACTGTGGGGCATATTATCAACGGCTTTCCCCAGGGCGATAAGAATTCCAGAGATAGCGAGGTTATCGCCGTTTTGCAGGGAACATCGCTGGTTTTCCAGCGATGTTCCCTGCAAACGGCGATAACCTTGCTGATACGACCCTGTGGTCGTATCAGCATAATCCATCCCCTATGTCTAACATAGGTAAGTCAGGATTTTAGCAGGCGTTAGATTTTGGCGAAAACGGCCGTTTTCGCCAAAATCTAACGTCTGCTAAATCTATGGGCTGCCTTGTTAATATCGCGATGTGAACATCAGCGATATTTTCAAGGCAGTCCATCCGAGGTACGCTCAGTGACGCCCACTTTGCATCTCATTAGAGATGCAAAGGGGAGCGTCGGGAAAAGGGTGCTAACATGCGATTATGCATGTTAGCACCCTCTTGTTGATAGGGCGATAGTTTTATCTCCGTTTTTCTGGCTTTTAAAGCCAGAAAAACGGAGATATAACCCTTGTAGATATGCCCCTTAGTTTGAACAAATTAGGGTTGTGCTGTTCATTTCTCTGTGCACAGGAAATAGACACACAGACTTGAGGGAAACTTTCTGCTTGCCGGAGATTTATCTCAGTGTGGTTGTAGTTTAGATTAAGGTTTTTCCCTGGTTTTGTGGTGAGTTTGATTTCTTCCCATATTCCGGTAGGTAGACAAAGTTTCTTTGTATTTGACTTGAGTTTCAAGTCTTGATTTAAAATTGAATCGTGATTGGTTAGTTGCTTGTGTTGCTCAAACTAACTTGAATGAAGAAAGGTTCCACTTTAAAAAAGTCTGCAGCTCTTACTTGAGAGGGAGATAAAGTTCCACCTAAAGGATCATCTGCCCAGGAAATGTTGATAAATCTATGTCCTCATACTTGTCTATGGCTCTGTGAATAGCAAAAGATCACTGCTGATGATAAACATATGAAATTTCCTTTGAAGGATCCTTTTAACATGAGAAAGATTGAATATCTGAGGTGTTCTGTATATGAGGCAAAACCGCAGCCTAGACCAGCAAAGTTTGAGGCATTGAATGAATGGGATTTTGGGCAAATGATAACGTGCCTGAGAAAATGTTGAAAAGTCAGATTAGAAAAGCAATAAGTCATTGGATAGATGCTGGAAGGAGAATGGAAAAGAAAGCATGCTGAGAGGATATGGTAGAAATAGTAAGAGTGTTTCCAGTGATTGATAAAGAAAAAGACAAAAAGAAAGCAACAAATATTAAAGTAAAAATGAGATAGAGAAAGAGGTTAAAGAATCTCTTTCTAGTGATTCTGATGAGGAGCATGGGTTTGTTAAATTCAAGACCGCCGCCATGTAATGATGATCAAAGTTGGTAAGTACAGGAGAGAGGAGTGGCAGAGCAGAGTCCTGTTTTGCCAGGACCTTGTACTAGTGCAGTAGTGGTATCAGCATTGAGAGAGCCAGTAGAAATTGATATTGTTAGACTGAAAAATCGAATTGGGAGAAATGGTTAATGGTACTAATGAAATATAATGCTGCCCAATAATTAAGAAGAGTTGAGATATTTAAGTTAGGAAGCAGCAAGGCATTCATGTGATGTATATTACAAACTTGAAGAATTAGCGTATTAACTTTGAGTGGTTTTGTATAAAAAGAGATTATGCAGAAATTAAAGGATATGAGGGATGAAGCAGATAAACTGCTGAATCCCTTCTTGACACATAAAACTGATTTTTGACACCTTTTAAAAGAAAATGACAAACGTGCACAGTTAGCGCTCATTATACGTTGAAGAGTCTTGAGAAATAAGTAGTTACTGCATTCTAAAAGCATGCAGAAGAGAGTAGACGAAAAATTGCTCGTTTGAATAACATAGGTTCGTGCTTACAATTACTAAGATTTCATGGTGTATTCTTTTAACGTGGAATAACAATGTGAAAATGATGACTCACATGTTGTGGAAGTTTCATTAACCAGTCTCCTTTTGAATAATGAAGAATCAAAATTTGCCTAGCTTAGTAACGGTAAGTTTCAATTCTATTAAGGACACGGAGGCGAGGATTATGCTTTTCTTTCTCCGCTCTTTATTCTTATACAAACTCACAGCAGCCCAGAAAAGCCAAAAAAATGCTTATATCCCAGAAACACAGGGAAAAACGCATTTGACAAGAAAAATATGAAACTTCCAGAGTGATCAAACTACAACTCCCATCAGTCCATATGGGTAATCTGCAATACAAGTCCTTCTATAGTGTCCATGAAGGCTAGATAGGGCGTCCATCTTGTGCCATCCTCCTCTTTCTTCGCGCGAGTCACGCCATCTCATTACTGGTCCTGTTTTGAACCGTCGTTCCCTAAAAGAAAACCAACAGCGTAAGCGTTCCGAAGGTAAGATATAAAGCTCTAACATGACAGTGTCAAGAAAAAACACTACATCATTTGTAGCAATGCACAACTCTCCCAGGTAAATTGAGAAACTTGATTACTTACTTCAGTACGGGCGGGTTCGCACCCGAAGGTGTTCTGGGAGGGATAATCCTCGCCTCCGTGTCCTTAATAGAATTGAAACTTACCGTTACTAAGCTAGGCAAATTTCGATTCTATGTCAGGACCGGAGGCTCCGATTATGCTAGTTTAAAGCTTACTTACCACCAAGTGCGCGACGTCCACAACTGGTTTAAAATAAAACCTCTTAAAGGTGGAGTCCGAGGACCAATCCGCGGCGCGCATCAAGTCCTCCAAGCGAGCTCCCAGAGAAAAAGCCTTAGAAGCCATAGCACCTCTGGTAGAGTGAGCTCCAAACAGCTTAGTGTCAATACCTGCCTCCTGCATGACCCATCGCACCCACCTGGCTATGGTGGGGGAGGAGACCGCTTTGTGTGGTTTTTTTAAGGCAATGAGTAGTTGTCATTCGCCCGGAGGACGAAATTCCGAAGTCATGTCTTCGTATGCCTTAAGGCACTGAACAACACACAGCTTGGGGACATCTGAAAAAGCTGGGTACGAAATCGTTCTTGATGCAGATTTTGTACGTCGACCCACGGTAAAAGTAACCCCTTCCGGGGAAAAAACCCTCGCCGAGATGTCTAATGCTCGGACATCAGAAACTCTACGACAAGATACCAAACACAGAAGCATGGCCAGCTTGGCCGAAAGTTCTTTCAAAGAAAGGTATTTGTTAGGTTGCCACGACAGGAAAAGATTCAGAACGATATTGACGTCCCAAAGGACAGAGTAACGTGGCTAACGAAAGTCGAATACCCCTTAAGAGTCTACAAACAAAAGGATGATCTCCAACCGGAGCTCCCTCTACCGGGTAGTGAGCCGCCGAAATTGCTGAACGCACTGCGTTAATAGTGCGGTACGCCAGGCCGTCAGTTGCCAATTCCGCTAAAAAATTCAGAATGGGAACGACGCCTGCGACCAGGGGATCCAAGTCCCGTCGAAGACACCAACGCACCCACCTAGTCCATGCGGACCGATAACGCTTTGCGGTGCTGTCTGCCCAGGACTTGGATAAGAGGTCTTCAGCTGGTCTCGAAAGGCCTGGGAGCGACCAGCGTCGCTGGAAAGCCGCCATGCCATGAGGCGGAGAGAACTCTGAACAATTAGGTGATGTTGCTCCCCGTTCGGATTGAGAAGAAGGTGAGGAAACAGGGGGAGTAGGATTGGAGAATCCCAAGAAAGTTTCAGAAGAACCGGAAACCAAACTTGGGACCTCCAGAGTGGTGTCACCACCACCAACTCTACCTTCTGACGGCGTAGTTGGGCCGCCGTCCGCACCACCATCGAGAAGGGGGGAAACGCATAGCCCTTCTCCTGACTCCAATCCTGGAGGAACGCATCCGTGGTGTCCGCGAGGGGATCCAGTCTCCAGCTGAAAAACCGCGGGAGCTGGTGATCCAGGCGGGACGCAAACAGGTCTACCGAGAAAGGTCCCCATAGGTAGTCCAGCCATTGGAAAACCTGAACGTCCATCTTCCACTGGCTGGAGTCCCTTAGGTGCCTGGAGTGCCAATCTGCTATCTGATTGGCTTGACCCAGTAAGTACTCCGCTGTCACGGAAATATGGTGGGCCAGACAGTAATCCCAAAACTCTTTTGCCAGGTTCGCCAGAGCTCGGGAACGCGGACCACCCAGATGGTTGACGTATCGGACCGCTGAGACGTTGTCCATTTTCAACAGAACACATGACCGCACCGTGTCTCTGGTCCAGCAACGTACTGCGAAGGACCCCGCCAGAAGTTCCAAACAGTTGATGTGCAATTTCTGTTCATCTGACGACCAGGCGCCGCCTGTGGAGAATTCCCCTCAACGGGCGCCCCACCCCGACCTGCTGGCGTCAGATTCTATCACGAGGTCTGGGACCGACCCGAAGATTGCTCGACCGTTCCAGGCCTCCATATGGGTAAGCCACCAGGACATCTCCTCTTTTACTTCCGCCGAGAGAGAAACCGTCTGGTCGTAGGACATGCCTCTCCGGAGATGGTGCGCCTTGAGGCGTTGTAGGGCTCAATAGTGAAGGGGTCCCGGGAAGATTGCCTGGATGGAAGAGGAGAGGAGCCCCACCACCCTGGCAATCTGGCGGAGGGAGGTGTGAGACTTGGCTATTGTCTGTCACAGTACATGCCGAATCTTGGCCATCTTTCGCGACGGAAGACTTAAAGATGAACGGAGGGAGTCTACGACAAACCCGAGAAACACCACACTCTGAGACGGTGTGAGAACTGACTTGTCTCTGTTGATGACAAAACCCAATCCTTGTAAAAGGGAAATTGTCTGCTGAAGTTGAAGAATCAACTTCTCGGGACATTGGGCCATCAGTAAGATGTCGTCCAGGTAGACAATCATCCGGATACCCTGACTCCGAAGGAACTCCACCGCTGGGTGAAGCACCTTCGTGAAACACCAGGGGGCCGATGAAAGCCCGAATGGAAGGGCAGTAAATTCGAATACCTGATCTCTCCAGATGAATTGTAGAAACCGACGGTGCGGAGGGTGAATGGGCACTACAAGGTACGCGTCCTTGAGGTCCAACTGGACCATCCAATCATTCGGGAGGAGAACGTCTCGGAGGAGGTGAATTCCCTCCATCTTGAAATGACGGTAAATCAACCACCCGTTGAATTCTTTGAGATAGATTACCGGACGTCTGCCTCCATCGGTTTTATCCACGAGAAAAATGTTGCTGAGAAAACCCGAAGGATGTCGAGTGGATCGACAAATGGCCCCTTTGCGGAGCAGTTCCGAGACCTCTTCGTCGATCAGCTGAGCATCGGGCGCTGAAAAGGTTAAAGGGCGCGGAGCCCCTGATTGGCGTGGATGATCGTAAAACTCTATGTGGAAACCGCGAATGGTTTGTAAGACCCACGCGTCTGTTGTAATCTCTGCCCAAACTTCTTGAAAGGCCGCTAGCCGGCCGCCAATTTGAACCTGCTCTGCAGGGATAACACTTACCGTTGGAATTACCGTTGCCGGCGTTATTCTTAAAGCCGCCTCGGCCTCTGAACCGCTGCCCTCTGGTGGGGTAGAAATTTGTGTAGTTGGCGGTGGTGTTGTATTGACCCCGCCCGGAGCCTTGACCCTTACGGGCAAATTGCTGAATGCCACGGCCGGTCGCGCGGCCCCTACCGCGACCGGCCGCTTGAGAGAAACGAGGCTGGAAGACCCTTTTTATGTTGGACTGGGCCTTGTCCAGGGAGGTAAAGGTGGCCACAAATTTACCTAGTTCCTTAACAAAGGGGTCTCCGAAGAGACCCCCTTGCGCCACAGCACTTGCCTCCGAGGAGGTCAAATCTCCCAATTTAGGGTCCAACTTGATTAGGAGAGACTGCCGGCGCTCGGTCGATAGGGCGCAATTGGTGTTCCCTAAGAAGATGACAACCCTTTGCGCCCAGTTCGACAGGACGTCGGGGGATATGGCGGAGCCTGTCACCTTCGCTTCCTCCGCCATATCAAGGATCTTTGTGATAGGCCCTATTGCATCTAGCAATTTATCCTGGCAGGAACGCCAGGAGCGGTCGATGCCCTTGCGAGGGTCCTTCATGTATTTCGCTAGGAAGGTGGCCATTTTAGAATCTAATTCTGGTGTTAAGGCCACCTTCCCCTCCAATGTGGGTCTTGGGCATTCCCCTCGCAGACACCCTCTCGCTTCCTTTTCCAAGGGTTTGCGGAGGCGTCACGCCACGAACTTCGCCACTTTGTCCCCAGGCGTCCAGGCTGCGGACCGTGGATGGATGATTTCATCCGGGTCTAGCATGCCCGAGCTGTCCTGCGGTAACTCGGAGGCAGAGCCGGATGGGCGCCAAGAACGCGACGACCCCTCATCATCCGTGTCTGCCGGTGACTCCCCGACGGGGGATGGGGGAATGTACCCATAGACACCGAAGGGTCCGAGGCCGGCAGCGGGTGGGACAGTCGCCTTCACCAAAAAAGCGTTACGCAGGCGTTCAAAGGCGTCCCTGTCCACCCCCTGCGCCCCTTCCGGGTCCCCTTCTCTGCAGGGTCTTTTAGGAGTCGGGGGGCCCTCTCCAGGTGTGGGAGTGGGAACATCGACCGGTGTCCCTAAATGGGCCTGCGCCAACTTTGCGCACTCCAGCACAATACGGTTGGACAGGCGCTCCTCCATTGGACCCACCACTTCGGTGACGCACCGGTAAATTGAGTTGTCCACCGCGTCGAAGAACTCATCGTCATAGGGGAGGTATTGATGAGTTTCTTCCTCCTCATAGTAGCCGCCCTGCTCCATGTTAAAGGCAAGCAGTGGCTGAGAAACCCACGCTGATTGTGACAGGTCAAGTCAAATATAAAATCAGGGTGTCACAGGGGTTGAAACCTCCAATGATTTATTATAAGGCTGGGGGACCCAGAGCAGTTTGTGGGCAGACCAAAGGACAGCTAGGATTTTTGGGCTGGTAGAACCAGCAATAAAGGCAGCACAAGCCTCTAAGCGCGCTGACCCTCAGCAAGAGACCGGGTCCAAACCGCCAGCCAGCGCGCTACCACAAATATATATAATTAGTGCTAAACTGCCCTCAGGCGATTCACGCGGTTATCACCGCTATACAGACCCCAGCAGGGCGTTCAAGAAAATGATTCGGGGCTAGTACAGACCCAAAACTGGCGTTTTTGGTGAGGCGGTAGGGGGCAAGGCTCCGGCGCGTTCAACTCCCCAGCGCGGCTCCTCTCTGTGAGGAAAACCGCGCCGCGGAGCATCGAGACGCCACAGCTCCCCCTAGCGGTTGCTATACGCACCGCCAATGAATCTGGGCGACCGCGAAAGGAACGGAGAACGTTCCCGCGGTCGTATGGGGCTCTGAGGAAAAAACAACCAAATCAGCGAGAATGTCGGCAATACATTGTTTGCGCTAAAGCCCCCAATACAATTACAATGCTAGCAACATGCAGGCAAGTTCAATAACGAATATATAAAAATACAGGCAAATCAACTTAACTGGCTGCGAAGCAGCGAAGAAAGAGGAAGATGGCACAAGATGGATTCCCTATCTAGCCTTCATGGACACTATAGAAGGACTTGTATTGCAGATTACCCATATGGACTGATGGGAGTTGTAGTAAGATTACTCTGGAAGTTTCATATTTTTCTTGTCAAATGCGTTTTTCCCTGTGTTTCTGGGATATAAGCATTTTTTTGGCTTTTCTAGGCTGCTGTGAGTTTGTATAAGAATAAAGAGCGGAGAAAGAAAAGCATAATCGGAGCCTCCGGTCCTGACATAGAATTAACAGGACTAAATGTAAATTAGATAACTTTATGAATGATTATTGAAGAGTTGTTTTAATGCTATTCTTGCTCATGAAAAGTGTGCACCAACCGAGAAGAAGAAATGCTGCTGCACGTTAATGCTAAATCCAAATTCACTGAATTTCAGAGAATGATCTTCACACATGTACTAATGAGAGTTACTAGCAACGATTTAGTTACCTCACATTTTGAAATGATTTTACATGCTGGTACCTTTGAAATGTAGTAATGAACCTTAGTTACATGTGCAAATTGCAATGGAAATAAAATGCTTTATAGGTAACAAAGATTTCAGAAAGAATGTAAGGTTTTAAAAACTTTAGAACGCAATATGTATTTCCATTTATTTACATTGTGTATTTCATGAATTAAAATTCAATTTAGGCCTGCATTTGTTTTGCTCTTGCTCAATTTACCTCCTAAATTTACTGATAAAATCTAACTATTTAAAAATCCTGTTTCTGTCTGTCTATGACTAGTCTCCCTTAATTAATTGTGTATTCCAATAGTATTAATGAGAGATGGAAAGTCTGATATAGAGGTCTCTAGTTAACAGATCCTAATGCTACTATTTTGCATAGCTTTAACTGAATAACTTGTTTGTATGATTTTAGCCTGACTGAATTTCTTCAGGAGATTCGGTTTAGCTGTAATAATCCTGTACCTGTATAGTGTAGTATTGAGAGTCATATACATGAATCTAATTACAAGCTTGTAAGTCAGTTACCCAATTCCTGGTCCTCATTGGATAACTGGATTGGATCGCCTATATCCGACCCCTTTTGGCATGGTTCAAGATCCATCGGAGGATCAAGTAAATGACTCTGAGGTGTAGTGCCAGGAAATACAAGGTCAAAGTAAATGGGCCCAGTGGCGCTACAGCATGATTGACAGTGAAACACAAGAAACAGAGTATACTAGTTTGAGAATAAATGTGAGAGAAGTATTATAACTCATAAATATGGAGAATTTGAAAGGATGCAGAAAATAAAGGAGAAAAGCAAGAAAGACGAAAAAGAATAGAGAACTAATTTTAGTGATTTTGTATGTGGAGTAGTTGTGGGTATCCATTGAGTGAGATACATGGAGGTGCATGTGTTCATGTGCCTTGGACAAAATCTAATCTCCTCCCATTTACAAAGAATATTCAAAAGCTTAGAAAAGAACAAGACAAGTGGTATACAGAGGTAGAAAGAATTGTGACAATTTTAAATGTTCTGTGGATAGATTTTACTTTGCTGTTTGAGATTATTATTCCTAAAGATTTGTAGTTGGAGTGCAAGGCAGTCATCGTAAATTGGCCACATGAAGAACCTCCAAGGATTTTACCTGTGAATGGTCCATTTTCTATTGTAATGAAGACATATAAATTAGTGATTGAACATTTGAAGTCTAAAGTTACCCAAAAGGCAACAAACTGTTTGAAAATTTGGAGGGCAACACAGGAGCCTAAAGAACCAGTGCATGCATATTATGAGAGATTGATGCAGACTTATAGATAATGCAGCGGAGTTGACGACCCTGCAAAAGAAGGTACTAGTGGATTCTTTTCAGCTTTCATGTTGGGTTTGCAACCAGAGATTACTTCTCATATTCATCAGAGTGAGATGTATTGGCAAGCAAAATCTCTTGATGAGATTTTCAAGTCAGCCCAGTATTGTAGTGATTTTTTTAATACGAAACAGAAGAAGATTCAGGAATAGTTTATGGTGACACAGACAACGCATTTTCAAAATGATGGCAGGAAAGGGATCCTTTAGCAATTGTCAAATCCTGGTTTTGATTCTTGTTGTTTTGTTTCAGGTGTAAATTTGGAAATGCAAGGTGTTGGTATGCAGATTAATGATTTTCAATTTGTGCAGAATGAGCGATATTTCCACAGGTTGTTTCTTAAGGGAGAGGTTTTGTCAGCAATTTAATCTGGCTAATGCTTCCATTAATGTACAGAAAATACTATGCTCGCCATTTTTGCTAGAAGTTTATCCACAAGAAATGGGAGTGTACATTTAATCCAGAATAGGGCAAAATGAGTTGCAAATGGCTTCCCTGATGCGACAAAACTGTAATCAGATGGCACACAATGGGTTAGCTCAGTCAGCTGCCAAAGCCCAACTGGCCCTGGTGCAAAACATGCTAAATCAAAGACACTTGAATGGAAACTTGCCTTCAGCCCCTGCGATGAATTATAATGTGCAAAATAAGATGCAGGATTTTCAACAGAATTCTGGTTTTCAGCAAACTTCTTCAGTGATGAGTAATATTTTGCCTCAAATTGTACCAACACTCAGAGTCCCTAACCAACTAAGTCAAATGCAGGCACAATGGTTGTACCTTAGGGGGGAGGAGGATTGCATGCTTGTTGCAGCCCTAGAGTTAGACTGGGGTGGTCCAAATGTAGATGGTGAGGTGACTGACCATCCAGGATAATTTCTGATCAATACAGGTGGTACCTGCTCCACGGCTAGACTGATGGAGGTTCCCAACCTATCCCTCTTGTTTAAAGAATCCCAAGTTATATATATCTCCAATAAGTAGATTAATAATGAGTCGAAAATGTCCCTGTGAAAATTGGATCTATAGAAAATGACTATCAATTTGTAATTTGTGGCACAAGTCCAGTTAATTTGTTAGGTCATGATCTTTTGCCCAAAATGAATTGCTCAATCTGTTGTAAGCCAAACAGTGTAGCAATTAAAAGACAGGACAAAGATCTAGATTATAAATCAAGATTGAGGTTATTCCCAGTTCTAACAAAAGACGATTTACCTCCTGATTTAAGAAACACAGTGGAAGAGGAGGTGTGGGACTTTATAAGAAAAGAAATTGGTTTAATAAAAGGTGTAGACCAGTACAGATCAAGGTGAAACCTAATGCAGTGTAGTCTTGTACTCCTCAGTACAAGCTTACTTGTGAGGTAGAAAAGGAAGTGGCATCTGTCATTGAGAAAATGATGGCGCAAGGCAATTCAAAAGAAGTGCTAGAAAGTCCTTGTGAGTCTCTGATCATGAGAATTAAGAATCCAAGAGGAAAATGGAGGATAGTGCAGGACCTACACAAAATTAATAATATTGTAGTTCTATACTGTCCCATGGTACCAAATTCAGCTGTCATATTGTTGCAAATCCTTTCTGACGCGGAGTTGTGCACCATAATTGATTTGTGCCAGGATTCTTTTCCATTCCTCTTCATGAGGATGGCCAGTATCTCCTTGCATTCCGATTTTTAAATAGAGTTATGGTTTGCTGTCGAATCCCACAGGACTATACAGAAAGTCCATCAATCTTCTCACAAATTCTAAAGAAAGATTTGTAGTGTTGGTGCAATACATAGATGACCTGAAGTCTCATCCAAAACAAGAGAGGACTGCAAACTTGGTACGATTGCACCTCTGAATCATCTTGCAGGGCATGGCCATAAATGGTCCCAGACAAAATTGCTGTATTGCCAGAAAGAAGTTATTTACTCGGGTCACAAATTTGAGAAAGGAGTGAGAAAGGTAGCCACAGAACGCATCTCTATGATTCTGAAAACGACCCAGAAAGAAGTGAGGATGTTTTTGGGAATAGTTGGTTACTGTTGTCAGTTGTTCCGAGACATTTCCCTACAGACTTCACAGAGACTTACTCACAGTGATGTGAGTGATCAGGTGTCCTTGGATGAAAACTGAATGAATACCTTCCAAGAGATCACACAAAGTCTCTGTAGTGCACTCGCTCTCGCAATGCCTAATTGTGAAAAAATATTTTTATTTATTATTCTATGAGAGAGAAGGATGCTCATTTTCAGTACTTACTCAGCAACATAAAGGAGCAAAGAGGCCAGTGGCTTTCTTCTCATCTACATTATAACCTGGAACCGCTGCACTTCAGGGCTGCACGAGGAGCATCGCTCTTACCTGTCTTGCCATTCAGCAGAGTGAAGGGATTGAGATGGGTTATGCACTTATAGTGTTAGCCCCTCATTCAGTTGAGATTTTGCTGACTAGTTCTTGGACTCAGCTTTTAACAAGCAGTCACTTACCGAGGTATGAGCAGACCCTTCTTATGACTGAAAACATTTCAATCATACGTTGTAATACACTGAATCCCACTCTTTCCAAACATACTCTTGCCAATTCCTGATGGGGAAGATTCCCAATGATGGAGATAATGATTGTGACAATGACTGTGCCAATGTAACAGAATTGTGTACTAAACCAAGACCAGATATGCAAGATGTACCACTCAAATTTGCTGATTTATTTGTAGATCGTTCTTGTCTGAGAGCCCACCAAGAAGTTTTGAGAGCAACATATACAGTTTTCACAATAGCATACATTGTTAAAACATCTGTGATTGCATAATTTTTCACCTGTTTTGTTTAAAAATCTGAAGTTTTACTTGCCTGTGACTGTCTCATTTTACCTGTTGAAATGTTGTCTTTGCAGTCCAAAATCTGTTGTATTTGCAAAATTGCCTGTGATTACCTGATTTTCTCTCCTAGTTTCTCTCTAGATCTGTGCTCAGACCTGTGTGTTAAGCAATCCAACCCCAGCTCCCATTTTGTCTTAGCAAGTGAGTGAAACCAGATTAAACTCCCTCCTCCCCCTTAGAAGCAGAGATATTATACATCAGAGGCAGAACAGAGGGTCCTCTGAGACTGCAGTAATCTGCTGTCAGTTGTTTAAACTGTGTTTGGAAAGGGATTGTCACACTCATTTTTTGTCTAGGAGAGTGAGTTGTTTAAGTGTTTGAAATAAAGTATTGTTAGAGGGCAAAGTTTTTTAGGCCCTTACCTGCAGAACTCTAGAGTGTGGATAGAGCCTGTCTGTCTCCTAGGAGAATCTGAATTGAGGAGCAGCTTCCATTCCCCTGTCCAGCAAACATTCTCTGAGATCGCAGGCACCTTATATATGCTGCTATTGAAAGCTACATGTCTGTACTGATTGGTGGCTGTAAGTGGTGTTTCTATTGGATTAGGGTTAGTGTTCTCGTTGGTCGAGTATTTGAGGCTGCTAATTGGTTCCTGGGTCAATGATTCTATTGATGTAGGGTTTAGGGTTAGTGATCTGATTGGTGGATAGGTTTAGGGTTTCTGATTGGTTCCTGGGGTTAATGTTTCTATTAGACATAGGACTTCCTGCATGATTGGCTACAGGGACCAAAGTTGGGCTAGGGTTGGGACTAGGGCTGCGGCTAGGCTTTGTTTGGACGTCAGGCTTAGGGTTTCCTGCATGATTGGTTGCCAGGACTAGGGTTGGGACTGGGGTTAGGATTAGGGCTGGGGGTAGGCTTTCTATTGGACGTAGGGCTTAAGGTTTCACGCCTGATTGGCTGCTGGGACTAGGGCTGTGATTGGCTACACTTGGCTGGTGTCCTATTGGTTCTCGGGCTTAGGGCTAGTGTTGTGATTGGTTAGGGCTAGGGTTCCCATTGGCCGAATGGGTCATCTGATCACTAGGGCTATTTAAGGCCAGGGTTCAGAGCGTCTCAGCCGGGGCGTCGAGGCTAAGCGCAGAGAGGACAAGGGCAGCTGCATGTCTGAGCCTGTTCGAGACTGATCGCGACTAGGGCCAGAAATGCTAACCAATTTTATATACACCAGCACCCACCCTACCACATCTACAATCACAACCAGAGTAACACACTCACAGCACCTGCACTCTACTCATTTACTGCAAACTAACCCAAGACAAAGTTCAGTGTCTCGGCACCCACTACACAACTCCAGAAATGAAACCTATAGACCCTTCTATCCCAGTTGCCAGACATTTGCACCATCACCTACAAACAATACACCACTCTGTCCTATACCACTAACCAATCCACTCATCACTAACAAAACCCAATACCACACCATACTTAACTATATCCCATCCAGACACACACTCCCTGCTCAAATTACTCCTAACAGACCCCTTTTTGTCACTATCAAACCTATACTCAGCCTTCTATCATTTCTTCGACAACATCCTCCACTTCTTTCTACCACAATAACACAACCGCACAACACTTACACTCCACTGCACCACACACATTACCTCTTGCAGCAATAAAATCTAACACAAACACTCTTAACTCTAGTTCATCCCCTCCTACACACAACATGCACTCTACCCACAAACACATCACCACCCCCATTTACCAACACTGAGAACACACCTACTCAAAGCCCACAAAATACTGCTAGTTCTTCTACAAAACAAAGTCACACTATCACCAAAGCACGTTCTCTAAACTGTCTACTAATAAATGCTTGATCGCTCTATAAAAACAAACATCAGATCTACGACCGTCTCACTGACACAAAACCTGACATACTATTCATAACTGAATCATGGTTGGTAGATGATATGGCTCCAGTCCTGCATGAAGCCGTTCCTCTAGCTATCATGCAAAATCGTATAGCAAAAGAGGAGGTGGCCTAGCTGTTGTGTTCAGGCAAACATTACATATCACTAAAGCTGACGATGTCTCTATACAAGGTTGTGAGGCCCTTTTCACCAGATGCAATCCTACACCACCTTCTTCCTCTAACTTCCTGCTCCTTTACAGACCTCCACCTAGCAATGCAACACTCCCAGACACACTTCTAGACATGTTTTGAAACCTGATAACACTACACTCCAACCTATGCATTCTGGGTGACCTCAACATTTGGTTTGACAAACCCAATGTGCCCCATCCGAAAACAATAATCACTGGCCTAGACGCACTGAACCTGCATCAGATCATCCACAAACCCAAACACATCGCCGGACACATCCTAGATGTCATTTTTGCTAAAACAGAACAAGTTACCTTTAAAACGATGACTCCATCACATGGTCAGACTGCCATTTGCTTGCTTTCCACCATAAAACAACACAAAGCGACGCATCTAAAACCACCTTACATGCATCCACCTATCGACCGTGGAACAAACTCAATTTTGAACACTTAGAAACACAACTAACATCCAGCACAGCTATAGACACAATAAATTCTGCTAAAAAACTATTTGGGTGGCTACAGAAACTTTTGATATCCTAATATCACTGAAAACAACACAACAGAACAAAAGAAAACAGGCACCTTGGAGAAATACAGAGATAAAAGAGATAAAACAACAAATTAGAAAGCTGCAACGTGCCTGGCTCAAAACAAACACGAATCAAGACTAACTTTGCCTACAAAAACTTAACAGATTATACAAGTCAGCTATCAAAAATGCTAAGAAAACGAACTATTCAGACAGAATTCAAAATGCTGAATGTGCAAATAAAGAATTCTATAGAAATTCTCAATGAATTTCGCAAACCAAATTGCCTACAAGGAGCTCATCCCGTTACTGAATTCATATTTCCCTATACTAACTTCCCTTCCCTCCACCAAACCCTTTCCTACGTCTAGAAACTCCCCCCAAAAAATAAAAAATGTCTAGACCCTTCCCTCTTTTATCCCTCCACTATTCCTTTTCAATCCAAATAACAGACCAACATGTCCACCACTCAAATTAATTGCTTATTTCCCTATACTAATTCCCACTAATCCTGTTTGGGTTCTGGAGCAGCGTGCTACTCACCGAAAAGCACTTCAACACCTCATCACGGATAACAAGTGCTATATAAATGCAAACCTTTTCCCTCTTCTATCCCTCCACTACCCTTCTCAATCCAAATAGCTGACTAACATATCCACCACTCAAATTACTTTCAGATTTCACTATACTAATTGACCACTAATCCTTTATGGGTTCCGGAGTAGCGTGCTACTGACAGAAAAAGAGGTTCAACGGCTCGTCAGGGGTAGGTAGCGCTACATAATTGCAATTAAAATACAATACAATACTTCTGTAATGTAACCTCAGCAGAAGTAGCAGAATTGATAGCCATCACAAGAGTATGCTTTGTGGCCAGTGCATTTAGTGCTACAATCTACACAGATAGACAATATGGTTTCGAAGTGGTCCATGCTTTTGGCCTGGTGTGGTCACAATGGGGTTTCTTGACATCTTTTGGCAATTCAATTAGGAACGGGCCAGGAAATTTTAGATTTGTTGTATGCGCTTCAGTTACCTAAGGTAGTTGCTGTTTTGAAATATGCCCCACATAACAGATAACATGATTACACTTGGCAACGGATATATTGATGGAGTTGCAAAATACTGTGCTCTTATGTCCAGTATATTAGAATCAAATGGAGACTGTATTCCCTAAAAACAGAATTATTAAATTATTTCATAACTACAACAATGCAAATGTTAGAGAAATTGAACATTTTGTAAAATAAAGTGTCAGATGATGAAAAAGAACCGTGGGTTTTAGCAGGCTGTGCCATGGATGAGAATGGCACATGCAAATCACCTGATAATAAATTTGTCTTAACGGATTGTTATCTACACTATATGGTGAGATACATGTTGGGTGTGATGGCATGTCTCGAACTTTTAGAAAGTTTTGGTTTAATCCTCATTTCAGAGCTGCGGCTGGTTTTTGTCAGTGTTGTGTTACTTATCAGCAATTAAATGTTGGCAAAAGACTGCTGTGAATTTAGGTCATATTCTATTCAGTCTGAGGGACCGTTTACTAGACTGCAAATTGACTATGTGGGGATGCCTATGTGCAATGGATTGTGTTACATTTTGTTGAGTGTTTATCTTTTCTCTAGGTGGATTGAAGTCTGTCTAACTCTGATATGTGGTTCTCTGACCTTGGCTAAGCTCCTGTTGAGGGAATTCATCACTAGATTTTGTTCACCGATTTCTTTGGAATCAGATAAGGGAACTTACTTTAAGAGTGAGTTAATGAAAATTTTGTATCCTGCACTTAAAGTTTGTCAGAAATGTTATTGTAATTATTGACCAGTAGCATCCAAACTTGTTGGAAGAGTCAATGGTACTCTCAAGTCAAAGTTGTGTAAAATTTGTAACTTGACATCACAGAAGTAGCCAGATGTTTTACCTTTGGCTCTAATGAGAATGGGAAGCACCCCAATAAAGTGGCGGGTCTCTCTCCACATGATATTCTTATGGGGCAAGTAATGTGAGTTCCTGTTTTTACTTCTGCCACAGTTGTAAACATTTCTGATGGCTTTGTAGTGGATTACTGCAAGGGATGGCTGTTTTGGTACGCTCTATCTCTCACCAGGTGAAGTTGAGTACACCATCAACAAATAAGGAGCCCTGCCATGACATGGAACCAGGTGACTGGATCATAGCGAAAATAACTTGAGGAAGAGCTGCCTTGATGTGAGGTGGTATAGACCCCACCAAGTTATCCTTGTGATGACTACTGCTGCGAAGTATGCATGCTTGTCATAGTGAATCATCATCTTTCACAAGAAGAGACTGCAGATGAATAACTGGTGACACCAACCATTTATTCACAGTGCCAAACTCAAGAAAATCAGAGAGCAAAAATCAGAAAGCAGAAGTTTGAGTTTTAAAGACCCCCCCCAGAGAAAGTCAAACTGATCCAGATGGAAACTGCACAGATCAAGTGTCAAGTGAAGATGAAGTTGCAGTAGTTGTCAAAAGTGGGTCCAAAGATAAAAGCTGGCTCCAAGATGGTTTACCTGAGAACCTGAGAGAGAGGAAAAGAGTACCAAAAAAAGTCACAGATTAGAAGCAGTTGAAGAAGAGATTGAAATAGAAACAGGGCAGGCAGGATCAGATATGAGTGACAAAGACAGCAAACACTGGTCAGAAGATATACAAGAGCAAGTAGTATATAGCATCGGAATGGTTGTATTTAGTGAAGATCCAACCAGAACAGAGAGACATTGACTCGAAAGACAATGGGTTTATTTTTGAAGAACAACTGTGAGCTTAGTGTGAAAAAAGACTGAAGAAAAACAACATTAAATACTATTTTAGAGAGATCTGAAAATTTCAGTTTTGGGTTTTTGCATTTTTCAAAGTGCTTACACTAGTTCTTTAGTTAGAGTCTGATTTCTTTATCTTTTTAAGAAGATTACTTTTTTTGTACTTTGCCTTAGGCATCCAGTCGAAGGTAGTGGATTTCTTGTGAATATTTCTTGAACTAATCCTCTTATTGCTGGTGACATATTGACATTTTGAAGGCTTTTGAAGTTTTTGAGTTTTTTTGTACCATATTAGTAGTTTAGAATTTAAAACTTTTAAAAGATCTTTTCAGAAAGGAGTAATGGTTGAAATGAAAAAGAGCGGTTATTTAGGGTTAAGGGTATTTTCTATAATATTTTGACTGATAATCTTGGTTGTTAATGATGGTTAATCTTCACTCTTCAGTTGGATATTCCTCACCTAAATCGGAAATTGAATTGTATAGTCGTACTAACAATTCTAAGGATAAGAAGCCTGATTATACTGTGCCTATAAATGAATATAATGAGAACACTTATGCTAGCTTGTTGAATGAATATTTAGTCACAATGAACATTTCTAATTGTTAAGTTTGCACATACATGCCTGATTCTGTCTCAGAGGTGTGACCTGCAATCAGTAACCCCTTTCCTACACTGTCTCTTGCAGTATATTGAAATACATTTTTGATGATTAAGGTTTTCTGGAAATAAGTGATGTAGATATAGATTTTCCATTAGAAAGATTGCCTAAAATTGAGGGTTTTGGTTCTATTGCAGAACTTGTAAAAGTAGTTAAGCCTATTAGTACATCAAACAACAGGGATGTGTGTAAATTCAGTGATATTGAACAGAATTTTATTAGAGAATTTTATGAGAGAAGAGTGAAGATTAATAGAAAGTTGGATGAAGTGAAAGAGATTAAATTGCAAGAAGAGGCTAAAAAGTGATTAAAAGTTGAAAAATACATCATAGACTTAGAACTGAGCAGGAGAGAAAAAGAGGCGATGTGTATCATGTTTTGAAATTCAGACAGTGTTGTGCGTCTGCTCCTGATAATAGCAGGCTTATTAATCACAGTTCTAATAAGATAAGTAGCGGTTCATTTGAGGCATATACTCTTGAAGAAATTGGTGCTTGGGAAATGGTTGGTTTGTGATGTAGTGTGGTTGGAGATGGGATTTAAAATATTGGTAAATGGTTTGGTGATGTGAGTAGTGGAATGTTCAAAAGGGTCTTAGCACCACTAATGATAACATTGTGTGTAATAGGTTTAATACTTACTCTTAAGTTCTTTTGAGTAATATTTTGTAGAAAAGGGTTTTAACTGCGTGTCTAAAAAGGAAGAAATGACAAATGGGAAGAGGGGAAAAGGGACAAATACACAATAGAAGACATTAAATCCAAGATCTATGATGAATAGCGGGAATTGGAGAATTCCAGGTGAAAGAAACAAAGAATGAATCATGAAATGGTTTAGCAGTGTGGTTTTGTGATGATGGTTATCATCAGAGTGAGGAAGTTGTGGAAGCAAATTCCGCAACTCATTATATTGTACTTTTAATATAACCTTATAGCCTGCCGTAGTGGGCTAAACCAGCCATTAAAGGCCCGAGCCGAAGACGAGGGCTTTATCAAGGGAGCTGCCCTTTAATGGCCGGTATAGCCCAGCTACGGAGGGCTATAATACTATTAGAAGATTCCACCACTAGAGGGCAGAATGTTCTAACAAATTAAACAAAGGCCTCAGTGAGCCGAGGCTTCATGAGGCCTTTGTTCACAGCAACAACTGGTAACGACAATATTTTTCATGTCTCTTCTTCTTGCCTCCATTGAGTAGTCCACATGACAAATGCTCTTTGACTCTTATTTTCTGGCTATTGATTAAAATAGAGCTGAGCTTCCACTGCCAATGGATATTTATTAGCATTTTTGAACATTTGAATTGATTGACTAACCGTTGCTTTTTGCCTTCTGTAATGATTTCTTAAATAAACCTCCATGGTTTGTACTTTGAACCTTGTCTCCTGTGGATTTCTAGTGTGATTTCATGATTTTATGTTTAGGGCTCTTGTCTTTAAAGACTCCCACGTAGCCCTGATCCATCAATTGGCCAATTTGATGTAAAAAGTGCTGATACAGGTTTGCAAAAAGGGCGATCATGTTGATGTCGAAGGAACCATGTTGCCTTGTTTGGAGGGTGACTATCATTGAAAAGAGCCTAAATAGAAGGCACCTTCCAAATAAGAGCAAGATGACATGTATGAGATTGTATATGCAGATGTGCAGCGTAATATATGTTATTTGTTACCATTACTGCATGTGGGAAAGGGCCATAATGCACAAGAGGTGAAGCCTTGAGTGGGTCATGATAGTCCTTTCCTCCCACAATAAAGCCACATCTGCTCAATGAGCCTCTGAGGTTGAATGATGGTTAATGACCCCTAACTGGTAAACAAAGATGGAAAGGTGTTGTGTTTGAGGTAAAAATCAAGCTTCAGGCTTCAATAAAAGTTCTTAAGGTTTATTAAATACATCGTATATCAACACTATTAAACAACAGGACTGCACCCTCCAGTTTCTGCTTGCCCACTGCCCTACAAGACATTCTGCATTTCAGAACATAAGATAATGACATCAATGTGTTCCGGACAACCCGATCAACTCAGCTCACAACATATTCCTCCATCTGCCCATGAAAAGGGAGCACATCAAGAATGTAATGCATAATTGCACAACAAGGCAATAATAAAAAAATCTCTAGAAGAAAAACATATAAGCAAAATAGTACTGTAAAAAAATAATTGAGATCGCGACAATAATCAGAGAACTACAAAAGAGAACGAAAGCAATAAATGTAATTATACTTCTAAATATATCCACTGTACCTATCAATAAAATAAATATGAGAAAACACATGTGCAGGAATTGTCTTTCATCTGTCCAGTTTCTTTTTTGTTCCTCACTGGACGGGCACTACTTTGAACATTAGTTAGACCTTGTTCTGTAGAGGCATGGCCAACCAATGCGTCATCTGGGCAACCATCACAGAGGCCAGATTCCTGCATGGCTTTTGCCAGTCGTGACATACTCCAAACATCACCTGATTCCATAACTACCACATTCCTCTTGACCTCCTTGATCTCGTTGGAACCCATACAATGTGCAGTTCCTTTCTTCACAAATCTTGTTTTGTCATCCACCCTACATCACCCACATTCCACTTCTTTCCTTTGCATCTGTGATAGCAATAAAACCGATTCTTCTACCTCTTTTTACGTTCTCTCACTATCTCATTTATACCAGCAGTCTCTGAATGACTCAATTTATTACCCAAGGTAAACTAACCATCCTGGAATTAACTTCAACCCTGCTTTCCTTCCCTTCAAACTCTCAAATGATGAAACACCTGTGACAGAGTGAGGTGTGGTCCTATAGGCCCACACTGTATCTCTCTCAAAGCTACTGCCAAAGGCACTCTTCACTGCAATGCTCTCTGCACACACCTTTCCACCATCTTCTTCATAACCTCTTCTAGGCCATTGGTTTGATGAAGATAGAGTGCAGTGAGCTGATATGAAATTGATAAACCATGGAAAATCTCTTTCATTTCCCGTGAGACAAATTCTGTCATATTATTAGGCACAATGATCTTTGGACACCGTCCCTGGCAAACTCCTCCATCAAAAATGCAATCACATTTCAGGATGTTAGTATACAGAGACATTTAGTTACTACCCACTTTGTATGTTAATCTACCATGTCTGTTACAAAGCTTTTCTAACAGTGTGGAAGTTCAAAAGATCCAACAATATCCATCCCCAAGTTCTGCCATGGTTCTTCAAGGACCCGCATTGGCAATAAAGGTGCTTGCCTTATCATCGTACTTTTCTCCGCCTGGGCATAAAAACAAATATTCCTTTACATCTTCCTCAACCATCTTATCCATGCCACGTCATACGTACTATTCTCTCAACCTTGCTTTGATCAAGTTCCTTGCTAGGTAATCATCATGTGCCAGGTTTACCAACTTTTCTCTTTCATCCTCCGGCACTCTTACATAGCATATATCTACAACACATAAGTCGTCTTCAAATGAATTAATCTGTTTATCAGTATTGGTGAGACTCTTAATATTGGGCCAACCTCTATCTACATATTTCCTGAACTTTTCACACAACAAATCCTTCTCTTACACTCCTCTTCCTTCAAGGTATCACAGTTGACCCATAGTACTTTCAACACTTTCTCCTTATCACCACTACCGGTAACTGGTAGTCTGGAGAGACAATCTGCATCTCTACTCCTGGAACCCGTCAAGTGCTGTGCTTCAAAGTTAAACTCTCTGATTCCCTCCATTCACCTGCTAATTCTAAGTGTGGCATGCTCATTACCCCTACAGGAAAATACAAGAGCTAGTGGTTTGTGATCACTTTGAACAATAAAAGGCAATACCATAAATAATACTTCAAATGTTGGATTGCCCATGTGCACTCAAGTGCTTCCCGCATCATCACTGGGTAATGTGTTTCTGCCCCTTAAATGTTCATGAGGCAAAAGCTACACCTTTGATTTAATCATTTTCCACCTGAACCAAGACAGCCTGTAGACCTTTCTAGATTGCAGCCGTTGTTAAAATTGTTTTCTTGGGCGCATCAAATTGACCCAAGGTGGGCATCTTACTTAACTGCAGATTTACTTGCTCAAAAGCTTTGGAACATTCTGGGGACCATACATATTTCTCCCCTTCTTCACACGTAGCCCCATAGGATGAACCAATGAAGCAAAATTCTTTATGACCTTTGATTAATACTGAGAAAAGACCATAATTGATCCTTATCCTCAGGTGTGGGTGCTTTAACGATTGACTCTGTAAAATCTGTCATTGGACGTATTCCTTCTCCTGAGATAATATGGCCCAGGTGTGTAACTGTACCATCCTTGTATTGGCATTTTTCTCTTTTACTTTTGGAAGCAAGCTGCTGCTGAGGCTATGATAAATGACATTACGATAAAACGGAATGCACCCAGTGGTGTCACAAATGATGCCAAGAAGACAGGTCCATTACACAGAAAACCTGTGCTCCCCTGAACACGGATAACTCCTCCTCAATATTGAGCAAGGGTTGCCTATCTACTCAGATGCACTTGTTAACGTTGCGTAGGTCCACAGACATGTGGATATTCTCCCCTCCATCCTTGGGTGCTGAATCAATCAATCAATCAATCAATCAATCAGGGGTTTGTTAAAGCGCGACTACTCACCCGTAAGGGTCTCAAGGCGCTAGGGGGGGGGGGGGGGGTGTGTGCAGGTTCCATCCATCAAGGAGGGGGTCTGTCGAAGAGCCAGGTTTTGAGGTTTCTTGCGAAGATGGGGAGCGATGTTGTCTGTCTGAGGTGGAGCGGAAGGGCGTTCCATGCTTTGGCCGCGAGGAAGGAGAAGGAGCGGCCTCCCGATCTGGTCTTTCTGGTGCGGGGGACCACGGCGTAGGAGAGCTGGGCTGATTGTAGGGTCCTTTGGGGTGCGTGGAATTTGAGTCGGCTGTTCAGGTATGCTGGTCCGGTGCCGTGGAGGGCCTTGTGTGCGTGGGTGAGCCTCTTGAAGGTGATTCTCGCCTCGACAGGGAGCCAGTGGAGTGTGCGCAGGTGCTGGGAGATGTGGCAGTGTTTTGGCAGGTTGAGGACCAGTCTTGCGGCGGTGTTCTGGATGTTCTGTAGCTTGTGGGTGAGGTTTTTGTCTATTCCGGCGTAGAGTGCGTTGCCGTAGTCGAGTCTGCTGGTGACCAGGGCGTCAGTGACGGTCTTTCGGTGTTCGAGGGGATCCATTTGAAGGTCTTACGAAGGAGGCGGAGGGTGTGGAAGCAGGAAGACGAGACAGAGCTGATCTGGCGGTCCATTTTGAGCTCGGAGTCCAGGATGATTCCCAGGTTGCGTGCGTGGTCCGTGGGGGTTGGCGGGTTTCCGAGGGCGGGGGGCCACCAGGTGTCGCTCCAGGCATCGGGGTTTGGGCCCATGATGAGTACTTCTGTTTTGTTGGTGTTTAGTTGTAGGCAGCTGTTTTTCATCCATTTGGCGACGGCTTCCATGCCTTCTCGAAAGTTGCGTCTGGCGGTGTTGGGCTCGTTGGATAGGGAGAGGATGAGCTGGGTGTCGTCTGCGTATGACACGATGTTGAGTCCGTAGGTTCTGACGATGGGGGCGAGTGGAGCCATGTAGACGTTGAAGAGCGTCGGGTTGAGGGAGGAGCCCTGGGGGACTCCGCAGGTGGTAGGTGTGGGGTCCGAGAGGAAAGGGGGAGTCTGACCCGCTGCGTCCTGCCGGAGAGGAAGGAGCGGATCCAGTCGAGGGCCTTGTCCTGGATTCCTGCGTCGTAGAGTCTGCATATTAGGGTGCGGTGGGAGACTGTGTCAAACGCCGCTGATAGGTCGAGGAGGATGAGGGCTACTGTTTCTCCTTTGTCCAGTAGGGTGCGGATGTCGTCTGTTGCGGCGAGGAGGGCGGTTTCCGTACTGTGGTTTTTTCTGAAGCCGGATTGGGAGGAGTCGAGGATGTTGTGTTCTTCAATGGATGTGGCGAGTTGGCTGTTGATGGCTTTCTCGATGACTTTCACTGGGAACGGGAGCAGGGAGATGGGTCTGTAGTTTTTGAGGTCGGTGGGGTCCGCTGAGGGTTTCTTTAGGAGGGGGTTGACCTCGGCGTGTTTCCAGTCGTCGGGGAACGAGGCGGTCGCCAGGGAGCGGTTGATGGTGTGGCGGAGCATGGGTGCGATGGTGTCGGCGGCTCTGTTGAATATTGTGGTGGGGGCAGGGGTCCGTGGGGGCCCCTGAGTGGATTGACTTCATTGTCTTCAGTGTGTCTTCGGTGGTGAGGGCTGTCCAGTCGTCAATCGCTGGTTTCCGGGTGTCGGGGGTGGTTGGTGAGGGTTCAGTGTGTTGGTTGCCTTCGTCGAAGTTGTCGTAGATGCTCTTGATTTTGTGGTGGAAAAAGGTGCTGAGTTTGTCGCAGAGGTCTTTTGAGGGAGGGATGTTGGTAGACTCGCTAGTGGGTTGGGCGAACTCCTTGATGATGCTGAAGAGTTCCTTGCTGTTGTGTGCGTGGGTGGAGATTCTGTCTTCAATCGCTTTTTCCTCGTTTCTCTGATGAGTTGATGGTGGGCGTTGGTGGCGGCTCTGAAATTGTCGTGGGCTTCTGTGGATTTGGTGTTCCTCCAGGCCTTTTCGAGGCGGCGGCATGTGCTTCTGGACTCTCGAAGTTCGGTGGTAAACCATCTGGCTTTCTTGGCGCGGGTATTGTTGTTTTTCTTGAGGGGGCTATGGTGTTGGTGCTGTCCGAGATCCATCTATGCAGGGTTCGGGCTGCGGTGTTGGGGTCGTCATTTTCCGCGATGGTTGGGGTGGAGTTGTTGAGTGAGGAGGTGAGCTGGTCGTCGGTGATTTTGGTCCAGTTTCTTCGTGGCAGCAGGTGCTGGTGTCTGTGGATGGTGGGTGTTCTGAAGGTGAAGTGGACGCAACGATGGTCGGTCCATGGGAGTTCGGTGGTGTGGCTGAAGGTGATGGAGTTTCCTGTAGTGAAGAGGGGGTCGAGGGTGTGTCCTGCTGAGTGCGTGGGCTCGGTCACGATCTGGCGCAGTCCAATGTTGTGGAGGTTGTCCAGGAGGGATGTGGTGTTGGGGTCCAGTTGGTTGTCGAGGTGGAAGTTGAGGTCTCCCAGCAGGGTGTAGTTGGTGGATGCGATGGCCTGCGGGGAGATAATGTCCGTGATGGAGTTGGCGAAGGGTCCGCGGGGTCCAGGGGTCGGTAGATGAGGGTTCCTCGGAGGGTGGCGGTGGGGCTGGCCAGTATCTTGAAGTGAAGGTGTTCCATCAGTTCTGTGGGCTCGTCAGGGAGTGTGCTCAGGCGGAGGCTGGATTTGTGGACAATGGCGATTCCTCCTCCTGGGCGGGTGGGGCGGTCCTTCCTGGAGATCTTGTATCCTTGGGGGATGGCGATGGCGATGTCCGGTCCCGAGGTGGTGTTGGTCCAGGTTTCGGTGAAGAACGCTACGTCCGGGGTGGTGCTGTCGAGGAGGTCCCAGATTTCTGTGGCGTGTTTGTGGAGGGATCGGACGTTGAGGAGGTTGCATTGCAGGGTCTTCGGTTCGGTTGTGTTCTTGTGGGCGGGTTGTGCTGGATCCGTGTTCTTGGCGGTGCTGCAGGTGTGCCGGGCAGCGGTGACAGCTGAAGGGTCCGTGGGAGTCGGCTGGTGATGCTAGCTTGCAGTTGTTGTTGCGGCCTGGGTTGAGTACGTGGAGTGCTGCTGGGTCGTAGCGTTGGTGGGGCAGAGGTCCAGGGTTCCTGGAGCTGGTCGCGGTCGGCTCGCAGACGGGCGCAGACGGGCTTGCCTTTGACGCGCCTTCGGCCGCCATTAAGTAGGGGTCGGGGAGGGCTGGACAGCTGGGAGGCGGGAGCGGGGAGGGAGCTGGATTGGGCCGGTCGCGCTGGGGGGAGGGGCCGCGGGGGCAGCAGCGGCGGGGAAAGGTAAAGGGAGGAAATAAGGGATAAAGAAAAAAGGGAAAATAGGCAGAAATAAGGCACAAAAGAGCAGAGATGCAGAAAGGTGAAAGATAAAAGAGGGTAGAAAAACGAGTGAAAACTAGTGAAAGGGCAGAGCGAGAGGAAGGGAAAATGAGCAGAAATAAGGCACAAAAGAGCAGAGATGCAGAAAAGTGCAGAAAGGTGAAAGATAAAAGAGGGTAGAAAAACGAGTGAAAACTAGTGAAAGGGCAGAGCGAGAGGAAGGGAAAATGAGCAGAAATAAGGCACAAAAGAGCAGAGATGCAGAAAAGTGCAGAAAGGTGAAAGATAAAAGAGGGTAGAAAAACGAGTGAAAACAAGTGAAAGGGCAGAGCGAGAGGAAGGGAAAATGAGCAGAAATAAGGCACAAAAGAGCAGAGATGCAGAAAAGTGCAGAAAGGTGAAAGATAAAAAAGGGTAGAAAAACGAGTGAAAGAGCAGAGTTAGAGGAAGGAGACAGAGGTCCACTGGACCACCAGGGATGAGGCGCAGGGAAACCTGCGGGTGGAGGAGGGCCTCGATCACCAACACTCGAGAGTGCAGGGGCAGGGGCAGGCCTCACTTAATGGTGGAGCTGCGAGGGTGGGAGAGCAATATCACTGACAATGAGTCAGTGGTCTTGCTCGCCTGTCCCCGCAGTGGCCGCCATTAAGTAGGGGTCGGGGAGGGCTGGACAGCTGGGAGGCGGGAGCGGGGAGGGGAGCTGGATTGGGCCGGTCGCGCTGGGGGGGGAGGGGCCGCGGGGGCAGCAGCGGCGGGGAAAGGTGAAGGGAGGAAATAAGGGATAAAGAAAAAAGGGAAAATAGGCAGAAATAAGGCACAAAAGAGCAGAGATGCAGAAAGGTGAAAGATAAAAGAGGGTAGAAAAACTAGTGAAAACTAGTGAAAGGGCAGAGCGAGAGGAAGGGAAAATGAGCAGAAATAAGGCACAAAAGAGCAGAGATGCAGAAAAGTGCAGAAAGGTGAAAGATAAAAGAGGGTAGAAAAACGAGTGAAAACAAGTGAAAGGGCAGAGCGAGAGGAAGGGAAAATGAGCAGAAATAAGGCACAAAAGAGCAGAGATGCAGAAAAGTGCAGAAAGGTGAAAGATAAAAGAGGGTACAAAAACGAGTGAAAACAAGTGAAAGGGCAGAGCGAGAGGAAGGGAAAATGAGCAGAAATAAGGCACAAAAGAGCAGAGATGCAGAAAAGTGCAGAAAGGTGAAAGATAAAAAAAGGGTAGAAAAACGAGTGAAAGAGCAGAGTTAGAGGAAGGAGACAGCGGTCCACTGGACCACCAGGGATGAGGCGCAGGGAAACCTGCGGGTGGAGGAGGGCCTCGATCACCAACACTCGAGAGTGCAGGGGCAGGCCTCACTTAATGGTGGAGCTGCGAGGGTGGGAGAGCAATTTCACTGACAATGAGTCAGTGGTCTTGCTCGCCTGTCCCCGCAGTGGCCGCCATTAAGTAGGGGTCGGGGAGGGCTGGACAGCTGGGAGGCGGGAGCGTGGAGGGGAGCTGGATTGGGCCGGTCGCGCTGGGGGGAGGGGCCGCGGGGGCAGCAGCGGCGGGGAAAGGTAAAGGGAGGAAATAAGGGATAAAGAAAAAAGGGAAAATAGGCAGAAATAAGGCACAAAAGAGCAGAGATGCAGAAAGGTGAAAGATAAAAGAGGGTAGAAAAACGAGTGAAAACTAGTGAAAGGGCAGAGCGAGAGGAAGGGAAAATGAGCAGAAATAAGGCACAAAAGAGCAGAGATGCAGAAAAGTGCAGAAAGGTGAAAGATAAAAGAGGGTAGAAAAACGAGTGAAAACAAGTGAAAGGGCAGAGCGAGAGGAAGGGAAAATGAGCAGAAATAAGGCACAAAAGAGCAGAGATGCAGAAAAGTGCAGAAAGGTGAAAGATAAAAAGGGTAGAAAAACGAGTGAAAGAGCAGAGTTAGAGGAAGGAGACAGAGGTCCACTGGACCACCAGGGATGAGGCGCAGGGAAACCTGCGGGTGGAGGAGGGCCTCGATCACCAACACTCGAGAGTGCAGGTGCAGGGGCAGGCCTCACTTAAGGTGGAGCTGCGAGGGTGGGAGAGCAATTTCACTGACAATGAGTCAGTGGTCTTGCTCGCCTGTCCCCGCAGTGGCCGCCATTAAGTAGGGGTCGGGGAGGGCTGGACAGCTGGGAGGCGGGAGCGGGGAGGGGAGCTGGATTGGGCCGGTCGCGCTGGGGGGAGGGGCCGCGGGGGCAGCAGCGGCGGGGAAAGGTAAAGGGAGGAAATAAGGGATAAAGAAAAAAGGGAAAATAGGCAGAAGTACGGCACAAAAGAGCAGAGATGCAGAAAGGTGAAAGATAAAAGAGGGTAGAAAAATGAGTGAAAACTAGTGAAAGGGCAGAGCGAGAGGAAGGGAAAATGAGCAGAAATAAGGCACAAAAGAGCAGAGATGCAGAAAAGTGCAGAAAGGTGAAAGATAAAAGAGCGTAGAAAAACGAGTGAAAACAAGTGAAAGGGCAGAGCGAGAGGAAGGGAAAATGAGCAGAAAGCACTGGGCAAGCCACTTAGAGGATTTAATCTCCTCCATCACTCTCTCAATCAGTCTCTCCAATTCTTGTTTTAACTCTTCCAGTGATGAACCCTCCAAACTTTGTGAACCATGGGCTTGGCCCTACTTTTAAGTATAATCTTATGCTCAAAGTCATCAACATTCCCAGCTTACTTGTGTGAATAACTCAGGGAACTGGTCAACTATTTTTATATTTCACTCACATTTGCAATCATTATCACCTGGTCTGGAGCACTGGGATTCAAAGTGTTGTCTAAATTGTGCTGATGCCCCCAGCCAAGAAGATTATCCCCTCTTTTTGCTGCATAAACCTTCAATGCAATTTAGAAGTCTATCCTCATTGCTGCACGCCAAAACACGGTAACAAGAAACATGTCTGAAAAGTATTCACAATACCAGTGGCAGCTGGCACGGATCAAGGGTGGCAGTGGGATAGGGGGGTAAATTAAAACAAATAAACTTACCTCCTCACCACGTCTCACCTCCGTCGTCTCTCCGCATCTCTCCCGGCCGGAACAAGAAGCACCCAGACTCCCCTTCAGCACCCAGGCAGGGGCTGGGGAGCCTGGGCATGTTCTCTACCCAGGCTGTAATGCAGCCTGGGTGAAGAACATGCAAAGTGCGCATGACTGTTTGGCGGCCCAAGACGGCTAGCCAAACATTCATGCACACTTACGGAGTGCCCACCACTCCTCCCCCTGCTCTTAAAGCAGAGCAGCCCTACCCCGCCCTGCAAAGCTGCTGCAGCAGGAAAAAATAAAATGATAATAACAATGAGTTATTATAATTTTATTCCCTTTATTTACACTGCTGAAAAGCAGTGGGGCTACACTCCTTCGCCCCAGCGGAGGAACCGCTTCTGCCGTTGACGGTACATTTATTCCATTGTGGCAAGTATTTATTTATGACAGACTTCTCTGTGTCCCTGAGAACAGCAAAAACAATAAAGCTTCACGTTGATTTGACCTTGTGTGCGCGAGGGCAATTGCTCTTCAAAGCAAGATATTTCTATCAGTCACTACTGCCGTGAGAGTGTAGCAACAAATTCTGATTTTCACGACATGGAGAAGAGGAAAATGCCTTGCTCCATACCTGCGCCATTCAAATGTCACAGTCAGCAGTAACAGTTGACAGTTTCCATTCATGTGTTAGCGCTCTTAAATAAGAAACAATCACGTCACAGAATTTTCTTCAGGAAATAAAGGGGCATATTAGCAAGGGCTTTATCGCCGCTTTAGCGGCACTTTTGCCGCTAAAGCGGCGATAATTTTATCGCCCTATTAGCAAGCTGTCGCTAACAGGCGTTAGCGACAGCTTTCAGGCGTTAGAGGCCGCGTTTTCCATCGCCTTGCATGTCAGCGATAATTATCGCTAATGACATGCAAGGAAGGCGTTCCCTACTAAAAGCGACTAATCCCACTAACCCCTATTAGCAAGGCAGGCGAAGCGATAAAATAATTCGCGCTAAGCGCGTTTATCGCTAGATTTTATCACCTGCTAGTGAGGATGACTTACCTGTTTAAAGTATAGGAGGTGGATTCTAATGCTGAATCCACCTTAGCGATAATGCGAGAATATCGCTGCTTTTCCAGCGATATTCTCACATTTTGCCGCTATCGCTGGAAATTTTATCGCTATGGAGATAAACCTTGTTAATAGGGTGTTATCTCAGCGATATTTTCCAGCGATAGGCGGCGTTAACCAAAGTCGCGTTAAGCGCGGTTAGCGATAAATATCGCTATTCCTTGATAATATGCCCCAAAACTTCTTACCCCGATTTTCCTTTTTGAGGAATGATGTATGGCACAGTTCTCCTTTATTTTATTTTCAAAACATAGGTAAAATTTGAGTCACCAGGGGTAGTGGTGATTATTACCTGCCCCCTGTGCAGGTCACTCGTCACCACATGTAGGGCCCGATTCACAAAGGCAATCTGAGACAAAAGTCTAACTTTGCGACTTTCGGTATTCACAGAGGTCATTTACGAGTCGTATCTTTACGTCCACAGTCGGGCTGGAATCTCCGGCTTGGGCTGTACTCTCCACACCCGGGCGGTACTCTCCGGCTCGGGCCGGATCATTTGTAATCAATGGGCCGGAATGCAATTTTTACAAAAAGGAACATTAAGAACATGTGGTAAATGGTAGAGGTCATGAAAATCAGTTTGGGCGGAGAAAAGGGTGTGGTTGGACACTACATCATATCCCAGAAATGTTTGCTCCTTTGCATCATGGTACATGCAGTCCAGAATTTGCGCTCCACTCAGTGTTGACTGTTGTGTCAACACTACAGACAACACTAAGGTAAATGCTGCGCTCCCTTTAGCATTGACTATGAGGTCCACAATAGTATACAGTATAAAATTGGGTGAATGACAGTTTCAAAATAGTTCTCTTATGATGCATGTTTTTCTAGTAAGGCTTTAACTTCCTTCTTGAAAAGCCTGAGAGAGGTAATTGCTCTTGTTGAGGTTAGCAGGGAGTTCCATATTTTTGGGGCTGACTGGCAAAAGTACGGCCATGAGTTTTCCTTTTTTTGAATCTGGGTGGTTCTAGTATTAGGGATGTAGCACTTCTAGAATCCCTTTGCCTCCTGGTAGCTTCATCCTATTTGCCATGTATTTGGGACCAGAATTGTGTATAGCGTTGTGTGTTATGCATGCCACCATCATTTGGATCCTAGCTTCAATTGGAAGCCAGTTGAGGTCTCTGAGTGATGGGGAGATGCGATCGTAACGACAAGTACCTGTTAAAAGTCTTGCTGCTGTATTAATTGTCATTTTCATTGGGGCTAGGCAGACTTTGGGTAGACCTATGAGTGTGGCATTCCCAGAGTCTAGTCTGGAGAGCACTATAGATTGAACCGCTGTTTTGAAGTCTCTTAGCGGTGTGAAGGGTTTTAGTTTTCTTAGAATGTGCAGATGTAGGTTGCCCCTTCTAGTTGCAGCTCATATGTGTGCTCCAATGTTTAGATTTGAGTCTAGTGTGATGCCTACTGATTTTACTGAGTTGCAGATGGCTGGGGTGCAGTTTAGCGAATTGAAGTTAAGGGACCAAAGTTGCGGTTGTTTGGATCTGGGGGGTGGTGAGAAGAGAATGAATTCGGTTTTCAGTGGGTCTCATTTTAGATGGTTGTGTACCAACCAGTCCTGTGTTTCCCTCAGGGAGTCATCTAGTCCCCAGATATCCTCATGAGAGGAGAGTATGATGTTGAGCTGAATGTCATCAGCATACATGTGGTACGAGATTTTTGATTGTTTGAGGATTTCAATAAGTGGTTCCTTATATAGATTGAAGAGCTTTGGTGAAATTGTAGATCCTGGCGGAACGCCCCTATCGATGACTGATGCATCAGTTAGGGAAGTGCCAATTTTGACTCTTTGTCATCGGTTCTGTAAGAAGGAGGTGAACCAGTTAAGGACGGCTCCTGATAGGCCCATTTTAAGTTCAAGTTTCTCGGAGGCGTTCGTGGCTGACCGTGTAGAACGCCGCTGGTAACAAATCTAGAAGTATTAGGAGACAAGATTGTTTTTGGTCTAGTGATGTTTGCATATCATCTAGGATGTTTAGAATGGCAACATCAGTATTATGTCCAGGCCTGAAACTTGATTGGTGCATGTCTAATAGGTCGAAATTCTTGATGTGTTCGCATAGCTGGTTGTGCATGCATTTTTTTTACCAATTTGGCCAGGAAAGGCAGACTGGATACTGGTCGGAAATTGTTAAGGTCTCTCTGGTCAGTGCCCATTTTTTTTTAGTAGGGGAGACACTTGGCCCATCTTCAGGCATTCTAAAAGGGATCCTTGTTGAAGTGACGTGTTAACTATTTTCGTCCACTGATAGAGTTACATATTGGTAGATCTCTTTCAGTAGATGGGATGGAATGGGATTGTCGAAATGTGTGTTCGGTTTCATGGACTGAATGGTTTTTTGGGATTTCCCCTTCAGATAGAAGTCTAAAACTGTTCCAGAAAGCTCTGTTTTTTTGGGGGACAGTTGGGGTGTGTTGGTCTATATTCATACTGTTTGCTGAAAGAGTGGGGTTGATGGATTCCCTGGGTTGCGTACTAGCTTGACTGGGAAGAGAGTTGCTTATGGTTGCAATTTTATCTTTAACAAAGGTGGAGAAGGCATTACAGATGTCCTTCGAGTTGTTTGCAATTATGGGTTCTACAGGTTTTCCCGAATGTTTTTTTTATTATTTTGCAAAGTTTTCTGGGCCTGTTCTTCGCTTTGTCTAGTTGTGATCCGATTGCTGTTGTTTTGGCATTCCAGATAGCCTTTTGTATGCCCTTCTGAGCCTTCTCAACTGTTTGAGATGGGTAATGTTTGGGTCCTTCCTCCAAAGTCATTCCAGATGTCTTAGCTTTTTTCTTTCAGTGTTTATGTTCTGGTTGAACCATGGAACTGAAGGTTTTTTATTTTGCCTTGTTAGACATAAAGGAGCTGTCTTCTGAACTCTGTCGGTCATACTGCTGTTGTAGAGGGGCATCAGTTCATGAACTGATGTTTGGTTTGTCTGAGGTGCCGAGGAGGTTTGGCATAGCTCTGTCAGTTCTGTTCTGTTTACTTGACTGTAATCCCTTACCCACGTTTTAACACTCGTTTGAACCTTGATTTTGGTTTCTTGTGTGGATGTTTGGCAACAAATTTGATGGTGGTCAGACCAGTCCATTGGAGTGATGTGAAGTGTTTACTGATCCTGGTTTAGCGATGATGAGGTCAAGTGTGGCACCTTTGTCGTGGGTTGGTCCATTGCATGCTTGAATCATGTTGAGGTCCTGGAGCAGGTTACTGAGTGCAGCCACTCAGGGTCTTTGTCATTGTTCCAGTGCAGGTTTAAATCGCCTAATAATATTGTGTTAGAGAGTGAGGTAGCATTGATTGTGATCGTTTCCATAAGTTGCTCCAGGAAGACTGAGTTGTTACACGGTGGATGATATAAAAGAAGGTTTTTCGCTAGCAGTCACTCTTGATTTCTGCTCCCAAGAGTCCAAATGATGATGTCTCTTCTAGCGAGAGTAAGTTTACGGTAAGGGAGTTTCTGTTAATTATAGCAAGACCACCCCCCTGTTTCAATGTGCTGTCTAGACGTAGGATAGCAAAATCCGGGGTAACGAGAAGGTCCAGTATTGGAGCAGCCATTGGGTTGAGCCAGGTTTCACTTAGGAAGAGGATGTCCAGATCATGCGCTAAGATCACATCTGCTATATCAGTAGCGTGTTTTGCAGCTGATCTACAGTTGTGCAGCATGCATTTCAGGCTTGTTACTGTTTTGTTCGTAACTATGGATGATATTTTGTTAGTTGCGATCAGGTTGTTGTGATTGACTTGTTGAGGTTTGTATCTCCGATTATTGAAGTTGGATGTTTTGACGATCTGGATGTTGTGTCAAGGAAGGTTTTTTGTGTTCCCTGGCAGTATATTAGAAGAGTGTTTAATTCTTCTTCTGAGAGGTGATTGTTCGTTCTTCTTGGTCGGTGAAGCTTTTTCCTCTGGGAGTTGTACGTCTGCCGTTATAGAGATGTCTTCTGCTGGATGGGGAGTCAGTTCACTTGGTGATAAGCATGTACATCTTCTCTAGGGTGAGTAGAAATGAGTTGACTTTATTCTTTACCCATTCCATGTCTTCCCTGATTAGTTTCAAGTTGTCATTGATTTGGTTTGCAGGTAGTATGTGTGTTTGGCATTGACAGATTTCCTCATTGTACAGTGTGATTGATTGCAAATTGCAAATTATTGTGACCTGTCTGCATTTTAGTTTCTATTACCTGCTCTTTGTCTGTGGGAAGTTTCTTGGGCACTAACCCACTTCCTTTTGTTGAGTAGTTGCTCCTCGGACTGAGGAAGCTGTTTGTTGAAGGGTCTAGTAGGTGTCTCTGTGTGGCTGTGTCGACTGTGGGGCTACAATTGTCATTGGGAGTGGTTATTTGGGTGGAATTAGAATGTTGGAGGTGATGGTTAGGAGACAGACTATGAGATGGGTAAATAAGGGGCTTTTCTGGGGATGCTACTTGCTTTTTTAGGTTTCTAAAAAAGTGAGTCAAACACTTTTAGGTCATTGTTAGATGATTATTCAAGGATTTTGCCATTTTTATAGATTGCGATGGTTGCTTTCGCATTGAGTGAGGGTGAGGGTGATATTATGAGTTTGAGACCATGGGGGGTGTTCTACACAGGGGCGGCTCCTCCACAAGAGCGGAGGAGCATCACCCCACCTACCGCGAGCGCAGCAGGCAAACACACATAAATAAAATGACAAAATAATGCCATTTTCCACCGGCTCGCGCTGTTTAAGAGCGCACATGAGGCAGGAGGCGGGGCTGAATCCTGCTATTACTGGATTACTGCTGCCTCTTTCAGTGTGCATGTCGGGTTGGCCATCTAGGTACCTACGGCCAGCCGGACACGTGCACTGTAGACCCAGCAATCACAGGGCTGGGAAACAGCCAGGGATTGCTGGCACAGGCCCCCAGCCTCAAAATGAGCACTCGGTTAGCCTGCTCCGACCAATCCTTGAGCTGCTCTCATGCTGAAACCTGCAGGAGAGCAGCTTCAGGATTGATTGGATTCGCGTTCCACTGAGCAGGAAGGAATTCCTTCCATTTCTGCTCGTGGACGCGGTGGAGAAGTGCCATGCTGGGGAGAAGTGGTGCATTTATGGTGAGTTTGGCGCCATCACGCCCCACCATATTTTATAACCAATAGCCGTCACTGGTTCTGTGTGGTGGTGACCGCTTTGAGTGAGTAAAATGCATTCCGTCATTTTGCAATACATCTCGTGTAGATCAGATCAGTCTTAATGGCTCCTTTTGAGGAGCCAAAATTGATACGAGAACTTCAGGGTTGCGCCTTAGAATATTGTGTTTGAATTTGTTTTTTGCTCCTTTTTTTCGATAGGTCAGGTGGGTAGTTAATTTTAAGTGAGTTGATTCCAGAAGGTGACAGAGTGGGAGTTTTTGCATGGTTGTGGCCTAACTTTCTTTATTAGTGGGGTTGAAGATGGCGTTCAGATGTGCCACACTTTTGGCATAAATTCAGAATGTCAGCACTCTAGTTGCTCATTAGAACACCGTAGTAAAGCTGCTGATCACCAGGAAGTTAACTGGTAGTCTGCGGCTGGTGTTGAAAGTGCATGATTCAGTCTGCATGCCAGAATGTTTCAATGAAATAGAAGAGGAAGACATCTGAGAACTCACTTAAAATGTGTCCTAATTTTTCTTTCTACAGCGCTACCCATATTTCTATGACAAAATGAATGCCCTCATTTTGTTCCTTTGTAATTTAAGTTTTACCAGTTTGATTCAATCAAGATGGCTTCAGGTGTACCACACTTTTGTCATAAGTAAGACTTTATCGCTCTAGTTGTTCTTTAGAACACTCTGGGAGGCTGCAGTAGAACACAAGGCAAACACAAGGAGATGATGGACGGAGCGCTGAAACTTTTCAGACACTCACCCCCAGTCACTATTAGATCTGGGTTGAATCCATCATCGTTTTTTAGCTCACTTCGCCACCCCAGTTCAGACCCAGCCATATACAAATCGGTCTTGACCCTGTTCCTCCTGGGAACAGTCCAGCTCGAACTGCCAAGCCAGGTTTCCCCTGGACCTTAAACAAGCATCACAGGTACTGGTTTCAGCGTAACACCCCTCATCAGCCAGGCTAGCTTGAATCCAGTGGGAAAGTGAGCAGGGGACCCACGTCTGGGCATACCCTGCCAACTTAGGGCGAACAAAGCAAACACAAGGAGATGGTGGGCAGAGAGCTGCAACTTTTCAGACACTCTCCCCCAGTCACTAGTAGATCTGGGTTGAATCCATCATCGTTGTTTAGCTCACTTCACCACCCCAGTTCAGACCCAGCCATATACAAATCAGTCTTGACCCTGTTCCTCATGGGAACAGTCCAGCCGGAACTGCCAAGCCAGGTCTTCCCTGGACCAGAAACAAGCATCCTGGGACCGGTTTCAGGGTAACTCCACTTATCAGCCAGGCAAGTTTGAATGCAGTGGTAAAGTGAGCATGGGACCCACGTCTGGGCATACCCTGCCAACTTAGGGAGAACAAAGCAAACACAAGGAGATGTTGGACGGAGAACTGCAACTTTTCAGACACTCTCCCCCAGTCACTAGTATATCTGGGTTGAATCCATCATCGTTCTTTAGCTCACTTCACCACCCCTTTTCAGACCCAGCCATATACAAATCAGTATTGACCCTGTTCCTCATGGAACAGTCCAGCCCAAACTGCCAATCCAGGTCTTCTATGGACCGGAAGCAAGCATACTGGGACCGAGTTCGGGGTAACACCACTCATCAGCCAGGCTAGTTTGAATCCAGTGGCAAAGTGAGCAAGGGACCCACTTCTGGGCATACCCTGCAACTTAGGGCGAACAAAGCAAACAAAAGGAGATGATGGACAGAGCGCTGAAAGTTTTCAGACACTCACCACCAGTCACTATTAGATCTGGGTTGAATCCATCATCGTTCTTTAGCTCACTTCCCCACCCCAGTTCAGACCCAGCCATATACAAATCAGTCCTGACCCTGCTCCTTATGGGAACAGTCCAGCCCGAACTGCCAAGCCAGGTCTTCCCTGGACCGGAAACAAGCATCCTGGGACCAGTTTCGGGGTAACACCCCTCATCAGCCAGGCTAGCTTGAATCCAGTGGCAAAGTGAGGAAGGGACCCACCTCTGGCCATAGCCTGCCAACTTAGGGCGAACAAAGCAAACACAAGGAGATGATGGATGGAGCGCTGAAACTTTTCAGACACTCACCCCTAGTCACTATTAGATCTGGATTGAATCCATCATCGTTCTTTAGGTCACTTCGCCACCCCAGTTCAGACCCAGCCATATACAGATCTGTCTTGACCCTGTTCCTCATGGGAACAGTCCAGCCCGAACTGCCAAGCCAGGTCTTCCCTGGACTGGAAATAAGAATCCTGGGACCGGTTTCGGGGTAACACCCCTCATCAGCCAGGCTAGCTTGAATCCAGTGGCAAAGTGAGCAAGGGACCCACAGGGGAGGACCTGGCCTGGCAGTTCGGGCTGGACTGTTCCCAATGGGTACATGGTAAAGAATGATGTCCATATGGCTGGTTTAAACTGGAACAGCGTGGTGTGTAAAAACAAAAACAAAAACACAACTGATGGATTTAACCAAGATCTCTGACTGTGGGTGAATGTTCAAGTGATTCAGCATTCCGTCCATCATCTGTTCTAGTTTCTTTTTGCATTTGTCGCCCTAAGTGGGAAGGGTATGCCCAGACGTGGGTCCCGTGCTCGCTATGCCACCAGATTTAAGCTAGCCTGGCTGATGAGGGATGAAACCCCAAAGGCGGGCCTAGGATGCCTGTTTCTGTTCCAGGGAAGACCTGGCCTGGCAGTTTGGGCTGAACTGTTCCCATGGCGAACAGGGTCAAGACTGATTTGCATATGGCTGGGTCTAAACTGGAACGGCGTGGTGTGCAAAAAGTTTTGTAAAAAAAATTACAATTAAAAAAAAGAATGGATTTAACCCAGATGTGTGACTGTGGGTGAATGTTTGATTGATTCAGCATTCCGTCCATCATTTGTTCTTTTTTCTTTTTGCATTTGTTGCCATTAAGTGGGAAGGTTATGCCCAGACTTGGGTCCCGTACTCGCTACGCCACCAGATTCAAGCTAGCCTGGCTGATGAGGGGTGAAATCCCGAAACCGGTCCTAGGATGCTTGTTTCTGGTCCAGGAGGACCTGTCCTGGCATTTCGGGCTGGACTGTTCCCATGGGGAACAGGGTCAAGACTATTTTGCATATGACTGGGTCTAAACTGGAACGGTGAGATGTGCAAAAAAAAAATAATAATTATGGACTTAACCCAAATCTGTGATTGGGGGTGAATGTTCGATTGTTTCAGCATTCCGTCCATCATCGGTTCTTGTTTCTTTTTGCACTTGTATCCCTAAGTGGGAAGGGTATGCCCAGACGTGGGTCCCATGCTCGCTACGCCACCAGATTCAAGCTAGCCTAGCTGACGAGGGGTGAAACCCCGAAACCGGTCCTAGGATGCTTGTTTCTGGTCCAGGAGGACCTGGCCTGGCAGTTCGGGCTGGACTGTTCCCATGGGGAACAGGGTCAAGACTGATTTGCATATGGCTGGGTCTAAAGTAGAACGGCGTGGTGTGCAAAAAGAAAAGGAAATGATGGATTTAACCCAGATCTGTGACTGGGGGTCAATGTTTGATTGATTCAGCATTCTGTCCATCATCTGTTCTTGTTTCTTTTTGCAGTAGAACACAAGGGCAGTGTTGCCAGATTGTGCTAGTTCCCGCACAAATGGGTGATATTTCTCCCATTTGTGCAGAAAATAATTCTCCGGGCAGGCTGCACAAATTTGGGCTTTATTTGCCCATTTGTGCGCAAAATGTTTGGCTGTGGCGGACCGCCAGGGAATATGTCCCTCAGGCCACTGAATGCAGTTTGGCAGTGCCACCAATCATTGATAGCCCGTAAGTACTACCACTGACGGCCCTGCTTCATGGTGTTGGCCTGCCCCCAGAATGTTTTAACCAATGTGGTCTCGAAGGGCAGGATGTTGTCATGTTTAGGTTGAGCCTGCAGCGCACTCTTTAATGAGGCAACACCGAGACTCAAAGCCAGTTCCGATTAATTTAACCTGATTGTATTTAGTTGCATCTTGAAGGTGGGTAACTGTCATTGTATTTCTTTCTGCTGGATATGTGATGTTCAAAGACTTACATGCAACAGCTGCATTTGGAATAATCAATTTGCCATAAATCGGCTGGAATTCCCACCAGGTCAAGCTGTCGGGATGTGTACTGCTAGAATTTATTTTTACAAGTTGGAAGACATTTTCCTGTTACATAATTGTTTAATTAATAGAAACACGATATGTCTAACCAAATCTGATCAATGAATGCCCTGGAATCGAGATAACGATGGCATTCAATATTGGCTTGCAGCTTGTAGTGGCGTGTTTCATCACGTTTCATCAGATGATAAGATTTTGTCGAGTGTACTATGGTTTGTGTAAAAAGGTTTTCAGTGGAGATTAGCACAATCCATGCAGTCTAACCTTTCGAGTCAGCTCCGTGTAACACACAAAAACTGCAGCCATGTTTCTCTGTCACTCGAGGGACAGGCCTATCATATCCATGTTCCAATTGTAATTCCTTTGCCAAATCCCCAGATTAACACAGCGCCTCATAGTTTCACTACTGAAACCCTTGCCAGCTGTAGTCTTTTAAGTCTGCTACCATTTAGTCAGCACAATGACTAAACTCCCTGCGCAAATGCATGGCGACCTTATTTTCCCCCCTTTCACCTGCAGGCAAAGCTTGGCATGCATGTCACGAGGATGTTGTCCAGTCGGGGCCGGCAATAGTTACAGAGAACACTATACACAGAGGGCCCCAGGGACTCTGCAGATTTTTAGGGTATATTGGAGGCCGCTGTTCTTTCCCTTCCGCAGCTGGGTTGCTTCTCTCATTGCTAGTAATAAAGAAATATGTTTTGCAAATTATATGCCGGGAACAACCGGGACCCAGTAAACCAGGAGAAAAAGCAAAACATTGCATAATAACACATTCAATATAGTGTTTCCCTCCTCTTAACGCAAGTGAAAAAAAAGAAATATTTAATTTTGCTTAATTAGCTGAATATTATATGTTGAAGAAACGGCTATAGTGGGCAAAACTCGTTACGTTGATTTTTATTGAGGCACGGAGTTTCAAAATAATTTTGATGCAATGAAATTAGGCACTGGCCGGAGCGCAGGGTGGACATATAATTATGCAGAATGGCACGTGTCACAAATTTCCGAACACCCTGCTCTGTTCATTTACATGGGATTAGACAAAAAAGCATCATTTTAATCTGTGTAAATACGGGCTCTTTTTGGCCTTCCCGACTGTATAGAGGGGAAGAAGTCATCTTTGTTACGTCCTTGGCAGCTCACATCGAGAAAACAAAATATTACTTCCGAGTTCTCCACTCATGTATGGTTCTGAGTTTGTGCAATGGTGAAACTTTCCTGGTAATTTTAGTTTGATCCTGCTCTTCACCCCAAATACTCTTGAGAAATGAAGGCTGGAATGAAAATGGAGGTAAAATGTAAACAGGGAGTGCTTTTCTGACATGGATTACCTTATGGTTTTTACATGCATTACTGAGAAATAAATCTATTATTTTGCCTTAAAATGTAAGGATATGAACATAGGCCTCCATAGGGGCCCATTTCAAAGTTAGTTTTAGGATCTGCCCACTTAAAGCCGATGGTAGGTGATGCTCTGATACCTCCGGGCTAGCCAGCGCTATGTAAAACTTTGCAAATAATACCGCGGTGCCCGAGCAACTTTGGCTGATGCCCGGTGGAGCTGTCATATGCAGCTATAGAGGAGTTTGGCTCTGGTTCACCCCTAGGCCGGCACCTACCCAGCCGGACATCGGACATCGTTTTCCTCACCTCCCCGTTGTGTTTTCCTACCTCCATTCCCTACCCCCGTTTACCATTCCCCCTCTACCTCTTCACTCCGCATAAGACGTGTGTACGCGCTAATAATTCTCACATTATTGTGTAATCTCATGGGTTTTTTTGTTTTTTTTTCTTCTCCTATGTCTATACTTGTCTATGTAATTATGGAACCTGTAACTCACTGATCCTCATGTAAAGCGCTCTGATACCTCCGGGTCTAGCCAGCGCTATATAAAACTTTGCAAATAAATAAAGAAGTGTAAATGAGCTGCATAGGCAAATGAGACTGCACAGGTCAGGGGTAAATCGTGAGTAGGACAGTGCTAATGAGAAAGGGAAATGGAAAATGATGGGACAAGTGGAGTGATGTCAGTGTTAGCAGACTTGAGGGAGCGTTAGTATTGAGATGCTGGGTAAGGGCATCACTAAAGTTGTTGGGAAAGGGATCTTTTTCCTTTCTGCTTCAAAAGCCTTGCTTTCATTTGGTCCCCAAACAAACCCACCTGCTTCATTAACACTGGGCGCCTAAGTCTACTCTGTGCTGCCACACAAAGGCACCGACAAAGGTCCTGTATAACATTTAGTGCCAGAGTAAGCTGTTATGGTGAAGGACTGTGGAATGGAGGGCAGGGGACTCATCAGAGTAAATAACTATCTTCTTTCTGGCCTTCTTACATTTTAACTACAAGGAGTGGGCCTCTTGTCGTACTGTGATGACTCTTCCAGCTTGTCAAACCAGTTGTGCTGGAATTGCTTTAAACCCAGGGTAGTTTCTTTATTGATGTTTATCCTGCGAGATCCATTAAATCTACATGTTAAATATACTGTTTTAGGAGCCACATTACTGAAAGAGTTTGAACATTTCTGCACTTGGGCTTAATTAAGATGGGTTATAGTCTGATCTTGTAAAGTTCATTCATCATTGCCAGGTTCAGGTTTAGATTTGTGGTGATAGAAGTGCCAGTTAGAAGGTCGTAGAGGGGGACAAATCTTCAAAATTAGTAATTATTGTTAGAATTTGGACATAATTGCAGTAGTGCATAGGTTCCCATGGAAACTCCTCCCATTATACGCATATTGTACTGAAATTAGAGTTATGGTCAGAATGTTTCCTGAAGGCTGTTTTTGCATACTTTGAAGGTTGCAACTTTGGGCTGGTTTTTGGGCTGATACTAGTCTGCGTTGGGCTGGATTTGGGTTTGAACTTAAACAGCCTTGGAATGGGGCTCAAAATCTGGCAATACTGCACAAGATAATCAACTGACAGGCTGCTCCTGTTGGAAGTACATGTTTCACTGAGAATGTCAGACTTCATTCTCCTGTGGTTGAAAAAGATAGTCTGAATTTACAGAAAATATGCTCTCATTTTAGCTTCTGGAGCCCCTTCCATAACCTCTATGGCAGAAATCATGAGAAATCAGTTTTCTCTCAAACATGATTCATGAAATCCTAGCAGAAGGCTTTTTCACAGGGTAAATTCACCTTAGAACACCTTAACTTGGTAGGGTACCATCAACAAATGATTTATATTGTAACTAAAATCTGTTTTCACTCTTTATACGTTCTCCTTTTTGTGACCCTGAAAACCTGTTATTCACTACAATGCATTTCGATGGGGACCATGCCTCAGAGTCCTGTAAGTTCTGCCACAACAAGTTGTCCATGTTGTGGCCAGACAATAAAGGGGGGTGGACCCATTTGAGACCACCATGCATGCCCTTTGGGTCTGGGTGTGGTCACCCTGCCCACTTACATATTTTTTTTTAATTCATTTTCAGGACGCAGGGACCAAGACCCTGAGTCTTGTAATTGCTGCCAAAGCATATTGTTCAGGTTGTCACCATCCAATCAGGATTAACTAGTCTCTTTTAAATTGGCCAATCGGAGTATATGTGAACACAAACTGTCCAGATATACAAATTTATTTTTCCTTTAATATCTCAAAAACTACCAAACGGATTTACACCACATAACAAAAAGCGTGCTTTGTGGACCAAGAGCCACCTTTCTGCCAAATTTGGTGTAATTCTGTCCAGCGGTTCGCGCTGAAGTCATGTCTAAAATCCCTATGGGAATTAACATGGGAAACGTGTTTTTTTTTAAACTCCCTTTTTTCTCGGCCTCCGTTTGACAGATCACCCCAAAACCTTCCATGCAGAACTAGAATCAGAGGCACATTTTGTTTGGAAAATTTTGTAAAGATTCGTTAAATGGCGCCAAAGATATAAACGAGTGAAAAAACGATTTTCCTATTTAAACTAGGTCCTAACTATAACTACCTACTGGTGACCGTCAATATATATATATTACCCAGTGACAGTGGCAGTTATTAGCTCAGCGGTTCCATAGGAAATGCCTTTTTTGTTTTGCTAATAACTTTGGCGCTGTTCATCTTCATGAAACATTTTTTAAAAGTGCAATTTTTTGCATGGTTTGTTCATGAAAAGTTTTGAGGTGCTCCGTCAAGCAGGGGCCGAGAAAAAGGTGGGGGTGCCAAAACACAAAATCCCCATTAATTTTCCATAGACCTTTATAAGAAGCACTACTGCAAAAACTGAATTACATCTGATTTGGTATGAATCTAGAGTAGGGGTGGACGGAATTTGCGTAGTCGCGCTACGCAAAGCTCCGCGAAACGGTAAAAAATCTCCGCGAGCACGCAAAAGTTCAGCGAACACGCGGAATTGCTTGTTCCGCCCGTTCGCGATGCTTTTTTCCTGTTCACGAACGCTGTTTGCGTGCTCGGGGAGAAATATCTCGCGAACACGCATTTTGAAAGCGCGAACAAGCAGAAAATTCCGCGAAGCCGCGGATTGCGGAATTTTTGGTAATTCCGCGTTCTACGCGGAACGCGAAATTACCCAAATTCCGCGAGCGGAACGGAATTTACCGCCCAGGCCTAGGAGCTAGGGACTCCTATAGGATTGCAACAAGCAAAAGAGAAATGAAATGGCAGCCAGAGCCCCCCCCACATCAAGGCCCCCGAGACCTCATCCCCTGGGGCCGAAGTATAAAGAAAAGTGAAAAGGCATGCGCCCCCCCTTCCTAGGGCCATAATGGCCCCAGGAACCAAATTCCCCGGGGCCACTTCTTTATAAAAAAAATGGAGTCGCGTACTCCCCTCCCAAGCCTGTATAGGCCGCGGGGACCCCATCCCCCGGGGCTGATGTAAAATTGAAGGGGAGGGGCTGCTCTACCCTCCTCCCTGAGCCTGCACAGGCCCCATGGACTCCATCCTCAAAGGCCAACTCATTTACTGTGTCCTGGTGAGCCCACCATGGGACACTGTAGTTTCCTTGCCCGCAAGAGCACGGGCAGGGAAACAAATGTTTGCTCCCACATGGCGGGAGCATTTTTAAAGCAGGCAAGGAAGGCATGTCTGCTCCCACTCAGTGAGAGCTTTAAAAATACTCCAGCCAAGTGGGAGCACACTTGCTTCCACCTGGCGGGAGCAAACAAAAAGAGCTGCTCCCACAGCACCCAGGATGGGTGCATGCGGGGAGCCAGCTGTGGCAGCGGGGACCCTGAGGCTCCGCCTGCGTATTTCAGCGTATTGTTTGGTGGGTTCCCTGGGTGGGCACAGGAACACCCACTCACAAGCACCTGAGGCCCTGGGGAATGGGGTCCCCAGGCCACTATAGGCTTGGGGAGCCAGGCTGTGCGACCCCTCCCCTTTATAAAAAAAGAAAGCCCGAGAGAGTGTGCTCCCTGGGCACATAGCGGCTAGGGGAGGGAGGCTGTGTACCCTCCTTCTCTTAAAATATATGTTTTGGACCAAGGAGGGAGCTCCCCTCCCCATAAAGGCCCCAGAGGATGGGGTCCCTGGGGCCCTTAGTGGCTCTGGGAGGGAGCTGCGCACCAGGCCCTGCTGCCAATCCCACAGCAGGCATGACCAAAGGCCTTGTGTGGTGTGGGATTGGCTGCCGTGGAGTTTGGATGCAAGGCCTGACTGCAGGGGAGGCCCTGCAGCCAACCCCACCTCACACGGCCAAAGGTAATAAAATGTTACTTTACATTTAAAAAAAAACAAAAAAACTCAACATTCACTGGAAAAAACAAAGGTTTAAGTGACATTATAGGTACGTGAAAATATCAGTGACAACGTAACATTTGAAACTCAAAACCCACTGACAGTCACCAGTTATAGTTATCTCTAGTAACTATAACACGTGCTCTAAGGTAACTTTAACTCATGCCCTTGCCATGGATAGCTAATTATTCCGCATAATACATCACTCATGATATTTCTATGACATCACCAATAACATCACTGCAATGTTTGAAATGACAACACTGTGCGTGCTGGGTGTGCGAGTTATAGTTACTTTAGGGCACAAAATATTTATTTGTGTGTGTGTGTATATATATGTATATATATAAAATAAAATAAAAATTAGATTTTTTTTTAGAATGCATTAATTACATTTAGAATGAAAATTAATGTCAAAGAAAGTAGTTTAATACTGTGAACTAAATAAATAAATCAATTTATATATATATATTTAAATAATAAGATATGATTTAAGCAATACATTAATATTAATAACTTAAAATGAAAAGTAACAATCATATAGAATAACATATATCACAATTAAAAATACAATGAATATTAACAAAAGTAAACGTGATATAAAAATTATATTTTCGTACAAAAAGTTAAACGTTAAAGAAAAAAAATACACACAACTAAAATATTAGCAACAATCAAAAACAAACAACACTAGCAAAAATGTTGAGCTTCAAAGGAGTCAGAATAAGTGATCTAATGCAAATTTAAGCAAATGTAGGAAAACTGTTGGAGTTAAGAGGGTTAGATTTACTATAACCACTCCAACGTAAGCAAAATCAGTGAAAGTGTTGTAATTAGGAAGGGTTACATATAGCATTCCAAATCGTAATCATTTGTAAACAAACATTTAAATACCTACCAACATAGAATTATTCAAACATATTCAGAATAAAACAATCTACATGATACAAGTACATAAAATTAAATGCAAAAAACAATAAATAATACAATAATAATGTAATAAATACAAAAAAATTAAAAGGCACTTTACTCTTCACTATCCCCAAAATAACACAACCCCCAATAAATCATAAGATATATAAATACAATTATATAATTAAAATAACAATAAGTCATCATTATCATTATATCAAAGTATCCATAAAAGTAGCAATTAAGACAATAAAACAGTAAAAACCCAAATACCACATCTTAACAGGTAAATATGTTTAATCCGTAGGCTACACCTCATTCCTCAGACCATTTCATATTTAAAAATGTACTCAACATTTAAAATCCACATCCAGCGTGTTCCAATCAATTAATCAATTTACATAATTAACCACCAATTAAATATTCAATTAACATAAAAAATGAATTACAAATGAAAAAAATTATTATTTTTTATTTAAATACTGTTCTGCCTTATTCCCCTACCAAACAACAACTCTCTATTACATTAGAAATTACTCATAACATGTAAAAAAATAATTACATTGAAAAGTACAAACTATACTTAAAAAATGTAAAACAATTACATTAATAATATTAACAACTAGAATTAATATAATAACTAATCAACATTAAATTAATTAACAATGTTTAATACAACTATATTAATGTTAACATTACATACAACAATATTTTTAAATATATATTATTATCTATATAAAACACAACATTCTTACCTCATATATTTTGTCACTTTGAATATTTGTATTGATGACATTATTGGCACGTTATTCATGTTGCACATTATTTTTAAATCAATATTTTTGTCATCGCCCCTGGAAGACATTGCAGAACAGAAGGTAATGACATCAGTGTGTTCTGTTCTTTCAACCCCATTAACTCAGCTCACAATGAAAGGTTATGTTAAAAATGATTTCAGACGATTTTATATAAAGTTCTATTTAAGTATCATGTCCGGCCTGTGCAGAATCATAAAACATGAACAAATGGGTAGCACTTTTCTCTGGAAAAGGTGACAACCTTACTTGTGACAGGTGAGCTCATTGTCCTGTGATGGGTGAGAGTATATGTGCCCAGACCAATCTTGTGCCCAGTGTTTTAAGGTGGTGTGCTGTTGTGGAATTTCAGAAAATAGAGCACATTGCATGTGTCTGGGCACTGTCTGATATGAATAAGACAAAGCTTCCCTTCATTTGGGTCTCATAAGGGTGTGCCATATTTTCTAGTAGTCTTTTGGTCCTTCAGATCCCCTTTCTATGTTGGAGGTTGTGGTGCATGTTCTCTTATCAGAATAATATTTTATCCTTCACTTTCCATCACACACATTTTTTACTATGCTTGCAGTCTTTCATCAGCTTCAAATTTATTGTGAGGTGACGTTTGTGTGGGCCATCCAAAGGCCAGATCTGAATGGTACCGATACATCCAGCTGTGTCTGATGTTCTTGTTGCCTTCTACAGAAGGTAACATAGTCATGTGGAAGCATTGAAAACCATCAACTTGGTAAAGAGCAACTCCCTATGTTTCCTGAAATACAATAATATGATATGCCTTTATCACCTCCAGCCTGTCCCAGACAGCCAGTTTACTGACTACGGCTGACGCATTTCATGACAATAACAGGCAGGTTTCAGGTCCAGTATGGGAGAAAACCCAAATTTCTTGCCCTGCAAAGACCCTCCACTTGTAGTACCTAAAACATAAATGGATTATGGTGTGCTACTGCACTAGGATTTACTACGTCTCACCCAAGACTCCTTGGCTATCCAAACCCATATATTCAGGCTTATTATTACCCTTTTTCGAAAACATCCACAGAACTTTTGAGTTAGTCATTGCCCGAAATGGATATCAAAATATCAAACCTGCTGCTATACAATAGCATATCAGAGGTCTAGACATGTTTATTTGAACATTTCAAGGAATCACAGAGATCATAAGAATGGTATTGGAATCCAAGAGAATACAATTCCATTAAACCTAGGTATCTCCTCTATCCTTAATAAAAGATATGTTTCACATATTAAGTAGCCTATAAAAATACTAAAGGTATAACAATAATCCCTGTATTATATGTTTGCATATAGTATTTCTATAGTGCAGACCTAGCCATAAGGCCTCAGAGCACTGTACATGGTCAAAGGCAGGCTTAAAGTCAACGAGTAATAGGAGAGGAAGATAAGTTGTGGACGATTAATGCATTGTGATGTAGTGCTCTTTAAACAGGCGAATCTTCAACTCTTTCCTAAATTGAAGAAGTGTTGAGCTGTCCTGACGATTATAGGGATGTTAATTCCAAATCTTTGATTCAGATCTTAGGTCAATAGATGAAAAAGGCCTGTTATCTTATTTTTCCTTTTTGCACTTATTAGTCTGCATTCTGATAGTGTCCTGGCTATGCTGAGAATTACCTCAGATGATGAGCAGGAAGAGGAACAAAGAATCTGTGAGGGTAGAGGTGTGACTTCATCCTGGCATGATTTCCAGAGTGGGTGTGAGCCCAAAAGGCGAACTTCAAAGGGGAAGCCTCCTTTGAAGGGCAAATGGTAGTCACACATGGAAGAGGCTGCTCTTCTCTTTTAGCAAACAGGCTGGAATCCCGGGAAGAGAGGGGGAAGCCATTGTCATACCAATTTTTCAAGGTGCGTGTAGCCCTCCGGTAGCCACACCTCTGGGTTCTGCTATGGCTCTCCACCATTAGAAGGATTCTGTCATGTTGGAGTGGGCAGAATAGTGCATTCTTGTTCTAGCTAGATGCTACACTTCGCAGGAAGTTGTCATTAGGTGTGAGGAGGCCAGGGAGCCCATTGGCTAGTTAGCCACCACCCCCCCTAGGCTTGTAGTGGGCATAAAAGTTGTACCCCTGGCACCCAGACCTCATATCACGTCTGTACTGGGGAGAGTTGTTGGAATGCAGTTTGGTCGCCCAGCACGAAAGTCACTCCAAGTTAAGGAGAACCGCTGGTTTTGGTGTAACTGGAGACCAGTAGACCAGTGGCAACTGGTTTTGTGCTTGACTTTACCCAGACTCTGTGGGATACCGGCCCCTGCAGCCAAAGTTGGCCCCAGTGCTCATGGTCCAAGCGGTGACCACAAGAAGACCTTTGACACCTTCTAAGCATCCTCAGCATCCTTGCATCCTTTGCATCAGGACCACTCCATTGACTTCTATAGCGGTCCACCCATAGGACCTGGAACTGGACTGGAGACGGATTAAACTACGAAGACACTGTTCAACTGGACCTGGCTGATCCCTGTAACTGGCTACCCGTCAGATTGGCCATATTGTCATTTTCAAGTTTCTTGTTCTGTCTAACTCTAAACCCCGAGCCGCAGTAGATTACAAGGGTTTATTACATTGAGTGAAACGCTGTGATTTATTATTTCTTTACAAATTCATATCCCTGGAACCCTATGTTGGAATTTTATCATTGAGGTGACTATTTACAGATAAAAATACAACATATTTTATAAAAACCATAAACTGGTGTCTGATTGTTATTGTTTTGTGTCTTCTTCCTATTCATCTGTTTTGGTTCTTCTTAATACTTTATACTTGTTTTTGTAATAAAGCCTGACTGCTCTGTGCCACAGCTACCCAGGACTGAGCTAAGGTTTTTATAAGCAAATCTGGCTAGACCTGATACAGAACTGTGCCTTTATTACATGATGAGGTTGCACAACCACACCATATTTTAAGCCACTTTCCTCACATTTACATTCACATCACTAGTATGGATTTGCACTTATAGATTAACATGCTGCTACAGTAGTTAGTAATTACATCAATCCCTATGGATGTTTTGACTATAATTTAGACTGTTAATCCACATCTATTATGCTACATTTTCTAACATAACACTACTGTTAGTGAGACAAGCAATCAAGAATTTCCAATACAGTACGGAATTAGAGGTGGGCGAGCCACTGAAATCTCAAGCCAGGCTCAAGCCTGAAGCCTGGCTCTGGCTCAGCTCAAGGTCCTGTTGGAACGTCGAGTCCATAACAAACTGAGCTTTCATGTGGCTGCCACCCTCTCTCTACCCAGGATGTGATGTTATGGCCAGAGCTGTCAACCTTGGAACTGGGGAACCAAGTTCGAGTCTCTGCATCGGCTCAACATCCTGTGATTTAGGGCAAATCACTTAATCTCCCTGTGCCTATAAACAATTAATGTGACCTTGTGTAATGTAACTGGAGCTCATGTAAATAGCTCAAATACCTTCTGGTCGAGTTCGGTCTGTAGGAAAAATGTACAAAGAGGGAAAGACAAATAGATACCTATTTAGAAACTGATTTGTACAAAGAGAAACCAGAAAACCTAGATAAATCACAGCTTTCCTGCTTAAATTTTGTGATCTTGGGCATATATTTTATTTCAACAAAACTCCTTTTTCTTCATTATCACATATGAAAGCACTTTCAAATATGTGCGTTCAGAACACTAGTCTTGCCTTTTAGTTCACTAATCGTTCATGTTGAATAAGCACTTCTCAGTGCAGTATTATGTGACATATTAATGCCAAAGCTTCTACATGTTAAAGAAATTCACTTTTTTGAATTTTGAAGAGGCTTTATGATATTTTATGAGACGTTTGTACTAAGACTTACATTGTAAACATTTTCAGGGCTCGGCTTGTGCACAGTCTTTAAGAGCCGAGCCAAACCCTTGGCTCCGCTCTGGTCTCCCTGTTAATTAGTTGGTTTGCCCACTTCTATACTGAATATCCTTCGATGTTCACTTTTTAGGTCTTGCCTAGGCAGCGCATTTATACACTCTGTGAGCTTACAGCCCGCCCATTGCTTTTGATTAATTTCTTCACGTGTCCTTCCCAAAAGCTTGCTTCTATGTGGGTAATCTATGTTTTTGTCCCTCCTTCTTGTGTATTGCTCCCTTCCACAGAGCAGTGGCCTATTACTTGTATCCTTTCACTTTTGTCTATTTCAGTTCGTATATGTGCACTAATTTTTCGTTTCTTTCAGCCCGTGTTTTGGGAAGGGTCCGTTTTGTTTGTTTGTATTGTTGAGGCTCCTAGCGCCGTTTCAGTAAACAGCCCTGTCAATCTTGTCCTTATGTCGTCATATTTGCTATTTTCCAAGGGCGCCTGTTCCATCCACCCACCCCCTCCCTCATCGCTGCTTGCCTCCTCCGTCTTCGGCTGCTCTTTCTGTCTCCTCCACTCTGAGTGCCACTTTAGCTTCCCGCCCCCTCATTAAAACTGCTTCCAAAGGAGAGCAACACGCAAACGTGAGACCGCCAATCATCATTCAGAGGCACAATGCATTAACAATAATTATCACAACGATATATTCAAACCCAGAACATTACAGCTATGTATTTTAGCTTTCTCTCCGTTTGCTCTTTCCAGGTTATCTCCCCTCCCTACAGTTCCCACTCGCATGCTCTGTGCAACAGTGACCCTGAGGGCTCGTCCCTTAGCCCGGCATTGTTTAACATATACATTCAACTTTTGGCTCAGGTCGTGGAATCCTTGGGGCTTGAGCTGGTGTCTTATGCAGATGACACTCAGCTTGTGCTCTCCTTCTCTGACAACCCCACGTCAGACCTGGCCAATTTCCAAAGAGGAATGCTGGCTGTTGCAGAGTGGATGGATGCTAACTGCCTACGACTGAATTCGAGCAAAACCGAAATCCACTTATTAGGAAAAGATACCAAACCCTGGGGTGACCCCTGGTGGACTGCTTCCCTTGGGCCTCTGCCTTGCCCCAAAACTGCTGTCAAAAATCTAGGCATTTGGGTGGATCATACCTTAACTTTTGAAATGCAGGCAAAATTGGTGGCTGGCACATGTTTTGGGCACTGGGGAGGTCTTAAACCCATTCTTGGACTTTTTGACCTTGGCACCTGTCAAATTATCATTCAGGCAGCAATTCTCTTCCGGCTGGATTATTGCAACATCCTATACCAGGGAGTCAATAAGCCAGTGATTAGAAGACTCCAGTAGACTCAAAATGCAGCAGCTATGCTGCTGTTTTCTCTCCTGAAATTCTGTCCTGCCTCTGGACTCCTTCGCAAACTTCATTGGCTCCCTGTGTAGAAGCGTGTGCACTTTAAGACCTTGTGTACCGCCCATAAAATCTTACATTCCCAGGAGGCTCCCACTCTGTCTCATCTGCTACCCCCCTGCATTCAGCTGCCCTTAATCTGGCTTCTGTCCCCTGTGTTAAGAGAGCAAGTGGGGGTGGCAGTTCCTTTTGTGCAAAAGCCCCAGTCCTCTGGAAAGCGCACTCTCTGCCAATCATAAATATCCAGAACCACTTCTCCTTTAGAAAAACTTTGAAAACGTGGCTTTTCTCTTCCTAGGTTTCCCTCTGGCATCTTTTCCTTAGGTCACTGTTGTAATTGCTTATCTTTCCACAGACTAGCACTAGGCAGCCCTGTTGTTGGGGCAGCTATGCGCTCTATAAATGTTCTAACATATCATAACATATTTTATAAAACCAACTGGTCACTTTTGTCTATTCCAGTTTGTGTATGTGCACAGTTTTTTTAGTTTCTTTCAGCGCGTGTTTTGGGAAGGTTCCCTTTTGTTTCTTTGTAGTGTTGATGCTCCTAGCGCCGTTTCTGTAAATAACCCTGTAAATCTTGTCCATATATCGTCACATTTGCTGTTTTCCGTGGGTACCTTTTCCGTCCACCCACTCTCTCCCTCATCGCTGCATTCCCCCTCCGTCGTCGACTGCTCTTTCTGTCTCCTCCACTTTCAGTCCCACTTTAGCTTCCTGGCCCCTTGTTACAGCTGAGACAACTAATCATCACACAGAAGCACAATGCATTAACAATAATTATTGCAACCATATATGCAAACCCAAAACTTTACAGCTGTGTGTTTTATAAAAGGAACGGTTAGTGCACAGTCTTGCAGCTGCGCTGCGTGTTCCAAAAGTTAACGTTCAGGAACAAGGATAGCAGTTGTGCGAGCAGTCTACATCATCTTCTTCGTGCTACGTCACGTGACTCAAGTTCGCTGATGGGTTGTGGAGAGACGATGCTGCAAGAGGTGATTTATAGACATTGATTCACATTTTTACGTCAATTCGCATCAGGAATACTCCACAAACCAGCTACCACTTCAATCATATGTTGTGATTGCTCTGCCTTGACAATATAAGGAGCTCTGCTGCCTTTTAATTAGGTATATATATAAATACCTTATACAACAACTCTTTACTAAATGGAGGCTAAAATAAAACCCCCTCTTCTACTGAAAAACCAAGCCTTTGTGTGCTAAAATGATTTAACAAAAGCATGTACTATGGCTTGCTGACCACATGGCAAAGGGAGCTTATGTAATCTGCAGTAATGGTTTCCAATGCCAGTGAGGTAGTACAGGGCATTAATGCTTCAGCTGGCTAACATCGACAAAAAACATTTACAAAGCCAATAGGTCTACCGAGGCAGTCAAAACATCCCACATACATCCCGTAATCAGCAAAACATTACAAACTTATTAACACAAACACAAACAATCTACACTTACTATCCACACAACTACTGTAGAATAGAGAAAACAAAAATAGAACCTCTCGCAAAGGCGAGACCTATTGGATTTGCCAGTGTTTGTTTTTCACGTCTTTACTGTATATTCCACTAGTGAAATCAAGTGAGTGAAGGTGGTGTGTCGAACGTGTGTGGCTGACCATCGCAATGTGATGTTGAAAGTAAGTCAGCTGAATTCACAATAAACCCTCTTAAATAGCAACACATACAGAGTGAAACAAATCACTTGTTTAAATAAACCTTGCTTACTTTTCTAAAGGGTTCTATACTTCTAAAGGAATCCTGCACACTTCTCAAAGAGCCGTTGTCTGTGAATTTAGGAAAATAATTCTAAAGTGCGTATAAGTAATTCCTGGCCCATTCCTGAAATGTTTAACATATTCTAATATTGTACTTTGGACTTAAAGTTGAGCAGTTCTTGGTACCGAAGTCTTGTATGCATGAGTTGAAGCGTCTACAATTTTCCTATTGTACTCCTAATAATAAGCAGGCTTCTGTTTAATACAGTTGGCGGACGCAAGTGCAAATGAACATGTACATGCATCTGAGCTTAGCTGTAGCTTTCTTTTTTTTCACAACAAAATTTTATTGTCAACAGCCAAGATATGCCTGTCAAGGCAAAATATCCTAACAGCAATATATACATAGTAATCATGATGATGTCGACATTTTGTAGCCTAATGTGCAGAAGAAGATCATATGCATAACAACATAGAACATTAACAATCAACTGAAGTGTCATACGCCCATTATGTGATACGATGCATGACCAGTCATCCCCAGAGTAAATAATTAAGTCACAGATTCGGTGTTCACCCCGCCTTGTGGTAGCTGTGGCTAATGTCAATCTATCGTGCGGTCTGGGATAGGTTCTAGGTAAATCCCCCATAAGTCCGCCTATCTCTTCCAGATCTTGGGGTGTTTCTGGGGACAGCCCCGCGCAGCAAATATAGGTATCTCCAGCCCCATACAGAAATCAAGACCCTTCTTCCAAGCTCCAAGGGAGGGCGGGGAAGAATCCTTCCAGGCCTTCACAATGTCCCTCTTCGTGAGTGTAAAGCCCAGTAACAGTAGGTGGCGTTTATACATATATTACCCTCGATGTCATCAGTTGTATGTAAAAGAGTTAATCTGGGTGAATAAGGGATGTCCCAGCCCAAAACCTGCGACATACATGCAATAACCCCGTGCCAAAACCCCGAGAGTGATGTGCAAAGCCATACAGTGTGAATGAGGGTACCCTCGGCCGCCTGGCATCGCAAGCAAAGTGGAGAAGCAATAAGTCCTGCCCACCAGAGACGATGCCTAGTGTAGTATGCCCTATGGAGGTACTTAAATTGTATGTATCGCAAACAAGTCGCTATGGCGGCACCTCGTGGGGATGCCTGCGCCTCGGTCCAGTCCTCATCGTCCAAGGGGCTTAAGTCTGTCTGACAGGCCTCCCGTGTTTTAGACAGCATCGTGCAGCTATTCGTGACAAGTGTACGATAGATTTTGGCAATCTTGTGGTCCCCAAGTTCTCCCATGAATACTTTTGCCTCAAGAGGGCTAAAGTCAGGTATGGTCTCCTGGAGTGTGAGATAGGGAGAGAAGGCGTGGCGTAATTGAAGATATTTGTAAAATTGCGATCGAGGCATCGCATATTCCTCCTGTAATTCCTGAAAGGACTTCAGGGTCTGACCGTGAAGGACGTCCCCCATGGTGGAGATTTCTGTAGCCTCCCATCCCGAGAAGCCAGGCAGCCCAGTGAGCTGTGGCATGAGGCCATTGTGCCAGAGGGGAGCCTCCTTTGTTATCCTGCCCCACCATCCCAGCTGCCTGAGTGTGCGTTTCCATAGTTGAAAGACTGTGGCGGTCGCAGGTGGCAGAGCTTTTCGGGTCGGGCCCGCATAGAGGATTGTATGGAGGGGTGTGGTGCCCATGAGCCATCGCTTGACTGCATATGCAGGGTCCGACCTATCTCCGTACCACCAATCATTTAGTATGAGGAGGTGCGAGGCTGCATAGTATGCCTGGATGTCCGGTGTTGCCAATCCACCGCAATAGGTTGATTGAAAGCATGTCTTCAATGCCACCGAGCCATGCCGCCCCCCCAAAGAAAGTGCCGAAGGGTAGAGTTCAGTTGCGTGAACCAACTAGGTGGTATCAGGTAGGGGTGGTTTTGAAGTTGATATAATAGGCGGGGCAGGGAGACCATCTTACAAATAGCGGACCTACCGAAAAGGGAAAGTGGCAGATGTGACCAGGAGCGAGTCTGTTCCCTAATTTGCACCCACAGTGGAGCAAGGTTTCTCTCCCAGGACAGGGGCTGCGAGGCAGCCAGGAAGACCCCCAGATATTTAAAGCCATCGCACACCACCGTCACGTCCTCTGACCATGAGCCCAGAGGACCTGCGTTGCATATGGGCCCCAGGTAAGACTTACGGGGGTTCATGTATAGCCCGGATGTGTCACCAAAGATCTGCATGATCCTGAGCAGTCTGAGTCCTGACCGGTCAGGTTGCGTAAGGAAGAATAATACGTCATCCGCATATAAAGCTATGCGGTCGGACTTCACCCCAGGCCACTCAAACCCACGGATCTGTGCATCTACCCACACCCAAGCCGCGAGAGGCTCCATAGTGAGCGCGAAGAGATATGGAGAGAGGGGGCAGCCCTGACGGGTGCCGCGCCAAATAGGAAAGGTTTGTGAGACAGTGTCCGCCACACGGACGGAGGCAGTGATATCCGTGTATAGAGAAGGTGGATATATTTCAGAAGTCTCGGACCAAAATTGAGGTGACTGAGGAGCGCAAAAAGGTATGTCCAGCTCAGGGAGTCAAAGGCCCTATCTATGTCTGCAAGCAGTAGAGCGTCTGGTTCGCCCAGACGTTCCGCTGAGGCAATGGCATTATGTGCGAGTCTGATGTTATGTTTCGTGGCGCGGCCCGGCATGAAGCCCGCCTGGTCTGAGTGGACCAGATCTGAAATGTACGGAACTATGCGATTAGCTATGATCTTGGTCAGTAGCTTAGCCTCGACGTTGAGGAGTGATATTGGGCAATACGAAGAATGAAGTTCTGTGGGCTGGCCCGGTTTTAGGAATACCACTATCTCAGCGTGACGCCAATCCGCCGGAAGGGACCAGTCATCTAGAGCGGCATGGAGAGCGGCTAGATAAGGGGCGGTGAGTACGGATTGGTAATTCTTATGGAATTCGCATGAAAAGCCATGTGGGCTGGGCGCCTTGCCCGGGCGCATCTCAGACAGCGCTTCCTGAACCTCCTCAGTTGTTATGGGGGCATCAAGGTCATCTCGTACAGGGTATGTGAGGGCGCTCGGGGGCATGTCATCTATAAACGTCTGAATTAGCCGTGGTGGTATAGTCTCCCAGGGGTCATACAGCTCCGCATAGTAGTTCACAAAGCTTGCTGCTATTTGTAGGGGATCCGTGAGAACCCTCCCAATGGGGTCCCCCAGGCTCGGTATGGAGATGGGGCAGAGAGCTCTTTGACACAGACGGTGTAGTAAAGCGCTCGACTTGTCGCCCCACTGGTATATTCTGCTGCGGGTGGCCAGCCAGGCCACCCGAGCCTCATCCATCAGCTCACTGGTGTACACTGGTTGAGTATGGAGTAACTGTCTATGTGAGTCGTGCCCGTTCGCCTCTCTACCTGCGCGCTCCGTGGCCAGTAGCTGGTCCTCCAGTTGTATCAGTTTTTCCCGGCGCAGCTTGCGTTGCGCTGTGCAGTATGCTATATCTACCCCCGAAGTGTGGCCTTCATTGCCTCCCACACCACTGCGGGCGATTCAACCCACCCAGTGTTTTGCGAGAAATATTCTGTGAGGGCATTGTGTATATGTGACCTATATTTGTCGTCTTGTAGGTGCCACGGTGATAGGCGCCAGCAGGAGGAGGGCCGTTCAGTGTCTAATCGCAAGATCAGCTGCAGTGGGGAGTGATCCGAAAGGCCTCGGGCAGTATTTCGGCCGCCACGAGTCTGTGTAGGTGCGCAGCTGACAGAAAGACTTAATTTATGCGGGAAAAGGACCCATAAGCACTAGAGAAATAAGTGTAACCCTGTTCAGTGGGGTGTAGTCGTCGCAAAGTGTCTACCCAATCCAATCCCTGCACCATAGACCCCAGTTTTGACTCACGGGGCTCCACCATATTTCCTGCACTGCGCCACCTGTCTATAGTAGGGCATATTGTGTCATTCCAATCACCCCCGACTAGAGTCAGCCCCTGGGGAATCTCTACCCATAGCCGCATCAAGCATTCTGTCAGGTTCCATGTAAGGGGCAGAGGAGCGTATACACACCCCAGGACAAGTGACTGGCCATATTTCGAGACAATGACATATCTACCCTGGGGATCGGTCCATGTTTTCTCATGTAAACAAACACGATAACCTGATAGACCTTCTGAAACACAGGATGGGGTTATCTGGACCAGTTATAAATTGGTTTACTTCGTTCCTCCAAAACAGATCACAACGATTCAAGGTCAACCACTCCTTGTCCAAACCCGTCCCAGTCTCTTTAGGGGTCCCACAAGGATCTTCACTATCTCCGACACTGTTCAATCTATTCATGGAACCACTCACTGAGATTCTCCACGCGTCTAACGTGCAATACCACATGTACGCTGACGACACACAACTATACCTTAAGATTCTCACCATAGAAGACATCAAATCGCTCAACACTACTCTCGGAAAAACTCAGACCTGGCTGGCAGAAAACCATCTAAAACTGAATGCCTTCAAAACCGAATTCCTCCTAATCGCTCCTCCAGCCCAAGTACCTATAATGCAAGACTGGATCAAACACCTTACTGCACTAAACTGCCAACCTCTCATCGTTGACGCAGCCAAATCGCTGGGAATAACACTGGACACAAACCTCAATATGTAAAAACACATCAGCAACGCAACAAAAGGAGCAAACTTTCAGATAAATACTTTGAGAAAACTGAAACCGTTCCTGCCGGAAAAGGACTTCAAACTGGCAGTACAAGCTCTAGTCATCCCAAGAGTGGATTACGGGAGTGTCTCTCTCTGCGGACTGCCCAGAGCTGCAACTGCCCCTCTAAGAGCCACAATCAACGCTGCAGCGAGACTTATCACTGGCTCCAAAAGAAGCTCTCACATATCCCCTGACCTAAAATCCCTTAATTGGCTACCTTTTGAAGCCAGAATTCATTTGAAAATAGCATGTATGACACATAAAGCCATCCATCATAACGCTCCCTACTATTTGGCACGGAAACTGACGCCCTCCGGTGGGGACAGATCTACGAGAAGTGCTAAAAACCTTCTATTGAAACCGCAAAGATTCAACAAGAAGAAAACATATAACCGAACATTTTCAGGGATGGCGCCCAGAATCTGGAATGCACTACCCCCAGAAACTAGACTAAATACTTCTACTGTTTCTTTAAAAAAGAAGTGAAATCGCTTCTCATGGCTAAATTCACTTGAATATGGTCCACTGCTATCATACCCAGAAACTAGTCCTAATCCTTCTACTGCATCTTTCAAAGAAGTGTAATCGCTTCTCATGGTAAAATTTCACTTGAGTTTGGTCCATTGCTATTACACGACCCAATGTATCTTCTAAATGGAACTTTTAATGCCTAAGGGCCAGCCTATATTGTATCTAGATTATGCCTGATTTATACGGAATGTTTGCTATGTATCAAATACCCATGTATCTACAAAAGGATGTTTATACTATCACTGAACTTTATTTTATCTACCTTGTACATATGCAACTAAGGGGCATATTATCAAGGGCCTTATCTCCGCTTTTTTGGCTTTAAAAGCCAAAAAGCGGAGATAATGTTTTCGCCCTATTAACAAGAAGGTGATAACATGCATTAGCGCATGTTAGCACCCTTACTCCGACGCCTCCCTCTACATCTCTAATGAGATGCAAAGTGGGCGTCACTGGGTAGAACAACCTTGTAAATATCGCTGATGTGCACATCGCGATATTTACAAGGAGGTCCAGGCATTTTTGCAGACGTTAGTTTTTGGCGAAAACCGCAGTTTTCGCCAAAAACTAACGTCTGCAAAAATGCTGACTTACCTATACTTTATATTGGAGGTGGATTATGCTGATACGACCACAGGGTCGTATCAGCAAGGTTATCGCCGTTTTCCATGGAACATCGCTGGAAAACCAGCGATGTTCCATGGAAAACAAGCTATCGCAGGAATAATTATCGCCATTGCGCTATGCGTTGTTAATACAGCGCTAGCATGGCGATAATTATCAGCGATAGCCGGCGATAACAATTCTCACGCTGAGAACGGCCAGCGATAATTATCGCTGTCCGTTGATAATATGCCCCTAAGACACTTACCTTGTAAAGCGCTCTGATACCCGCAAGGGTCTGGTTCGCGCTATATAAAACTCTCAAATAAATAAATAAATGTAGAAATGGGATCCTGTGATGGATCAATATCACCACACCTCGTGAACCTCTAGTGAATCCGTAATGGAAGGCTTGCACAAAACTAAATCGCGTCAGACATGGAAGTCTATTCCCAAGTAGGTGCGTTTCCTGCAATAGTAGAACGTCTGCGCCATAACGTTTGGCTTGGCGTAGGATAGCCCCTCTTTTAACCTTACCTAATAGACCCCGGACATTCCAACTGACCACCCGGAGGTGTCCTTCCTCTAATCTAGGGATGCTTAGTGACGGGGCGGACTTCAATGGGTGTATTCGGGGGACCGCATGTGGTGATCACAGGTTGAAACATAACTGCAGGATGGACATGTGTAAGACACTGAAAGGAAAAAGCAAAAAACAGGAACTTTCCCTGACATCCCTCCCTCCTCCCCCCCACCCCAATACCTCATAAACATAGAAGCATCTGTCGCGGCATGAGGGCAGCCCGAGCCCCAACGGGCGTACGGTACAGCTCCCAGCCAATGAATCCCTATGTGGCTTCCCCTAGACACAGCGATTTCTCAAGGTCTAAGGGAGAGCATTAAAAGGTGCAGCCCATATCATTATGCCGTCAACAGTGGAGCAGAGATCACTCATTATGCTGAGTGGCAAAGTAAATGTCTTTCATGCGGTCATTCCTGTGAATCAGACGTGTGATTTGTTACAAGATTTGGAGCAATTCTTGGATAATGAACGTTGGCATTGCCCTCCGGGGACCCGGGGTGACCCCTGGCCCGGCCCCCCTGATGAAGAATCTGAATCAAATCTGGGCTGTGTGTGCGGCCTGGGCCTGATATTCTCGTCAGTCCACGCAAACACCTCCGCAGGGGAATCAAAGAAGCGTGTCCGCTCTTTGTAGGAGACTCAGAGCCTGGCCGGGAACAGCAAGGAGTATTGAATCTTAAGATGGCGCAATTTGGCTTTCGCCTCAGTAAAGGACTGTCGGCGCTGCTGGACCAGCCTTGTATAGTCCGGAAAAATCATAATCTTTTGCGAGGAGAAGAGGAGGGGATCCTTAAGTCTAGCCTGTTGCAGAATGACACCCCTGTCCTTGAAATTTAGGAATCGTGCGATCAGGGGTCTCGGTCGAGCACTCGGCAGTGACTTCTGTAGCAGGGCGCGATGCGCACGTTCAATGACGAAGCAGGGGGACATGAGACCGGGGGGAGCCAGTCCACTAGCCATTTAGTCAGGAAGTCCACTGTGTCACCGCCCTCGGGGAACCCTACAAAGCGAAGGTTGTTTTGGCGGGTGCGCCCCTCCGCATCCTCTGCTCGTGTTGCCAGGCCCTTTGCGACGGATTCCAAGGTGGAGACCTTCTTCTGAAGTGCCGTGACAGAGTCCTCCACCACCGATATCCTGGACTCGGCCTCGGTTATATGCTGTACAGCGTTGCGCAAATCCTGCATAAGGAACATGACGTCGGATCCGACGACCCCGATCTTGACCTCCAGCATGTCCCTGGATTGTGTTATGGCAGCTAATATGGCGGCATTGTCTGGCATAGATGACGGAGGGCTGTTCGTAGTTGGGACCTGGGCAGCTGTACCAGCATATTTATCTATGGTGCTCTGCCGGGCCGTCGCGCCGGGGTTTTTGTCCTTGGTCATGGTGCAGGGGTATGGTTTTTGAGGTATGCACCCCAGAACATAGGATCAAAGGGTAGGTATGGGCCTTGTCAGGATAGTAGAAGAGGAACTCACAGGCCCCGAGCGCACCGACCACCTGTAGTGTGTGGGGAATCACAGGGGCAAGGACCACAGCACTGGGCAGGGCGCTCTTGTTCAATCAGTCACTTCTCTCGACCTCCAACAAAGGCACGATGTATGCACGCCCCGGCAGGCAAGGGGCCCAGGCGCAACCCTCTTGTGGCCACTCAGTCACTCAAATGGCCCAGTCAGTGACACACCCACACACGTTGCTGGCCCTCCTTGGACGTGGGATCCCAACAGTCTATGGCTGCCCCAAGACCACTGGCCCAGCAGTGTAGGTGCAGGAGTATGGTGTATTGTCCCCAGCTCACCTCAAAAACGGCCTTGCAAGATGTAGAGCCTTCGCAGACCTAGCGCATGGGGCCCGGTGTCGCCCACGGCCATCTCATGTTTTCTCGGCAGGCACCAGCGGGCCGATAGTGTTGACTGCTACCTATGGCAGCGAAGCCGTCCGCTCCCACGCTGTATCTGGCCACCCGAGGTAGGGACAGGCACACCGCGGCCCGAAAATGGCCACCGAACACCAAGAGCCCTTTCACAGCTGCCCACCCTGCACCTCAAATGTCGGTGACAGGGCTTTGCAGCACTCACGGCCCCTCAGGGACACATCCCACCTGCTCAGGCTCGCCCCTCACACAGGACAAGGATCGCCGGGCCGCCGCCACCCATAGGTGTTGGGTCTCGGCCACTGGTACGCGGCCACCGGGAGCCTGGCAAGTCGAGCGTGTTGCCAATGACAGAGTCACCCACCTCCGCACAATATCCGGCACTCAGATTTGCCCGCATTATGCCGCAGCTCGAAGCAGCCACAGAGTCTCGTCGGGTTCACTGTGAAGTGTGGCCTTACAGGATGAATGAGGGCACGAAGTGGCCCAACATGGCCACGGGGCCATGCCCGGTACACCCGGTAGCAGGGAGGGAGAGGCGGCGTGTCTCGGCTTGACACAGCTGCCGGGTCTCGTCGGGCACCCGGGACCAGATGTTGCTCCCCCGCAGTCAATGCACTGCTACCGGTTGGCAGCAAGACAATGCGGCGCCCACCACCACTCACTGACGTGCGCCGCAGCTCCATGGCAACGTCCCCTTCGCAAGGGCGAGGTTCAGTAGGCCACAGTCTCTCCTTGACGCCCAGACCTCTCCGGGCGGGGCAGACAGGTCCGACTCGGCACACCGGGGGCCACCAGGCTCTAGGAACATCTACCAATGATGTGGCTCCAAATAAGGGCCGAAAGACGGCAGGATTTTAGGCGGATTAATGTGGGGCTGCGGGAGCTCGTCTACAGCGCGTCCACCATGTTGGACCGCTAGCTTAGCTGTAGCTTTCTGTCATGGGATGTTACTCAGTATCATGGCCCAGGCATAAGCTGCTTTTATCATACGTGCTGTGGATTCTTTACATCAGTGGTTATTAGCCTTTTGACTTCTGTGGAACCCCACTGAATCATTACTGGAATCTGGGGACCCCCCACTGACTCATTATTGGAAGCTGGAGGCCCCCTGCCCAAGCAATTTCCAGATTAAAACTTCAAAACAATACACAAACATACGTATATGCCCAAAAAATGCTCAAAGATTGAAATATTTTGTTTAATTCACAATCAAATATAGAAAACGTTTCACGTTTTCAATTTAGCTTTTTTATTTGTATATTCTTTAATAATTTTTATGTATTAATGTAAATATTATTTATTTTTATTACACCGTTTGAGTAGGCCGCACTGACCCCTGGGGGTCCGTGGACCATATGTTCAGAGCCACTGCTTGTCATCAAGAAATCTTGATGAGAACTCCTCCCCCTCTGTGTGTTGTGCATGGAGACACACAGGGCCGGACTGGCCATAGTGGGCATCGGGCATTTTCCCCGGAGGCTAGAAGGGTGGGGGCCAGTTTTGCAACAGTGTGTGCCGTATTGTTTGTTACCGAGGACTGTTTTGCAGCGGTGATGCAACATCGGCCCCCAGTAACAAAAGCAGCAGTGCTTCACACTTGCAACCCCCTGGGGGGTGTGGGGAGGGTGGGAAGGCTGGCCCTACAAAATTGCCGGGGCTGCTTTGGGTTCCCAGTCCAGCCCTGGAGACACAAGGTTTGCTGGCTGACTGCGGACCGCGAAAGCTGTTGGGAGGGCTTGCGGGATTGCGCCTGCTACTGGTGAGTGCAGCAAGGTAGCAGCGGTGCGAGTGGAAAGAGGTCAGGAGGGATTCTTTGCCGTCGGGTTAGACTTGCTTGAAAAAGCAGCCCATGGACCTCTCTGGGATCGAGTGGAGCAGAATTGAAACTGGATTGAGCTTGACCATAAAACATGAATTGCATCCAGTGAGGAATTCTACCTTTGGCGCCAACAACAGCCACTTCATTAAAAGTGGCAGATTATCGTACAGTGGGAAACTGAAACTACAACCAGGAAGTTCATTGTGGAGTTGCTTGATAGTTGCCTGATATTTGCCGTCGCCCTGTGTTTTCCCACATTATAGGTCATAGAAAAATAAATTACAGTGTGGGTCCCTGGGCTGAAGCAGTACGGAATATTAAGTACAGTGCACTGGAAACTAAGTAGAATATAAGTGGAAATTAAGGGCAAGCTAATGATTAAGTCTGGGCGGTAAACTCGCTCCGCTTGCGGAGTTTGCAGAGTTTTCCGAACTCCGCATTACGTGGAGCTTGCGGAGTTCCGAAAAACTCCACTCCGCGTAGCGGAGTTTTTTTCCTCGCTCACGTTCGTCAATGTAAAGTTGGCGAGCGCGAGTGAGGAAAATCCACCTCCCGGCGAGATTTTTCCTCGTTCGCGATCGCCAACATCAGGTTGGCGATCGCGAGTGTGGAAAATCAACCTCCCAGAGAGATTTCTCAACGAGGGCGGTCAGATTTCTCATTGCGAGTGATCGCGTATGCTCGCGACCGCCCACGTTGAGAAACTGTCCGTTCGTGTTGAGAAATCTGCTGCTCGAGTAAAAATGTACTTGAGCGGCAGAAAGGAAGCAGCGCCCGCTTGCGGTGTGCAGGTGCCATTTGCGATGATTGCACAATGTGGGCAAGCATCTGGCACTGAAAATCATCGCGAACAGCATTTATCTAACGCAATCCGCCGCTTGCGGAGCTCCGCGTAGCGCGGCTGAGTTTTTTTTGCACTTCGCGCAGGCTTACTAACTATACATATGGTTCATAGCGCATTGAGAATATTGGAATAGGAACAGGAATAACCTCTATATCCAGATAAAGAGTGACCTAAACAGATTTACAGAGATCTCCAGAAGGTAGACATACTATAACAATCTTTCCTGGCTGGGTCTAGTTTCTTCCTGTACTTGTGTTGCTGTGCTCCCCCTCCCGTGCTGTTGCAAGGTAAAGTAGGGGCATGCGGCAGGGCAGAGAGAAAGGGAGTGCATGTTGTGTCCCTGGCTCTTTCAAGTGTACTCAATCTATACAATGCCTGCAAAACTAAGCGGAAAGCAGCACAATTAAAAAGTCCTAATTCCGTATGTATACTTCTCTATAGAAATAATATCAAATAACAAATATCTTATAGCTTGAGTTATTCTAAAAACCAAGGATGAAGTCTAGATGCCTTAGAGCAGTGTCAGCTCCAGTGACAAAATATGAAAGGAAAAGGTGTGTAAAGGACAACCTAGCAGGCCCCCTAGAATTGTATAAAAAGGACCTTGACTGTAAAGCATTCTCTTCAGTGGCATAGTAGAAATATCTTAGGACAACAGCTACAGCAACCCCTACACAAGATACAAAAAACCCAAATAACAGCCACCAACTCAATACATTGTCCACTCAACCTAAAAAAGGAAATGACTAAAGAGAAGGTAATAGATCAACACCTGCTCCCCTGATTATTCACTCAAGTGGGCTAAAAATGCCCCTGCAATCCTCACAGGTAACCTCTCCAGAGCAGGACCTTCTCTATAAAGTCCAACAAGTGGCAGACGATTCTTTGCTTCTAGCAATGATGGGACTATCTGCATTCTTAAAAGAGACACAGTAAGAATAAGGATAGATTCTTGATAGTTCAACTAATTGTATTCTACCCACCAGGGCCCTCCGATCAGCTGATTTGAATTTGGCTTTGATACCTGGTACCAATAGAGTCAGGCCGGGAGGTTGCTCTTTTCAAGCGATGGCTACGGATTTATGGAACAACCTGCTGGTACATTTATGTAATACTCAGAACCATCTATGCTTTAGAAAGCAGCTAAAGACCTGGCTATTTGCAGCATAGGTCCTTTCTGTGTTGGCTCTGTGATGTATCACCTTGGGTAGTAGGTGAGAGCTGGGAAGCCCCATTCCGGGGGAGATATGCGTCAGTATAGCATAACATAACACCAAGAAAAATCCGCAAATGCCTCCTTTAGGACCAAAGCTTAAGCAGAAAATATCTCAGCTGCAGAAATTAAAAAAAATCCCGGGGGCCAATACCAAATCTTTTCCTAACTACGTCAAAGGAAGCAATGTGGTCCCCAACCAGAAGGTCCCCTATCCTGTAAAAGCAGCCTTTTCCCCACCTTACCAGACATGCATCTTGTAGTGCCTTTGGAAGCTGATCATTCCCTATCATAGGAGAGTACCTGCTAAACCTCCCAACCCCAAGTTTCTTCCTTACGCCTGCCCAGTTACGAAAAGCCGTGATTAATACCTTAAATCGTGTTTTGCTGCTGGAGCTGCAGGTTTTGGGCAGGTATCTCTAATGGAATTGCTAATTAGCAGTTGGGGTTCTTCAATTGCGCAAATATATAGATGCCTGCTGGAAGGAGTGCCAGATGATTTAGACAAGCATAGGTCGAGAATGCAAGATAAGTTAGGGGTTACGGAATCCTGTTTTCTGAGATCACTAGAATTAGGGGACACCGTACTGTGCTCTGCCAATTTGTGGTCCCAACATTTTAAGACTTTATTTGATCTTTACATAACGCCTGCTAAAATTGCTAGATGGGGAGGAACGGAGGGAACTCACTGTTTTAGATGTAAGACATTCGGTGTGGATGTAGTACACATTTTTTCCACTTGTCCTTGCATAGAACCTAGAGGTCTTGAAATATCAGGTTTTTTACAGCAGGTGTTAAATAAGGATGTCCCTCTGACACCTCAGCTGATGTTATTAGGTGTAAATGATCTAGAGCGGAACAACGGGGTAGAACTCATTTTTATTGCAATGGCAGTTTTTAGGCTCTGTGTCGCCTCAGCTTGGCTCGATCGGCAACCTCCAACCTTTCAGCAGTGGAAGGGACGATTTTTGCATATATATAATTTGGAAAAAGCACTCTATGAAAGGAGAGGCAGAAAGGGCAGGATTAAAGGGAACAGGATTTGGGGCCCTTTTACTGCCTGGGTTACAACATTTACTCAATTGGAATAACCCCTAAGGTTATTGGTAAAGTTTGATGTAGTGTATAAACAGTTCCAATTTATAAAAAAAAATGTTTGGGTTACTTTATGCTGTTAGCCTTTATTTTATTTCACTCTCTAGCCTATGACATACTGCTTTATATGATCAATGTATTATTTGACTGATTCTTACTTCAAATGAAATTGTGGTTTTCTGGATGGATTGTATTAATATTTTGATTATCTGCTGCTTTATCGGAAAATAAAAATATAATAAGAAAAAAAAAAAAAGGACAAAAGCTTCTAGCCTGTTGGATATAGGAATGACTGATTCAATAAATAACTCTCCAATATGACACTCACTGTTTGGGTTACTTGAAACTGATCCAGCGCTCAGAGATCAACAAATTTGCAACTAAACAAGGCCCAATTACATTACCCAACAAAGTCCCTTCGCGCTGGGTTCAGTGTAAAATGCAAAGTTCAGACCTAATTTACCAATCTCCAACCGAACCTGCATTACTCATAGAAAATAATGTGTCGATGGCATCTTTATATAGTTGAGTAGTTGATGGCAATAATTAAACACAGAGTGTATATTTATAATGTTTTATCTAAATAATGTGAAATAAATGCTCATCACGTACCAATACACAGTACAAATCATGGAATATCACTGAATAAACAATTAGCAAAGAGAAAATGACAAATCTCATCACATCGACAGTGCATTGAAGGAGTGAAAAGGTGAAGAGAGAAATGTTTCAGAGACAAAATACATTTGCAAATGATTATGCAAATTCAGGTTTCTATCTATACTAACCCAGGAGGAAACAGGAAATCTGCTCTCTGGCCACGGGAGCAGCAGGGCCCCTCAAGAAGATTTGTAAGGGCAAAGTCTAAGTCAGGAATCAGGAACAGGAATAAACTAGTAGGCCTCTACAGCAAACCGACGACAGCGACGATCACACCTAACGTCATCAGCACCTCTCGGAACAGGAGCAATGCTAACCCCTCCCACCAGGGCACCTCAATTATACCCTAAAACCTAAAAGTCCAACCCACACTTGTTTCATTCCTGAGTAAATTCTACATTTTGATTGGTTAAGGAAGGGGGTGTACTGTCACACCACACTCGGCATGTCCATCTTTCTCAATGGACTTCTGTATGTCACACCATTAGCAAGACTAATAAAAAATCATGGTCTTACGCTATTGTCGTATGCGGACGACACCCAGTTAGTGGTGTCGGTTACGCAAAGTGTGGACATGACAGCTGTCCGGTTCCGCAATTGTCTCACGGCTGTGATGGCATGGATGAATTCAAATTTTTTGAAGCTTAACACTGAAAAAACTGAGGTCGTTGAGTTTGGTCAGAAAGCCTCTGTATGGAGCCAACTATGGTGGCCCCCTGAGGCTGGGACATGTCCTGTCCCCGTGCCCAAGGCCAGGAACCTAGGCTTTCTGTTTGATAAGGATCTAAAGCTTGCTCCACAAATAAATCAAGTTTCCTCTGCCTGCTTCTTTACGCTGAAAGTTCTGCGTAAAATTCTTCCATTTATCTCATTATCACTAAGGAAAACAGTAGTCGGAGCCCTAGTTCTCTCTAGAGTTGATTACTGCAACGCTCTATACTTAGGAGCTGACAAAGGGCAGATCACCAAACTTCAGTCACTTCATAATGCGGCTGCTCGGGTATTGCTTGATTTACCCAAACATCATCCCACGTCTGCTAGTATTAAGCAGCTCCACTGGCTTCCAATTCGGCGGAGAGTGGATTTTAAGGCCCTCTGCCTAGTGTATAAGGCTTTGTATGGAGGAGCAGCTGCGGACATTCAACTCCTATTTCCCCGGTACGTTCCACAACGCTATCTCAGGTCCACCAATGCTGGATTGGTCCTTGTCCCTAAGATAAAAAGAGCCAGATAGGGTGGAAAGGGCTTCTCGTACCAAGCGGCCAAACTGTGGAACTCCCTCCCCGTGCAGATCCGACTACAGTCTAATAGGACTCTTTTCAGGAAATCGATAAAAACATGGCTCTTTCCTAAGCTCTAGATCTGTTAGCATTAGCCTTGTTTTCACTCACCTCAGCGCCAAGACGCCTCGGCAATAGTGCGCTTTATAAAATATCAGTCAGTCAATGTTCTATTGTTCTATTGTTTTGTTTTTCCAACAATACAACTACATCATCTCAGGAAATACAAGTATACAATATCAGACTTCAGTTTCCTTCTCTCTCCGGAATTGTGTCAAATTCTGTTACTTCTTGTGCCACTCGTGCGCTTCCAGAGGAAACGTTCATCACTTGTCGATTGTTTTTCGTCTTCACGCTTAACTTTTGGCAGGCACACATAAGTTTGAAGGTCGCTCACATTCGCCTTCCCTCCCCATTCTCTTTTGCTTTTTCAGTTAATAATTCTTTATTTTGCTTAACCCATGCTTCTACGGAAAATAAAACAAATATAATGAATCATTTTGAAATGATTTTCTTTACACACCCTCCCAAATGCTGCATCTAATCATGTGCAACCCAGGTGAGGTTTATCTGACAAACGTTAATAATCATGCACAAAAAGCAGCATTAGTCTCTTTATCTTCATTAGTCAAGCATTTGCGGCCTAGTTCAGTGCTTTAGTACGCGCCTGCGCAGTATTATTTTCCCTCATGTTAGTTATTAAAACCACACGTTTTTCACTGCACACTGTTCGAAAAATTAGAAAATGTTACTAGGGGTCTCAATCTAAGCAGGTTTTATTTTTCGAAAACCCTGCTCCATCAATCCCCCCTTTGATGGCGTCTTTGAGCCATCACCAAATACCCACCAATACAATTTGTCACTTAAAAGGCTGTTCTCTCGCGTTTTATCATTATTCCATCTAGATCCCTCATCATTTCATAATAGTTTCCTTTTCTATCCTCTACTTCTATTTCTTCTCTCTTTCTTTTTCTTGCTCTTCGTTTATTATCAGATGTCTCTTTCTTGCATTTGCAACATTTATAAATCAAGAAAATCATTAGTATCACTGTAGCCACTGCAATAATAGGTGTTACTATTTTCCCTAATAGACTATTCCCAAATGTAGAAAAACAATTTCCCACAGAGGAAAAACTTTTACTAAGTTTCTCCCAAGCACCATCAACCTTCAATTCGGGTAAATCTTGATGAAGATTTGTAATATTCTTAATATACCCCTCAAGATTTTTACTCTTGTCAGGGATATAAGTACAACATTGTTGTATTTTCAACATATTACAGACTCCACCCTCTTTAGCCAATAATACATCAAGGGCAAGTCGATTCTGCAAAACCATAGATCTAATTGCAACCATCTCAGTATCGATCATTAAAAACCCACCAGCAGTGTCTGTTGATAAACGATCAACCACTGTGGATAATTTTCTAATTGTGTGCGAATTTAGTATAACTCCAACTGAAGGTATCAATGCTCCAAAAACATCTCCTATAATTTCTGAAAAACTCGCTCTCTTATTACGTATTAGTCCAATCTTTATTTCATTGATTCTATGTTTCTCATCCATATGATAAATTTTAGGAAATACTATTGCTATATAACAACACCCATACCAATGTGCAGGAAACCTATAGTAGGCATTCTTACCACACACATAATAGATTCCCAGAAAGACAGGATCTTTCCTCCTTTTAATCCCCATCCTCCCGTAACTAGGAAAGTATGATCACATTCACTAGAACCAATGAAATAATTATTATAGTCAGTCTTTTGTCTAAGTAAACAAAGCTTTCCTCTATGATACCAGTCTAGGGTCATGGCAGCTTAAGTCTCGCCCTTCTTGTAATCTCCTTCTCTGAAAGCCCATGGAGGTACATGAGACTTTTGCTCAGCAGCCTTTCTCTGAAACTCTTGTCTTCTATCTTCAACCATGTTAATGAATTCTATTTCTTCAAATCGTAATCTACAAGTTAGGTTATGTCTATGTGCATATACTGTATCTATTGTTTGTGTAGAATGGAAAAATTCTCCCATATATTCCTGCATTTCTAGCACTATTTATTTTATTCATATTCCTTCTAATAGGAATTTCTGAAAATACTAAATCCATGTTAGAATAAAAGTATTGGAGACTTCCCCTCTCATAAAACAGACTTGTTAATACACTGCAAGACACACCATGTGTTAAAGGTAGGTGATGATATGTCACCCCCTCTGAGACAGACGACGGTAGTTGCATGCACACATAACAATCTCTCGCATCCATTACGTCAACATACTCATACAATAATTTGGTAAAGACATTTAACGAAAAATCATTAATTGATTTATCATGATGATAGATACTGTCATCTTTCATCTTTTCCATTTTAGTATGTGAGTCTTCCTCTAAACCTTTAGTATCTACTTTTTCACTCATCACACCATTAATATTAATGTCATTCTTTTGATTAGTTACCATTAAGACAGGCACAATGACAATTAGTGTTAACCATACTGTCATTTGTAGAAAAATACTAAATAAGCAAGCATTAATACATTTACGTTTAAAACTACGATTTTGATGTCCAGTCTCTACTGTATTTGCCATTTTCTAGTTCAATTTGTACCAATTCTAAAAAGACAAAAAACTAAGAAAAAACTCAAACATCTAACTTAGAATCAAAAATATCTAAAAAAATCTAATCTATAAAAAAATATCTATCCAAAAATAATATCTATCCAAAGTAGTGTATCCTCACACTAATGGATTTTCTTCTTTACCCCCTCTTTTTTATCTTCTTCTTCTTCAAGTCTTTTTAATGATTCAGAATAATTTTCTCAAAATTGTTGCACCTTAATTTTCACAGTCCTTTTAAGGTGGTTCAAAACTGTCTCCTTCACCCTGCTCTGTACCAGTGTTTTCTTTGACTTGATCAGTGTTTTCAATTTCTTTCAACACCACATATGTCCATTCTGGTGCTATGTATTTCTTATTTGGAACCCTCACTCTTTTCGTTTTATGAACTGATTCTTCTTCAGACTCACTTTGCTCAGTCTGATCTGAAACTTCAATTATTGTGTCAGGTGATCTTTGTTTCAGAGTGTATTTCAGTCTTTTCACTCCTTCTTGCCACACATCACCTTTTCTTGCTTTCTTTGCTTGCACAGCTTCCGTTTCTTCGTTGTCAAGTTCGCAAGTTCTTTTATTTAGTCAATTTTTCTGTTGTACTTGCTCTTGATTCACTTTCTCTTTTTCTTCTCCCAACAGCAATCTTTTGAGACCCAGTAGCTGGTGCCCACTCTATTCGACTTGTTCCTTGTTCAACTTCAGAATCTGTAACTTCAGACTCTACAATTTCATTTTCTCCACTTTCTGCTTCTTCTTGTCTTTCACATGGACTTGGGACTCTTCTCGTGTGACTAGCATGTATCCAATTTGGTAAGCCACCACACTTTACTGCTGTCGTTGTTACCAGTATCACTTGGTAAGGGCATTGCCATTTATGTTCCAAACATGATTTTCTCACGTGCTTCTTCACCAGGACCCACTCTCCTGGACTTAGATCATGTGCTTGTTCTTGCTAAGTTGTAGTTGCACTTTCTCCAACCTGATGAGACACAGAACGCACTACATCAGCCAATCCTTTGCAATAATCAAGCACCAGATCATCAGTAATATTCATCAGTTGATTTGCTGGTACAATTGGCTGTCTCATTGCTCTCCCCATTATTATTTCATGTGGGGATAATCCAGTCTTTTTATCAGGAATACTTCTCAGACTCATCAATACCAAGGGTAAAGCATCTGGCCATTTCAGTGCTGTAGATGCATAGACTTTTGACAGTCTTGATTTGATAGTGGCATTAGTCTTCTCGACCACTCCTGATGCTTCTGGTCGATAGGCACAATGCAACTTTGTTCAATTTGTAACGCTGCATACGAAGCACTCAATACACCTTTTTCATCTCTCAGGCAAGCTCCATCCACAAACTTCACACAATCTGACTCTTCTAGTGGTGTATCTTTTATGTCAGGTCTTGGTTTTGTACACAACTCTGTCACATCTAGACAATCATGATCTGCTTCATCTCTCACTTCTTCACAACTTGAACTCGGCAACAAAGTTTCTGGATTCAATGTTGTACATCTCGTTACTGTCACATTCTCAGCACCCAGAATCACTCTCTCATATTTAGTCAGACGACTGTACGTCATATACTGTGTTCGTGTGCGAGTTAATAGGATCTCAACAGAATGTGGCACATATACTTTCACTGGATGTTCCATAACAATTGACTCACTCTGCTCAAGACTCACACAAGTAGCAGCCACTGCTTTCAAACAACCTGGTAATGCTGCAGCCACTGAGTCCAAAGTAGCAGAAAAATATGCCACTGGTCGACGTGCCATTCCATGTGTTTGTGTCAAAACTTGAAAGCGCACACCCATCTCTCTCGCAACAGAACAATATCTTCCGTATAGTCTGGCATTCCCAATGCAGGAGCTCGACAAAGACTATCTCACAGCTCAATGAATGCTTTCATGCTTTCCTCATCCAATTCAATCGGATCAGTCACATCTTTGTGAGTCAACATCTGTAGAGGTTTGGCAATCAATGAGAATCCACTAATCCACTGCCTACAATAGCCTACCACAGTGGTTCCCAAACGTTTTTGACCCATGGCTCCCTTGACCCACTGGCCATTGCCCGTGGCTCCCCACTGTTATTTTTTTTGGAGGGTGGGGGGGGGGGGATGTAAGCCCGGCCTCGGGAGTACTTGCATTTTTCTCCCTGAAAATAATTTGGATGAAGCTGATGAAGGTATTATAATCATATACGCAGGGTGTTTCGTATTACTACGGTGGCACCTCTAATAAAATATTCCTAGTTACACTTCTTTGCCCATGCCTTTTTTAGAGTACCCTCTCAAACATTTTTATCCCACTTACAGTGCTAGATAGCACCCCTATGCATGTAGGCCCGATTGCCAAAGTGTTTCTGCGCTTAAAGAATATTTGCATGCACTTCCATTTCTACCCATGTCATATGTGCCAACACATCAATCTCAGCAGGGTGACTCACAATTTTTTAAATCACATGCAGCTTTATTTTTGCTGTCTCTGCCCTAAAATTGACTCCAAATCAATGCACGTAAAATAACTTCCTCTGATTTTTTTTTTTTTAAAAGTCCCTCTTTCTTGCTTCTAAATGTTGGCATTATGCCGTATATGGTGTTTTACTTCCCTGTGCTCCAGGAGAGAGCAGGCCTGTCTGGAAGTGTATGCACTGAAAGAAATGTGTACTGGAAGTACATATGATTCAAGTACAAATGTCAATACTTAATGATACTTAGTGGGTTTAATAGACCAGACAACTGTACTTTCCTGATAACTTGCATTGTTGTAAAATACATTTGGAAAAAAAAAAACTATTAACGAGTCTAACAAAATAAATCAGGCATCTTCTGCTTACTTTGGGAGTGTTGGAATGTGGGGATCCAGTAAAATATGGAGGTCATCTCCTCGACATGCCAAACAATTAAGCACTACGTTTACAGCTTTAGGCATGTCACATACAAATCATCGACATCATGCATTTAGGTCTAATTAGTTTAACTGAAGCCAACAACCCCTTCAACATTAAATGCATTAAAGTGCTTGGTGCACGCCTCCCCTGGCTAAATTTGACGGCTCCCCAGGGAGCCACGGCGCACAGTTTGGGAACCACTGTCCTACCATGCCCAAAAACATTCGAACTTCTTTCTGTGTTTTGGGAGGGATAATTTGCAAAATCACATTGATTCGATCCTGTAACACTCTCCTAGCTCCTTTTTCAATTTTGTGTCCCAAATATTGAACTTCTTTCTGACAAAATTGTAATTTTGCTGGTGACACTTTATGCCCACCTACTGCCAAATGGTTCAGTAGAGCAATTGTATCTGTCACACATGCTTCTCGTGTCTTTGATGCCACCAGCAGGTCATCAATATACTGCACTAACACTGAATTCTCTGGCATAACCTATGACTCTAGACATTTTTTCAAAATCTGATTAAAAATTAAAGGACTCTCTGTATACCCTTGAGGAACTTGGCACCATGCCAAAAAACGGTCTCCGAACCGGAAAGCAAATAAATATTGGCTATCCGGATGTAAAGGTATCGAGAAAAATGCTTGACACAAATCAATCACTGTATACCATTCCGCATCACAAGGAATTTGGTAAAGAATCACTGCTGGGTTTGGCACTATTGGACAACAAGGTACCACAATTTTATTTATTTTTCGCAAATCCTGCACTATTCTGTATTTCCCACTTGGTTTCTTAATTCCCATAATAGGTGAATTGCAAGGACTTCCCAATATTTCTTTTAGAATGCCTTGTTCAATAATTTGCTCTATTACAGGAATAACTCCTGGTATAGTCTCAGGACTCATCTTATATGGTGGTGTTTTTGGAAACTCTGCACCTTGTTTTACTGTAATTTGAATAGGGTCAACACCTTTCATCAGTCCAATTTCTTTTCCTGTAAAATCCCACACATCTGTTCTCACTGTGTCTCTCAACTCACCGGGCAAATCCTCAAACGTGAGCAATAAATATAGATCATTCACTTCTGTTCCTTGCTTTGCTAACATCATTTTAAAAGCAACATCCTCATCTGGAGTCTGAAAAGCAATACCATCCGGTGTACAATAGATGGTACAATTCATCTTGCAAAGTAAATCCCTACCTAAAAGATTCACTGGACTTCGTGTCACATACCACAAAACGATGCATATCTCTGAATTCTCCAATATGAACCTCCATTGGTTTGGTCTCTGGAGTTCTAATATACTTATTTGAAACTCCCACAACTTGGATAGTTTCTCCCGAGAGGGGTAGGTTTGGAATTTCTGCTGCTCTTACAGTAGAACGGGTAGCACCAGTGTCCACAAGGAATGTAATATTATTACCTTCCACTTTCCCATCAACAAAAGGACCTGATTGATCTACCACTTGAGATGCGCCAAGCACGCACTCTTCCTCCCCCCTCATGCACCGTAAATTGAGATGAATCTGAATCACTCTCAGGACACTGCAACCAATATTGTTGTACATTTTGATTCTTACCAACTTCTTCACTTGAGTGAAATCCAGCATTCACACTGTATCTCTGTACCTGCGCATTCACATTATTTGCCATAGGGGCTTGAGGTACTTGTATTTGTTGAACCTGTGGTGTAACTACCTGTTGCTGTTGCAGCTGTTGTTGATTCACAACCACTTCATTCTGCATCTACGGATTAAAATTTTGAATCATTCCATTATTTCCTAGCAAGGACTTACACTCATTCTTCCAATGCCCTAACTTTCCGTACGCATGACAAGGATATTTCTTTTTCATTTCTTCTCTATGATTCTTACCTCTACCTTTTCCACCATTTAATACACCATTCATTTTAGGTACCTGACCATTTTGAAAATTCTGATTCTGTCCTTTCATTTGAAAATCTGTTTGAGAACCATTGACATAATTCCCATCTTTCTGTTGAGCCACTTTCACTTGTGCCTACATCATCTTCTCTTTTAATTTCTTATGCCTCGACTCAATATCATCACTACAATACTTAGCATATCTCAAAATCTCATCCACTGTCTTACTTTGCCAACAAATCAAATGTTGCTGAATCATATTACTAATCTCAGGCTCCAATCCAAATACAAACCTATACACAAAATGTCCCATATCTTTGTCAGTTATACTTTCAAAGCCACTATACTGTTTAAACACTTGTAAAAGCATTTCATAATATGCATGTACTGATTCTTTTGACTCCTGTGTTGTCCTATCAATTTTAACCCAATCTGTTTCTTTTGGAGAGATTTTACCTTTCAGGTAAGTAATTACCTGATTATATTTTTTCATCACCTCTTCTGAAGGTGCTCCTGTTTTAACATCTCTAGGATATTCTTCTTTTGGCCAATCAACTGCAATTTTACACTCAGTCCATAAATCAGCTGGAACTACAATATCAAATAAGGCATCCAAATCTTTCAACAAGACCTTTGAAACTTTTAAAAACCTCTCTACCTGCTTGTTCCACTCGACAGGTTTTTCTCTCAATCTGGGGAAATCATTAGTAAAAGACAATATATCCTGTGTTGACCAAGGTATGTGAACATATCCACCACCTGGAACTTCTCTCATCGGATATATCATTTCAACTTGCTCTGCTTCTCTTAACGGAAGTAAAGAAGATGCAGTCACATTTTTGTTAACAATCATTTCTTCCTTCTTTTTCCATTGTTCCACATCTCCCCATCTCTTCAAGGTATTAATCAACTCTTTTATTTGCAATCGTTTACCAGACGTATTCAAACTCTCTAAATCCTTTTCAGTAAAGTCCAATCTATATGTTTTCTGCAAAGCTTTAGATTTTCCAATATCTACTCCATATTCTTGTGCAACCTCTACCAATTTCTCATGTAAATTCTTCGCTCTCCATGTAATATTTTTACACAAAAATAGCAACTCTTCATCCTGATATTTACTCAATCTCTCTGGACTTATTGTACCATTAATCATTTCTTCCAGATCTACTCTCAATTTACCTATATCTATACTCAATTTAGACTTTTCCGTTTCTATTCCTCTTATCCAATCATCTAACTCCTCTGGCGAAGGTCCCACTGAACCCCCTGATACTGGAGTAATTTCTCTCACATTCTGCACTAGTTTCCTAGGATCTATCTGCACACTTCTTATTGGTGTTTCAATCACTTTTTCATTTATTGGAAGATCAATTAATGAAACACTCCTCTCAACTGGTTCCGATCCACTAGCATTCCTGACATTATTCATAGGAATTGTCAATGTATGCACTCTCGAAATATTTTGACCCTCACTGTACAATGGAACTATAGGAACAATTGTTACTGGTACTGACAATGCTTCTGCATTCAAACTCAACTGACTAATTTTCTGAGTCAACTTCTCTCTTATTCTGTTTAACATGTCAATCTCTTTTTGCTGTAACTCTCGAGTACCTAATGAAGACTGTGAAGCTGTTGGAACATTTGTAACTTGTGGGACTTGTGGAACTTCTATTTCCATTAACGGTGCACTCGGATAAATCCCATCCGGGCTCTCTTGATATGGTGGAGATCTCTTTAATAGCATCTCATCTAATAATTCATCATCGATTTCATTTGGATGAATGTCTAATTCTGAAGTCTCAACATTATTTTCTTTCTCTTTACATTTTCCTCCAGCCTGATCCTCAGCAACTATTACCGGATATAACCCATCTGGAATCACTTCTCTTCTCTATCTCTTCATCTGATCATCCCACCTAGCTTCTGAATATCTCCTCAATGTATTCCTATATCTTATCCCATTCCTGTCCCTCTCCCTTTTATACGCCTCATGTTCCCATTCTTCAAGCGCCTCATACTGCATAGGTCTGGGATTTGGTTTTAATAAATTCATTTGTCTCCTCAAATTTTCTAATAACCTTACATTAAAAGTACCATGCTTTGGAAAAGCTAAAACTCCATCATCTTCCGTGTAACCCATCCAATTCTCTAACCATGTACACGTATGATATCCACGCTCTAACATCATGAAAGAAGCAGGTGATCTTGAAGGAGGTACAGGAAGCCCCTCTCTAGTAACTATCGGCTTATCCTTTTTAAAGAAATCTTGTATTCTTTTTACCATCTTCATTTTAAACTCTCTTTTTCTCGCTAAATAAACCAAAAACAAACGGAAAAAAACCTTCCGTAAATCCTCTCACTCTATTCGCCAAATCTCAACCAATACCAGCGCGACTCACAGCAACCAACCAATTACGGCTCACTACGCACCGACTATATCGACCAATGCCAGCACGACTCACACCAATCAACCAATCACGGCTCACTACACGCCCACTGTCTCGACCAATGCCAGCGCAGCTTTTTATGACGTCAGTATAACTCCTGCTACTTACCCTCCCTTTGTAAAATAATACGGCAATGTACTACAAGGTTTTTCTTAACTAAATTCTTGTTAGAAACAACACAAAACAATGCTACTTTGTCTGCTTCACTAAATAAAGAGATAGTTCGATCATTTGAAGAGATTTCTTTTACATCTAGTAAAATAACGACCAGCGCTTCTCTACTCCCAATCAAGTGAAAAGAGGTCTTGGTACTCTTCTGGGGATACTAGCCAAAGTTTCGGAAGAGGATTTTCGAGTGAAAAAAGTCTTGGTACTCCTTTGGGGATGTAAAGCCAAAATTTCGGAAGCGGACTTTCCACTATTTTACACAACCCTTTTCTCAACAGAATTAATCCCTAAAATAACATCAACAGCATCTCACTGTTTGATATTCCAACAACAGACACAGTACTTCTGCAGTGTGATACTTTTTCCATACTATTCCTCTGCCCTCTTAAGGCTAAATTAACAACATTATCATCATCATCCCGAGATCTTAGGCAACTCCGTACCCGTATTTCCAGACTACATGAAACAAAACGAACACTAACTTTTCATATTAATAACCAAAAATCAATAACCAATAATTATTGCCAAACCAATCAATATTAATCAATAACCATCCTCTGCTACCAAAACTGATCCAGCGCTCAGAGATCAATAAATTTGCAACTAAACAAGGCCCAATTACATTACCCAACAAAGTCCCTTCGCGCTGGTTTCAGTGTAAAATGCAAAGTTCAGACCTAACTTACCAATCCCCACCCAAACCTGCATTACTCATAGAATTTTTTTTTTTTTTTTATAACATAATTTTTATTGAGATTACACAACAGACAAAAAGATACAGCCAATAGTTCTCGCCAATAAAGGAGGGGTTCATACCCCCTAACAATCGCATTATCGCTGATACATATTCGATAGTGGGCACAACATTGACGTGATCCCCAACGTATCAACATAATCACATACCAAGCAATAATCGGCAAGTTTACACTCTATTAAATTCCTGCTTATCTTCCATACTGATTCTAAACATAAAGCTCTGGTGATACGACCAGTTACATCTTGTGCAATAGACTCTGTTTGTCCCTTTCTATCAAATGAGCCATTACTTAAACCTAATAACTACTGTACAATAAACCCCCACCCATCCCACCCACTGACTCAGCTGCAATAAACATAGCCACATAACTCCCAAAACACAAAATCCTAGTACTCTCGTCAATTTCCCTGAATTCACCACTTAAATAACATATGAATAATCAGTGATTACACGTATTGTATCTCCCGGCTGGCTAAGAATCAGGCATAATTATTTTAGTGCGCACTATTACCCTCCCTCAACAGGCCTGCACATCCATAGCTATGAATCCCTCCAACAGCACATTCCAGTCCAGTGATATCATATTTTTACGCAGACCTCTTTGCTCTTCTCTGTAAATTTCAGCCCCCTCTGCCCTACCCCATCTAACCATTTCGGTGTACCATTCTATCAGTGACGGGCTTTGTGATATTGCGTTTTGCCAATATAAGAGCCAGGTTCATGAATCTACGGACAGGGCCTAACTTCTTGTTTCTAGGGCCTAGTCCCAGTATGCAATATTCTGGGGTGTCATCGTTTAGTACTGGTGCAATTTCATGCAGGGTTTTGTGCACCTTAGACCAATAAGTAATCAATCTCGGGCAGTCCCATATCATGTGTAACAATTTTGCATTTGGGGCTTGGCATCGGGGGCAGCTGTCCGCCACTTCAGGGAACATCTTGTGCAGTCTGTGTGGTGTCAAATAAGCTCTATGCACTATCATCAATTGAATAAATTTAAACTTGGGGTTTCTGGAGGTTTTCCTGGGTTGTTCTAGTATAACCTCCCATTCCTTGTCACTAAACTCATGGCCCAGTTCCGTGGTCCATTTCTCGCGAATGGAGAGAAGTGGGGCCGCCATCACTGTACGGATACCCCTGTATAGCCATTTGGTAACATTTCTGCCGTTCCCCATCAGGTATTGCATGTTTAATAGTGCATGCGTTAATGGTTCCTGGCCGTTTGGTGCCCATGTGGTTCGTATAAAATGAGAAATGTGCACGTGTAGTAAAAACAGTGTGTCTGGTACCCCGTGTAGACGGACAAAAGCATCATGAGTCATGATGTCCCCATCGGTAAAGAAAGCCCCTATAGTGGTTACCCCTGTCTCCTCCCAAGCCAGTATAGATCTACATGTGACGGTCCCCGATTGTAATGGCAGTCCAAGTAATGGTATGTTAGGTGCATATGGGGTCCTTGACTTTGTGTAGCGCACTGCCTTTTTCCAGTATGCCATCGCCACTTTCAGTAAATTAGAGGTAATCGGAATAGTTCTACCCCCCGGTAGCATAAGTTTATGTAACCAGCCTCGCTCCCAAGATTGTTGAGACATATCAATTTCTTGTAGATTTCTGCCTACAACCCAATATGCTAACCATTGTAATTGACTGGCGTAGCAGTACGCCCTTAAGTCCGGCACTCCCAATCCTCCACTTCTCGTGTCCAGTTGGAGCTTCTTTAATCCTATTCTCCTGCGCCCAGTACCCCATATCAGTTCAGTTAATAATGTGTCCAGTAATTTAAAAATCGGGGCCGGGACAAGCACTGGGATATTAGTAAAATAATATAGCAGTCTGGGCAGCACCACCATCTTGCTAATTGCTACTCTTCCCGCCACTGATAGGGGCAGGGATGTCCAAAATTTTATTTGTGACTTAAGTGTCCCGATAGTGCGCATTAAATTTCCATCCAGTAGGTCCTGTGTTTCCCTATAAACGTGTACGCCTAAATATCGAAATATCACCTGCGCTATTTTGAAAGTCCATTCCCCGAAGCCCACCTCGTCTGCTGGCGTATTATCTTTAAAGAAATATGCATAAGATTTAGTTTCGTTTATTGTTAGGCCTGAAAGTTTTTGGAAAGTAGCAAAAATAGCCGGCAAAGGGTCATAATCGTTAGTGAGGTTATTAAGATATAATATGATATCATCCGCGTATGCAGATACTATATGCGGTGTCCTACCCACTTTTATGCCCTTGTGTTCTGCTTTATGGCGGATTGTGCATAAGAGCGGTTCCAAAGCAATTATAAACAATAAGGGGGATAGTGGGCAGCCTTGTCTCGTACCCCTCTCAATTGGCATTACTCATAGAACATAATGTGTCAATGGCAACTTTCATAGTTGAATAGTTGATGGCAATAATTAATAACACTCTCTAAATAAAGACGAACACAGAGTGTATATTTATAATGTTTTATCTAAATAATGTGAAATAAATGCTCATCACGTACCAATACACAGTACAAATCATGGAATATCACTGAATAAACAATTAGCAAAGAGAAAATGACAAATCTCATCACATCGACAGTGCATTGAAGGAGTGGAAAGGTGAAGAGAGAAAAGTTTCAGAGACAAAATACATTTGCGAATGATTATGCAAATTCAGATTTCTATCTATACTAACCCAGGAGGAAACAGGAAATCTGCTCTCTGGCCAGGGGAGCAGCAGGGCCCCTCAAGAAGATTTGTAAGGGCAAAGTCTAAGTCAGGTATCAGGAACAGGAATAAACAAGTAGGCCTCTACAGCAAACCGACGACAGCGACGATCACACCTAACACCATCAGCACCTCTCGGAACAGGAGCAATGCTAACCCCTCCCACCAGGGCACCTCAATTATACCCTAAAAGATAAAAGTCCAACCCACACTTGTTTCATTTCTGAGTAAATTCTAAATTTTTATTGGTTAAGGAAGGGGGTGTACTGTCACACCACACTCGGCATGTCCATCTTTCTCAATGTTCTATTGTTTTGTTTTTTCAACATTACAACTAGATCATCTCAGGAAATACAAGTATACAATATCAGACTTCAGTTTCCTTCTCTCTCCGGAATTGTGTCAAATTCTGTTACTTCTTGTGCCACTCGTGCGCTTCCAGAGGAAATGTTCATCACTTGTCGATTGTTTTTCGTCTTCACGTTTAACTTTTGGCAGGCACACATAAGTTTGATGGTCGCTCACATTCGCCTTCCCTCCACATTCTCTTTTGCTTTTTCAGTTAATAATTCTTTATTTTGCTTAACCCAGGCTTCTCCAGAAAATAAATCAAATATAATTAATCATTTTGAAAAGATTTTCTTTACGCACCCTCCCAAATGCTGCATCTAACCATGCGCAACCCAGGTTACATTTATCTGACAAACGTTAATAATCATGCACAAAAAGCAGCATTAGTCTCTTTATCTTCATTAGTCAAGCATTTGCGGCCTAGTTCTGTGCTTTAGTACGCGCTTGCGCAGTATTATTTTCCCTCATGTTAGTTATTAAAACCACACGTTTTTCACTGCACACTGTTAGAAAAATTAGAAAATGTTACTAGGGTCTCAATCCGAGCAGGTTTTATTTTTCGAAAACCCTGCTCCATCAATGCCACTGTATAAGATCTTAACTAGCCATCCAATAAGCTAGAGCTACAAGTGGATATACTGCATATTCTTGAAACTTATGTTGCTGGAATTGATGCTGAGCTTGAATGCCTGATTGATTTTTAATCACTGGGCCAAAAGAGAAACTTTTTTCTACCAAGACTTGTACATGTTCATCCATAATAAATAAATTTGAAACTCTTCCGAGAATTCCAAATATGTTGGTAGTAGAAGGAAAAGCAGTAACTCTCTGTCATAAAGAGATGCAGACTCTACATAGATGAATCTGGAAGTTAAGATCCCATAACTTCAGACCAGTAAACTTAACATTACCCCAAAGTCTGACAACCTAGTCTAACTGGAAACTATTTGAAGGCATAAATCCTTAACATCCATCCTCTGAAATACTGAATTCTCAAACTGCTCTGGTCCTCAGCCCACTGGATGACGATGAAGTCACTTTGTTAAAAACCTCTTAGGGAGATTCATTTGGGGGGAAAAAGCTACGAAATGTAACATTTGCTTCCAAGCTAAATTTGATGGATGTCCACAAACCTATGACAAAACATGAAAGGAAAAGGGGTTCAAATGCCCACAATAAAAAAGGTTATAGTTTTCCCCTTGCTGCACAATAGAGCACAGCAACAACTAAATGTCTTCAAATTTTTAATTTAGCAGTAAACAAAGTGTCTATTCTTGCATTAGAGTCACCAGAAAAATGGAAAGACTTAACTAATCAATTCAAAGAGGAGACCAACGATCACCACTCTGCACATGAACAGCCTCTGAAACACCTGCTAAGGATGTCATTGGAATGCATATACTCTTGATATTCACCAAGCTCAAATCTCACAAAATAACAAAATGACTCATATGTTGATGATGTAATAATAGAGAATAATTGACAAGGATCAAAACAGATGTCCTATTGTGGAAAACATATCATTACCTTTATATGACCACATCATAACAACAAATATTACTACTGGACAAATACTTAATCAAATCGACATGACACATTGCAATACACCCATGCACCACAGCATAGCCACACAAGATATTGTGAGACAAAAATGTATCTCTTCAAGTCCATTTTTACTATATCCAACATATAAATCAAAAGGTAATTTTGACATATTGAATAGATGAAAAATAATAAAACTCTTGTGATGATCTAGCATAAATAACTTCATCTCACATAAAATCGGTAGAATTCTTGCCCCCTACAATTTAACAAAACCACGTTAGTTACTTCGTGGTATGAGTGCCACTGCAAACCAGGTGTTCACTCACAAGCCACTGTTTGACCCCCGGGGAACAGAGATCACACCAGAGATAATATCACAGTACCCAGAAATACTTCTGCCTACAAACATCATTACCAAAAGGTACCCAGTCCCAGTGGCGCACAGCCATGCATGCATAACCCTTTAGTACTACAAGGGGCAACACAAAGAATACTCAGGCTTAAAAATGTATCTCAGCAAAAAGTTAGACTGGCATTGTAAGCTTGGAGACTACAGGCAGTGGAAACTGAGTGGAGTTGGTGGCTGTAGTAATAGGTAATAAAAAAATCATTGACAAAAATATCTAGGCCCGTCTTGTTCTCAAACACGGTGGATCTGTTTATGGAGCATAGGAGGGTTGGTAAGCTCATCCTCAGACGAAGATGCAACAAACCTCCGGCAAATGTTCGATATATTACTATTCCAAAAACCTTGGTACCAGTCTCAATGTTGCCTTATAGGATATATTAAATCTCATCTCCCAGCAATAAGAGATCACAATAAAGGTTGTCCAAAGCGAGGGTTATCTTATATAGCAGCAGCACTGCAAGTGGAAATTGTCTGCCTAAATATAAATGTACCCTGGATGCTCGGGATTATGATCGAAAACTGGGCTTCAGCTGGCACCAGGTCGCCTTTGCTGCTCATTAAATATTTACATCAATCCCCTACCAGCACGAACAAATCTGTACAAACTCGAAGACAGAACAGGTGACCTAAAATCAAAGTACTGTGAAGCATATTGGCTCTGAAGTGGTGATGTCAATTTGTATTCAAGAACCGAAATAGAAGAGCCTGAATAAGTAACACTTCAAAATCAATATAAGATATACCAAATGCAGAATATTCTCTGACAATAAATATAAAATAGATAAACTAGGTGAACTTTTACTTGAATTACTTCACTGGATGAAACTCGAATGGAGAGCGTCCATTTTCCACAGCTGATTACTATGCAATCTGACGGGAGCATACACTGCAAGGAGAATAAGCATTTGCAATGCAATAGGTCTCACATTTGCGAGAGTTTGAGCTATTGGCATTGTACATGACAATGCCTTTTATTTATGTGTTTGGAGAACCTGCAAGCGGTACGTAAACATGCACTTTGTACTTATAGTGTTTTCTTACGAGAAGCAAGGCTGGCAGTAAAATATGCCCAGTTACTGCCAGCCTGCTTCTCGTAAGCAACTCCACTTTACCAGCACAAGACAGTCGTTTGGACAGCAGGGGCCTGCAAAGACACAGCACACACATGTAACGCTTAGATAGGAGCCACTTAAGTAAAAGAGGTAAAATTGCTTGTGAAGCTCTAAAATGCTAAATGTCCCTGTCAAATTTAACAAATCGCCATTGCCAACCAGCAGTACAAAAAATAAGAGACTGAACCACTGTCAAGCTCTGCAAACACTTACAATGTTGATTTTGACGCATGTTTAAGGACACTTTAAATCGCAATAGTTGGTACCCAAAGTTGGCTTTTTCTACAAGTTTCATCGTTTTGAGGCGTATTAAGGAAGTATTCACACCTCAAGAAAAAAACCTATGCTAGTAACTTCAGTCGCAGGATGAGGGGCTACGTATCACAGGAACCGTGGTTGCTATTAAGAGCATTTTTCGGTCAGAGAACATTACTTAAGCTTTAAAAACATTTTGTTCTAGAAATTGTTTTCACTATATCTGGGACAGTGATGATGGTGCTGGAGTTTGAGACAATTCAAAATGTGAAAATATATTGAAGCTCAAACTACCTATACGATACAATTATAGCACACAGTGCCGGATAGATGTAAGCAAACCTCTACCGAATGTAGCTGCGGAACTGGGGATGTGAATGACAACAATACAGGTGAGGTATGGAGAAAGAGTCAAGAGTTTGTTGCCTGTTTTAAGAATGGCGTGGAAAATCCGAAAGTTTGTTTGTGAACATGCGTTAATGTGGATTTTTTTTTTTTAAACCAACGGCTCGATTCCAGATATGTTTGTAGTCTAACTGGGGCAGCAGAAAGTTATTTGACAAACATCCCCTCAACCATAAAGTATATTTTACAAGGAAGTCTGTTGTAATAGAATAGTCCAATCCAAGTTGTATCTTTAAGTACTTATTCCAAGTAAGGTCTTGAGTAGAAGAGAGCCCCACCAGGAGCAGCCTCCCTGCTGCTCAGCCCATACACCAACTGACATTCTCACTCATCCAACATTCCGCAGTCACCTCTCACACCAACATTCTACTCCACATTCACACTGGCTGAGCAGCAGGTATAACACATCTCCCTTTTTTACACAAATGAGAATCAACTTCAAATGAATCAAAAATGGACATGGTGCATGAAAAGATGACTATGCAATTATTACATGCAGCACTGGGGCAAGAAAGCAATATCAATGTAATACATGTAGAGATGATAATGATGGAAAATATACATGTATGCTACATAACAGAGAATAGATTTATGAAAGAGTAACAGAACGGAATCCAGCAATCACATCAAATAGGAGCCACACAAGCACACCCATCACATCTCCCTTTCCACAATACAATCCAAATAAATGCAAAACACACACTACCATGCCACAAAGCACAAGCTAAAACTCCACTACCAAACAAGCGGGCTGGCCAGGCAAACAGGAGGTAAAGAGTACCAACAATAAAGCATGGTAGGAGACGAGCAAAGCAAATGAGTCAAGAAAACTCCACCCGAACAGGGTTGTGACGTGTGGAGGGAATGCCAAACGGAACAAAAGTAAGTGCACGTAAGGTAAGCAAGAGCATAAATACCAGCAAAAACATCCATGTACGGGAAGCACAAGTCATTCTCCAAAATCTGTACTAGAATGGGTGGTGATGCAACACCAACCCATAACCACATGAAAGTGGGAGAAACAGTGTAAAAAGCACACTTCCACCGTAAGCAAACCGTAAGGAAAGCACCAATGCATCTAACATACTGCAAGTCAGAGGTAATGCAAGTCACGCTACAAAATCCGTAATACAATGGGTGGTTGTACAGGACCAACCCATAACCACATAAAAGTGGGAATCAAGAATACCATAAAATGGACCAAGCCATAACCACGTAAGGGTGGGAAACTGCAAAATCTGTACTAAAATGGTTGGTGTGGAATGACCGACCCATAACCACATACATGTGGGTAACTGCAATGTAATAATGAATACCTCTTCACTTAAAAAAAACAATTCACTCTCGAAAATCTGTAGTACACCCATAACCACATACAAGTGGGAAACTGCACAATCTGTACTACAATGGGTGGTGGGGAAAAACCGACCCATAACCACATACATGTGGGAAACTGCAAAGTAATCATAACACCTCTTCACTTAAACTCTCCAACATCGGTATTAAAATGGGTGGTGGGGAAAAACCGACCCATAACCATATACAAGTGGGATTGAAAAGCACAATAGAACAGTAAGGGACAACTCGATAGCTACTCTTCGATACATATAAATATCACTACATGCGACACTTTCCACGAGAGTGGAAGAATTCTTGGTATGCAGCAATAAACAATAATGAACGGGTTAGGAGGAAATATCCCCAATAATGCGTAATGACACTTGCATAAAGGGTAAAATTATCACATGTGAAGCATACATGAATTTGAACGTTGAACCTAAGGGAAAGAAGACAGAATATTAAAGCATCAGAGTACTATAAACACTAGGAAAGATGTACTGTCCCAAGAAAATAATAAGCTAAAATAAATAAAGTAGTCACCGTGGTCATGCTGAAGGTTGGAACCGTGTGAACAGCAAATATGGAAAAACAGTACCTTGGTTGAAGATTTTCCTTTACGGAACAACTTTCAAAATGGCCCTCTGAGAAACTAGCGTCTAATCATGAACGGGCGTCTATCCAGGGCGCTGTCAGAAAAAAAAAACTTCCTCAAATAGCTTACAGGAAAGAGAACACGGAACGTGGTTGGCAGGCAGAACATTGTAGATGGTGCAACGCATACAGAATGCTTGGGGCATGTGCCAACCGCACGATGGCGGCACGCATCGTACGCTGCACCGGGAGGCTCCAGGCACATCCAGGCGGTGCAGGATGAACACAGCAGAACCATGCGCGAGAAGAAAACTGCACGAATGAAGGAGAGGCTCGCGCTGGGACAAACAACGGTTGAAGGCAGGTGAGTAATTTGAAGCTTATAATTTACAAACAAAAAAAAAAATACTTCCAACTCCGGAGGAACAACAGGGTCGTAGGGATAAGGAAAAGCGTGACTCATCCCCAAAATGCGCAAAGTAGTCACAGGTGGTGTACCTGACAGTTTAAATTTGAAAAACTTCCACAATTTCATTAGTGGAAGTAACTCCGGGGACTTTTCACCCATGTTGCATGCTGAACCGGACACTGCAAAGCAAAATGTTCCGACACACCTCAATGGTCCTGGACGGTAGCGTAAAGGGGTGTCTCATAGGCACTTGGCACTCAGCAGAAACACCTCAACAGACACGCTGGTGTGGTCACACGTACTGGAGACACAGCAGGGCAGTGACACCTCTCCTAAAGCAGCAGAGGAGGAGAGGGGCAAGGCAGGCAGGCAGCAAGAAACCGGAAACGTTAATTAGGTAGCAAGTAGCAGGCAGTGGAAAACAGGCAGGAGCTGGCACGCAGTAAAGGGGCAGAAGGCAGGGAGCAAGCAGAGAGGCAGGAACCCTCGCTGCTCTGGGAAACTGCACTTTATGGACAAACTCTCCTAAAGTAGCAGGACTGGTACGGCTGTCCCAAGGAGCAGGAGGGGCACAATTCCTCCAAGACAGGCAGGCAGTGGACAGCAGGCAGGCAGGAACTGGCACCATTGAGTTGCGGGCGACCGGTGGGGTGGTCACTGGTGGGGCTCTGGGTGCTCTGGGTGCCAGGATTCTTTAAATGCGCAGCTCAAGTTTAAGAAAGGCTTTACCTTGAAAGTTCTTTAGGTGTAGGTGGCACACGTAGGTTCTTTCCTCAGAATCGTCGCCAAATAATGTTGAAATAGAATAGTCCAATCCAAGTTGTATCTTTAAGTATTTATTCCAAGTAAGGTCTTGAGTAGAAGAGAGCCCCACCAGGAGCAGCCTCCCTGCTGCTCAGCCCATACACCAACTGACATTCTCACTCATCCAACATTCCGCAGTCACCTCTCACACCAACATTCTACTCCACATTCACACTGGCTGAGCAGCAGGTATAACAAAGTCAAAGAAATATACAGTGCAGAGTTATATCAAGAGAGTAATCACACATAAAACCATCAAGAAAAGTAAACAAATCCTAGTACTATGAAGCTCCGTTTTACATTTTCAACGGTGGAATTCGCCAACCTTAACAAGACAGTGAGGGCGATCTTTAAAGGTGCACACTAGATTGCTTTAAGTAAAGATTTGGACTTGTAATCCCCATGTTTGCGCCAGTTACGCATGTGGTAACCTACAAATAAAACAATGTATGGCGAGGTTCGTGACTGCCTCACGGTGATGTGAGCGTGCAACAGCGCAGTTGGGACACACAAGGGTAGAGGTGTTTACCTTGAAGTAGCCCCCCTCATGGAGGGCATTGGGGGCATGAAGATCGCCAACTCCCAGTTATAGAGCTCTGACTCGTCCACCAGCGTGATCCTGAAACCTTCGACTGGCTCCTCCTGCAGGGACATAAGCTCCAGCATTAGGGCTTTCTGCGAACTGGCCACCCGCTGGTGTGCCATGCTGGAGAGAGGGCCGCAAGGTGCGGCACGGGAACCGCAGCAGATCAAGGAAGGTGGGGGCTCTTTGCCCAGGTGTTGTTTGAAAGATAGGTGGGGGTCATATCCACACAGACAGCATGAAGGAAAGTCTTCGTAATCCAGAGATCATCTGCAGGGGATTCTGCTTCAACCAGATATGAGAGAGGCGAGTCATTTTTCCCAAGGAAGAGTGCAGTTTTTACGAGTTGGGTGTGTTGTATTCTCCATTTGTTATGATTTGTAAATGTTTCATCCTGGTGGAACATCTTTTGTTCCCTGGCAACCGGTTTCTCTCTGGTCGTGATTCTGGAATGCTGGCAGGACCAGAGAGGAGCAGTTGCTGAGGAGAGTTGCTGGTGTTCTTCCAGAGGTCGTTTACATTACTTAATAAACCTACTTAAACCACATCAAAGTCTTCACAAAATTGTCTTCACAAAATTGGCGACGAGGATGGGATCATCCTGTTGAAGACCCCAAGATTTGAGTGGATGCTGAGTTATCGGTCTCGGACTACATGCGACCTCTGGAAGATATTTTGGGCAGCTTTAATTGGCGTCTTACTGCTTCCTGACGTTTTATTACCAAACGGAGAGAGGTACGTGCTGTGCCACTGTTGAATTTCATTTTTGGGACCTGTATACCCTTACCTGCTTTGGGCAACGGTCCGGAATCACGCGCTGTGTCTCGCGTCCTCTCTGTGCTCCGCGCATTAGCTCCTGCTGAGCGAGGATCCACTGAATGTCGTCATTCAAGACGAGATCTCGTACGTTAGCGCGTCGACGTGGGAACGCGCTGCCATTTTGATGTCAGGCAGGTGCACTCTGACGCTTGCCCAACGTGTACGTGCCGCCATTTTGAGGAGAGAAATCACCCACAATTCTTATGAGGAGTGTATTACGGTCTAGTCTGGCCTGCGTTTGGAGTCAAGGTCAGCGTATCTTGGGATCGGTGATACGCACACCCTTCTGAACGTTTTCCCTTGTCGTGTGTGTCATAAATCACAAGCACCCTCTAAGCGCCCCAAAGTTCATCGCGCACATTTGTTTTCATCGGTGACACGCACACCATTCTTTTGAAGCCACGTGTCATCACTGGATTGTGTGAGTACCTTACCTATTGGAACTATTCACACATCGCACACAGTTGTTTTTCATCGGTGACACGCACACCATTCTTTTGAAGCCGCGTGTCATCACTGGATTGTGTGAGTACCTAACGTGTTGGAACCATTCACACATCGCACACAGTTGTTTTTCATCGGTGACACGCACACCATTCTTTTGAAGCCGCGTGTCATCACTGGATTGTGTGAGTACCTAACGTGTTGGAATTACTCACACATGTACTTTTTTTCAAATCGAGGGATAGCGTGCACCTTGATGTTACTTGTGTTCGGTGAAATGCACACCTTTGACTAGATTTGAAATTAACCTCTGGTTTTAACGCTTAAGTGCATTTAAAGTGGGGTTGTCATGACGACACAAGCTATACCAGCGCCACCATTATTCCTACAGAGTCCTGGCCAACCATGTATGGGTTGGGAAGATTGGAAGGAGTCTTTCGAAACATATCTTGAAGCCATAGGGGGTGATGTATATGTAGCAAGAAGGAAGTTAGCCATTCTTAAATACTGTTTGGGATTAGAAGAAAGGAATGTTTTGAAAACTTTACCTATGATTTATGAATATTGAGGTACATTTAGAAGGGAGGCTGGCGAGGGTGGTGATGCAACATAGACGTATATGAAATTGCATTGAATGCTCTAGAAGGGAATTTTGGGAAGAAAGTCAGTGTGGTTGTGGAAAGACACCATTTTTTTCATGTGCTCAGTCACAGGGATAGTCCATTGAACAGTACGTAGCAAATTTGAGGAGGTTAGCAGTCACATGCAAGTTTAAGGACCTGAGGGATGAGATAATTAGGAATCAGTTGATTAATAGAATGTTTAACATTAAGATACAAGAATAATTGCTAGGCATGAAAGATCCTACCTTAGAGAGGACCATAGAAGTTGCGAGGAGAATGGAAAATACCTTTAGGTATGTGAAGGAGTTGGGTAGTCCTAGTTTATAAAAAGACAACCAAGAAGAATCGGTTCACAATATCAAGAAAGGGGTTAAGAAAGGTGATGAGACTAAGGTGACCGAAAGGAAACAAGAGATGGTGAAATCCAAATTCAAGTCTTGTTTCAGATGTGGTAGTGCGAGGCATACTGCTGAAGGTAGTCATTGTCCTGCAGCAAAAAGTAGATGCTACAAATGCAAGAAAATAGGACATTTTGCGAGAGTGTGTAAATGCAATGAGTCTCCTGCTTATAAAAAAATCTGTGAACTTAGTTAAGGCTGTAGAGTCAACTGAGAAGGATGATGTTTCATGTGAAAGTGAAGAGGAAGAAGTGGAAATATTAATGATTAAAGCTAACAAAGTTTTTAATTGTGACGAAGGCAAGAATGATAGTTATCGCCCTCCTAAGTGTGCAATTAAGATCAAGGGTAAGGTAGTACATGTCTGGGCAGATTTGTGTTCCCCTTTCACCATTATAGGCAAGACTACTTGGGAAAGTCTGGGTTGCGGTCTAGATGAGTTGAATGCCACAGATGTAATACCTGAGGGGTATTGTGGTGCTAAATTACCTGTTATTGGTTTTGTCAAATCAAAACTGAAATGTGCTTCCAGGACAGAAAAACAGTTGCAAAACTCTACGTGGTGGATAAAGGAAGATCCCTTCTTGGTTGGAGGGAACAACGTGCATTGGACATAGTTTTGGACCCAAACCATCCATAACAAGTTTTACTGATGTCATCTCCAGACACTAATATTTGGATTGAGAAGTTCCTGATCTTTTTAGTAAAAAATAAGGGTGTTTGAAGAAATTCAAACACCGTATTATATTGAAAGATAATGCTGTTCCCAAAGTTCATAAAGTAAGGAATGTTCCGTTGATGTTAAGGGGTAAATTGAAGGAGGAATTACAGAGATTATGCAAAGAGGGGTGTTTGAGCCCATAGAAGCATCTGAGTGGTTAAGTCCAATTGTTATAGCTAAGAAACCCAATGGAAGCATCCAGATGTGCATAGATTTGAGAGATTTGAACGACAACATCTGGATTGATCGCCATCCTCTTCCTCTAATCAGTGAGATGTTGGCTAGTGTGAAAGGGGGTGCGTACTTTACCACGTTGGATCTGTCCAGTGCATACCACCAGGTGTTATTGCATGAAGAGTCGAGATATCTGACCTCTTTCATCATGCCTGAAGGGGCATTTCAATTTGTCCGAATGCCGTTTGGTTTGGCTTCAGCTTCAGCCGTTTTCCAAAGGGTGATGCAAAGTGTTTTGGCAGACTTAGAAAACGTTTTGGTGTTTTAGGACGATGTCTTGGTGTGGGGGTCTGACAAGAGTGTACATGATGAAGTCCTAGGAAAAGTCTTAAGAAAGCTGTCGGATGCTGGCCTCACTATTGGTCTGGAGAAATGCAAATTTGGGTTGAGTTAAGTGGAGTATTTAGGTCACACTCTAACCTGTGATGGAGTCAAACCCAAGCGTAGTTTGGTGGAAGATGCACCTTCCCCAAGTGACAAGGACCAACTTCGGTCGTTCCTTGGTCTTGCGGAATATTACTCCAAATTTGTTTGCCATTTTTCTGATAAAGTGCAAGAATTAAGGAAGTTAATGAAAAAGGGTGTCAAATTTGAGTGGACGGATGTGTGTCAACGGGATTTTGATGAAATAAAGAAAAGCATAGCTTGTGCGGTCACTTTAAAGTCTTTTGATCCTGATGATGAAACTATAATTTCGACGGATGCCAGTAACCATGGTCTTGGTGCCGTTCTCATGCAGGTACACAAGGGTAAAGAAAGGGTGATGGCTTTTGCCTCTCGTACCTTGAAGGGAGCTGAGCACACGTATTCCACGGTTGAGAAGGAAGCTTTGGCGTGTTGGTGGGGGGTGCAACATTTCTGAATTTTTGTGTGGGGTACTAAGTTTCAGTTACGCACTGATCATAAGCCTTTGGTGGATCTTTTCTCTACGAGAGGTGGGGGTAAAGCTACACCTAGAATAGCCAAGTGGCTTTACCGTCTTCAGGAGTATGTTTTTGAGGTAAAGTATGTGCCGGGTGCTAAAAATATCAATCCCTACTGCTTATCTAGATTGCCTTTAGATTGCGAACAAGATGAAGATGAAGATGAATGGATGGTGGCGCAAGCGAAGGATGTGTGTGGTGCCATTAGTGAAGATGAATGGATATTGGCGATTGCTGAGGATGATGTGCTTGTTAAGCTCATGGGGGTTTTGTTTCAGGATCAAGGGTAGAGATTGCACAAGGAATTGGAATCCATCAAACGTATTTGGTCTGAATTGGCGGTTATGGAGGGTTTAGTGAGAAGAGGTTGTAGGTTAGTGGTTCCCATTGGGCTTAGGGAAAGGCTTTTGGTCCTCATGCATGAAGGGCATGGGGGCATGTCCGCCATGAAAAGAAGAATCAGGGAGGATTTCTGGTGGCCTGGGATGGACACCCAAATTGAAAGATATGTCCGCGATTGCATAGCGTGTGCTTGTAGTGACAAGTCTCATTCTTCTCAAGAAACTACCATAACATCTTCACCTTTGCCAAAGGGTCCTTGGGACAAAATTGCCATTGACATTTGTGAGTCATTTGATAATCTGAATGTGAGTGATAGATTTGCCATTGTCATGGTTGATTACTTCTCCAAGTGGCCGGAAGTGGCTTTTGTTAAGGATGTCAAGTCCCATGTGGTAATTTCTTTTTGTGAAGACATCTTCCGGAGGGAAGGGTGCCCTGCTGAAATTGTTACGGATAATGGCCCTCAATTAGTATCTGAGGGGTTTGAGAAGTTCTTGGTCAATTGGAGAATCAAACATATAAGGACCCCTGTCTATCATCCCAGGGGAAATGGTTTAGTTGAGCGGTTTAATAGGGTGCTTGTGGAGTGCATTCAGCTAGCGTGTATGAGTAACGTGTGCTGGAAACGACAGGTCAAAGACATGTTATGGAACTACAGAATCAATCCCCATTCAGTGACTAAAGAGACACCTTTCTTATTACTCAAATTCAAATTCAAATTCAGCTTTATTAGATTGTAAGATATTGAAATCATAAAAGCAATTTGTACACATTATAATCATGTTAAAAGACTTAAAATTGAATATCGATTTTTCAAGTTAATTCATAAAGAAATTCTAGCAGCAGCTATGATCATTATATCGCACTTAATAACATCAATTAAAAATTCATAACATTTCATTAATTCTAAAAACAATATTCTTAAAAAACAATTCCTCATGATATTATGCTCTTCCTATAGCTGACCACTTTTTTTAAAAACATCGCAATTTTCCAAATCATATTAGCATTGTCCATAGTTTGTAATGCGATGTAAGCTGGACGACATTTTCTTATCCCCATAGTTCTCAACATTGGCAGAATCCAGACTTTCCTAATGAGAGTATAAAATCCACAAAAGAAAATAACATGGATAGTGGATTGACTTGAGCAATTATCACAGGGACAGGGTATCATAGTTCGGCTCCAGTCATTCATATCGGGAAAACTAATAAGTCTGTGTACCATTCCAAGCCTGAATCTTGTTAGTAGGAATCTGTCGTATCCTTCTGGTACTATCGCCAAATATGGCTGAATTTTAAAAACACTTAAAATCATTTGATTTTCCAGTACCGTGGGCTTTAATATTTCAGTCGTCAAGCGTGACATTTCCAACATCACAAGACCCTCTTTTTTTAAGTCTTTCCTACGTACCGCTTGCATAGAATCAGGATCAGTGAAATACTCCAGATGTCCCAGATTCTGCAGGAAGTTTCGTACATAACTGACCCAGGGTATCGTTAAGACTTTTTCCATTTTTAAAATATCCTTTAAAATATCCCTGTTTAGCTTGGTTTCTTCTTTTGTCCATACTCTGTGCCATAAAAGAACCGGCTCCAATTTAATGAGATCAGACAAATACGTTAAACCCAGTTCAGCGTGGCACACATAGGAAGAGGTTGATCTAGGTACTGACAAAATATAACTTAGAAAATTATTTTCCACAAACTGTAATGACTGGGTATTTCTTATTACTCAAAGGTAGGGTACCATGCACTGTAGTGTGGATTTAAGGGTTTTGCAAGAAAGAGTGAAAGACTACCCAAAGGCATATTGTCAGAGACATAACAAGAATGTTGTGAAGCCTAGGTGACTATTCAAGAAAGGAATGTTTGTGAGAGTTTACCAAGGTGACAAAGTGAAGAAGGGTTTGTCAAGATGGTCTTGTCCCAAGGGTGTTTTGGATGTGAGAGGTAATAGTGTAAGATTGTCAGATGGCAAATGGTGGAACACCAGAAAGATTTCCGTATGCAGTGCCATTGAACAGGCGGAGTGGTTGAAGTCACAAGGTGGTGTTGCCTCACATGGATTTGTTTTACAAAATGATAATGTAGCTGTTCCACCTACCAGAAGTGGGTGTGGTCACATCAAATCGAGACCCAAAAGATTTGATGATTTTGTATGCTCTTAAATTTTCCTATGTTCATGTTGGACTTGGCCCTTTTTGCAGGGTCATCCCTGAACTTTTTGCCTTCCTCCTGTACTTTTTCTGACCTGTTTTTGTTGGTTTTATGACTCTGGGCACTTTACCACTGCTGATCAGTGCTAAAGTGCATATGCTCTCTGTTATACATTGATGTATGGATTAGTGACTCCATGATTGGCCTATTTGATTCACTGTCAGACCCTAGTACAGTGCACTGTTTGTGCCCAGGGCCTGTGAGTCAAATGCTGCTGGTGGGCTTGCAGCACTGGTTTTGCCACCCACAGGAGCAGCTTGTAAAGTGTGTCTCAGGCCTGCCATTGCAGAGCCTGTGTGCAGTCTGGTACTGCCATGTCGACTTGGTAAGTGCACCCACTTACCAGTCCCCAAACCTTCCCTTTTCTGCATGTTAGTCACCCCTAAGGTAGGCCTGCGGGCAGGGTGCATTGTATGTAAGAGGTAGGACATGCCCTGGTGTGTGTGGCATGTCCTGATAGTGAATTACAGCCAATTTCGCTTTTCACTATTGCAAGGCTACCTGTCCCCATAGGTCAGAATGGGCAGTTTGATTATAACATCTTATAATCCTAACTGACCCAGGGAACATGGTAGAAAAACGAATTTAGTATGCCTGAACTCAGAATGATAAAATACATCTTTTAGTGAAGTTGGTTTTAACATTCTGTGTTTGAAAATACCACTTTGAGAAAGTAGGTATTTTCTTGCCTAAACATCCAGCCTGCCTCTGCTAGCTTGTGTATTGTATGTCTGGGTTTGTGAGTGACAGGGGCTGGGGACTCCAGGAGACAGGGTGAGTCAGCACTAGGCTGAATAGACCTATCTGCATGAGGAGTGGTGGGAGGAGTAGCACCTGGGCCTGAATAGGGTTGTGCCTGCCTTCCACAATGCTGGCTCCACCTCCTGTGGTGTGTCTGATGTCCCTGGCCCACATTGATAAAGGAAGAAGGTGTGCACTGGCAGAATGCCCCCGAAACTGGTTTGGACTAGGTACAGGACCCTCTGCCTTCAGAGGACAAAGGATTTGCTAGTATAAATATTGGGACCCAGACCCCAAGATTTTAGATCACTTCTGGGAAACAAGAAGAACCTTTGCTGAGGAGAGGAACCAGAGAATCTGAAGGAGGAGACTATCCCTAAGCTGTGTGCTGTTTGAGGGATTGGCCTGCAGTGGTTGCCTGATTGCCAAAGAAAGGAGAAAGGAACTTTGTGCTTACTTTCATCATCTTGCAGAAAATCTCCAAGGGCTTGAAGATTGAGCTTGCATCTTGCTGAAGTCTCAGGGACACAAGACTTCACCAACCAGCTCCCCTGAATTCCCTTGCTGGGAATTTGAAGTGCCTGCTGTTGTGTTGGGCCTTCTGAGAGACTGCGTGTCGCTGGGAGCTGGAAGCGCGACTCACGAAGAAGAAGCGTGTCGCCGCCGCAGCAGTTGTCGTCGCATCGCCGGGAAAGCGTGCCGCCGCTGCCGCTGTCGCCATCGCATCACTGAAGCGCCCCGCATCACCGGAGAAGAGTGTCGCCGTCGCAGCAGACGCCGTTGCATCACCGAGAAGCGTGTCGCAGGGCCTGTTGCAGCTCAGAAGATTCACCGAGTCGCCGCACGGCCGTCGGGCGTGCACGCATCGCCCCTTCGTTGTCGCATCGAGAGAAAGACGCCATTTTGTTTCATCGCACCGGGCCGTCATCGCATCGCGGCGCTGCGTGTCGCATCGCCACGGAAGCGCAGTAAGAAACCGACGCATCACCTCCCCACGCGGTGAAGAACCGACGCATCACCTCCTCTCCGGTAAGGAACCGACGCATCACCGTCCCCTACGCAGCAGTAGGGAACCGACGCATCACCTCCCCCGTAGCAAGGAACCGACGCATCACCGTTCTTGCCTGTAAGGAACCGACGCATCACCTTCCCTGCAACTCTTTTGTTTGTATCGCGTTACGCATCCAAAGGTACATTGAACATTGAGTGTCGCATTTACCATCTTTATTGAACTGAATTATTTTCTACCATTGACAGTCATATTCTTCATAGTGTATTGTGGATTTTTGTCGTTTTGGGTCTTGTGTTAAGTCTATATAAAAATACTTATTTTTATAATACAACCTGTGTGATGTCCATCTGTAGTGCTGTCACTGTGTTACTGTATGTGTTCACAAATGCTTTACACACTGCCTCTGAGATAAGCCTGCCTGCTCGTGCCAAGCCACCAAGGGGGTGAGCAGGGGTTATTTTAGTAGTGTATCCCCCTTACCCTGACTAGAAGCAAGGGTCCCTATTTGGACAAAGGTACCTACCTCTGCCAACTAGAGACCCCCAGTTCTAACATTGGTGGTCAGCGGTGAGGATTCTGGACTTGCATTTGTGATTCATGTACAGTGATTGGTGTACACTACTAGTGAGTGCAGACCAAACGCAACCACACACTATTTTTTCCCTGTTTCCCTTTGGACTTTGGTTATTGGAACTCTGGTTAGTTGTTGCACCTGTTGGGCCTTGTCAAAATGGAAGTCAACTTTTGGCACCTGAATATCTACAAGATAAGGGAACTAAAAGTATTTTGCAAGGAGAGGGGGCTACCTGTGAAGAGGAGATCCACAAGGCAGGATCTTGAGGCAGCCCTGCATAGCTATGAGGTGCTACACTGGGAAGCAACACTAGCAGATGACTCTGAGGAGGAATCTGAGGGGGAGGATCCCCAGCCAGAATACCAAGAGGGCAGTGGCGCTGAGGAGGAAACATTTTGGGACAGATTGGCTCGTGAAGAGAGGAATCGGATTCGTGCTCGTGACCGGAGGCTGAGGCAGCTAGACCGGGAGTGCGAGGAGATAGAGCGAGCCTTCGCTGAAAAAGAAATGTGTGAAGCTCAAGAAGTGAGCTTGGCTGAGTTGGAGGTGGAGTCCAGCTCAGATGGTGGCAGAAAAATTGAATTAGCTAGTGCTGAGGGAGCAGTACACACACCCCGAGATGTGGCGCCTGACTTGAAGGAGGGGGTTAATATTCACCAGGAAGTTCAAGGATATGAGGTAGCTCCAGTGGTGCACAGTCTCCCTGAGGTGGATTGGGGAACTGGCACAGGGGTTCATAGTCCTAGTGGTGGGAGGGACACTCTACTGACTCTAGATGGGAGGTGCAGGGAGAGGGGTCCCCCCATGGTTGAAGTCCTGGTGTGTGAGTGTGGAGACCGCCCAGAAGAGTGTGGGTTGAGTGACAGAGACACTCAGATACTGTCTTGCCAGTCAGGAGAGTAGTGTAGGGTACATGTGCAAGGCACTGGATGGTGAGGTGAATGATAGGTTGGTGGGACTGTGTGATCCAATTGAGGGAGAGCATATTGTAAGTCCCTATTTTCCAGAGCTATGCCAACACCTGGTGGAGTGTGAGTTCTCTGACCCCAGGGAGCTCACAATGGAGGCAGACCTTTTGGTGGATTTCAGAGGGTCTGAAGAGGCATTGGGGAGTGACCCTAAGAGGAGTGGCTCAGGTGTCTTCCAACCACGAGTGGTGGGAGAGGTTCAGTGTAGCCCAGCTAGGTCCCAGTGTAGTGGGAGGGGTGTTGGGGCTCACGTCCTGTCTCTGCGGAGAAGGAGTGAGTGTGGGACTGCGTGTCCCAAGGTGCCCGATACCTAGTCTCAGGGCCTGGAGGGTTCCCTAAGGGAACACCAGGTTGGGGACCTAGACTGTACTGGTAGGCCATTTGAGGGGTATCTCCCAGGGTCTAGAGAACCTGGAGCGTCTGTAAATGGACTCCAGTGGTTCTGGAGGCTGGCGGTGCAGCTCCAGTTGGGAGGGTGCAGAAGTCCAGATTGAGGGGTGAGAGCGGGATGTGTTCCCCAGTGGGAGAGCCAGTGGGTCAGGGGCCAGCCAGAAGGGCTGAGCCTCCTAGGAGTGACCATGGTGACACCACTTCTGTTTTGGGGGGTCTTCACGCACTGTCAGGTGGACAGAGGTTGGGAGATCAGTGCCAGGCAGACTGTCACACAACACATGAGAGATGTGTTTCCCTCTGGGGGGCATGCGTGCTCCCCAGGAAGTCCTGGTGCGCCAGGCAGATTCTTACACAACTCTAGAGGAGTGTGTTTCCCTTGGGGGTTGGTGTACCCTCCCGGAAGTCCTGGGTTGCCAGGCACAGGTCCAGCCTAAGGGTACAGACCCTGGGTTGGAGGGCCAGGTTCAGGGTGTCCCCCCTGACCTGAAGGAAGGGGCAGCTGCTAACAGTGCCCCTACCAGTTCGTCTTCTGGGGGCACTGCTCCAGGTGGGAGGGTGCAGGGCCCCAGTAAGGGGGGCGGGGAGAGGACAGCCTCACCCCAGGCCTCAGCCCAGTCTAAGGGTACAGACCCTATGCTGGGATCCCAGTTTCAGGATAGAACCCCTGAACTGGTGGGCGAATTGTGCAGGACGCCTGCCACAGGTGCCCTTACAATTCTGGAAGGGGGTACCGCTCCAGGTGGGAGGGTGCAGAGCCCCGAGGAGAAGGACCGGGTGTGGGAAAGCCCACCTCAGTCTCCGGTCCAGCTACCGGGTACAGGCCCGGGGCTGGTGGGCAGTGTCAGGATGTCATACCTGACCTGACAGGAGGGAGAGTGGACAAAGGGTGCCGGGCACCTGGGGCTACTGCCCCCCGCTCTCTGACGCCCCAGAGGTTTGAGAGCCCTGAGAGGCATAAGGCCCGGGTCTCATCACTGACAGCTGTCAGTGACTACTGTGGCTTGCTGTCCTGGTGGACAGAGTGTTCCCTGGGGGGGGACAAGAGTCGCACCCTGGGGGTGGACTGGGCCACACCTCTGTGTTGGCCATGTGGGTCCTGTCTGTCTGTTGGGACACACCTGTGAGCAAGCTAAGGTTAGGTGCTGCCCAGATGGTGTCCACAGGTGAGGAGAAGGGTTCCCCATGGGTTAGCTTGGTGGGCCCTGAGAGTATGAACAGAGGGATCCAGATAGGTTCAGATTGGCGTAGAACTGGAATATGCCCCTGCTGTTGCGGGCCAGGGTCCAGGTTCTATCGCCTCAAAGCAGGGAAGCCCATCAAGGTAGTGATTGGTCTACCCTGCGTTTTTGGCTGGAAGGGGTTGTGTTGGACTTGGCCCTTTTGCAGGGTCATCCCTGAACTTTTGCCTTCCTCCTGTACTTTTTCTGACCTGTTTTTGTTGGTTTTATGACTCTGGGCACTTTACCCCTGCTGATCAGTGCTAAAGTGCCTATGCTCTCTGTTATAAATTGATGTATGGATTAGTGACTCCATGATTGGCCTATTTGATTCACTGTCAGAACCTAGTACAGTGCACTGTTTGTGCCCAGGGCCTGTGAGTCAAATGCTGCTGGTGGGCTTGCAGCACTGGTTGTGCCACCCACAGGAACAGCTTGTAAAGTGTGTCTCAGGCCTGCCATTGCAGAGCCTGTGTGCAGTCTGGTACTGCCATGTCGACTTGGTAAGTGCACCCACTTACCAGTCCCCAAACCTTCCCTTTTCTGCATGTTAGTCACCCCTAAGTTAGGCCTGCGGGCAGGGTGCATTGTATGTAAGAGGTAGGACATGCCCTGGTGTGTGTGGCATGTCCTGATAGTGAATTACAGCCAACTTCGTTTTTCACTATTGCAAGGCTACCTGTCCCCATAGGCCAGATTGGGCCGTTTGATTATAACATCTTATAATCCTAACTGACCCAGGGAACATGGTAGAAAAACGAATTTAGTATGCCTGAACTCAGAATGATAAAATACATCTTTTAGTGAAGTTGGTTTTAACATTCTGTGTTTGAAAATACCACTTTTAGAAAGTAGGTATTTTCTTGCCTAACCATCCAGCCTGCCTCTGCTAGCTTGTGTATTGTATGTCTGGGTTTGTGAGTGACATTGGCTGGGGGACTCCAGGAGACAGGGTGAGTCAGCACTAGGCTGAATAGACCTATCTGCATGAGGAGTGGTGGGAGGAGTAGCACCTGGGCCTGAATAGGGTTGTGCCTGCCTTCCACAATGCTGGCTCCACCTCCTGTGGTGTGTCTGATGTCCCTGGCCCACATTGACAAAGGAAGAAGGTGTGCACTGGCGGAATGCACCCAGAACTAGTTTGGACTAGGTACAGAACCCTCTGCCTTCAGAGGACAAAGGATTTGCTAGTATAAATATTGGGACCCAGACCCCAAGATTTTAGATCACTTCTGGGAAACAAGAAGAACCTTTGCTGAGGAGAGGAACCAGAGAATCTGAAGGAGGAGACTATCCCTATGCTGTGTGCTGTTTGAGGGATTGGCCTGCAGTGGTTGCCTGATTGCCAAAGAAAGGAGAAAGGAACTTTGTGCTTACTTTCATCATCTTGCAGAAAATCTCCAAGGGCTTGAAGATTGAGCTTGCCTCCTGCTGAAGTCTCAGGGACACAAGACTTCACCAACCAGCTCCCCTGAATTCCCTTGCTGGGAATTTGAAGTGCCTGCTGTTGTGTTGGGCCTTCTGAGAGACTTCGTGTCGCTGGGAGCTGGAAGCGCGACTCAGGAAGAAGAAGCGTGTCGCCGCCGCAGCAGTTGTTGTCGCATCGCCGAGAAAGCGTGCCGCCGCTGCCGCTGTCGCCATCGCATCACCGAAGCGCCTCGCATCACCGGAGAAGAGTGTCGCCGTCGCAGCAGATGCTGTCGCATCACCGGAGAAGCATGTCGCAGGGCCTGTCGCGGCTCAGAAGATTCACTGAGTCGCCGCACGGCTGTCGGGCGTGCACGCATCGCCCCTTCGTTGTCGCATCAAGAGGAAGACGCCATTTTGTTTTATCGCACCGGGTCGTCATCGCATCGCGGCGCTGCGGGTCGCATCGCTACAGAAGCGCAGTAAGAAACCGACGCATCACCTCCCCACGCGGTGAAGAACCGACGCATCACCTCCTCTCCAGTAAGGAACCGACGCATCACCGTCCCCTACGCAGCAGTAGGGAACCGACGCATCACCTCCCCTGGAGCAAGGAGCCGACGCATCACCGTTCTTGTGTGTAAGGAACCGACGCATCACCTTCCCTGCAACTCTTTTGTTTGTATCGCGTTACGCATCCAAAGGTACATTGAACATTGAGTGTTGCATTTACCATCTTTATTGAACTGAACTATTTTCTACCATTGACAGTCATATTCTTCATAGTGTATTGTGGATTTTTGTCGTTTTGGGTCTTGTGTTAAGTCTATATAAAAATACTTATTTTTATAATACAACCTGTGTGGTGTCCATCTGTAGTGTTGTCACTGTGTTACTGTATGTGTTCACAAATGCTTTACACACTGCCTCTGAGATAAGCCTGCCTGCTCGTGCCAAGCTACCAAGGGGGTGAGCAGGGGTTATTTTTGTAGTGTATCCCCCTTACCCTGACTAGAAGCAAGGGTCCCTATTTGGGCAAAGGTACCTACCTCTGCCAACTAGAGACCCCCAGTTCTAACAGTTCACATTGTGGGTGTTTTTGCTTAAGGGGGAAGATGTGTTGTATTCTCCATTTGTTATGATTTGTAAATGTTTCATCCTGGTGGAACATCTTTTGTTCCCTGGCAACCGGTTTCTCTCTGGTCATGATTCTGGAATGCTGGAAGGACCAGAGAGGAGCAGTTGCTGAGGAGAGTGGCTGGTGTTCTTCCAGGGGTCGTTTATATTACTTAATAAACCTACCTAAACCACATCAAAGGGGTCCTGTCTTCACAAAAGGGTGAGCCACCCGCAACGAGACGCGCGGCTGCCATTATTAAGCATGTAAATTTTTTAAAAATCAACAAGTTGGGTGAGCCGTGTGCAACGAGACGCGCGGCTGCCATTTAAGTAGGTAAATATGAGACCAGATTTCTTTAATTAAGACAGCGCCCACCTTGCGGGCGTCTGTGCAGCGGGGGAGGGAGAGGGGGTACGGAGCGTATTTAAACATTATAGCGTGACGCTCCGGTAAAAAAAACAAAGCCACACGAAGGGCATAGATGGGGGAGCGAGGGGGAACAAAGGAGGAAGCGTAATATATGTAAATGAATTAAAAAACGAGTTGGGTGAACCTCGCGCAACAAGATGTGCGGCCGTTATTATAAAGCATGTAAATAAATTTAAAAAACAGCGAGTTGGGTAAGCCACGCGCAACGAGACGCGCGGCTGCCATTATTAAGTATGTAAATATGAGACCAGATTTCTTTCATTAAGACAGCGCCCTCCTCTCAGGCACCCGTGCAGCGGGGGAGGGATGGGGGGAACGGAGAGTATTTAAAAGTTATAGCGTGACCCTCCGGTAAAAAAAAAAGAAACAAAGCCACACAAAGGGCATAGATGGGGGAGGGAGGGGGAACAAAGGAGGAAGTGTCCAAACAGAATTCCTTGCAGGGCGTGAATTTAAAAGTTTAAAAGAAATGCAAATGCAAAGAAGCGGCCGTCATTACTGAAGCTGGCACATTAATTAAGTAAATAGTTCTCTGAACTGCTAATGAAAGCTCCCGAGTAAGGACACATGTAAAAAGGCCAGTTCTCATGGGAGGTAACAACAGAGTAAAGGGAGGTACTAAGGAGGGACTAATAAGCTCATTAACAAATCAGAAGCCAACATTTACAAATGATACAAACCAATGAGAAATAGGGGTGGAGAATGGGCAGAGCTTCTAGTCCATACCTGAATACAGCATGTCTTGAAGAGTCAGCGCAAGAGCTGCTTTGGCAAGACCTAAAAATCTAGTAGGGCACCTTATTCATTTAAATTTAAAAAGTTAAAGTGACAAGGACCTTTCAGACTAGATAATGCAATACTCAGTTATCTCTTTAAATGTGTGGTGTTTATCTGATGAGGCAAATTGCCAACGCAATTCATCCTTTGGAATGGACACAATATGCAACTAATCTGATAAAAACCTTCGGCATGCCACCCTGAGTGAGGGGCAAAGTATGGCACCAGACATGCAAAATCTGATTGGTATTCCAAAATTTTGGCCCAGGAAAAAAGCAAATTAAATGCATAGTTAAGTGAATTGAATACATTGCCAACTTAGTTAAAATTGGCTCAGTACAATCGAATACAAAAGTAAAGACATTTATACCAAAAAGCAACTTGGTGGGCAAAAACAATCCTCAAAATAAAAGTGGAGTCTTCTGCTTTCTGCATTACTATTGCAGTACCAACAACTCCAAACAATTCTAGAGCTTAGTAAATAACCTAACCTTTGGACATAGGTGAGCAGATAATCACAACATCATTGAGGAAGATTGGATTACTCATTGTGGCCAAATTGTATGGCATCCATGAACCACCGGTAACGTCACAAAAATTTGACATTGCCTTGACCGATTCAATCTATACCACTTTTACTAACAAACAATTGTTTAGGGGTATCAAGAAATCTAAACAAGATGGTGCCCCTGGTCTGAACGGTCTGGAGCACTTTATTAGAAGAGACTTTTGGGCCAATGCACTCACTCATTGTTTAATCAATATCTGTCTCTGAACTCCATCCCAGAATCCCGGAGAGGCAATATTCTTCATCCAATTACAAAGAAAGGCCTCTCGAGAAATACAGCTAACTGTAGGATAATCGCCTTAATAGCTAAATTCTTTCTATTGTTACTTCTGAAGGGCTTAGACACATTGGCTGAGCAGCATAATATTCTACCAACAAATCAGACCAGAATTCGACCAGGAAGTGGTACTACTACCAACCTTATACCCACAGCAATATTTCTAGAGAAATAACTTGCCCACAAATACCCTACATGCCTGTTTTGTAAGTCTAAAATCTGTTTTTGATAAGGTTCCAAGGCAACAACTATGGATAAAGCTTAAACAGTTGAATATATGCTGGGTCTTGTGGCTTAGTTGACTAATGTGTCCACTGTAGGGGCCTGTGTTCAACCTCATGGTTACAGGTTCAAATCCCGGCCGGTCCACTCAGCCTTTTATCCTTTTGAGGTCGATAAAATGAGTACCATTGAGTTGGGCAAAGCTTGCCATCACTACTCAGTACACTTACCTAAGGATATTATTTAACAAACATGGCATCTTCAAGACTCACTTGCTAGCACTAAGGGCAAAAGCAAGATCTCTGTTATTTGCCTTTAAATCTATACAAAGAAATGTAAGTAGTCCCTCCCAGGAACCTCCCCTCAAAGTTATGAACAGTAAGCAAATTCCTTCTTTGAGGTATGGTTCTGAAATCTTCCAAGCGAGTCATGCAAAGATGCTGGACATTGCACAAGCTTCCGCTTACAGAAAGCTGTTTACATTACTGAACAACACCACAAAAGCCCAGGTACGATTGGAGTTTGGCTTAGTATCCCAACAAAAAGCCCCACAAGAGGTGTATGTATATATATATACTCTGAGTACGTTGTTTCATCCAAATTAAATCACGCTTGAGAAAGCATATGAGCCGCGGTGTGTTTTGTCATTTATTGAGCGGAGCTCTGTTGATGGAGCTGTAGGGGTCTGCGACCCCACCGCGAGCTCACTATGGACAAAGGGGCTCGGGCTAAGCGATTTTTTGCTGTGGATATATTGTAATTTGTCACCATGGCATTACACATTGTTTATAATTTGCTGTAAATAGCGTTATTTTGTAATGTCTCTACAATGTCCCAATCTCAGGTGCACACAACAGAATCCATCGCAAGTGCACAATGATGCTGCCCCAATCCATGATAAGTGCTTGCACTGCGGAGTTTACAAGAGGAGAAGCGTCTCCCCCATTCCCTTTCTCAATTCGCGCTACCGCAAATATTACCATCGAAGAAAATTGATTTTCAGAATTTCAAGATGTAAACAGGGTGACACATTGGTGTATAAAAATATGGATTGATCAGATGAACTTGTTAATAATTTTCAATATTTTAAATTGGGTTAATGATGACAGCAAATGGAACGTATTTGAAAAAAACTGCAAATACCACAATGCAAAGCGACAGAATACAGGATATGATGTCAGCCTGTTTAAATAAGATCCGAAAATGCCGCCGTTTTGTGTTGTTTTGTCCCTGTGAGCAAGATCTCGGCTGAGATCGAAACGCGTAGGGGTTGCTGGCATGCTGTAAATAAACACCCCATGGAAAAGCATAATTGACTGGACTAAATTATTGCGGAAACTGTGAGTGCGGGAAAAATCCCATACGGTTGAGACAATCCAGGTCCAAACAGAAGACGGCACTCACGGGAATTCTTTCAGTAACGATTTTAATCCAGTGCAGAAACCCTCTCCCCTGCCAACAATATATATATTAGGAAATGAAGATTTCCCAAGGGAATGTTAAATAATCGGATTATGACTTGCAATTATACACCCTAGAGCTAACAATCCATGTATTTAGACAAGGCTTTAACATAGTTAAACTTCAAGGACTTATAGGAGGTACCAGTCTCACCTGTGGCATTTAAAAAATAAGTTAATAAATGTGTAAATGGAATCTCAACCAATCGTGCGAAAGAAAAAATTGATAAAAGCCACACTGCCGGATAATGCTAAACTCTTATGCGCATCCTACATGCCAGCAATACCTCAAAACCAACTTCTCAATACACATTATGATGAAGATTTTATCGTAAAGATTGGGCCATTTTCCTACAAAAGAGTTTGTTCCCAAGTGGAAAGAGACCTGGACCGATATAAACTGTAGGCGTTGTGGACACAAAGTAGAAACTCTCTTGCATATGTTACGTGCGCGCCCAGTCTTGATGGATGCTCGTAGAAAGATCAAACTTTTAACCAGTTGCAAATAAGAACTTGCCTGCGGGCCCTGATTCAGAGTCTGAATGATCAAAATACTCAGGTAAACTGAAAACCTGGTAAATTCATGGACTATGTTTCAAAATATCAGCAAAATTACTGTAAGAGAACAAATTATTATTTTTAATCAAACTTCGTGCTTTGCAAATACCCATATAGGCGAAATACGCTGGTTTTATTTTATACCCCTCTCCCTCCTTAGAAGCAGTGTATAATACAAATTAGCAGCGTATTGATGGTTTTAAGAATTATTGTAATCAGTTACTAAGTGGTCTTTCTATTTATTTATTTTTATTGTACTTTTGCATTTCCAAAACTTACAATTTATGCGTATTTCACGCAACATTTCCCCCCTGTGTGACAACAGGATTCATTGGTTTTACAGTATACCATCGTACATCCAGTCTCATACAGTCACCCACAATTTCGTAAACTACCCCATCAATTCTCTGAGGGTGAACTCGTGACCCCTGTGACATCTGGGGAGCTAGACAATAAATAGGCCGTTAGAGGTGTCCAAACATCTTTAGGTCTAGAAGGTGCTGGAAGTTCTTCAGCATAATATGCCAGTTGGTCTCTACAAAACACCAAGTCTTGTATCCAGTTTTTAAAGTTCGGCGCCTGTTTACTGTCCCATGTTTGCGCTACTTTCCTCTTGGCTAGTAATAATGCGATCAGCACCAGCCGCCTATTCTCTGGTTTTAAGCGCCTCACCAGCCCCAGCAAGCAGATCCGAGGGGAGCAGTCCACTTTCTCCAACACCATGACTGTTAAGGCTTGTGTAACCAACAGCCAGAATTCGTTAATCTTGAGACAATCCCAAGCAAGATGAAGGAAGTCGGCCTCTTGTGTCCCACAACGTTTGCAGCTAGCCAACTCTCTCAGTCCATACCTATGCAATTGGAGGGGTGTGTAGTACAGCTGCTGTAAGTATTTAAAGTGAATTATGCGCAGATTACATTTAGCCGTCAAACGTCTGGTCATGGAACAGCTGAACTCCCATTCCTCCTCGCTAAGAGCGTTACACAATGCCTGTTCCCAACGCTCTCATGCCTGACTGAAAATAGGTGCAGTGTCAGATTGCAAGGTGTCGTACAGTCGAGTGAACAATTTACCCCTCGATGGACCTGCCAATAGTGTCTGTAAGGGGCTCAGGGTGACTGGTTCGGTGGGATGTCTGTCTTTAAAGGCCTTAAGCGCCTCCCGTAGCCTGTAATACGTGAAACCTGACATTAGCGCACCGTTCATCTCCTCCATCAAGATGAAGGTGCCCTCTGGGTAAACATCGCCCATTGTGACTAAACCCATATCCACCAGTATTTCAAGCGCCCTTTTGTCCTGGGTCACCGAGAGTTTAGGATGATGTGCTATTGGAAGAGCCGGGGCATATACAATTTTTCTGCCTGCACGTCTCGCCATAGCACGCCATGCCTGTGCTGTGCAGTCCGCAGTGCACATGTCTCTGAACGGGTAGGTAGATTTTGCCTTAGAAATTAATGCCACTAAGTGATCAGGGGCCATATCGTCCGCCTCCACCGCCACGTGTGGAATAAAGGGTGGAGGAAAGAACCAGTAGTGTGCAAATTGGGCCTGCGCACATAAATAATATAAATACAAATCAGGAGCCGCGAACCCCCCCTGCGAATACGGCCTAGTAAGAGTTCCCCAGCTACATCTGGATTTCTTGTTTGCCCATACCAAACGTATTAATATCGAACGGAGCTGTGAGAAGAAAACCTTTGTTAATTTGATGGGGAAATTAGTGAAGAGGTACAGAAACCGAGGAAGAACGACCATTTTTATTACTGCTATTCTATCTGCTAGGGAGAGAGGCAAACCTATCCATCTATTCACTTGTTCTTCCGCGGAGGACAAAGCTTTGCCATAGTTTTCTCTCAGCACTATCTCAGGATCCGAGTGCACCCACACCCCTAAGTACTTTACAGGCTCCGTCGACCATTCAAGAGGGTATTCCATTTGGAACTGCAACGTACTCGATGTGATTGGAAAGACAGAGGATTTACCCCAATTGATTCTTAGCCCTGATAAATGTTCGTATTTAATGTATTCCCGGATAAGCGAATGCAGGTTCTCCTCTGGGTTTCGGATATATAAAACCATGTCATCCGCATACATGGATATTATCAGGGGACGTTGACTGAACTACAGAGCCGCTCTGCCGTATCTCTGTCGCACCACACAGGCCAAAGGCTCCATCACGATGGCAAAAAGGATGGGGGAGAGTGGACACCCCTGCCTGGTCCCTTTGTGAATTTTAAAAGGTTTAGAGTGACAATTGTTGATTCGCACCCTCGCCGTCGGTGCCGTATAGAGAATCTCTATCCATCGTATGAATGGAAACGGCAGGCCCATTCTCCGCAGCGTGTCAAACATATACCCCCATCTAACCGAATCAAAAGCTTTAACGGCGTCGAGTAACACCGCTACCGCTCTGTATTCCGGGTCGAGTTGGTGTAGAACCGCAAATAACGTGCGCAGGTTATGGGACGTTGACCGGGACGGTACAAAGCCCGACTGATCCGGGAGGACCAAGGCGGGCAACAGCGGGCGTAATTTGGTAGCAATAACTTTAGCGATTATTTTTGTGTCAATATTCAACAAAGAGAGAGGGCGGTACGACTCACAACTATCTGCCCGTTTCCCTGGCTTTAGCAAAATAACAATTAAGGCTTCCCTAAGAGTGGGAGGGAGTAAGCCTTTGTCATAGGCTTCACCATACATATTTACCATGTGTGGGGCTAGTATGTCAACGAATTCCTTGTAGAATTCCCCCGGCAGTCCATCCATGGCCGCAGCTTTACCGGATGGTAACGACCGTATGGCCTCTTTTACGTCCTCTAACGTGAGGGGTTGCATTAGGTACTCCCGTTGGCCGTTTGAGAGCCAGGCTAGTGCTATTTCCTCAAAGAAATCCCTGATCTCCTCGCTGTCTGCCTCGCCCCCTGAACCATATAGGGAGGCGTAATAGTCCCGGAAGCAGTCAACTATATCTGGGGAGTTACGATACAGTGTTCCATCCGGCCTCTCTATCTCGGTGACATATTCCTGGGTCCTCCCCCCTTTGAGTTTGGCTGCCAGTGTGCGACCTGGACGACCACCCTCACCCTCACCATACGCCCTAGCCTTCCAGCGTCTGGACATGTGTTGTATTTCCTGCTCAGCCGTCTCATTGTATTCTGTCACTAGCGGCCTGATCTCTGCCAATTTATGTATGTTCAATGTGCTGGCGTATTCTCGCTCATGGCGCGTTATCTCAGTCTCTATATGTTTCATATGTGACCGTAATGCCTTTAGTACCCCAGCCTGAAGCCCAATGCAGGTCCCCCTAATGGTCGCCTTAAAGGCTTCCCAAAGCGTGCCCGCGTCCTCCACTGTGCCTACGTTCTCTTCAAAGAACAGTTCGATTGCTTGGTGTACGCCTTTCTTAAATACAGGATCTAGAAGGGAAGACGGCTGCATGCGCCACTGAAATAGTTGATGATGCCTAGTCGGAATATTGATATCCAACACTACAGGGGCGTGATCCGAGAGTGTTCGCGGCATATGCCTAACCCCAGTAACCCAAGACGCCATTGATTCCGAGAGAATCCAGTAGTCCAGCCTGGACCAAGATTTATGAACCGCCGACATGAAGGTGCCCTCTCTAACATTCGGATGTCTGTCTCTCCAAATGTCTCTCAGGTGAAATGTATGCATAATATCATGTATTACTTTGGCCGAACGCTTCCCCTGCCATGGTGTGGTGGCGCTTCTGTCCGTGTCTGGATCCAGATACGTATTCAGTCGCCCCCCCCATATCACTAGGTTGGAGTGCAACTGGAATATTTTGGTTTTAAGGCGTTGATAAAAGTTGGGATCATCGACATTTGGGCCATATGTGTTGATAATCGTAAGCACTTTTCCCTCCAGGATCCCCTGCACCAATGTGAAGCGCCCTAGATGATCCGATTCTGTCAATAGCAACTTCAATGGTGTCCCTTTTTTTACCAGTATCATTACCCCTCTAGCATAACTGGAATATGAGGCGGCTCCTTTTACCATCGCCCAGCGCCCACCAACCCTGCCTTACCCTACCCGTGTCAGGTGTGTCTCCTGCAATAGTGCCAGTTGCACATGATGTCTGTCCAGATAGGCGAACACCAGTCTGATCTTCTTCGGGTTATTCAGTCCCCTCACATTCCATGTCAACAGTCGAATGTCACCCTCTTTCATCCCCATACTTTGTGGAAAGAATTTGTCGTGCGTGTAATGCCCAGTGCTCTGCGAGCCACCGAACCATTTTATCCTGATGTACCAATTGCGTCACACTTCGAAAGAAATAAACCAAACCCCACACATCCCCACCCACTTTAGCATCCCAATTATGCCAAAGACATGCCCCAAATAACATTGCAAAGAACATAGCAAACAACTTGGGAAATACCCGCATGGGGGACAGCCAGGTACCCATGACCCACCCGCAGAGCAGGTGTGGCCGGACTATATCACCTTGGACCCGCCTTTTCCAAGCTTACAACTCTTGCAAACCTATCCCGCCTGCAATCAGTAGGAGACCCCACCCACAAATAGCGTACCGTTGTAAGACCTGCCCCCTGAGACAGGAACACCTTCAGTAAGTATAACGTAATGCAAAAGAGAGTGCGGCATGTGTTTCTCTACTCGCCCTCAGATCCTGCCATTTTAGGTAGTGCAAAAAATTCCTGAGTGTCAGCGACACCCCAAGCTTATAGAATACTGGCACATGTTTGTGCAATCTCCTTTAACATTATCCATGAAACCATGTACCAAACAGGTGATAAAACTGTAATCACTTACTTCCCCTTGAAACACCAGGCTGGCCATATCAGGGGAACACCCGCACTCGTTTTACCGCCCTACGGAGACGCCACATGTACATAGATTCCACATTGCATAAAGTATCCCCTCCATCTATAAAGAGGTAAGAGACCCCCCGAATACATAGAATAGCATTACAATAACCATCACTAATATAAAAGCACCATCTATGAAAACAGACATAATACAGAAGTGCAGCAAACTTTTGTACCATACCCGCCCCTCGGGAAATGACATCCAAACATTGTAAAGGTCCGTAACTGGGCTTTAGCACCGCCCTGAGCCTAACACAGGAACAAGGCTCGCTTTGACCAGGCCCCAGTGTCATTGTTCAAGAGTCCATTGACAAACAGCTGGTAAGAACATAAACACTTACAGTCCCAAGAGACAACCCGCTTGCCAGTATAGGTGATTCCACCGTACTCTTCGGATCGCCAACAGGAGCCTCCAACAGGTCAGAGACTTCATATTGCGGAAAGTTACCTTACCACCTTCCAGAAGTCATCATGAGGTGCTTTCGAAGACAGCAGACACCATTTAGTCTTCATTATCCGATCTCTCTGAGTGTGTAGGGGACGTATTGCTCTTCGCTACTTTCCGTTTAGCCTGAATTTGCTTGAGGAAGTCCTGCGCTGCCCTAGGAGTTTGAAAAATCTTCGCCTTGCCGTCTATCGTGATCTTTAATCTGGCTGGGTATAACATTGCGTATGGTAGCTCCAACGTGCGTAGCTTCTTCTTCACCTCTGTGTATTCCCTGCGGGCCGTCTGCACCGCCACAGTGAAGTCCGGGAAAAAGGACACCATGTTACCCTGGTAGCACATGTTTTGTTTCTCTCTCACTAGTCTAAGGACGTGTCCCGATCCCTGTAGTTTAAGATCTTCACTACGATGGGGCACGGTGGTGCACCCTGAGGCGGCTGGGGTGCCAACGATTGATGCGCACGTTCCACAATTAGTACCTGCGATAGATTCTCCGCTCCGAACAGATCTTTCAGCATGACCTCTACGTAATCCTCAAGGCGACCAGTATTCGTGCTCTCGGGAACTCCCAATATTCGTAGATTGCACCGCCGAGAACGCGCTTCCAGGTCCTCGTTTTTGGCCCTGATGACCTCCAGCAGTTTCTCCATTTCCTGGCACTTGCCCGTCGTAGAGTGAGATTCATCTTCCATGACTGAGATGCGTTGCTCTGCTGTTGTGAGTCTCTTGCCCTGCTTATCCAGCGTGGCCGCCATTTTGTCCATCCTGAGAGACAAGTTATCTATTTTGCCATTAATGGCTTGTAGGCTCTGTTGCATAGTCTGTAGCGTGGAGGAATGTGGTTGAGGCTGCTCCAACTCCGTGTCCGAGTGTGTGCCTGCTGGACGACTCGAGCGGCGAGATTCGAACGATAACTTGGGCTGTTGCTTGTCAGTCTTGCCCATGGCGGCGTGCAGTGAGGCAAATGCGATGAATACGGCCTAAGTATCGGGCGTAGCAGCCGTTCACTTGTCCTCGTGATTCAATGCCCCTCGTTCCTCCTCCCAGTAGAGAGAGTCCAGGTCCTGCTCTGCAGCACAGACAAGCGCGCATGTTCACCCTATCTTGCCTACTATAGTGGCTACCATCTGTGTTTCTTTCAGCGCTCTCCCGTAGGCCCCCTTGAGTGCCACAGTAGGAGCTAGATGCCTGTAGTCAAATTAATTCCAGTGTTTTCAAACAGGGACGTTGACTCGGGCACCTGCAGACTATAATGCAGCCATCCTAAGTGTTCAAAGTAGCTGCTCAAGGGACGTACCTTCAATCACCCCGCAGGCACCAACACGCAGCTCAATTTCGCATTGCCTCCTCGCCCGGCGCTGAGGACACTTGCGCTGCAGAAACTGGTGGGACGTACTCACGCGGCTATGCTGCTCCCCGCATAAGAGGCATCGCGTTTCCCTCGTGGAGCGGAGGTCGGAGGCGCACTCGCTCACTTTTTCTTTTTTATTTACCGAGCGAGGTCAGGCTGCACAGGCTCTCCATCTCAATGCGCACGGCCCCAGAGCGTACACATTTTCACAGGAGCGGCCCCTGCCGTAGGAGATCCACTGAGCGGCTCCCAAGGAAAAGCTGACCTTTATGTGCCTCTACAGCCCTCCGTAACTCCACACCGCATCCGCTTCGGCAGCGCCGCGCCCCAGCGCCGAGGCCGTGTTATTTCCTTCAGTAAGCGATTGCCCACTTGCCTGACAGCGCTGGTTCTGAGAGTCTGTTACTGCGGTAACGATTCTGGGGCCACAGGAAGCACGCCGATCCACTCCTCACTTAGCTGTATTGCAGTTAGGTCGCACCGCCATCATGTGCGCCCTCAAGGTTACGGTGGAAGGGAACTTCAACGCCACAATTCCGGCGCAGCGAAGTCGTAGCACGGCACTGCTGTACACCGGGTGCTTCCTCTCCAGTTCCCCCACTGAACGCTGTCTTTGTTGCGGTCCGATGGGCGACGGGTCCGCAGATAATTATAGGATTGTTAGCCCGGCCGGCAGAGCCTCACTACAGTGCGGCCATCTTGCCTCGGGCTTGCTAGCGCCCCCTAAGTGGTCTTAAGATATATTGGGGCTTATTTACAAGTCCCTGGCGCCACCCGTACGTCACTTTTCCCATGTTAAAAATGACGCAAAAGTGGCGCACAGGGCTTGTAAATAAGCCCCATTGTATTTATTTTTTCTTTTAACAATTTTAGATCAAGTTTGCTAACTATATGTTGTAACGGTTTTTATTAGCCATGCACAATAAATTACCTACATAATTAAGTCTGAGAAAAAGTCATATGTGCTGTAGCCCTTGGGCAGAAAACACATTTTCTATGTTTTGGTAACCTCTGCACCCAGCTGGATGGAACTCGTGCTCTAATTTCAGCTTGCTATAGCTTTTAAACTTCACTTTGTTCTATTCGTTTCATTTCCCACTCACTCAATGGCCATCTTTTAATTGACATACCTTACCTCATCCACCTTACATTTCTCTGTGTCCCTTCCATCACCCCTTTACGTCCAATCATTCACCCCTCACCTAGCTACCTATTCCCCACCCTTCCCTCCTAATACTTTATTTGTCAGCCAGCACCATCCCAGCCTCTCCTCCTCATCTCTCGCCTCTACCCCCCTCACCTCGGCTCTCTCACTGCTCTTGCTAGGCGGCCCTCCCTTTGACCTTCCCCAGCCATTTCTGAGACAGGTCCTTAGCTTGGACCTGTCTCAGAAGATCCAAGAGAAGGACCTTCTAAGGGTACACACAGATCCCATCAGCATGAGCATCAATCCACTGGCCACCTTCCCAGCCACTTAAGATGGAGAAAAATACTCTGGGAGTACACAAATTGGAGGGCTATGGGGTGTGGTGCCACCAAGGGAAGCATAAAGAGCAGCAGAGCTGGTACATATGGACTACATTTTGTTTTTTACAAATTATGCCCTAAAAAACTGGCAGCAAGGTGGAATGCAATGTTAAAGTCGCTCTGGTTTATTTCAATAATCACAAACAGACCTCCATTTAAAAACTCTGATGTATTTTGCCACTTCACTTAAAATAAATCTCCAAATCTAGTCAAAAAAACTCAGTCCTTCGTCTGGCATACCAATGTAGGACATTTTACAGAAAGGTCTAAACACTGCCTTTCTGATTACATTCATCCTTATGTTCCAGCCACAAAATCTTTGAACCCATGGACACGTGCCACACCAGGATGAGAACCAAGGGCAGCATATTACAAGCCCAAATGGTAATAATAAAAGCTATTTCTTGACTTGGGAGGTAGGACACATGCTGCATTTCCGCGACAACACTCTTCACCCATAGAAAACTTAAAAGTCAAGGAGGGATTTTAAGTATTTTTGTTCTGAACCCCCCTCACGAAAACATTAGATCTGTAAAATAGAAGACCATTGTCCTTGCTCCTGCTTTCTATCTTCCTATCACAGATAGGGATTATAATTGTATTGTATTGTAATATTATAATATAATATTAATATAATAATGATATTAACGAGGTGTTACTGGGAACTTATAAGTAGGTCATTGTGCAACTGGGAACTTACAAAAATGAGCAAGTGGGTATGTCTTCTCTCGGCAGAAGGTTAAAAAGCCTAATTTTAAAATAAGAATGATTCCTCTGCAGATTTGTTATAAATCACAAAAGGCCTTGAAGTGTGATAATTACTCCCTTTGTTTTCCTGTGCCCTGCTGTGTGTGTGGGAGGAGGCGGAGAGTTTGTCAAAACAAAGTCTTTCAAGGTTCGACAGTGCCCGCACCCCCTGCCTGTTGGCACGGTTGTGTGCACAGCAGATTCCACTGGCATCGAGTTCCAGGGCTTTGCATCCTGGTGTTTACACATCCACCAGGGCACGGTCTGGTCCATTAACCACTCACCTGCCCTCTACCCCAACACGGTTCAGGGCCAACAATGACTGCCAGAACCAGACATTAGACGTTTTCCCCAGAAAGGCAACTCTTTCCCTGTGTCACCTCCCAGGCCCAGGGCATCGATCTTTAAATACACATATTGCCCCTGCACTTTGACCCTTCACATAAGTGAACACATTGCCACGTTTAGAATTGTGTTGAATAAATCATGCTTTGGTTTTGGTTCCGCGTCAGATCAGCCGGATCCGGTATATTATTAAGAACGAAACTCTGGTAGACACTACAGCTGGCCCTGGCTCTCCAGAACAACCCACAGGTTGGTATTTTTAATACCTTGTCCAGCTAACCATGCAAGATGAATTACAGAAGGATATTGGGACAAGGTCCTCTCATACCCCAAGAGAGTCCCCAGAAATGCTAGACTACAACAGTCAGTATTTCCAGACACACAGGGTTTATATGTCTCTGTACTTGGTAAGCAAATTGCAGCCCCATGGAATAGCTTGTTGCCCTCAATTTCATGCGGCAAAGGCGTACTTATTCCACATGATATGGAGTTTTCCATGCATTTCCCAGTTCTGGCTTGCAGTGCAGACCCAGCTCAATCAAGTAACTGACCGAGAGCCATACACGACCCCAGAGGCATATCCCAAGCATGGTGGGGCTAAAACTAAGTTTGCTGCCTCCTACTCATATTGGCTAAAAGGGCCATAACCATGTGTTACAAAGAAATAATTCAATAAAAGTAGAGGTTTATTGATAGCAGCACAGCATTGCATCCTCTAGGTAGGACAGCTCCAGTTCACCTGCAGTGCAGCCAGAAACTCCACAATCAACATTCTCCTGGAATCCAGAATACACTACAAAACATAACATGGCATGTGCAGGGAATGTATGCTAATATATGTTAATACAAATAACAATACAGCACATCTTCGCACTTAACAAAATGACTAACAATTAGAATGAAACACAACTAGGGCTAAAACAAAACCAGAACAAAGAAGAAAATAAAAATTACTTTTGTTGGGAAGAAAGTACCATGGTAACATTACATTTCCTATTTTATAAAATCAGCACATTTTCCAGGAGATTGCCTGATTCTGCCAGCCCCTTTAACTCTCGAAGCTACAAACTCAGCTAACCCTTCTAGAGTGCCATATGACAACAGACTTTCATATCTGTTGACATCATGGTAACTGTGTTGTACCCTCTTGTCAAACTTCACCAGAAACCTATTGTGTCCTTCTTCAGTGTCCTCATTTTCATTTCTGTCCTTACCACTCATGCCAGTGCACTTTGCGACTTTCTTCACATTCCATAGCTTTCCATCTTGGGTAATCTCACAATTAGTAAATACCTTCAACACCTTCATGGCCTTACCAAACCTGGTCAAACCTCTATTAACCAACCCAGGTTTGAGAACCCTCACCCAATCTCTAACCTTAATCTCATGAGACTTCACCTTCCACTTGGCATCATATCATCCCTTGGATTCATCCTGTTTCCTCCTCACTCTTTCAGCAATATCCATCACACTACACTCTCCTTCCTCACTTCTGCACTTCTCCTTAAACCTCGAAGGACACAAGCTAGAAGCAGGATATTTGCCTTTTAACAATTTGAATGGACTGACCTCAGTAATGGAGTGAGGGGTTATACGGTAAAGCCGTAACCTTTCCCCCAAAATATTTTTCCAATCACTTCCTTGACGATGTGCTTCTACCACATATCCCTTCGACATATGGTTGAACCTCTCCACTTGACCATTTACATGTGGTTCGTATAAAGCAGTAGTTATATGTTTGATGTTACAATGCTTAGGGAAAGACTCAATTTCCCCACTCGTAATTTGAACTCCGTTGTCTGTAACCAGCACAGATGGGCATCCTTCTCGGGCAAACACTTCCTTGAAAAATTTGACTAACGCCCGTGGTAGCCTGTGACACAAATTTGACCTCTGGCCACTTTGAATAGTAATCAATTAAAACTAATGCAAACCGAGTATCCATAGGGAGAAAATTGAAGAGAAAAGCCAACTTTTGCCATGGCAACTCGGGCCACACACAACTTTTCTGGGGGGGTTTACTAACCTTCAACATCTTCTCACTTCTCGCACATACTTCACACTCTCTCACAGTCCTATCAATCATCCTATCCTTCCTGGCCACCAGAAATGAATGTGAACAATACGCTTCATAGCGGACATCCCTGGATGACCCTTGTGAGCCAATTTAAGAATAGTTTCTTGCAATCCCATGGGAGGCACACACTTCCCCCCTTTGAACAAAAAAACACCCCCAACCACCAATTCTTCTGCTACTTTATACATGGATAACCACTCAGGTTTTATTTTGCTCCTCCTGGGCCACCCTTCCAAAACACACTACTGGTACTATCATGCAAGCAAGACAAACGAAACAGAAAATCTGCAGTCACATTTTCCCTACTGGGTACATACTCAGTTTTGAAACTATACTCTTGCAATCTCGAGGTGAGTCTGGCAATGCGTGCTGTAGAATTACAACCACCTCCAGGAGACAAAATGTTCACCGATGATTTATGATCGGTCCTCAAAATGAATTTAATACCCCAAACCTAGTTTCTGAAGTGTTCAATGGCCCATGCACAAGCAGCAAGCTCTTTTTCAATTACAGCATACCTGCGTTCTGTCTCATTCAAGGTGCGGGAGGTGAAAGCAACGTTCCACTCTTCCTTTCCACACTTCTGTGATAGCATACCCCCCACACCGTACATCTGCTGTGATGACACACTCCTTCCTTATGCAGAACGGTCTTAAAGTAGGAGCCCATACAATTTCTTGCTTAATATTCTCAAATGCCACGTGTCTGTCCGACCACACATAAATACCGATGTGCCTCAGCAGTTCTCTAAGGGGTTCCATGTTTGTAGCAAAGTTCTCTAAAAACTTTCTGTAATACTCGCACACATGATGTGGCCCAGATAGTCCACCAATTTTTTGATCATTTTGATCTTGTGGCCCGTGAGCGTTAAACCATGTTTCTCTAAACAGGCACACACTTCAATCATATGTTGTAAATGCTCTTCTTTGTTCCTGGAAAATATTCAAATGTCATCTTGGAAACACTTAACGTATTTGTCAATGTCCCTAAAAATATGGAACATAGCCCTCTGAATGACCGAGGCCACAGAGGCCAGGCCAAATGGCATTCTTGTAAACTGATACAAAACCTGTGGAGTGATAAATGCGGTTAGATGCATGGATTCTTCTGCCAAAACGACCTAATGGTACGCTGACCTGAGGTCCAACGTGGAAAATATTTTGTCTTCCTCCAAAATAGAAACAGCCTCGTTGATATTGGGCAATGGATGGCAATCAATCAATATATTTGCATTTAATACCCTCAAATCAACACACAAATGCAACTTTTGATCAGGCTTGCGGCCAAAACAATGGCAGAAACCCACTCAGCCTACTCAATCTCTTCAATAATCCCTTCTTTAACTAATTAATTCAGCATATCTCTCAACTCATCTCCCACATTATGTTCACTTCTTTCACAGCAACATAGAGCTTGATTTGGGCGCTTCTCCCTTTGAACTCTACTACCATGCACACATAACCATCCATCACAATGGTAGATTCATCAAAACTCTCAGCCAAGATTTTGGACTGATGTAATTACTCAATGTCCCAAATGCCACTGAACTTTTCATTGAAATATTTCCTACTAATAATGGTTCAAGGGGAACCAGAATCCGCCATAAGGTCTAACTCCACCCTGAAATGCATACCACACACTTTGGAGGATTCCTTACCATATTCTCACTCAAACTTGCCCCACTCTCTTGTATAGATAAAACTATACCTCTATTGGTGTCTGTACCTTTTCTGCATTTGCACAGAGGCTTAATCTCATATGTCTCAGCTGTGTATGACACTTTACCCCTTGTCTGACCCCAATTCCTCCTTCAATCTCTGCACACACGCGCAAAATGACCTACATGTCCACACTTCTTGCACTCCCCATTGATAGCGGGCATCCAGAATACGATGCTATATGTGTACTGCTACCACATCTATAGAACACCCCAGATCGTTCAGATTTATCAAATTATCTACCACCTGCAAAATTATTCACCCGTGGACCACCTGCGGCAGCCCCCTCAGTACGATGTTATTCAACCTGTTTCACCACACACACATTTTCAGTACCATCCACACTCTTCACAGCCGACATTCACTTCTCAAATTGCTCTAATGCCTTAGCTGTGGTAATAGAATCCTGTAATTTGGGATCACTCATAACTGCTCTTGGGTTTTCTTACTCTTTACATGTACTATAATCTGATTACGGATCATCTTGTCTGTAATAGTACCAAAATTACAATTCATAGATAAAGCCCTTAGCGCAGTCAAAACCTCATCAAATGACTCATCTTCTTTTTGTGCTCTTGTGTAAAATTTGAATCTGTTCAAAGCTAAGCTAGTGGTGGGTTTAAATCTCAACTCCATCTGTAAAATAGCCTCTTTGTACCCACCCATCTAGTTTTGTCCTTCAGATGGCCTAATCTGAGGCAACGTTCTGAAAACAACTTAACCTTCCGATCTGAGACAATGTAAAAAAATGCTCTTTTTCTGTTCTGTTCCCATACGTTCACCCTCTATGGCTTTCATATAGGTGAAAAACTCGTCCTTCCACCTCACCCGTGGAATAAATGGGTTCATCCTTTGTTTGTAAGAATTTAGCTGGGGAATCAAACTGCATAGCATCTTTCTTTTCGCTACAGTAAATATCCTTCAAAAATTGCCTCAGAAATGTGAAGGATCAGATACCATCAATATAATATGGAAAAGAGCTGAGGTGAAATGTTCTTTTGTTGAAAGAAAATTTCCAACTGAGATTAATTAGAAAATATAACCAAACACATAAACAATTCTGACGATTATGATAGTTGTATGTCTTGTGACCTCCTGAAAAACCAGCAACTTTGCCCAGAATTGATGAAGATTCAATCTTTGCAACGGAAGCAGCCTGCTGAGACTGCCGGTAATCGCCGGTGAATTCCCTTATCTAAGATGGCCGCCACGCAGCGTGATGACGTGAACATGCAATACAGCAGCACAGCGAATGACAAATAATGCTTTGTTCATGTAGAGGATGTGCAGACGTGCACAGTCACGGAAGACGCACTGTGTGCGTTTCACTGACGCCGAACTTGTTGCAAAAATGGAATGCGGCTGAAGATTCTGTGGTCTGTGGTGTTTTTAAAAAGTAAACACCCTTCGACGGCAGGCTTCTTGAGAGTAATGAAACTCCGGCAAAACCCAGCGTTTGAAATTCCCAATCGTATGCGCACATCCACAGCGCCACTAGATCCACAAATCCATCGCTGTGAACACGGGTAAATACCAGATCCAGGAAAGTAATGAAAGATAAAATTCCCAAAATCCGTGGGTTGCAGAGATAATCCACTTCTGTGCTACAAATGATGGCAGGGTACCTCACTAACTCGTCACCATTGTTACAAAATAATAATCCAATACATTTATCTCAGATTTACATGCTTTATAATCCGAATGACCCGTAGCACAGGTTCTGTACTTTCTTGTTGTTTGGGATGGACGAACCCTGTTTGAACAACTGATGGTTGCTCCATAACTGTTTTGTCCTGATGATGACCAGATAATTGAATATGGTCGATACGCTGTCGACGCCTTCCTTGGCGAAAACAAGAGGAAGCATTGAGTGTTGTTTGTCTTTGTGGTCCCACAAACCTGCTTTTGTACATAATTTTTTCCTTTTTTGCCTTGCTTACTATTTATGTTATACTTTAGTTTGTCCTTTTTTGTTGACATATGTTTGTGTAACCTTTGGAGCACCTTTTGTATTATTGTATATTGGAATTTTTTATTCATGAAAAATAGGATTTTTTGATAATAATAGTTTAAGGGTACTGAATTATTTCATGATTTTTCTAAAATGGGATCTTTTTGAATCATTTGAAGTTGTAAATGTTTTGTTTTTGAATTGGTGTCCTGAACCACTGTAGCGTTCACATTGTTTATCTGCCCCAGGTTTGGGTTACAGGGCTGCCCCTGTTTGTTGGAATCATACTTCACATGGTGGCACAAATGAAGCAGAGTGCATTGCTTGAATTAAGCAGACACTTACAGCCAATTATTTCAAATTCAATTTGTACTAAAACTTTGTTGTGCCAGGAATATTTTGGGTGAGATGAAAATCCAACCTGCGTCTTTGATGTTGAAAACTACTCTTTAACCTGAACTATTTCATGGTTCCCCTTGTTCTCTGTCTGCATCAATTCCTTTTCCTATTATCTAATCTCTTTATCATGTGAGATATGTTTCCTTCTTCTCACATCTGGCATCAGATTTTTCCTCACAGTGCCTGTTTTCTCCGGTGTCTAGCCACTTTTCTTCACAATGTATCCAACTTCTCTCTACTCGCTTCCTAATGACAGTATCTTCCTACTTATCACTTAATCCCTAATTCCCTACCCTCCTATCTCCAAGTGTGTTTGTATCCCAATCTCCATCTTTTCATAGTCCAAATTCAACCTTCATGCCGCATTGTCAGTGGTTTTATTTACACCAATACTCTTTCAGACAATATTGAGGATGCCTACTTGATCAGCTTCAAGCACATGGATGTATTTTGATAGGAGAGTTAGCGTTTAGATGTTAAGTACATTTAATGGGGGGGCGCTGGAGGGCGCACGGCAAAATGGCCGCACTGGTGTGAGGCTCTGCCCGGCCGAGCTGACATCCGACCATTATCTGCTGCCATACGGGGTAAATGTGCCCGTAAACTACTGGAGTGCTTCCCGGAACCCAGGCGACACCATATGGCGGGGTTGCTGGACCAGCGGCATAATTGGGAACACGCTGGCGGCGATTGGGAGTGAGGAAGCTGCCACTGAGAAAATGGCGACCGCTGCTAGCAGATAGGGCTCCCTGGGCCAGCACGCTGTGCGACCGTCCTGCAGCTGCCTCCTGTCCATAACGAGGCTACGCGCTGGACGTAGTTCTTTTTCGGCGATGGTATAGTTCTGCTCCGCGGGATTGAGCTTCCTGGACATGAACGCTATGGGGTGAAGGTGTCCTGTCGTTTCGTTTCTTTGGGACAGTACTGCCCCTACAGCCACTTCAGATGCGTCAGCTTCCACGATGAAGGGCACCTCAGGATTGGCATGGGTGAGAACCGGGGCTGAAGTAAAGGCTTTCTTGAGGAGATCAAATGCCGTCTGAGCTTCTTCTGACCAGAGAAAGGGGTCTTTTCCGAGTCAATCTGGTGAGAGGGGCTACCATGTCGGAAAACTGACGGATGAACCGCCTGTAAAAGTTGGCGAATCCCAGAAAACTCTGGATATCCTTCACGTTCTGCGGTCGTGGCCATTCGATGATTGCCTTTACTTTTCTCTCTGCCATGACCTGGCCCGAAGGCGTAAGTATGACCCTAGAAATTCCACGGAAGTCACGTGAAACTCGCATTTGGTTATTTTGCAGAACAGTTGGTGATCTCGTAGTGCATGCAAAACGCGTCCTACATGGACCACATGTTCTTCTTCGTTGGAGGAATAGATCAAGATGTCGTCTATATACACCACAACGAAGCGGTCCAGGAATTCTCTCAGGACATCATTGAGGAAGAATTGAAAAGCGGCGGGGGCGTTACACAGCCCAAACGGCATGACCAAGTACTCGAATAACCCATACCGCGTCTTAAAGGCCGTCTTCCATTCATCGCCATCTCGCATTCGGACCAGGTGATATGCCCCTCTGAGGTCCAATTTGGTGTATATTCGCGCTGTTTTGACTTGTTCTAAGAGGACAGGAATCAAAGGCAGCGGATACTGATTCTTGACTGTGATTGCGTTCAGCGCTCTGTAATCTATACAACACCTCAATTCTCCGTTGGCCTTGGGTATAAAAAAGAGGGGAGATGCAGCAGGTGATCTGGAGGGGCGAATGAATCCCAAAGCGAGATGCTTGTCCAAATATTTCCGGAGGTGTAGATTTTCGGGTGCGGTAAGAGCATAAATTCTACCGCACGGTATCACAGCTCCCAAAACCAGATCAATCCGGCAATCATAGTCCCTATGTGGGGGAAGCTCTTCCGCCTTGGTATCGCTGAACACCTCGGCATATCTCCCGTAGCACTCCAGGCAAAGTTACGTTCTTTTCTGCCGCTGTGGCGATGTGATGTCGAGTGGCCAATGCTTGGGATGGTCTTGTGTGTAGCTGGTTGCATTGGTTCTGGCAGTAAGTAGACCGTAGGGTCAGCGTTTTGTTAGTCCAGTCTATGGTGGGCTCATGTTTTCGCAACCAGGGAAGGCCCAATATCACTCCGTATTGAGGGGCTTGAATGACACTGAACGATAGCCATTCATGGTGGTACCCCTCATAGATGAGTTCGTGTTCTTCTGTAACGTAGCTGATGGGGCCTGACTCCAACTCCTTGCCGTCCACGGCATATACCCGTTCAGGGGTTAGTTTGTGGATGAGCGGTATCTCTAGCCTCTTTGCTTCCTTTCGGTCCATGAAGCACCCTGTGGCTCCGGAGTCCACCATGGCCCTTATTTGTTTGCACTCCTGGTTGATTCTGATATTCAGTATAATGAAGAAATGTTCCGATTCCAGAAAAGCAGAACCATTCACTGAAGGGATCATGTATCCGCTTGATGGCTCCCCTTCTTGTGCCTTCAAGCTCTGAAGTTTTCCGCTTCTTTTCCTGCAGCCACTGCGGCTACTTGTCCTGGTCTACTACGCCCGTACTTAGGTTTGACAGGGCAGTCACGGAGGTAATGGCCTTTTTTGCCGCAATAAAGGCACAGGCCTTGTTTTCGTCTATGGTCCCTTTCGCTGAGAGTCAATGACGCTCTGACCGCCCCAATCTCCATTGGTTCTGGCTTCGTTACACCAGGTTCTATGGAGTGAGCCCTCTCGTACTGCGGGGTGTATCTGTCTTTCCGCTTGTGGTCCCCTTTCCGCTCTTTTAGTCTATGGTCCAGCCGTAAAGTCAGCTCAATAAGGGCGGCACATGTTTGTGGTTGAGGGTCTATCTGGGCTAGTACATCTTTCAGTTCATCCCTGAGCCCCTGATAAAAGACGGCGGCTTGTTTAGACTCAGGCCAATCTGTCTCTGCTACTAGTCGTCGAAAGTCATTTAGGTAAGTGATCAGATCCGTACTTCCTTGTCGAAGTTCTAACAGGTCTCTGTCAGCTGAGAATGTCTCTGCTCTGCGATCAAATGTTTTCTCAAATTCCGCTTTAAATGCATCCCAATCATAAAGCAAATGGTCGTCTCGTCTTACTATAGGGACAGCCCACTGCGCTGCCTCCCTGCCAGATATGAGATCACAAAGGCTACTCTGGCCTGGTTGGTAGCAAACATCTTAGAGCTTACAGTGAAAATGAAGTAGAGCTTGGGTCATAAACACCTGTACTTTTTTGTTGTCCCCATGAAACCGTTCGGGAGGAGCTAACGGTATTTGTGTAGGCATTTCTACCACTACCGGAAGAGGTGCAGGGTGTGACGATCCCCCTATATCAAATGGATTCCTTTGCATCCTTGTCAGCTGAGAATGTCTCTGCTCTGCGATCAAATGTTTTCTCAAATTCCGCTTTAAATGCATCCCAATCATAAAGCAAATGGTCGTCTCATCTTACTATAGGGACAGCCCACTGCGCTGCCTCCCCTGCCAGATATGAGATCACAAAGGCTACTCTGGCCTGGTTGGTAGCAAACATCTTAGGCTTACAGTGAAAATGAAGTAGAGCTTGGGTCATAAACACCTCGTACTTTTTGTTGTCCCCATGAAACCGTTCGGGAGGAGCTAACGGTATTTGTGTAGGCATTTCTACCACTACCGGAAGAGGTGCAGGGTGTGACGATCCCCCTATAGCAAATGGATTCCTTTGCATCCTTTCTACTCTGGCCTGGAGAGCGGCTGTCTCACTACGTGAGGCGGCTAGTTCGACCTGTACCAGAGCCAAGGCTGCCATAACGTCGTCTAGGGTGGCCATCTCTGACACCAGCACAACCAGGGGGAAAACAATTCGTGGGCCGATTATTCTGTCAGGTTCCACCTTCCAATATCCTCGGGGTTGTGCTGATGCTCAAGGGTCCACCTCTCGACTGCCCCAAGTCCGGAAATAAATATAACTCGGACTGGTGGGATAGTCAAGCGGGGAAGGAAAGGATAGGGACAGCATGGAGGGAGATCTAGAGAGGAGACAATGAACACACTACTAGTCCCTGCTGTCAACTCAAAACAACCTAAACAAATGAGGCATGTACATGAGCAGCTGCAATGGCTAAGCACAATACCTGAAAAGAAAAAGAACGTGAAGGAGCGATACCAGAAGAGAGGAAAGGGTGATTGCACTTCTCCACCATGGAACTATTAGGAAGAGAGAACACACCATATAAATATGTCATGCATACGTTTAACAGTTCCCCCCTACAGCACATAAGAAAGGAGCTTTCCTTCACCTACCCAAGGGTACATGTGGAGCTGTATAATATGCAATACTGTAGCTTTCCTGCACACCCTCATAAGACCTCCTCTCTCCTAGGAAAGGAAAATGAAATATATATATATAGTGAATGATCAAATAATAGTTCAAGGAGCAGCAGAGATACAATCATCTCTTGTACATAGCTGGAAACGAGGCACCAACCAAATGTTATGCGATATCCACAGTCTTTACTATTCAGCGGAAAACACAGCAAAAAACTCAGGAGATACCCGTTACAGAAGAGTTTCTTTGCAGAGGAAGGTATCTTATTAGAGTCAACAATATGAAGTACAATAAACCATGAACAAAAGGAAATGAGGAGTAATTGTCAGCAGCTCCCCATTTAGTAAGTACGTGGAACTGTCTTAGCACTGAGGATACAGTTCATCAAATTAAAGAGTCTCTCCAACCTGGAGATTGCGTAATAAATAACGCCCAAGGAAACCCACCTACCCTCCTCTGCAACGAAACAGAGAAACGCTCTGTATCTTCCAACAGAGGAGCGTGGGAAAGGAAAAGAAGAGAACACGGGCGCTATAACGCTCTCTGCAAGAGACGCGGTGAAGCGGTCTCGCCAACAGAGGAACGAGCGCGGCGTGCTAACAAGGAAGCAAGAGCACGGACCACCAGAGAAGTACTCACGACACCCAAAAGAAGCAAGGCTCTCACACGGCCGAACCTCCTGTAATCCAGAGCGTAACACGGACAGCCATCAGTAAAGAATAATCGGCAGCGCCTGGTCTTCTTGCTGTCGTTATATCCGGTATCCCACGTAGCGTCTGGATCACGTGGGGCGTGGCTCACGAGGAGCATGATGGGAAGTGTAGTCAGAAAAGGGGCCGATCTGTATCCAGGTTGCCCTTCATGGAGCAGTCAGTGTTTAACCGGTAGTTAGGGCCTGACACTGCTGTCTTATAAATCCTCCTCTATTTAGGCTTTCATGATGTCTTGAGTTTTCCAGCACTGGGTTCGGGAGGGAGTCCCCCCCGGGTATTGGCACTGCTTGGCTGCAACTAGTAGGGCCCTGCTTGATGTTTGTCCGTATAGGGTATGTACTGAGTCGGGGTCATGGCACTAGTATACATCTGTGCCTGTAAACATGGGCGATTCCCTGTATTGGCAATTTGTAGACCTACTCGGCCACCTCCTTTTCTGTTGGAGGTTAGTAGCACTCAGTGCCCCCCGTAAATGGGTACACCCCAAAGTTGTGCTTTGTTTATTGGGATAGGGGAGGGGAAGGGTTGAGCTATGGGATGGCTTTGGCGTGTTGGGAAGCTAAAGTGGGTGGGGGAGGAGGGGTCCTGGGCTGGGCAGGCAGAACGTGGGGGTTTATTGTTCGAATTATCACTGTGTGGGTAGGCACTGATTCCTGGTTATTCTTGAAGAGGATTGTCCATTCTTATGTTTCCGATGTCCCACTATGGCCGGCCGGCTACAATGACTTCTACATTTAAATTCCTGACTTGGAATGTTCGAGGCTTGAACACGCCTAAAAGATTAGATCAGTGATTGCCTATTTAGATCGGGTGGGTGTGCATATTGCCCTACTGCAGGAGACACATCTAACCCGGGAGTCAGCTGGCAAGATAGGCGCACGCTGGTCGTGCGTAAAGGTTGCCTCGTCCTTCTCTAGCTATTCTAGGGGCGTGCTTATCCTGGTAAAGAGGGGTGTGCCCTTCACTGTGGTCAAATCAGAGACAGATGACTGCGGGCGAGTGGCGATGGTGCATGGATGCTTGGGTGGTGAAAGTGTGCTGATAGTTAATGTCTATGGTCCGAATGTGGATGACCCCTCATTTTATTCTGATGTGTGGCGGAGAATATCGAAGTTCCCCCGGCCGCCATAGTGTGGGGGAGATTTTAATTTGTGCTTGGATGCAGCCATGGATAGGGTAAGTAGTGGTATGTTGCGGCCTAAACTTGCGACAGACATGTTGCTGGGTCTGATGGATACTGGTCAACTAAATGATATTTGGCGCTCCCGAATCCGGATGCCCAGGAGAGCACTTTGCTTCGGCGGCCCATGGTTCCTGGTCCCGCATTGATTTTTGGCTAGTCTCAGCGCAGGTCTGTAATTGGACCACGGCGGTGTCGCATGAGGCACGTACTCTGTCGGACCATTCCCTGTACTTCTGGAGCTGCAGCTCCCGGCCTACCGGAGACCGCCCTTTGCGTGGAGGCTTCAACCTTCAGAGCTCAAGGACCCGGTTTTCCACCAGACCGTGGCTGAGGCAGTTAAGAATTATTTTCGGGAAAATGAGGGATCTGTAGACAGCGCGGGTACGCTCTGGGAAGCGTTTAAGGTTACCTTAAGGGGATCTTGTATTGGGGCCCAGTCTGGTATCCTGCAAGATATTCGCCGTAGAATACGGAAGTTGACATCTGACATATCCCAGCGGGAGCGAGAATTCGAGTCTGATCCTTCCTCAGCTAAACTTGCGGCCATGAGGGAGCTTATCTGGGAACACAATGATGCGGTGGATCAGGAGCTATCACATTGCTCCAGACGTCGGATAGCGCGCTACTACGGGGAGGGTGGCCGACCGGGCCGCTCGCTCGCACAAAAGATATCGGAACCGCGCCGTCAAGATGATATTGCTGAGCTGTTGGATGAAAATGGGATTGCCCGTCATTCAACTGTGGACCTTTGCGACACGGTTTTGCGATTCTATACAAGTCTCTATGCCACCAGAGAGTCTCCATCGGCGGTGGAGATGGATGCCTATCTCGACGAGATAGCGTTAGGATGGTTGTCTCCTGCACATCGAGAACACCTCGTACAACCATTCGGAGTGGAAGATGTCAGGGAGGCCATCACGTCTTTACCAACCTGTAAAGCTGCAGGACCTGACGGGCTGCCTGGCTGAATTTTACAAAACCTATGCAGCGGACTTGGCCCCTCGGCTCCTAGCTGTGTATGCAGAGGCTTATGACAGTGGGACACTGCCGCACTCCCTCCGGGAGGCCCTCCTTGTCACCCTATTGAAACCAGATAAGCCCCCAAATCAATGAGGCTCCTACCGACCTTTGTCCATCATTAATATCGACGCAAAGATTCTCGCCAAATGATCGCCACCAGGTTGCAACCGTTAGTTCCTCTACTGGTGTTGCCTGATCAGTCTGGCTTCGTCACGGAGCGCTCTACGACACACAACTTGCGTACGCTCTTCGCCACGCTACACTACTTTGAACCTGATTTCCAGGCGGTGGCCGTGTTACTCGACGCAGCTAAGGCCTTTGACTCTCTGCAGTGGCCCTTTATGTTTGCCGTGCTGGGCCGCATGGGCTTCCCACCTTTCTTTCTGCAGTGGCTTAGGGTGCTTTACAGCGGACCGGTGGCTCGCGTTCGGGTTAATGGGTGGGTGTCATCATTGTTTTGCATTGAACGGGGTACAAGACAGGGGTGCCCTCTGTCTCCTATGCTTTTCTCTTTGGCGCTGGAGCCCCTCGCCTGCATGCTGCGTCAAAAACACGCCGCGGCGGATCTGAGGTTCAGGCTGCGACCCTTAATTGTCTCACTTTACGCAGATGACATGCTGCTGTATGTCCGCGAACCTGCTACGTACCTTTCTGCGCTGCTGCGAGAGTACGTAAAATTTGAAAGATTCTCGGGCCTGGGGATTAACTGGTCCAAGTCCGTAGTGTTTCCACTAACTGCGCGAACAACTGAGGTCGAGGTGGACTTCCTCGTTGGCCTGGACATCTGACCCGGTCAAATATCTTGGAGTTTGGGTGCACAGAGATCCGGCTGTAGTTGTCTCTGAGAACTATGGTCGCACGATTTCACGTATATCTGAACAAGCTGTGCGGTGGGCACACTTACCTCTATCATTAGCGGATAGAATTGCCGTTGGGAAGATGGTCTTTTACCCAAGCTGTTGTATTTTTTCGTTAACATCCCTATCAAATTGAATATTGCACTGTTCCGTACGTTGCAGTCTGCGCTCTTAACGTTTGTATGGGGCGGTAAGAAGCTCCGGTGCCGATGGGATCTGCTGGTGCTACCATTTGACCGTGGTGGTTTTGAGGCCCCAGACTTTCGTCTTTACTATCTATGTGCGCAAGCGCATCCGCACATTACTGGCACTTCCCCCAGCGATTTCAGCCTCATGTGGCGATTGAGTCGGATGCTGTTTTTCCTCTTCCAGTGCAGGCAGTTGCTCTTACGGGGGAACAGGAGGCCCACGAAATGAGATCAACCCCACGCAGTGCACGGCGTGGGCGTGGCGAATGCTTGCGCTACGGGCTCATCTTTCTTATTTATATGCTCCACTAGTACCATTAGCCTCACATCCTGATATCTCTGCGGCACGAGAGCGACTGCCAGGAAAGAACTCACAGCTGCGGGCATCACCACACTGGGCGACTTATATATGGGCGGTCAATTTAAAGACTTACAGGCGGCGCAGGGTGGCGTAAATCGCCTCTTATGTTTAATTTTACCTATGTCCGGGTCCGGCAAGCTGTCCGTGCGGCATACCCGAAATATCCAGCCGAACCTACCACTCTGAGGGCGCTGCAGGTGATGCTATCAGGTGCGTCCCGAAGGGGTCTAATTACTAGGCTGTACAACGCCTCGTTGCGGGAGCGGGAGCAAGAAGACTCCCCTCGTGTGTACGGTGGAGAACGATGTTGGGCACCCCTATTACACCTGAGACTTGGAGGGAGTGTTGTCAGCTCACGGGACGTCTCACAGCTAATTGTAACCTCAGAATTATTCATTTTAAATTCCTGCATCAGGTATATTACTCCCCCCTACAACTACACAAATATGGTCTGAGAGAGACTGCTAACTGTGTGAGATGTGGAGCTCCGGATGCAGATTTTCTCCATGTGGCTTGGGTGTGTCCTGGTGTGCTTGCGTTCTGGACTGCAGTGACGACCATGCTTACGCTGTTGTGTCGGAACTTGTGTGCTGTACTCCTGAGATGTGCTTGCTAAGCCACGTCAAACCTCTCAAGCCGTGTAACAGGCGCCTAGTTGCAATCTCGACCCTTTTCGCAAAAAGGGCAGTAGCGCAGTGCTGGGGAGCCAAGGTAGTACCCACTGTTAACAAATGGCTTAAGGACTTACTGTACTGCAGGGATCAGCTTCGGATATATGGAGAAGAGCTACCTGAGTCTTCCCGCCCCAAGGACTTTTGGGCTCCCCTTACAATATATTTGATGTCCCACCCTGACCTGGCATGAACGTTAGACACCCCTAGGAGAGGGGCCCGTTGGCTGGCATGGCAAATGCTGTCTCCCTATGGGACATCACTAAAGGTGTGTTCAAGTTTGCTGGCCATAGATGTGGACTGTGTAAGAGAGTCTTTATCGGTGTCACCACCCACCATGCATACGTTGATTTTTTGCAATAGGCGAAGTGTTTTGGAATTCTGATAAGGATCTGCCTGGGAGGGAGGGGGAGGGGGGGTATGGGTGGGAGTTATTGCGAATTTATCTTTCTGATTTCATTGACTTGAATATTTGCTTGTGTATTCTGATTTGTAACTATGCACTAAAATCAATAAAAAAAAAATAAAAAAATACATTTAATGGACTCTCATTTGGCTCACCCTGAATGGCTACTGTAAATGTAGACTTACTACTAGCTGGATATACTAAAGTGCTTAGAGGATGTTTTTGATCATAATTGCAGAATGATTAATTGGAAGGGTATGCCTTCTTGCCATTTTGGGTATTGGACATGATTGTGTGGATATATTTGCCCTGGTCGTCCTTCTGTGAGCCTGAGAAGCTTTCTGGGGTAGATTAGAAGAACTCAAGGACCTCAACGCCTTCACCATCAGTACGCTGGTGCATTCAGTGAAGACACAGGTTTGGGAACTAAGCTAGGAACAGTAAGAAAACTCGGCTGTTATGCAGCCAACCTGCTGTTCACCATGGGTTGTATCATGACTGGCCAAGCGCATGTTGTTTGCGCGCGAGGTGTCTAAAGTTCAATCGTATAACTTGGAATTTCTCTGAGGTGATCAGGGGTATAACATTGGCCTCTACAGTGCGTGGGGGCCCCCAGGCTTCCCGATCCTGGGAGGCACCCTCGGCCTTACTACAAGGGTAATGTAAACAGCAGCGTTGGGAAGCCTCTGTCCCATCCCCAGCTGAAAATAAAAAGTAAAAACTTCCAAGTTCTTTTTTTTGTTGGAAGTGCCATGTATGGCCCAGCAAAAAAGTTTTTCAGTACGTGTCATTGTGATTGGGCCCTGCCAGACTGAGGGAGAATTCAAACAGTGGTGATAGAGCAGCAGACAGGACAGAAGATTTGCAACAAAGAGCCAGGCAGGGAGTAACGCAGGCCCCTGCGGCTCCTGCGGCACAGGGGGACCCCCCCACCCCTTCAAGGGCCCCCCAAACCTTCAGGGAGCCCCCATTCAGCCCAAGGCCAATATACATTTGTGAGCTATGGCAGACTCACGGACCCTCTCCACACATTCTGCAGGGGGCCACGTCAGATTTGGTTACAACATTGGACATAATGTATAAACTTTAAACAGAACAAGAGGGAAAACTGAGCAGAGATAGCCCCTCTCAATCTACAACTTGTATATGTAAGGTTCATTCATTACCTCTTAGAAATTCTGAGTCATATGTTTGAACTTTAGGCACCTCACATGCAAATGACAGGCTCTTGGTCACTCATGATGCGGCCCATGTGTTCTAACTCTTTAAATGTGCTCTTGGGCTGAGGCTGCCAGACACGTTGGGGCCGATTCACAGAACTAATCTGAGACAAAATCCTAAACTTACTACTTTTGGTATTCACTGAAGGCATTTAGTAGTAGTAAGTTAGGATTTTGTCTTAAGTTTGACTTAAGACAGACTTAAGACAAACTTAAGACAAACTTAAGACAAACTTAAGACAAAATCCTAACTTTACTACTACTAAATGCCTTCTGTGAATACCAAAAGTAGTAAGTTTAGGATTTTGTTTCAGATTAGTTCTGTGAATCGGGCCCTGTAATTTGTGCACTAAAAATGATAAATAAGTTAATATTAAAGTATTTGTGGGCACAAAATTCAAATGCACCAACACACTCTGATGGAATCACAGATTGGTTGTTTGTAGGTAGTGGATACAGTTAAAGGAGACCAGTAAAGACGAACAACTGACCAAACACCCCAACCAAGAGAAAACTGAGCTACCCCTTCTCTCTTGCTACTGGAAGGCCACAGCCACCTAGAATCTGATTAGCTGGCATCCTGTGTAGCCATCAGCATCGGAGTGGTGGCAACCTGTTGCTCAGGGGTAGCAGCTGCTTCTCCGAGAGACCCTTAACTGACTGAAGAGACTGAACCCATGAAGCAATGTCATGACAATTTTCTGGTGAGTGGTATTGATCCAGCGCAACCCCTAAATTCATGACGACAGGGACCAAAGAAAATCTTGTCATGCATACATTTCTTTATCAAACAACGGGGCCCATCACACATTACCCATAAATGATCCCTGATGATTGGCGCTGGATTTGGGGGGTTTAATTTGTCAGTTTTATTAAATACTATATGTCACATCAATAACATTTATATCTTTCCTAACTATTAGTAATTTCAACTTCTTCATCTTCTGGTCGATGGACCATTAGTTGAAGAGTTGATGGTGACTATGATTAACTAAACAGTTTAACATTTAACTAAATAAGCACAGAGTCATTTCTTCAGTTAATGATTTTATCTTAGTGATGCTCGTAGTGAAAACTTATCAGTGCACATACAAGATTGCATATAAGAGAACAAATTATCAAGCAATGTAATCAAAATGAATCATCTACACCGATATCAAAGCAGTACATGGGACTGGGGAAAGAAGGTACAGCATAAATACTTGCAGAAAATATATTTGTAATTTTAAGCAAACAAGGAGGGCAATACCCACCAAAGAAATAGGAAACCACTTCCTTGGCCGAAGTTGTGGCAAGAGGTCCCCAGAGATAGGCTAGGAGGACAAAGTTAAACAGGACAGATGCAGCAGAATTTTCTATACTAACAACTAGAATTAATCTCCCACTTAACCTACCTCCTCGGTCGCAGTCTCCTCCCCAGCACTCCCGCAACGTTCTCGTACCTAGAGTTCTCTGATTCTGTGCAGGACTGCTCTCTCTGTCTTGGATCTTCTCTATGCGTTCTCTCCTTTCTGCTCTCTCTCCCTCTGATTCCGTCTCCTCTCCTCTTCTGATCTCTCGTCTCCTCTCGACTGACACACCCCCATTTGGGATATCAATTATACCTTTCTGCTTAACTCACTATCTTACAATGTTGCATTATCGGTTGAAACTCAGTCTGTGATTGGTTGTCGGAAGTCATACTAGGATCGTCCCATTCAGCTCTCCCCACCAAATCCATCCTATACCGGTTCTAACAAAGAAGGATTTAAGACCAATGTATTCGTATAGTTCTAACATTCATAATTATACTTTTAGCAACAATGTTCATTATAATATCCTCTTTCTCGTCGTATTGCATGTAGTGATGACTGTTCCCACAGTCGCTGTCGCATCTTGGCACATAAACAATAAGACACAGGTCAACATGGCCTTCACACGAATTGCATCATCGGGTACACTCAGCAGTCTGCGAGCAGGCAACCCCTCCCGGCACATGCGCACTTAGGACCGACTAGGCCAACCGCATGCGGGCTTGAACGAGAGGCCATTTTCATGCAGGCCCAATCCCGTACTAAAATAAACAAACACAAAAGAATATTAATTCGTGAATTAAAACCCATTATGTTTACCTCCCGCTATACTAATGCCCTGTGTTACGCAATTCCTAGCGAAAGCTTATTAGTTTAAAGCAAACTTCTTATTATTCGTGCACAACATGCAAAATGTGCAATGTACAACACAGCATAAACATGCATTAGTACAGTTTTCCAAAGCGCAAACAGTTAATACGTACTCAGGCCAACATGATTTAGCGTATTATGTAAATTGCGTTTGCCCCCTGTGTTCATGTGTGTATCCGGAGTTGATTAGTTCATGCAATCAGTACATTATTATGGGGTTACTTAACTTCATGAGGAAGTATTTTACAAACCTCACTCCATCAGTATCAAATGCTACTCACCGTTCAGACAGTAACACAACTCTATTTTTGAAAGGTGATTGTGCTTAGTGACTTGAATATGTGGTATAATGCCCTATAAACCAGACTTTCTTGACCTGGACCAGAGATTAACCATGAGGTCAAGGAAGGCAGTCATGAAGAGGGGCATATCACTGACTTTATGCCTCTTCTAATCCAATCAAGGTTTGCTTTTAATATGGACAGACAATTTTTTTATACAATTGAAATCACTGTTGCTGCCAGATCTGTTAGATCTACTCTCCGAACTAAGTGGCTGATTAGGATGGCGGTCGGACTTTTGTCCGATCGCCATCCTTTCGTAAATGGGACTGCCTGACAGGCTGTCGGCGGTCCGGCCACAGGTATTAAGATGCGACCGCCACCATGGCGGTCGCAATGCCTATGTTTTGCATTGCGGCGGGTGCTGCTGGCTGCAGCACAGGACGCAGTGCAAAAAGGGGACACCGCACATATCCCTGCACTACGTGGCAGGCACCATGCAGTGCCAGCCACATGGTGCAGGGATATGTAGGGGGGCACCATAGTTGCCCCCCATACCCAAAGCTGATGGCTACGGGGAAAGGGGGGCCTGCTATGGGCCCCCAATGTCCCATTCTGCCAGCCTTTTCATGGCGGGTTCACGGCCATGAATGTACTGGCAGAAAGGAACATTGTAATACCAACGGCGGTGCCTGGCAGGCACCACCACCATTGTAGGTATTTCTGCTCCTCCAACGGACCGACGGGCTCCTTGAGCCTGTCGGATCCGTGGCGGTCGGTCTCTCCGACCGCCACCCATTTGCCCGCCATCATTATGAGGAGGGCAGAAATCCTCATTCCAATGGTGGTGGGACCGCCACCGACGGGCTGTCGGTGGCAGTCCCACTGTCATCGTAATTGGGCCCTAATATTCTGTCCTTCCCTAGGATCAAAATTAGACTGGAGGAAACCATTTTAAAATTCAAACAGCTGTGAGATGCTATCTCCATTGCTGTGAACTTGGCATTTAACAATTGCCTGCAGATTGTTTTGAACAACAATTCCACCTGTCAGAGCAGACTATCCATCCGTTGATGTACGATAAAAATGAGTGCGGAGAGGTTATTGGTTCAGCAGGCGGTGAGGAAGTGGTGCTCTACCTGGTTCACTGAGACAATTAGGGCCTTTACATTACAGCCCAGACAATATAAGAACCACATCCACAAGGCCAAAGTAACCTACTATGCGCAACTGATTCAGCAGGCCACCAGCATGTTCCGTGCTGAGTTGAAGCTGGCCAGAGAGCATGCAAACCCAACCTATACCTCCAGCACAGCCCAACAGACTTCCCTCTTTCTTCAAAGACAAGATTTGTCTCCTGTATGACAGCATTAGAGGCAATCTATGTCACCAATATAAAAATGAGGGAGGAAGGAACCTTTTTTGTCCTGGAGGCGACCCTAGTGGAGATCGTTCCACCTATTCAGGATCTTCAAACCCACCAGTAAATCATTGGCCTTGTCTTCTAGAAACATCTGTCCAGTTGGGGTTTTGTATGCCTTTTATTCCCCGGCCATCCTTCAGTCCTAAATGTCTCCTTTTCCTCTGACACTGTTCCCGGTTGCTGGAAGAAAAATGCAGGCAAACCTTTATTTAAGAAAAACAGCCTTGACCCTACACTGGAGAGCATATAAAGACCATTATCTTTGCTCCCAATTGTTGGGGAAGAAATATTTGGCCAAATGTCTCTCCAATCACCTAGACAGCCACAACGTATTAAACGTAGCCCACCCGGATTTCTGCTCTGTCATGGGTATGGAAATAGCCATCATATTGGTATTTGATGACCTAAGAAGGAGCCTAGATGTAGGTCACCCATCAGAGCTTATTCTGTTGTAACTTTCTGCTGCATTTCACATGGTCAATAATTCTATCTTACTCAGCTGACTGGCAGCTGTCGGACTGGCTTCAGGTCCAAGCCCACCTCGGTGCTTTATGAAATGCCTTAGGGATCTTTACTGCCTACAATTTTGCTATCTATCTATCTATCTATCTATCTATCTATCTATCTATCTATCTATCTATCTATCTATCTTTAAAAAACAAAGATTAAAGGTACGTTATACTTAGGTGAACATACCGTTTTAAACTAACAAAATGACTGAAATTCAACAGTTATGGTTATCTCAAGTAACTATAGCTCAGGCCTCAAAGCAACCATAACTTACCTCCCTGTCATGCATAGTGTTGATAACAGTTATCAATGATGCCATTTCATATGTTGCAGTGATGTTATCAATGATGTCATTGAACACGTCATGAGTGATGTAATATTGAAGGGAATTAGCAGTGCATGGCGAGGGCGTGAGATATAGTTACCTTGGCTTCCGGTTTCATAAGGAACTCCTCATAAAAGAGCAAGCCTACATTTGGCGGGTTTCTTTCAACTAAAGCTACTGTGAAAAGTTCTTCCTATATTCCCTCAGTAGTGATGAGCGCCAGTGATTGCACTGCCATCCTTTTCAGGCTTGACTACTCCAAAGCCTGTTACCTATGGCTCCTGCTAAGACTCTTACAAGATTACAACTTGTTGAAAACATGGCAATGCTTCTGGTTTTTGACTGCACAGGTTTGACCATGTGACAGAGGCTTGCTGCAAAGTACATTGGATACCAGTGGAGAAGAGGATTTATTTTAAGCCCCTGAGCCTGGACCATCACGCACTACAAGACACACAAGTCCTAGCCATTCAGGCCCATATTTCACAGTATATCTCCTCCCAGCACCTCCATTCAGCCTCTCACTTTATAGCAATGGCTGCTTGCTTCAGGCAGTCTGTCTTGGCTCTAAAATGATGGAATTGACTAGTGTTCGCAATTTGAGGTATCTTGGATCACAGTTTTCGCAAAAGCATTGAAGCCTCATGTTTTCCATCACATCTGTATCCACCTTCTGTCTTTATCAGACACTAATTCAGTCTTAGTGCCAAAATATCTATGGGTGCATGTACACTTACAAATACCTCCAGTCTTCAAGTAATTAATCAATTAATTAATTCATTCATTCTTTCATTCATGCATGGTCTGCGGACTGCAGGACATCTGAGTTTTGTCAAGAATGACAGTTTGATGAATGACGGCAATGTCAATGATTCACCATGGGATGCATTTGAAGACTGCAGTGAAGGCAGATGGAAATTATGAAAGGCCAACTTAAAAAAGACTATGTGGTTGTAGGGGATGGCATGAAATTTGTGTTCCGTGGCAAGAGTAGAACCTTTTGAGCTGTACCCGCAGGCAGGATGGTGTGCTGAGGAGCAGTTGGTGGACTGGAGAAAAAGAGGGTAGCCACTGCTAATTCCGAATTATTTGACTTATTGGTGTCTTTGGTGCTGATGGTACAAGTACTGGCAAACAAGAATGTGAATTTAACTGGAGATAGTATCACTACCCTAGTGAAAAGACAGACAGACAGACAGACAGAGATGGCAAGGGCGTTAAGCTGTTGTACATTTTTGTTTGGGTGCTTCTCTTTCAATATCACTTTCTGGTTGAGACAAGGTGAGACTTATGTTGTATGTTTGCCTCATTAACAGTGGCATAGAGATTGCGCTACTGTGGCTCGTTGAAGCATTGTTGGCAGGTTCCACCAAGCAATCATATAAACAGGCCAAATTGGAACATTTAGGAAGCAGGCGAGGACAAACTCTGAGAGCTGGACATGTGGGAGTAGAGAAGAGAGTATATATTGAGTTTTTAATATTGCACCTTGTTCTCAGGGTAAGTAAATGAGGACATAGAATAGTAAATCTAGTAGAAGTAGAGATGATGTATGTGTAGACTGATATTTCTGCCCTCAATATTTTGACATGCAGCTGTTGGATATGATGGACAGAGGCTCTTGCATGTCACAGTTGCTGGCAAGCTGTCAGGTATTTCATTTAGCAAGAAGTGGTTCTGCGGATAGGAGTTGTTGGTGGGAGATGGTGAACTGGAAAGTGACTGTGGTGCTTGAGTGGAAACAAGGTAAGATCGGCAGGCGAGGAGGCCGATGTCCATAGCAGCAGTGAAGGGCATGTTGTGTGTGCTGCATGAGGTTTGTTTTCCTGTGGTGGAGAAGGAGTTGGTTAAGGAGCTTTGCTTTGGTTGTGGATGTTTTTCAGATATTTTAGGGTTTTTAATAGTAAAGTGCTTCACCTGTTTGTTTTATGAGAGATGCTGAGTCTCAAATGGTGCAGAAGAGATTCAAAACGGATCAAGACTAAAGTGGAAAGGAGATCTGGTTCAGAATGTTAGGGAACGTGACAAGGTGGCCACTTAGAGCTTTCTTGAGTTTTGAGGAGTTGACAACTTAAGGTACTGACTGATTTTTACAGATCAAGGATGGAAGCTATTAACTTGATACCTGTGAGTCCCGTATATGTGGCCATTCCACATGCTGAAAAGCAAACTAATAAGATGCCATTCGGAAGGCAACTTGGAATAGACACGCGCACCAGAAAGCCAATGATTATTACGTGATGAAGTAGAAGGAGCTAGTGAACAGATTTTTTGAGTATTGGTGAAGAGCTTTTGTGATGCACAGGACAACAAGAACTGCAAAGAGATTTTGTTCCGGCGTTTAGAGACATTTCTTTTTTTAGTTTGTGTTGTTGCTATTACTGAGGAGGCTTGGCCTTGTTTTAGAGCAGAAAGGCCAGCCACCAGGGCTGAGAGGACAATGATAAATGCAGGCTTTATAGGGATGGTAGATTGAGGATGGAGAAAGAGGCCTATTAGGCCTAGAAAGTGAAGGGAGGCCGGTAAATTCAGAACAGGGAAGGACAAACCGTTAGATCGTGGATGATTTATCAGAGTTGGTAGTTAAGGGATTTAAACAAGTACATTAGAAGTGAAATACAGGGCTTTATGAAAGGTGTTTGATAATGGTGCGACGGTAGGTGTGAAGGGGTGTGGGGCCTGGAGGGCCATGCGGGTGGTATATTTATGGGGGAATATGATACTTCTTTTAATAATTTGCAGTTAGCTAGCAGCAGCATAGTTTGTAAACATAGACTGGTTTATGGTATTATGCATCTTTCCTGATTCTCTGGTCCCTGCTGCTCAGCCAGTGTGTAAGTGCTGGGTGGAATGTTGGTGTGCATGGTGATGTAATGGAATGTGAGAATACCTGTGATGTGAGTGTCAGTTGGAGTATGGGCTGAGCAGCAGGGAGGCTGCTCCTGGTGGGGCTAACTACAGAACTTACTAGAAGATCATCCTAAGAACTTAGATCAATAAATCTTTCATCTACAACCTTACCTCGGCTACTGGATCTCCTCTGTTCATCATAACATATTTTGGCGACGATTTGGAGAATAATCTACAGAAACTACATGTGAGGATTAACTCTAAGTAACTATAAAGGAAACTTTACTGAAGAAACATCTTGGGAATTTAAGTCAAGAGCCTGCATAAAGCATTTTAACGCTCTGCAGCCCCACCAGCGTCCTCTCCTATCGGACAGTCTATAGGCAGTGCATATATCTGTCCGCCTGAATTTTAATTTCAAGTTTCCAACTGTTTACATTCAGCAGATGTCAGCGGGCAGTTTTTATTTCAAGGAGACAGAAGAATGCAGCAGCGTGAGATGAGACTTCGCTGCTGTGTTAATTGTAATGGACTGGCAGTGTTACATTGCTAGAATTTCTAGTAAATCGGCACCGTTGTACTTATTTTCGACAAGTGCGGAAGAGAATCGGCAGATCTAGCAGTATTCATTCTGGTAAGGGGACATTGGCAGCCTCTGCGGTGGTGCACTTATCTGGATAATTACATTTTAAGGTAATTCCATAAAATGTAAGCACTTTTGTTGAACTGTGTACACCGTTGCAGTTGAGTTTACTTTCAAACCAACTCACCGCAACGTCTCAGCTCGAGCAGTAGGTCTGCACTGTGTCCGCGTGTTGGAGTCTGGCTGGTGCGAGCTCTGACGTCGGGTCGTAACTGGGAGCTTGTGAGCCTGCAATCAACTTTCTTCGCAGCCCCTGGAATGGTCCACGTGTAACATGCGTTTTCTTGTGCACGTCACACTTCAGGGTACTGTGAGGTTCTGTGTATCCTTCTTTTGGATTGGTATGTTGAATTCTCTGGTGCTGGAACACAGACCTGTACGTTTTCCTGATGCACGTCATCGCTCTGAACGCGCAGCGCCATCTTTGAATGAGGGCTCTGGTGATTGAATGGCACAGGATTGTGCAAGCGCGCCTTTCCGATACTACGGGGGTCATTAGGATGGCGGGCGGATCGCCACTGCCGGCCAGGCGGTGGCGATCCGCCCGCCATCCCAACCTGAATTACCCCCCGCCATAGTATTATGGCGGGGGGTATCGCGGCGGACGGAAAGTCCGTCCGCCGCTTTACCGCCGGTCGGCAATCGTGCCGATTGCCGGCCGGGTGGATTTGGGCCTTAATATGGTGGCGGTGCCTAGCAGGCACCGCCATCCATATTAGGATGTGTGTATCAAAAGGCCTTTCCATGGGGCTGGCGGAGATGTGCTTTGGGGGCCCGTTGCGGGCCCCCAGGGGGGGTGGGGGGTGCACTTGGGGGGTACCCATGGTACCCCCCTGCAGTACCATGTACAAGGTGGCAGGCAGCGCGGTGACTGCCACGTTGTGCATGGGAATGCACAACATGCTAATCTGGCATTGCGGCGGGCGCTGCTGTAAGCAGCACCCGCCGCAATGTCAAATATGTGGAATGCGATCGCCAGGGTGGCGGTCGCATCCTAATCAGCGGTGCGGGACTGCCGCACGTCTGGCGGCCGGTCCCAGCACTGCGAGGATGGCGGGCGGACTAAAGTCCGCCCGCCATCCTAATAGGCCCCTACGTGAGGATATATTTGTGAGGTGACTGGTTGATTTGACAGTTTTACCACTACTGAACATCGGAATTTAACTGAAATATCTTACTGCTGGTATATCTTCCTGCTTATATACGTGAAGTTAAGCTCACCAGCTCTGTGTACCCCGTGTCGACTTCGGGTGAGAGTGTCAGTTTGACACTGTAGAAAGGATTATTGGATTATTCTGGGCACCCCACTCTGCTTGAGTAAATACGGTAAAGCATCTTAAGGTGCCTGGGAGTTGAGAGGGACTTCGGGTGAGGAGTCGCTCATCGGGGTTAAGGAACAGTCTTCTGCATGAGGGAGAATTTCAATGCTGATTTATTTTGAAGGGTTCAGTGCTATGCTGTTTGGTTATGCTGACTACATCTGCATTTGTTTTTGGCGTATATGTGTAGTGTTTAGTAAGTAGTCTAAGTGAGATTGGTTGCTAGTATGCTGCCATTGTTACATTGCTCCATTCCATTATTCATTTTATTTCAAGTTAATGCCATGATATTCAGGGTTATATATGATTTTCGATTCAATTTTGTTGCCTTGATTCCTCAATAATATGCTTGTTTTTACCATGTTCTCTTTACATGCGGTCGTACTATGTAAGTGTGAATTCTTTCTGTTCACAAGTTTTCCTGTGCGTGGGAATTTTACTGTGTTTCTTCTACATTATAAGACTTATGGTGACAGTGTGTTTTCCACCTGTGCGCAAGATTCTTGTGCATGGAATCTGCACTTATTATTGTCACGTTGGTTTAAGTGTGAGACTGAATGTTTTATTGCTGATTTTATTTAAATGTTCAATGCACTACAATTTGGTTATGTTGTCTATTCTTGCATTTTCTTCTTAGTGTGCTGTTGGTAGAGGATTCTTCTTCATTGTCTGATGCATTTTAAGACTTCTTGTGACAGTGTGCTTTTCCACCTGTGCGCAAGATTCTTGTGCATGGAATCTGCACTTTTTATTGTCACGTTGGTATAATTAGGGATGACGTGTGGGGTGTAAGCCACCCATTGCTTGTTATTGTACTAGTGGGATGTAGTTCACCCATACATTGCGTTTACACTAGATGCCCTTTCTTCAGGGATGACGGGTTGGGTGTAAGCCGCCCATTTATTGCTTATACACTAGACGCCCTCTCCCAGGGATGACGTGTGGGGTGTAAGCCACCCATTGCTTTAGTGGTTTTCGTTTGGGTGCGAGTGTAGGAGAGTCCTGTGTTGTGTATTGTATTCGGTGTACCTTGTTGGTGTTTGATGTTGTGTCTTTTACCTCTTAATTGTTAGTGTTCTGTGTCATCTCTCATTTCCATGCTAGTCTGGCCAGCTGGTGTGTTGTGGTGGTAACATGGAGCGGCATGTTTGCTCCGTATGCGTCTGCATGGGGTGTGCGTTAGTTTTGGTATGCGTGTGAGGGAATATATGTATTTTTATATATTGTTTCTTCCTTACTTGGATGGTTGGATGGTTTTGTAGGACTGTTTTTTATTTTGCAAGAGTTATCTTATATTAAGTTCATGGTTGCCATCTTGCATTCTTGTTGTTATTTTCATTTGCTCTGCAAAAGGGGGAGATGTGTGTCACTTTTGGTATATGTAATGCGATGTTTCCATCTTGCATATTGCAGCATTTTCTATGCATGTTCTCTTTTGAAATGGCATGTGTTCTCTTATGAAATGCTGTTTCCATTTTGCAAGTGCAACATTTTCACATGCAAGTTTCTTCATGTATCTGCGATGTTTCAATCTTGTATTCGCAATATTTTATGTGTTCTGTAAAAGGGGAAGATGTGTTATATCTGGTTTGTGGTATTATGCATCTTTCCTGATTCTCTGGTCTCTGCTGCTCAGCCAGTGTGTAAGTGCTGGGTGGAATGTTGGTGTGCATGCTGATGTAATGGAATGTGAGGATGCCTGTGATGTGAGTGTCAGTTGGAGTATGGGCTGAGCAGCAGGGAGGCTACTCCTGGTGGGGCTAACTACAGAACTTACTAGAAGACCATCCTAAGAACTAAGATCAATAAATCTTTCATCTACAACCTTACCTCGGCTACTGGATTTCCTCTGTTCATCATAACATAGACCTGTTACAATAAAGAACTGTCTCGCCCAAGATGGGACAAGTGCTAGAGTAGGCTGCTTTGTCTCCACAAAAGATTTGTGCAGGTGGTACAGTCCATAATTCATTTGCTTGTGGCAGCTTTGCTTCTTTATTCACCATGCACCTCTTGCTCACACTCTCTCCTTGAAGTGTATTTCCTGTTGTTCTCATTTTTCTTTTTGTCTTTTTAGATGTGAGGGAAGATCGGAGGGGCACATCTGTAAATTGTTTTTATCCATGCTGTGATAGGTCAGCAGTTAATGTGGCCTAGGCAGAGGTTAGAGATATTTATTGGCATGGATGGGGAGGGTGCATGGGAGTCATCCTTGAACCAGAGGGGACAGGCTGGCCCCTGGGGCTGGAACTCTTTTGAACTGGTGGACTCTGGAGTACTGTTGGTAGGATCAATGTGAGGACAAGAAGATGAGCAGTAGGGCCAGGATGGTGAAGGATCAGCCTGTCCTGCAAGAGAAAAGGGACCAGTGTGTCATGGAGATGCAAAGAAGTTCCGATAAGTCCAGGAAGTGAAGGAGAACTGTTAGGTCCAAGGAGGCTTAGGGGGTCCATCAGGTATAAGAATTGGGCAGGGGGTGAGGGTCATAATGGGAGTTCTGAAAGCCACTAGGCAATGGGGAAGGTGTGGTAGGTCCAAAGGGAGTGGGGAGCCGGTGGGCCAAAGTTGGAAAAGGAACAGGGGGATAAGATATTTTTGTATTACTTTACTGTTAAGGGTAGTTTTGTAAAGGAACACAGCAAGACGTAGCATTCTTTGTAAGTAGTATTTTACATACTGCACATGTGTCAGTTGGCATTTGGCAGTCTCGCCTATGGCAGATCTTGAAAAAATGAAAATTTTGATGACGTTTGTAATGTCGCCAATAAACGATTGGATGCTGAGTAGGTCAGTGGTCTAGTTACCCATGTGCAAGCAAGAGGAAGCGAGGAAGTGGGCAGTAGCCTGAAGGAGAAGGACGAGGCACCATGCGAGGAGGCTAGCGCCTCACGAGAAGACCTTGTAAAATAGTGAGGTGAGGAAATGTTAAATAAAGTAGTAATCATAACTTGGCAGTTGTTGAGCCTTATTATAGTAAGCGTTACAGCAAACAAATGATGGACGGAATGCTGACAATGCAAACATTCTCCCCCAGTCAAAAGATCTTATTTAAATCCATCGTTCTTTTGCCCACTACGCCACCCCAGTTTGGACCCAGCCATATGCAAATCAGTCTTGACCCTGTGCCCCATGGGAACAGTCCAGACCGAACTGCCAGGCCAGGTCCTCCCTGGAACGGAAACAAGCATCCTGGGACCGGTTTCAGGGTATGTCACCCTTCTTCAGCCAGGCTAGCTTGAATCCAGTGGCACAGTGAGCAAGGGACCCATGTCTGGGCATACCCATCCCACTTAGGGCGAAAAGTGTTACAGCAAACAAATGATGGACGGAATGCTGACAATGCAAACATTCTCCCCAGTCAAAAGATCTGGGTTAAATCCATCGTTCTTTTGCCCACTACGCCACCCCAGTTTGGACCCAGCCATATGCAAATCAGTCTTGACCCTGTGCCCCATGGGAACAGTCCAGACCGAACTGCCAGGCCAGGTCCTCCCTGGAACGGAAACAAGCATCCTGGGACCGGTTTCAGGGTATGTCACCCTTCTTCAGCCAGGCTAGCTTGAATCCAGTGGCACAGTGAGCAAGGGACCCACGTCTGGGCATACCCATCCCACTTAGGGCGAAAAGTGTTACAGCAAACAAATGATGGACGGAATGCTGACAATGCAAACATTCTCCCCAGTCAAAAGATCTGGGTTAAATCCATCGTTCTTTTGCCCACTACGCCACCCCAGTTTGGACCCAGCCATATGCAAATCAGTCTTGACCCTGTGCCCCATGGGAACAGTCCAGACCGAACTGCCAGGCCAGGTCCTCCTGGAACGGAAACAAGCATCCTGGGACCGGTTTCAGGGTATGTCACCCTTCTTCAGCCAGGCTAGCTTGAATCCAGTGGCACAGTGAGCAAGGGACCCACGTCTGGGCATACCCATCCCACTTAGGGCGAAAAGTGTTACAGCAAACAAATGATGGACGGAATGCTGACAATGCAAACATTCTCCCCAGTCAAAAGATCTGGGTTAAATCCATCGTTCTTTTGCCCACTACGCCACCCCAGTTTGGACCCAGCCATATGCAAATCAGTCTTGACCCTGTGCCCCATGGGAACAGTCCAGACCGAACTGCCAGGCCAGGTCCTCCCTGGAACGGAAACAAGCATCCTGGGACCGGTTTCAGGGTATGTCACCCTTCTTCAGCCAGGCTAGCTTGAATCCAGTGGCACAGTGAGCATGGGACCCACGTCTGGGCATACCCATCCCACTTAGGGCGAAAAGTGTTACAGCAAACAAATGATGGACGGAATGCTGACAATGCAAACATTCTCCCCCAGTCAAAAGATCTGGGTTAAATCCATTGTTCTTTGCCCACTACGCCACCCCAGTTTGGACCCAGCCATATGCAAATCAGTCTTGACCCTGTGCCCCATGGGAACAGTCCAGACCGAACTGCCAGGCCAGGTCCTCCCTGGAACGGAAACAAGCATCCTGGGACCAGTTTCAGGGTATGTCACCCTTCTTCAGCCAGGCTAGCTTGAATCCAGTGGCACAGTGAGCAAGGGACCCACGTCTGGGCATACCCATCCCACTTAGGGCGAAAAGTGTTACAGCAAACAAATGATGGACGGAATGCTGACAATGCAAACATTCTCCCCCAGTCAAAAGATCTGGGTTAAATCCATCGTTCTTTTGCCCACTACGCCACCCCAGTTTGGACCCAGCCATATGCAAATCAGTCTTGACCCTGTGCCCCATGGGAACAGTCCAGACCGAACTGCCAGGCCAGGTCCTCCCTGGAACGGAAACAAGCATCCTGGGACCGGTTTCAGGGTATGTCACCCTTCCTCAGCCAGGCTAGCTTGAATCCAGTGGCACAGTGAGCAAGGGACCCACGTCTGGGCATACCCATCCCACTTAGGGCGTAAAAGTGTTACAGCAAACAAATGATGGACGGAATGCTGACAATGCAAACATTCTCCCCAGTCAAAAGATCTGGGTTAAATCCATCGTTCTTTTGCCCACTACGCCACCCCAGTTTGGACCCAGCCATATGCAAATCAGTCTTGACCCTGTGCCCCATGGGAACAGTCCAGACCGAACTGCCAGGCCAGGTCCTCCCTGGAACGGAAACAAGCATCCTGGGACCGGTTTCAGGGTATGTCACCCTTCTTCAGCCAGGCTAGCTTGAATCCAGTGGCACAGTGAGCAAGGGACCCACGTCTGGGCATACCCATCCCACTTAGGGCGAAAAGTGTTACAGCAATCCTGGCTGAAGAGGGGTGAAACCCCGAAACCGGTCCTAGGATGCTTGTTTCCAGTCCAGGGAGGACCTGGCTTGGCAGTTCGGGCTGGACTGTTCCCATGAGGCACAGGGTCAAGACTGATTTGCATATGGCTGGGTTCAAACTGGAATGGCATGGTGAGCAAAAAAAACGATGGATTTAGGCCCAGATCTCTGTACTGGGGTGAATGTATGACATTGTTCTGCATTCTGTCCATCAACTGTGGTTTTTGCATTTGTCACCCCGAGTGGGACGGGTATGCCCAGACGTGGGTCCCGTGTTCTCCATGCCACTGGAATCAAGCTATCCTGGCTGAAGAGGGGTGAAACCCCGAAACCGGTCCTAGGATGCTTGTTTCCAGTCCAGGGAGGACCTGGCTTGGCAGTTCGGGCTGGACTGTTCCCATGAGGCACAGGGTCAAGACTGATTTGCATATGGCTGGGTTCAAACTGGAATGGCATGGTGAGCAAAAAAAAACGATGGATTTAGGCCCAGATCTCTGTACTGGGGTGAATGTATGACATTGTTCTGCATTCTGTCCATCAACTGTTGTTTTTGCATTTGTCACCCCGAGTGGGACGGGTATGCCCAGACGTGGGTCCCGTGTTCTCCATGCCACTGGAATCAAGCTATCCTGGCTGAAGAGGGGTGAAACCCCGAAACCGGTCCTAGGATGCTTGTTTCCAGTCCAGGGAGGACCTGGCTTGGCAGTTCGGGCTGGACTGTTCCCATGAGGCACAGGGTCAAGACTGATTTGCATATGGCTGGGTTCAAACTGGAATGGCATGGTGATCAAAAAAACGATGGATTTAGGCCCAGATCTCTGTACTGGGGTGAATGTATGACATTGTTCTGCATTCTGTCCATCAACTGTTGTTTTTGCATTTGTCACCCCGAGTGGGACGGGTATGCCCAGACGTGGGTCCCTTGCTCTCCATGCCACTGGAATCAAGCTATCCTGGCTGAAGAGGGGTGAAACCCCGAAACCGGTCCTAGGATGCTTGTTTCCAGTCCAGGGAGGACCTGGCTTGGCAGTTCGGGCTGGACTGTTCCCATGAGGGACAGGGTCAAGACTGATTTGCATAAGGCTGGGACCAAACTGGAATGGCATGGTGAGCAAAAAAAAAAAACGATGGATTTAGGCCCAGATCTCTGTACTGGGGTGAATGTATGACATTGTTCTGCATTCTGTCCATCAACTGTTGTTTTTGCATTTGTCACCCGAGTGGGACGGGTATGCCCAGACGTGGGTCCCGTGCTCTCCATGCCACTGGAATCAAGCTATCCTGGCTGAAGAGGGGTGAAACCCCGAAACCGGTCCTAGGATGCTTGTTTCCAGTCCAGGGAGGACCTGGCTTGGCAGTTCGGGCTGGACTGTTCCCATGAGGGACAGGGTCAAGACTGATTTGCATAAGGCTGGGTCCAAACTGGAATGGCATGGTGAGCAAAAAAACGATGGATTTAGGCCCAGATCTCTGTACTGGGGTGAATGTATGACATTGTTCTGCATTCTGTCCATCAACTGTTGTTTTTGCATTTGTCACCCGAGTGGGACGGGTATGCCCAGACGTGGGTCCCGTGCTCTCCATGCCACTGGAATCAAGCTATCCTAGCTGAAGAGGGGTGAAACCCGAAACCGGTCCTAGGATGCTTGTTTCCAGTCCAGGAGGACCTGGCTTGGCAGTTCGGGCTGGACTGTTCCAATGAGGCACAGGGTCAAGACTGATTTGCATATGGCTGGGTTCAAACTGGAATGGCATGGTGATAAAAAAAAACGATGGATTTAGGCCCAGATCTCTGTACTGGGGTGAATGTATGACATTGTTCTGCATTCTGTCCATCAACTGTTGTTTTTGCATTTGTCACCCCGAGTGGGACGGGTATGCCCAGACGTGGGTCCCGTGCTCTCCATGCCACTGGAATCAAGCTATCCTGGCTGAAGAGGGTGAAACCCCGAAACCGGTCCTAGGATGCTTGTTTCCAGTCCAGGGAGGACCTGGCTTGGCAGTTCGGGCTGGACTGTTCCCATGAGGCACAGGGTCAAGACTGATTTGCATATGGCTGGGTTCAAACTGGAATGGCATGGTGAGCAAAAACAACGATGGATTTAGGCCCAGATCTCTGTACTGGGGTGAATGTATGACATTGTTCTGCATTCTGTCCATCAACTGTTGTTTTTGCATTTGTCACCCCGAGTGGGACGGGTATGCCCAGACGTGGGTCCCGTGCTCTCCATGCCACTGGAATCAAGCTATCCTGGCTGAAGAGGGTGAAACCCCGAAACCGGTCCTAGGATGCTTGTTTCCAGTCCAGGGAGGACCTGGCTTGGCAGTTCGGGCTGGACTGTTCCCATGAGGCACAGGGTCAAGACTGATTTGCATATGGCTGGGTTCAAACTGGAATGGCATGGTGAGCAAAAACAACGATGGATTTAGGCCCAGATCTCTGTACTGGGGTGAATGTATGACATTGTTCTGCATTCTGTCCATCAACTGTTGTTTTTGCATTTGTCACCCCGAGTGGGACGGGTATGCCCAGACGTGGGTCCCGTGCTCTCCATGCCACTGGAATCAAGCTATCCTGGCTGAAGAGGGTGAAACCCGAAACCGGTCCTAGGATGCTTGTTTCCAGTCCAGGGAGGACCTGGCTTGGCAGTTCGGGCTGGACTGTTCCCATGAGGCACAGGGTCAAGACTGATTTGCATATGGCTGGGTTCAAACTGGAATGGCATGGTGAGCAAAAAAAAAAAAACGATGGATTTAGGCCCAGATCTCTGTACTGGGGTGAATGTATGACATTGTTCTGCATTCTGTCCATCAACTGTTGTTTTTGCATTTATTATAGTAAGCAGCATCCCTGGCCAATCCAGCTCGAGGGCAACGTCACATCCTGGCCTAGCATCGACAGACCGAGGAGAGATGCATAGTGTCATATGCCACTCACAGTTTGTCAAACGTTGAACGATCCTACTCCCATGCAGAAAAGGAAAGCCTAGCAGTTGTCTGGGCATTTGAGCATTATCACATTTTCGTTTTTGGAAAGCCGTTCAACATAATAACGGATCACCAAGTACTTTTGACGATCTTCAGAAATCACTGAGCAAAAATTCTGTCAAAAATATAGCGATGGGGATTCTGTCTTCAAGAATACTCCTATTCCATTTGACACCGACCTAGAAAAGACAACAACCCTGTGGATTACATGTGTCGCCACCCCCTCCAGAGCAAGAAAAACGCATTGTCCCGCTGAAGAATATCTAAACTTTCTGATGAACTATACAGTACCACTATCTCTGTCGCTAAACATGATTGAAGAAGCCACTCAAACAGACAAAACCATGAGAAGACGGGTCCAACAAGGGCATTGAAGGGACCTGGAAGATAAATCAGTGGAAGAAGGAACAAAAATAAAAGACCTATCAGCATTTCGGCAAGTACATGAGGAACTAATTGTGACCCTTAAAGAAATAATCCTAAGCGACCCAGAATAGTTATTCACCGATCACTCCAGCCAAAAGTCATAGATCTCATACATGAGGGACATAGAGGCATAGTGGCAACAAAGAGAGCGCTGCAGGACTGGGTGCGATTCTCAGGACTGGATCAGGTAGTGGAAGAGACATTCAAGGAATGCCCCCAAATCAAAATCACCACCACTCCAAATATCAGCTTTACCTGAAGTGATTTATCACCCAAATATCAGCTTTATCTGAAGCGATTTATCACACTGTTGCCATAGACTTCTTTGGACCTCTAGCATCTGAAAAATACATTCTGGTTGTGATGGATGAATACTCCATATTTCCTATAGCCTATCAGATCTAACCTACCAGTGCAAAATCGGTGATTTTGAAGATGGATTAAATATTTGCAGAATGTGACATTCCAGAAATGGTTAAAACTGACAATGGGTGGGGAGCAAGACTTTGCTGAATTTGTGACACACTTAGACATTAAACACCGAAAGATCACACCCTTCAGGCCACAAGCAAATGGCATGGTGGGGTTCTTCATGAGAAATCTAAAGAAGGCAGCACAACAACCAGTACAAGATCACACACTGTTACAACAAGCTCTCAGCACAGTCTTCAGAGCAACACACTGCATAGCACCACAGGGCAGTGTCCGGCCACACTCATATACGGGTGGGAACTTTGCACCACAATACAGAGCTGGAACCACCTTCTGAACCAAGAACACACACACTGAACACATGCTGTAATACAAGCCAGAGACACAAAAGCAAAAGAAAAAACGAAAGACCATGCGGATGTTTGGAGATGGACTAAAGCCTCCAACCTTCACACTGGTGACTGGGTGTTGATAAGACAATATCAAACCAAGAAAACGAACACAAAGTTCAAACCTCACCCCCTTCAAGGATTAAAGAAGAACAGGACAGTGGTCACCACCAAAAGCCAAGACAAACAAATAACCCAAAACATATCTCACTTCAGACTGTACCATAACACAAAGTATGATGAGGACGAGAAACCCAAATCGGACGATGAGTGGGAGAGTGAGGACGAGCTCACTTGTAAAGCACACCTAGCAACAGAAACCCAACCAAGAGACCCAAGAGACCAACCAAGAAGCCAAAGAGACTCATAGAGGAAATTGAATATACTTTTTCTAAGTGGGGTGGAGCTGTAATGTTGTCGACAAACGACCGAATGCTGAGTAGGTCAGAAGTCTAGCTGCCCATGAACAGGAACTTCCTGCGCAAACAAGAGAAAGCCAGAAAGTGGGCAGAGGACCTTAAGGAGATGAACAAAGCCCAATGTGAGGAGGCGATCTTCTCATTAGTAGGCCTTGTAGAATAGTGGAGAAACATTAAGTAAATTAGCAGTCATAACCTGGCAGTTGTTATGCCTTATTATAGTCAGCTACATCCCTGGCCAATCCTGCACGAGGGCAACATTAATCAACCCCAAAGTGTCAAGTATTTTACGAGCAAGGTTTACACACAACTCGCATTACTGTACCGCTGATTTACTATATAACTCATGCTATCATGCGTCATGAGCACATCTGCAATAGGTAAATGAATGTATAAATAAAAATGGAACAAGGTTAGTTCAAATTTCAATTGGGTGCACCTCGCTCCATGAAAACAGTATAATCAGGTGTGTAGAAAAGTTACATGGCAATTTAAAATGTGACAGAAGTAGCATAGAGGGACTTACCTTATATGAAGCAAATATAATAGGAAACATACAGAGTACCTAGGCAAATAACTCTCTAAGTATAATTTGAAATGGAGACAATTTACCTGTAATTTACTCAATCCTTGAAAATACATTAAGACATCAGCCGGTCTACGCCGCATTAATAGATTTCTCAACTGTATTCGAATAATTAGATAGGCCAACTCTGTGGCATAAACCTGCTGACATGAAGCTTCTTCCCAGTCTATAAGGTCTATTGACCACTCTCTACTCCAACACTTGGTGCAAAGTACCTATGGGAGCAAAGAAAAGTCCCACTGAAAGAACAATAACATCAAAGTAACTGAAGTAGGGGTACTTGCTGGCTCCTCTTCTCTTCTCTTTTCTCTTTATCTGCATGATTTTCCCTTAATCTTTGAGAATTTAAGAAACTTCCTACCCATAATAATCTAGAAATCCATCCATGCACTTTGTATAAATGTCGACCTCTCTCTGTTGGCCTCAGCAAGGCTAAGACACTGGGGGCCTGATTCACAGAACTAATCTGAGACAAAATCCTAACTTTACTACTACTAAATGTCTTCTGTGAATACCAAAAGTAGTAAGTTTAGGATTTTGTCTCAGATTAGTTCTGTGAATCGGGCCCTATCTGAGTATGCAGAGAGGCACTTTTGAAAAAAACCATTGTAAACGGTAAAGTTGCAACCTTCTCTAAAAGAACGAAACCTCCTCCTTCAAGTGAAAGCTGGGTAAAGAATCCCTTGAATACATATACCCAGGCATAGTGTTCTGCAGGAACCTACCCGAATGCCAGCATATAAATCATGTAGCATCCAAGACACGAGCTCCTTGGGTGGTGCTCAGGTGCTCTATGGATTGTTGAGTTGCATCTAAAACACAAGCTCATGAGGTGATACTCAGTCACTCTGTGGGTCGTTGGGTGCCATCAAAAGCGCAAGCTCATGGGGTGGTACTCGGTCGCTCTACGGATCGTTGAGTGGCATCTAAAACACAAGCTCATGGGGTGGCACTCAGTCACTCTACGGATCGGTGAGTTGCATCAAAAGCACAAGCTTATTAGTCACCTACGGATCGTTGGTCGGCATCAAACACACAAGCTCATGAGGTGATAGTCACTCTACGAAGCTGTGAGGAGAAGACACATTTTGCACCTCTTAGAGGGTATAGTGTAAATGTTAATATTTTCCCCTTTTTTAATAAAATTGAGGGCACAATACTGAAAAGGCTTGGTGGTCTTGATCAATCCGTACCAGTGGAAGCAGTTCACCTAGAGATTGGGTTAGTTACTTGCTATTTTAAAGCGCTTAGGCAGTCATTACTTAGGCATATTGAGTTTGCCATCCCTGCATGCCCCACGTGACAGCCTGCGAGCATTAATTCACAGATTCACAGAGCCTCCTCTAAATTTCTTATTAAGTTTACCTTTACCCTAAATTTAAACTTTTCTTTTAATGATATTTCGTTTTGGGCTTGTATATCTCAGAGGAAATTGTTTTGAAGAAAAAGACGCCCTCGTAGTAAAACATGGTGTCCAGCACGCCTCAACAGACCTCAAGGATGTATCAGGTTCACAGGATCGGACTGGCCTAGGAGAATCTGACAGTTCCCCAAGGGCTGACTGGCCAGTGTGTGGGCCAGTTTTTTGACTGTTTGTTGGTCTGCTGGGCCGTTTTTTGTTGTTGCTGCTTTCGCTGATATTATCACAAACATTGCTTGCAGCAAGCACACATGTATGCAGCCTTCCATAGCTTGCAAAACACCTATACAGTGTCTTTACAAGTTCAAAACTGTACCTACCAGTTTGCAAACATGGGCCTCTTTTTTACCTGCCTAGTTTGCTAATGGGGGCCACTTTTATTTTGGTGCCTGGGCCTAAATTTCTATCCCAGTCCAATACTGATCAGGAAGCTGAATGACCATTGCACACCAAGATTCCTCCTTCTCCTGCCGAGGACTGCGAACTCGTCTCTGAAACCAGTTATTGGCAAGAAGGAAGAGTTCTAGACATTCCACGTGACCGTACATGCTAACATTTTAGAAGAGGGAAGTGGGAGATTTAAAAAAATAATAACCGGGAGAATGTATTTTATCCCATGGACTTCTATAGAAGGAGAAGCAATTTGAGGCGGGAGACAGCCAAAATAAAGCATTTTTGGGGAGTCTGAATCGGGTCTGTTGGCTTGTATGTGCTTCTATGCCCAGCCTTGAAAGTTTCTTTTCGCAAATTTATAATGCGTAGTATTCTGACTGCAACGGAAGCTTTTCCTTATAAAATGGCTCCTTCTATCAAAGCAGATTGTTATCGCGTATTTAACTTTTTTCTAATGTTTTTAACATCACACTAACTTGTACTACTCGATTGTGGATTATATTTGTGATATTTCTTTTCACCTTTTGTAGATCTCTTATGAGGTCACGAACAACAAAAAATATAAAACTGGTTTAACACCTTGCAACAGTGAAATATTAGTTCAGGGCAGAAATACAGAACTGGCGCCATCTACTGGTTAAAATATAGTCAACAATATAATCATATTTCATAGGTATTGTTACAAAAAGAAACGGTTTCAGTGTAAGAAACCCATTAAAGAAGGCAGATTGTCAAACTGTAAAATTACAAGGTCAGAGCCCAGGAGCTGTTCCTGTATGTTCACTTGGTAAAAGTATTTGCAAGTAATTTTCGACATGACATGTATACAAAGGTGGGGCGGGGGGAGGGTGGGGAGTTGTTTGAGGTGTGACACCCAAATAAATGCATTCTTGGCTTGGTGGTTGGGTCTGCGAAACCTGAGTTAGGTCTGTTATGTCTTTTTTCATGTCAACATGATTTCATTAGCAAGTTTTAACGTGTTAATTTCTAGGATCATCAACTTAAAAAAAAAAAATATATATATATATTCACTTAAAAAACCATAGGTTTTAGGGACAGTTATAGTTAGTTGGACATTGCACTCGTACAAAACCCGTGAAATTCCCCCGTTATAGTTAGTTCAGGTAACTATAACTCGCGCCCCGCAATGCACTTCTGATGACGTCACATATTACATCACTCATGACATGGTCAGTGACATCACTGATGACATCACTGATGACATCTCAAATGACATCACTGATGACATCATCCAGTGACTGTGTGTTTCTGTAAAGTTTAAATATGTTTAATATATATAGGGAAAGGCGTATTGAAGAATGAGTGGGTGTATAAGTGTCTGAATGGATGATTTAGTACGTGCGTGACTGACTCTACAAGTGAGTGATTAAACGTATCTTACTGAATGCATGGGTTAGTGACTAAACTGTGTGAATGTCTGTATCCGTCTGTTGGTGTGTAAGTGGATGCATGGATTTGCGAATAGCTACATGAGTGTCTATATGGGTTATTGATTGGTTCTATGAGTATCTGTATGGGTGCCTGAGTGTTTGTGTGGATGGGGTGTGTGCGACTGTGCATAGATGTGTGAGTGGGTGATTCACTGGGTGGATGGTTTCAAGAGTGCATCTGTGATAGACTGTATGGGTGGGTAAGTGTGTGTAAGAGTGTGTTAGTGAGTGAATGTATGTCCCAGTGGTACATGTGTGAGTAACTACATATGTGAAAGGCAGTATATATGTGTATTGGAGTATATAAATAGCTATAAGCGAGAGTGAGTGATTGTGATAGTGGCTGTATGGATGAGTGTGTGCTTGTATCAGTGATTGTATAAGAGCGTAACAATGTGCTAGTATTTGTATGATTAAGTGAGCTGGTGTGTGTATAACTGTATAGGTGAGTAAATGGCAGTGTGTTTAATTATTTGCATGACTGACTAGGTGTGTGAGTACCTCTATGGATGAGTGGCGGTGTTTGAGTGTCTATATAGGAGTAAGAGTGCATATGATAGTCCTGTACTGAGTGACCATAAGTATGAGTGACTGTACGGGTGAGTGAGTGGATGTGTGTGTGTAGACCTAAGAATCAGTGAGTGGGTATGTAGTTATTGGTGTTGGAGTGTCTATGGTTTTGCGAATGGCACTCTGTAATTTAGATTGGGTGTATCAAAGGTTATATTAGGGTGTGAGGAGCTGCATCAGATTATCACGTGGATGATGTCATCAGTGATGTCATTTGAGATGTCATCAGTGATGTCATCATTGATGTCACTGACCATGTCATGAGTGATGTAATATGTGACGTCATCAGCAGTGCATTGTGGGCGCGAGTTATAGTTAGCTGAACTAACTATAACGGGGAATTTCACGGGTTTTGTATGAGTGCAATGTCCAACTAACTATAACTGTCCCTAAAACCTATGGTTTTTTCAGTGAATTTCAAAGGTTTTTTAAATGCTAATTTCTAACTATAGCGTGTCTGAAACCTATGGTTTTTTCAGTGAATTTCAAAGGTTTTTAAAATGCTAATTTGTAACTATAACGTGCCTGAAACCTTCGGTTTTTTCAGTGAATTTCAAAGGTTTTTTAAATGACAATTTTTAAATGTATTAATTGTTATATACATTTTTTTCATACTGATTTACTAAATTTTTAGAAACAATTTTTTTTACATATTTTATTTTTTAAATTACATTGTAATTACATTATACATTACATTTCAAAAATACTTTCTCAGAATGAATTACTTTAGTTTAAATACTTTGCACATAGGCAATAGACTTTTAAGTACAGTAGTTACAGTTGTTGCAATGGGCAACACATTTTCAAACACAATGCAACATTCAGCTCAATGTGAATTTCTAGTTAAATGCAATTAGTTACTTTATGGATTACTTTTCTAACCACAGGACTGGATCCTAGATTCAGTCCTGGTACATCTCCTGTAAACAGTTGAGTAAAAGCGTTTTGGTTACAGTCGTGATTTTTAAGGAATATTATTGTATTTTAAAAGTTGACACTTAGAAACTTTTTCTCATAGAATCACCAATGTTATCCTATGGAAGGAAATTCACTTAGCAGGTAAAAACTGTTATCGTTACTTTTTCTTACTCAGTGTTCGGATCCTGGATCCAGCACTGGTGCATCTCCTGTAAACAGTTGAAAGAATGCGATTAAGTCATACAGGCGATTTTTAAGGAATATTTGTAGTTTGTGAAAATCGACACTTTGAAACTTTTCTGCTGAAAACCAGACAATGGATTCTTATGGAAGAAAATATAAGTTACTGGTAAGTACGGTTAAAATTACTTTTCAGGACCAGTACTGGGCTGAAAGATACAGCACTGAGGTCTCTCCTTATAACAGGTGAGTAAATCGGAATTCGTATTTCGGCTGATTTTAGAGAAATATTTGTATGTTTCAAAAATCAACACTTAGAAACTTTTTCAGCAAAAAGCAGGCAATGATATCCTATGGAAGGAAATTCAAGTTACTGGTAAGTACGGTTAAAATTACTTTTGAGGATCAGTACTGGGCTGAAAGATGCAGCACTGAGGTCTCTCCTGATAACAGATGAGTAAATCGGAATTCGTATTTCGGCTGATTTTAGATGAATATTTTAAAGTTCCAAAACTCCACACTTAGAAGAATTTCCAAGTGAAACCAGTCAATGTTAGCCTATGAAGGAAATTCAAGTTACCGGTAAGTACGGTTAAAATTACTTTTGAGGATCAGTACTGGGCTGAAAGATGCAGCACTGAGGTCTCTCCTGATAACAGGTGAGTAAATCGGAATTCGTATTTCGGCTGATTTTAGAGGAATATTTTAAAGTTCCAAAACTCCACACTTAGAAGAATTTCCAAGTGAAACCAGTCAATCTTAGCCTATGGAAGGAAATTCAAGTTACTGGTAAGTACGGTTAAAATGACTTTTCAGGACCAGTACTGGGCTGAAAGATGCAGCACTGAGGTCTCTCCTGATAACAGGTGAGTAAATCAGAATTCGGATTTCGGCTGATTTTAGAGGAATATTTGTATGTTTCAAAAATCAACACTTAGAAACTTTTTCAGCAAAAAGCAGGCAATGATATCCTATGGAAGGAAATTCAAGTTACTGGTAAGTACGGTTAAAATTACTTTTGAGGATCAGTACTGGGCTGAAAGATGCAGCACTGAGGTCTCTCCTGATAACAGGTGAGTAAATTGAATTCGTATTTCGGCTGATTTTAGAGGAATATTTTAAAGTTCCAAAACTCCACACTTAGAAGAATTTCCAAGTGAAACCTGTCAATGTTAGCCTATGGAAGGAAATTCAAGTTACTGGTAAGTACGGTTAAAATTACTTTTCAGGATTAGTACTGGGCTGAAAGATGCAGCACTGAGGTCTCTCCTGATAACAGGTGAGTAAATCAGAATTCGTATTTCGGCTGATTTTAGAGGAATATTTGCACAATGGTGAAGGGAGGGGGCGGGGCCTGAGGTGACATCTGTGCAAACGCGCCCCGTGGCGCGTTTTAAGTTGGGGGATTAAGTCCCCTTGAATCATGAGGGTCCCTACGGGCCAACTAGCCCACCAGGAACCTCCAGTATGCGCCAGGGGGCTGCGTTGCAGAGACATGTACAGAGGCCACACCCCTTTTACACCTCTCTGCAACGCAGCTCTGTGGCGCTTTCTGGACGTACCTGTTGGGCTAGTTGGCCCTCAGGGACCCTCAGGATTGAAGAGGATTTAATTCCCCATCTTAAAACGCGCCACGGGGCCTGTTTGCACACATGTCACCTGAAGCCCCGCCCCTCCCTTCACCACTGTGCAAACGCGCCCCGTGGCGCGTTTTAAGTCGGGGGATTAACTCCCTTGAATCCTGAGGGTCCCTGGGGTGCAACTAGCCCACCATATACCTCCAAAAGCGCCATAGAGCTGCGTTGCAGAGAGGTGTAAAAAGGGCGTGGCCTCTGTACACCTCTCTGCAAGGCAGCTCCCTGGCGCATACTGGAGGTTCCTGGTGGGCTAGTTGGCCCCCAGGGACCCCCAGTATTCAAGGGGAATTCGTTCCTCTCTGCAAACGCGCCAGGGGGCGCGTTTGCAGAGTGGTGAAGGAAGGGGCGGGGCCTACGGGCCCGATCGTTTTTTTTTTTTGGTTTGTTTTTCCTCTGAAGGGGGCTGTGTGGCCCCCTTCCTTTTTCCTATTTTTAGGCCCTGGGGACCCCATCCCCCAGGGCCTTACCTCCTTTTTTTAAATTAAAATAAAAAAACGGGAAGGGGGCCGCGTGGCCCCCCTTCCCTGGGCCTGTATTGGCCCCGGGGACCCCATCCCCGGGGCATGGCCTCTTTTTTTTTATTTGGAGGGGGCTGCGTGGCCCCCCTCCTCAGGCCATTTAAGGCCCCGGGGACCCCATCCCCGGGCCGGCCTTGCACTTTTTTTAATTTTTTTGCCATTTTTTTACTTTGGGGAGGGGGGCTGCGTGGCCCCCTCCGTGGCCACTTATGGCCCCGGGGACCCCATCCCCCGGGGCCTGGCCTCTCGTTGGGGACTGTGGGGGTCCCCAAGCCCCCACAGTCCCGCCGGCTCCCCGTGTCCTACGGGAGCCGGCATTGCTTTTACACATGGGGAGCAGCTAACATGCTGCTCCCCGTGTGGAAAAGCAATCGGCTTTGGATATTGGAAGAGAGAGCAGGTTTCCTGCTCTCTCTTCCAATATCCAAAGCAAGTTTGCAATGACAGGACGGGAGCCGCGAGACTCCCGTCCTGTCATTGCAAACAGCAGTGTCCCGGGGGTAGGCACCCCGGGACACTGCAGGAGCCGGCCCTGGGGGGTGGTAGTCCCCAGGGCCATCAAGGGCTCCAGGAGGGGGGCCGCGCGGCCCCCCTCCCTACATTTTGAAAGCCCCGGGGAGGTGGTGGTCCCTGGGGCTTGGGGTCCAAAACGGACCCCCATTTTAATTTTTCTTAGTGCCCCGGGAGGTGGTGGTCCCGGGCGTGTGGGGCTGGAGCCCCCCACACAGGTTTTTAATTTAAAAAAGAAGCCCCGGGAGGTGGTGGTCCTCGGGGCTGCGGGAGGGCTCAGAGCCCTCCCGCACCATTATACATAAAGCCCCGGGGGTGGTGGTCCCCGGGCTTGGGGGCCCTTAGAGGCCCCCCACACATAAAATTAACCCCCCCAGCATGCCCCCGGGACTTGGCCCACCCGGGGCCAATTAACATCGAAGCGCGGGAGACGGCGCTTCGATTTTTTTTTTGGCAGGATTCGCGCTCCCTGAGCGCATCCTGCCGATTTTAAAAAAAAAAATTTTTTTTGCCCAGGGGGTCCTTGTGGGACCCCTGAGCAGACCTAGGGGTCAGGGTGTTTCTACCCTGCCCCCTTTGTGCGCTTTGCGCACTTGTTTCTGTCCCTCGGTTCTACCGAGGGATAAAATGGCTGCCAACACTTCCTGATTTGGAGTGTTGACAGCCAATTAACATAAAGCTCGTGCTCGGAGGATCCGCGGCCCTAGATATATCTATCTTTTTACTTTTGATTTTCTCAGCAACTACTGAACGGATTTACACCATTTAACAAAAAGGGTTCTTTCTGAACCAAGAACTACCTCTTTGCCAAATTTGGTGTAATTCCGTTCAGCAGTTCGGGCTGTAGCCGTGTCTAAAGTTTCCTATGGAAAATTGCATGGGGAAAACGCGTTTTGGGACCCCCCTTTTTCTCGGCCCCCGCTGACGAATCCCCCCGAGACTTTCAGGGTAGGAGCGGACCGGAGCGCCCCACAAAGTTTGAAAATTTTGCGAAGATACGTCAACCGGCAAGAGAGTTATTTCAAATAGAATGTCGCGGATTTCCTATGGATAATAGGTTGTAACTATAACTATCTACTGGCGACCGCCAGTAGATAATATATATATATATAGATATATATAGTGACCGGTCTACCAAAAAATGTGTGAATTTGCAGTCGTAGACGTACTTTTTGAATGGTTGCAAATTTACTACTTTCTGGAATTCACAAATATTGGCAGTTGTAGGTTCGGAAAGTTGGGCCTGTCTCAGGTTTCCAAGCATACTACTAGCAATGAAATATAGTAAAAAGTAATGGGTTGAACAGCTGGAAGGGGCGGCAGGCGCGCGTTCGTTCAAATAAAATGAAAAAAACAAAAATAATAAACGGGCGCGCGTGCAAATATAGACTTAAAATATATGTTTTAAAAAACGTACCTGACAACAGGACCTCCTGCTCCGGACCTCGTTATACTGCAGCCCGGCCACCAGGAAATAAATAACCTTGACCAATCAGGGCACTGCTCTCATCAGCATGAGGGAGCGGCCTGTCTCGGCGCTTCACAGCGCTATGGAGGTCAGCAGTTGCTCTAAACCAGGTTTCAAAGTGCGCATGTCTGGCTGGCCGTCGCACATGCAACCCACCCTCCTCCCAGTCCCTACTGCTGTCATTCAGCAGCAGCCCCACCCCCCTCCTGACGCTCGTTCAGGATGGGAGGATGTCAGATTGAAAAATAAAATGGTAATGATGAATTACCATTTTATTTTTCACCTTGGGGGCATCTAAGTGGGGCGACACTCCTCCGCTCCAACGGAAGAGCCGCCCCTGTGGATAAATGCTTGCACATAGCCTAACCACTAGCAATCGGTCAGGGAAGCATTCCAGCACATCGTTTTTCCCCCACTGTGCCACTCTAGATAGATCCTGATTTAGGATTTGGTGGACAAAGTAAAGACCATGGCCGGACTGGAAACCCAAAGCAGCCCTGGCAATTTTGTTGTACGGGGGAGGAGGTTTGCAAGTGTGAAGCACTGCTGCTTTTGTTACTGGGGTCCGATATTGCAGCACCGCTGCAAAACCGGCCCCCAGTTACAAAACAGGCCCCCACCATTGCAAAACCGTCTCGTACCCTTCCAACATCCCTGGGAAACACCCGATGCCTGCTATGGCCAGTCCGGCCCTGGTATATTCAGACAGGATGGCGAAGGATTTTACCTCTGCCAACCTGCCTTTACTCCACCCACCAAATTTAGAATTGTCCGCCAGCCCCATGGACATCTTTATACATTGAAAGGAACTGCCGTCATGGTGGCTTCCCTCAATGTAGGAAAAGTTTGATGGAAGGCTCCGCCAAACATGACAGCCGGCCGTCATACAGGATAAACCTAGCAATGACGGATAGTAAAAAATAAAAAGCCACCTGAACCTCCACTGTAAATAGGGTGAATGGTTGGATGGCTACCTCTAATGGCCCCTACTCCAACAGGCTGTCAGAGGAAGTTTTACCTAGGTGGAGTAAGTTTTACTTAGTCGGCGTAAAACTTGCAGTATGCCTGACTCAAAATCGGATGGGTGGTCCTTGAGTTTGGTGGGCAGGGTACAGTGTCTGACAAACTCTAAAGCAGCGACGTGGGCGAGGGGTGCCATGTAGATGTTGAACAGCGTTGGGCTGAGGGAGGAGCCTTGGGGTACGCCGCAGATGATCTTGGTGGCCTTGGATCGGAAGGGGGCGAGGCGGACGCTTTGTGTTCTGCCGGAAAGGAAGGATGTGGTCCAGTCCAGGGCCTTCTCTTGGATCCCGGCGTCGTGAAGGCGTGTTCGTAGTGTGTGGTGGCAGACCGTGTCGAAGGCGGCTGATAGGTCCAGGAGGATGAGGGCTGCTGTTTCTCCGTTGTCTAGCAGGGTCCTGATGTCATCGGTGGCGGCGATGAGGGCGGTTTCGGTGCTGTGGTTGCTGCGGAAGCCGGACTGGGAAGGGTCCAGGATGTTGTTCTCCTCGAGGTAGCGGGTCAGTTGTTTGTTGACGATTTTCTCGGTGACCTTCGCGGGGAACGGGAGCAGAGAGATGGGTCGGAAGTTCTTGAGGTCCTTGGGGTCTGCCTTGGGTTTCTTGAGTAAGGCGGTGATCTCGGCGTGCTTCCAGCTTTCCGGGAAGGTTGCTGTCTCGAAGGAGATGTTGATTATTTTCCGGAGATGGGGCGCGATGGCTGTACTGGCTTTGTTGAAGATGTGGTGAGGGCACGGGTCTAGCGGTGAACCGGAGTGGATGGTGTTCATGATCTCGCTGGTGTCCTCGTCATTGATGTTGGTCCAGGAGAGCAGGTGGTTGGTGGTTGTGGGGGCAGTGGTCTCGGTGGTTGCCGGGGCGGTCGTGGTGTTGAAGCTGTCGTGGATGTCGGCGATTTTGCGGTGGAAGAAGGTGGCCAGTGAGTCGCACAGGTCTCACGACGGCTGGATGTCGTTGGTGTTGGAGCTGGGGTTGGAGAGTTCCTTCACGATGTTGAAGAGCTCTTTGCTGTTGTGTGCGTTGTTGTCTAGGCGGTCTTTGAGTGAGGCCCTTTTGGCGGATCTGATGAGGTGATGGTGACTGCGGGTGGCGCTCTTGTGGGCGGCGTAGCTGTCCGCTGTCCGTTCGTGGAGCCAGATCTTCTCCAGTTTTCGGCATGTTCGTTTGGAGGCCTGGAGGTCTTCGGTGAACCAGGTGGCTTTCTTGCTGGTGTGGCTGTTGGGCGGATTCTTGAGCGGGGCGAGGGTGTTGGCGCAGTCGTCGATCCACTGTCTGAGGTTGCGGGCGGCGGTGTCGGGGTCGGAGGGTTCGGCGGGTGGGCTCAGGGCGAGGGTTGTGGTTCTGGTCTTCCGTGACTCTGCTCCAGCAGCGGCGAGGCATTTGTTCGGTGCGGTGGTGCGTGGTGGGCTTCCTGTAGGTGAAGTGGATGCAGTGGTGGTCAGTCCAGTGGGGTTTGGAGGTGTGGTTGAAGGAGACGTGTGGGCTTGCGGAAAAGATGGAGTCGAGCGTGTGGCCGGCGGCGTGGGTGGGTGTAGTCACGAGCTGTCTGAGTCCGAGGGTGGCGAGGTTGTCGATCAGGGTGGTGGAGTTGGTGTCCTTGTTGTTCTTGAGGTGGAAGTTCAGGTCCCCGAGGAGGATGTAGTCCGTGGAGGCGATGGCGTGTGTGCTGACGAAGTCAGCGATGGAATCGCTGAACTGTGGTCGGGGTCCGGGGGGTCTGTAGATGAGGGTTCCTCTGAGGGTGGTGTTGGGATCGGTGTGGATCTGGAAGTGCATGTGTTCGGCGGTGCTGAGGGTGTCGTCGGTGTTGGTTGAGACTCTGAGGGTGTTCCTGTGGACGATGGCGATGCCTCCTCCGACTCCGTTGGTGCGGTCCCTGCGGGTGATCTTGTATCCGTCCGGGATGACAATGGCGATGTCGGGGGCTGAAGCGGGATTCAGCCAGGTCTCCGTCAGGAATGCGACGTCTGGGGAGGTTGAGTCGAGAAGGTCCCAGAGTTCGATGGCGTGTTTGCGGGCGGAGCGGGTGTTGAGGAGGATGCATCTGAGGTAGTTGGGTTCTTTCCTGGGCGGTGGTTTGGCGGGGCGGGTGCTGGCGAAGCTGCAGTTCCGGCAGGTGAAGGGCCCTTGGGTGAGCTTCGGGGTGGCCTGGTAGCAGGCGTGATCTTTTCCGGGGTTGAGTGCGTGGAGGGTGCTGGCGTCGTATAGGCGTCTGTTGATGTGGCGGGCGCGGGGGATGCCCGGACCAGGGGGTCTGGTGCTGGGCGCGGTCACGGCGCGGACGGGCGCAGACAGGCTTGCCTTAGGCGCGCCTTCGGTGCTAGTGGCGCGGCCGCGTAGCGGCCGCCATAAATGGGGAGGTGGGAGGGAGGAGCAGGGAATGGGGCAGCGAATGGGCAGTGAGGGGGCACAGAAAGGAAAAAACGAGCACAATCAGGGGCAGCAAGGGGGCACAGAAAGGAAAAACGAGCACAATCAGGGACAGCAAGGGGGCACAGAAAGGAAAAAACGAGCACAATCAGGGGCAGCAAGGGGGCACAGAAAGGAGAAAAAACGAGCACAATCAGGGGCAGCAAGGGGGCACAGAAAGGAAAAAAAAAAAATGAGCACAATCAGGGGCAGCAAGGGGGCACAGAAAGGAAAAACAGAGCACAATCAGGGGCAGCAAGGGGGCACAGAAAAGAAAAACGAGCACAATCAGGGGCAGCAAGGGGGTACAGAAAGGAAAAACGAGCACAATCAGGGGCAGCAAGGGGCACAGAAAGGAAAAACGAGCACAATCAGGGGCAGCAAGGGGGCACAGAAAGGAAAAAAACGAGCACAATCAGGGGCAGCAAGGGGGTACAGAAAGGAAAAACGAGCACAATCAGGGGCAGCAAGGGGGCACAGAAAGGAAAAACGAGCACAATCAGGGGCAGCAGCAGGGCACACAGACGGAGCTGTGTGGTGGGGGAGCGACCTACCAGTCAAGGTCAGGGGTCGCTCTCTTCACCACGCAGCGGCCGCCATAAATGGGGAGGTGGGAGGGAGGAGCAGGGAATGGGGCAGCGAATGGGCAGTGAGGGGGCCGCAGGGGCGCAGTGGCGGGAAACAGGCACAGAAGGGAAAACGAGCACAATCAGGGCATCAAGGGGGCACAGAAAGGAAAAAAAACGAGCACAATCAGGGGCAGCAAGGGGGCACAGAAAGGAAAAAACTAGCACAATGAGGGGCAGCAAGGGGGCACAGAAAGGAAAAAACTAACACAATGAGGGGCAGCAAGGGGGCACAGAAAGGAAAAACGAGCACAATCAGGGGCAGCAAGGGGGGCACAGAAAGGAAAAAACGAGCACAATCAGGGGCAGCAAGGGGGCACAGAAAGGAAAAACGAGCACAATCAGGGGCAGCAAGGGGGCACAGAAAGGAAAAACGAGCACAATCAGGGGCAGCAAGGGGGGCACAGAAAGATAAAACGAGCACAATCAGGGGCAGCAAGGGGGCACAGAAAGGAAAAACGAGCACAATCAGGGGCAGCAAGGGGGGCACAGAAAGGAAAAAACGAGCACAATCAGGGGCAGCAAGGGGGCACAGAAAGGAAAAACGAGCACAATCAGGGGCAGCAAGGGGGCCACAGAAGGAAAAAACGAGCACAATCAGGGGCAGCAAGGGGGCACAGAAAGGAAAAACGAGCACAATCAGGGGCAGCAAGGGGGGCACAGAAAGGAAAAATCGAGCACAATCAGGGGCAGCAAGGGGGCACAGAAAGGAAAAAAACGAGCACAATCAGGGGCAGCAAGGGGGGCACAGAAAGGAAAAAACGAGCACAATCAGGGGCAGCAAGGGGGCACAGAAAGGAAAAACGAGCACAATCAGGGGCAGCAGCAGGGCACACAGACGGAGCTGTGTGGTGGGGGAGCGACCTACCAGTCAAGGTCAGGGGTCGCTCTCTTCACCACGCAGCGGCCGCCATAAATGGGGAGGTGGGAGGGAGGAGCAGGGAATGGGGCAGCGAATGGGCAGTGAGGGGCGGGGCCGCAGGGCGCAGCGGCGGGAAACAGGCACAGAAGGGAAAACGAGCACAATCAGGGCATCAAGGGGGCACAGAAAGGAAAAAAAACGAGCACAATCAGGGGCAGCAAGGGGGCACAGAAAGGAAAAAACTAGCACAATGAGGGGCAGCAAGGGGGCACAGAAAGGAAAAAACTAGCACAATGAGGGGCAGCAAGGGGGCACAGAAAGGAAAACGAGCACAATCAGGGGCAGCAAGGGGGGCACAGAAAGGAAAAACGAGCACAATGAGGGGCAGCAAGGGGGCACAGAAAGGAAAAACGAGCACAATCAGGGGCAGCAAGGGGGCACAGAAAGGAAAAACGAGCACAATCAGGGGCAGCAAGGGGGCACAGAAAGGAAAAAACGAGCACAATCAGGGGCAGCAAGGGGGCATAGAAAGGAAAAACGAGCACAATCAGGGGCAGCAAGGGGGGCACAGAAAGGAAAAACGAGCACAATCAGGGGCAGCAAGGGGCACAGAAAGGAAAAACGAGCACAATCAGGGGCAGCAACGGGGGCACAGAAGGAAAAACGAGCACAATCAGGGGCAGCAAGGGGGCACAGAAAGGAAAAACGAGCACAATCAGGGGCAGCAAGGGGGCACAGAAAGGAAAAAACGAGCACAATCAGGGGCAGCAAGGGGGCACAGAAAGGAAAAAACGAGCACAATCAGGGGCAGCAAGGGGGCACAGAAAGGAAAAAACGAGCACAATCAGGGGCAGCAAGGGGGCACAGAAAGGAAAAACGAGCACTATCAGGGGCAGCAGCAGGGCACACAGACGGAGCTGTGTGGTGGGGGAGCGACCTACCAGTCAAAGTCATAGGTGGAGATAGGCAGAGAGAGGTTCTGATAGATAGAGTGGGAGAAAGATCACTTTATCAGGGGGCCCCTTGGAAAGTGGGGGCTTTGGGCAATTGCCCACTTTGCCCATGACTTAAAACGTCTCTGACCACAGGCATCTCTCCATCCTTGGGACCAACCTCTGCAGCTGAACTTTACCTAAGACAGACCCCACTTTCCATTCTGCAACGGCCTAAACGCTTTCATTTTCCCCTGAACACGAAGACAAGCTTAGGGTGACACCGGTTGCCCAGAAGTTGTCCAGCGCATCTACGGGCCATTTTAGATACCTTCAACTGATCAAACTGAGCTTTCTCACATCAAACGTGAAGTAACTTAAAAAGAAATAGAATAACCCTAGCAGCTGTTTGGGTACATTTCTGTCCAAGTCGCAGTCTGCTGGAAAAGCCTTGAGAAAATGTGTCTCATTGTGATACACCTGCCCACCCCGATGACCGATTCCTTATGGTCAGTTATGATGATATGTCAACAACAAATGTGAGAGCGAGGAGTAAGAGGGGTCACGTCCTTCTCCCCGAGATATAGCCAATAAACAATGTGGACGTACCCAGTACCTGAATAGATGACACTGGGGGCTCACAGTGCAGGAGAACCATCAGGTTCTTTTAAAAGACCCCTCACACACCAACCTAGTTGGTGTCATGCTTCATCATTGGGGTCCCAACCAGGCGGCCGAGTGCCGCCCGGTTGTGCTACGACGCCTGATTTCAGCGGAGCTGGTGTAATGTGATAGTGTGATGAAGTGTGGTGCTAAATTAAAAATACCTCCGGGAATCCTTGCCTAGATATCCAAAAATTATTTAATAGTGGCGGCCCGGGGTATGGATAAAAACAGGGGGGTAGACAACCATAGGAGTATAATAGTTCGCTGTTGCCACGGAGCCTGACTTAGGTGTATCGAGGGCACACCGCCTCCCACAAGTAAGACCATGCCGCGCTGTCCAGTACCTTGTGGCCCCCAGCGCTCGTCACTCGAGCCCGCCGGCACCATTGTTCCGGATCCTTTCACATTCATGCAGCACCCCCGCCTTGCTCAGTTCTTTTTCCCAGGTGTTGGGACTACCGGTCCCCCTCCCGGGCCCGATCAGCTGCCTTCTCCAAAACCGAGTGTAAATATGCTTCCATTCAAACAAATGCATGCATAGCTGCACATGGTATTTTTCTAAGCACTTGGTATTTTCCATTTCACAGGCGTAATCCTATAGCCTGTCCAGCTATACATTATGCATAATGGTGAATCTTCGTTATTTGCACACACGAGGGGCCCCATGGGCTCTTCCTTGAATAATCTCAGCATGCAGTATGAGCACGCTACATTTTAACCTTCCCCTGTACCTGCATCTTTCATAGTACCGTGTAATTTGCCATATGCGTCTGTTTCATAGGCACTTTTAGACACGCGGTCACCATATGGACTCACTACAGTGCCTTCCAATCAGATTCTGACAGGCACTATACACAAAAAGATTGCATTTTATGATTGCTTGTGTTTTGTCATACATGTTTTGTCTGTCTCTTTTTCCTCATTTACAGGTTCCTACATATGAGCCGCAAATTGCGACCATCGTTTTATTCCTCCCCACCTTAGCGTGTGGGCCGTGATTATTTGTTGACACGTGGCCTGATTTTTACCACTCACTTTTTATTCACTGTTTTCACCTCTGGTCCTGAAGAAAGCCCCCCCTATGTTTATTTCTGGGGCTGAAACATGTAGACCGTCTTTCTTGACAACAGCGAACTATTATACTCCTATGGTTGTCTACCCCCTGTTTTTATCCATACCCCGGGCCGCCACTATTAAATAATTTTTGGATATCTAGGCAAGGATTCCCGGAGGTATTTTTAATTTAGCACCACACTTCATCACACTATCACATTACACCAGCTCCGCTGTAATCAGGCGTCGTAGCACAACCGGGCGGCACTCGGCCGCCTGGTTGGGACCCCAATGATGAAGCATGACACCAACTAGGTTGGTGTGTGAGGGGTCTTTTAAAAGAACCTGATGGTTCTCCTGCACTGTGAGCCCCCAGTGTCATCTATTCAGGTACTGGGTACGTCCACATTGTTTATCAGTTATGATGATATACTGAATATGGATTGCATACCGTCAATACATCTCCTCCTTCACTGAATTGTGAGGTTTGAACATTTTAGCACTTCAGCACTGCACTGTGTGCCTGCAGCTCCCTGGTGAGGGTTACCATGGCAACGCATACATGCTGTGAGCTCTTCTTGATTGCAGACAGATAATTGTGTGTTAGCGCTACCAAAAGAATAAGGTCAAACCAATTTCTTATACTCTATAGCATAGTTGATAAATTTTTTCTTATGTTGTATGACAAATTCAGAGGCTGATGCATATGCATGTATAGGAAGGTTCATGAAGTGCTAGTCACATGAGACCACCCAGCACACTACACGCCGTAAGATTCACCAGGGGCATTGACCTACGTCTTATATGGTGCTCTTAGCCCAGGTTGGACTGGTCATTCTGTCACACTGGCATTTTATCAGTAGACTGTAGAATAGGTGGTTGTTTTCAGAGCAGGGTGGGATGCCCTGACCCACAAATGCCCTTATGGCTGCATACTAGTTGTGGCCTCCTGCATGGTGTGGTGTTTGAATATTTTTGCTAGGACTGCTTTTAGTTTTCAGTTCAGCCCTGCTCTTATAAGAAATGCAGTTGCTCCTCAACCATTTTACTGAAGACTGATGTACCAACATGAACCTCCTAGCTCTGTGTACCTCTGAGATGGGTGCCACTGTAGGGCATTCTAGAGAACAGACTGCCTGCTGTGATTCATCCTGGTCCACATGCTTCAGGGATTAAAAGATTGGACCAGAAACAAACCTCTGAAAGAGCTAGTGTCATTATTGGGTGGGCAATCATGCACACAAGAGCTAATTATGTGCAAGGAGATTAAGAAGTAGACCACACATATAATCGAAAAATCTGCAAGCGCAGAATAGGCCTTCCGCTGTTACACATGGAGAGTACACTTTACCAGCACATAACAATACCGTCTTGTATGGCGAACATGAGCTAAGTGTAACATCCTCTCACCACAAGTGGCCGGAAGTAGGAGATCTTTGTCAGAATACCCTTACGAGATCTTTTGTCAGAGTACCCTTACGAGATCTTTGTCAGAGTACCCTTACGAGATCTTTGTCAGAGTACCCTAACAACTCAAAAAGGCTGCCCAGGAGAAATGCAGAAGATCAGAGATTCTCATTTTTAAGCACCATCCCTTCACTAACACATCATCAAGACTTCTCTAATCCTGAACCCCAAATGTATCTTCAGAGTACCCACCAGAAGTGTAGTTCTTACATTGTGGATCCACTCCATAAGGGGCTGAGCGATCTAGGCCTCAACATTCACCACCATACTGATGATAATCAGCTATGCCTAAAACCAAGACCAGAACAAGACATTGAACCACTGAAAAAAGCTTTGAGGTTATTCCAACAATTTCCTAGACATAAATCCAGTCAAAAAGCGATGGTATTTAAATCCTTGCTGGCAGCATGCCAGCCTGCAAGTTAGATGGAGTCTTTCACCTCTGGCCCTGACAAGTGACCACCCAGCATATTTCGAGATGTCCACCTGCCTGGCCGTGATCTCTGTGCCTTGACTGCACCTTCCGGTGAGTCAGGCGCACAGTAGGCACAGCTGAACTCTGAATACGTGCCAATTTGTGGACCATGTGTTTCTTTTTTTCATTTTTTACAAACTCCCAGTCACAATTCGTTTGAAAAAAACAAAAACAGTGTCTCTGGCAAGGAAGGAGTTTTCTCAGCAGTTTCCCATCTACAAATGAGTCATGAATCATGAATTAAGCGGTCAGGAGCTCGGCCGATATATGGACCGCCCCGCTCCTGTAAATTCTAAATTGGCCTCAGGGTTCCTACTCCTATTCCCACTCTCCACCCTAAAATAGCATTCTTGTGCACTATCAAATCCAGTGATCCAAACCTACTAGGACACGAGCCCGTTGTTCTCAGCAACGCAAAACGTTTGGGTTTAGTACTGGAGGAGAACACTTCCGAGTCATCTAGCTACAAAGACATGAATTTGAAATACAGAAAAGACAGATCCCATCTCATCACTAAACTGGCTACTGATGGGCAGATGATGCACGGTAAGAACTGTACACATGAACTACCAAGCCTTACACCTCCATAACTCTTTGAAATATGCAGCACAGAAACAAAATATATTAGGTAAAGCAGAAATTCAGTGAATAAATAAGTTCTCACTTTAGAGTTCCCAAAAGTCAATGAACAAAAAATATTCTTTCCTGATTTTGCACCAAGAACCTGAAATAACATTCTTTCCGCACCAGCATCGGAGCATTAACCTTTTACACTGCTTTCAAACAAGGATTAACATTTTACAACTAAACAGTCCTCTGTAAAGAACAATTCTCTTCTCTGGTACTAGCTCAATCTGATAAGTTAGTAGTGAAAGCTAAGGACAAAACTACCCTTTCCTCCTATAATAATTTTCTTAATGTTTAGTGTTAAGAAGCACTTGAAAGTACCAGTATCTTCAAATGATACTGTGAAACATATATATCCAAGTACGCCGAAAGGGAGAGATTCCGCCACTTGGCGATGTTAGAGATAAATGTGGCAATTGTTTGAAAATATTTATAGGTAGATATCATTTTGCCTTTTCATGATGTGTTTGATGTAGCACAAGTATGGGGCACTGGCCAGAATCATGATGTAAAGATGGTGAACTACTCTACATGATTTCCTCACAATCCTGTGCTTTAAACATGTTTATAAATCACTATGGCATTCTGTCAGATATTTTTTAAAATGTATATCAATTTAATTTGACTATGGTGAAATAGTCTGTTTTCTCCCTAGGAAATGTACCGTGTAATCCATACATTTTCCCAGGAGTCTGTCTTCCATGTTTATTCAAGTTTATTCACTGTTTTTTTTTAGAAAATAGAGCACCTCCGTGTGTGGACAGTGACTCTGACAAAGACTGTAGAGGTCGAAACGCGCCAGTCGGAGTAAAAACTTTATTTTCATGAGATCCTGGAGTGCGGCTCATTCTTTGCAGCAGCGCAAAACGAAGCCTCTGGAGGCTCATGGAAGGGTGTTGCATGGTCCCCCTCCCCATAAAAATTAATTTCGGACCCGCTGTGGGCTGCCCGGAGCCTCAGGAGGGTCGGGAAGGGGGGCCTTCCTCCCTTAACATGCACATTTCGGCCCCTGGGGTGGGCTCCGTGGGGCCTTTAATTGCTCGGGGAGGGGGCGACTCAGCTCCCCTCACCTTTACGAATACAGCCCGAGGGGTGGGCTCACCGGGGCATAAACCTAATAAATGCATCCCGGCCGGCATTTTTTTATTTATTCTGTGGGAGTTCTGCAGGATTGCAGCATTTTTTTCTGATTTGTTTTAATTTTTGTACCAAGGGAGGGGTCCTTCTAGGTCACCCCATGGGGCATAGGGGTCAGGGTATCCCTACCCTGCCCCCTTACACTATTTGTCTTATTTTACTTCAGGACAGTGGACTAAGTCCCTGAGTCCTGTAATGGCTGCCAGCAAAAATTTTCTCACGTTGCTGTCAGCCAATCATAGCACTCGCTCCCGCGAGATTCTGACTCCCACGGGAACGAGATGGCCCAAGGGAACTAAAGCTTCCTGGGCCAATCATAATCCTCCATTTTTAAACTGGCACTCCCACAAAAGTCTCTCGGTCCTGATAGAGCGCAGATGTGCTCTTTAATTTGTAGGGGTGCATTATAATCATGAGTAGGCTGCACCTGCATTTATTCTTTTGTTGTATTAAAATAATGGTGATAGAAATGTACGGTAATAACATGAAAGTGTCGTGTTACAGTTGTATTTACACAAATGTGCACTATAGAACAGTTTGTGCTCAGCTGAAAGCCTAACGTGCAACGAATTGTGTATGCTACTTACAGTTAGTTGTTCACGTATTTGATGTGCTCATGTAACGTGGTGATTTAGAAATGTTAAGTAAGCATCCATTTGTACGTAGTTTCATGAGGTTTGTACGCCATTTTCTTATGTTTGGCCGATTTCTGTAGGCCTGAAAATAAATGTATTTTACCATGGAAAGCTCTCTAGTGGAGTTAAACATGTAGGTTTGAATTTTATGTGCATGTTGAGTTGTTCTTTCTCACTATTTTCCGTTGCAGGTGGTGAATTCATCATTGTTAGTTAGAATAACGCTTTTGTTTTAGGAGTTAGGCTCGGAGAGCAGTGGATACAATGAGCGTATGAGAAGTTGATATCAGGAGACGGTGTTCTTTTTCGCTGGAACAGGCCTAGGAAGCAAGGTCATCGATCCAGGAGCTGGGAGAGCAGAGGTGGAGTGGAAATTCACCCATGAGAAGATGCCTAGTGGGACGGGTCGATCAGGAGACGTGTTTTGTGATCTTGAAGTTTGAATTAGGGACAGTGCCCGGGGGTTGAGTTAGGAGAAGAGCGGGAGACACTAGAAAAAGAGGAGCACCTTAGAACGAGCTCCGTAGCTTATGCTACTTGACCCATACAACGTGAGTGTACTTCTTAGGAAGTCGTCACGCGCTGACACCTTTTTCCTAACTTGCCTGGGACAAAATGCTAAGTAGAGAAGTCACCTTAGTGATAGTGTAGGGATAGATTAATGCTTTCCACTTATGAACCTGTGATGAAGTCTGACTTAGACATGGGGGCACTTATTGCCTGCGTTCTGTTCTTGGAAGTTGTCATTCTGTTTATGCTTCATCGAGTCAACTTTGCCCGTAGGTTCGGCTTTGTATTAGTTCCGATGTATTTTTACAACCTCGTCTTGAGGTGTTAATCACAAATGTGGATTGCACCACCAGTTCCAATAGTAATTAGGTCCATCCATTATTTGTATCACAAAATTTATTTATTCTTCTTTTCGAAAAAAGCAGCCAAACAGCCAACACGTTTCGTCCAACTTCCGTGGACTTCCTCAGGGCTTAGTATATAAGTATGGTCTTTTATGGTTGTTGGTCTTTGCAAAACTGTTCTCAGGTTCAGTATATGTCCTTCGTTAGAACTGTTCCTTCTTGGATCCAGGGTAAGCTCAATATTGCTCGGCTCCTGTGCCACGCTGTGCATCAGATTAGGCCGCCATGGTCCGCGTCCTCGACACTGAGTCGAGGACGCGGACCATGGCGGCCTAATCTGCTGAGGTGTCTCTATGTCCAACTATTTTTAGCTTTGTAATAAATCAACTAATTTGGAAATTGGAGTCTGTGATTCTTAGGAGTCAGGAATTATTGGGCCCGCAAATTGTGGTGTAAGTAGTGGTTACAGTCTATCTCTTCCCTCTACACTGCCAAGCAGGAACCAACGGTCCATCCGCCAGAGAGTGTTCCAGAGTAAATTATAGGTGGAACCTCAGCCCCACCAGTTGGTAGCAATATCGGATGGTTTCCTATTGGAGTGAGGGAGAGAATAATCTAGAGCGTAAAGAGAAACTAGTTGTAGAGCCCCAAAGGTCCCAGAGAATGAGAGCCCAAAAAGTCGAGAACAGAGAACGGCAGAGCATGCTGGAAACCGACGGAGAATGATGGTTCACGGTGTTGTGAGTATGAATAGGGATGTTTGTGTTAAGGTGCGGTAAATTTGTAGTGTGATGTCTTGCGGAGTTGGATTGAGAGTCGAGTGAATGTGGCTTTGGGCTGAGTGTACGCAGTCCATGTGATATGATTTGATGATTTTGATGTCAGGCTCTACGAGTATCCTAAGATCCGGGGATAGAGATTTGTGGTGTAGAAGACACCCGGTGTTGTAATTGTCTGACCAGTGATTGTGGGAGTCGTGAAACGCTATCGACAAACCCACCCGTGATAGGGAAATGTGTGTGAGAGAGCTTGATAGAGTCGTGTGGAAAGCTAGTGCACAAGGGCGGACCACAGCGATTCGATCACTGTGTGTGAATGATCTTGAGCGATTGGATTCTATCGATTCGTTTACAGGACTGTCCGGCCGTTCGTGGGCAGACGGTCTGAGGTGACTGTCCAGTCGTTTGTTGGACAGGCGGTTGCCAGAGGTGAGACAGACAATTACTTGTGAGACTGTCCAGTCGTTTCATGGACAGACAGTTACTTTTTTCTATGTTTGAAGTGTGTGAATGTGTAAGGGAGAGATTGTGAACCGCTGTGAGGAGGAAGCGTGACGTCGAAGTGTGCCGCGCTGCGATAGGTTGGTTGGCAGAGAGCCACGCTGGGATTGGTGGATTGTCATCAGGAAGTTGAAACGAAAATATTGTGGGGGAAAACGTTGATTTCAAAATTGGATGCTTTAAGGTGTTACGTGATCTTTGCAGAGGAGATAGAGGACTAGTGACTCGAGTGGGTGAGGAAGCACCATCCGAGGACACCCCAGCACATTATAGGGCCACGCATGTGGGACTCCATACTATAATTTGGCTCGAAAATTGGCATAAGATTTCAGAGAACGAGGGAGAATTGGCTTTTCCGCATTATGGTTCTTTTAGACTAGAGATACTGTACCAATTGAGGGTAGTGATGGCTTCATTACGGCCTCCACCTAGACCAACACAGTTTGAGGCGTTAGATGCATGGATAAGAGCAGCACATGCTAGAAAGAGGGATCGAAGTCAGGAGAGAATAAAAAAATCGATGAGAGCACTTCAGGATGCGTAGACGAAAAGATGGAGGATAAACGCCATTGAAGGAGAGAGGTTATTTCCGCTGTTAGTGAAAGCAAGAGACGCTCGGAAGAGAAGGGAGGAGGATGACAGTGACACCGATGACAGCCTGTTAGAAAGATTATTGGCAGAGCGTCCTCCACCATATAAGCCAGACTCTGAAGAGGAAAAGCGAGCAATTGTAGGAAGGTTGGGGGAACCACAGATGAACCCTAGTGCGAGGGTAGTGGGAACGATTTCAACAAGAACGGCAGGAAGTGGGACACCAGCATTGAGGGAGACAGAGATGAATGGAGCGAATGCTGCTTCGGGGTTGCCGGACGCCCTTACAATACCGGTCACCATTGGACCTATCGTGTCAGTGTATGATCCGAACCAGAAGGAAAGCAGTAACCAGTCACAGGCTGGAGTAGGAGAAGGGGTCAACTCTAGAGGGAACGATACTGTGAGCAAACACGGTCCATTCTTGATACCAGTAGAGGCTAGCACTCCATTGCCAGCTACTGCAGACTCTTCTAGGGGGCGGAGTGGGCCAAGTGCAGTGAGGTCAGTGTCACTGGCGGACTCACGTTCCGATTTAAGGATGTGTGAACCTCCGGTTAGGGGGCCTAATGGAAGGGTGACAGGAGGAGGAGCTGATCAGGGAACGTCTGGGAATCAGGGAATGCTTGGGAATCAGAGTGCTCCACAGAGCATAGTAGAAGGAAACTCTCGTAGGGATCAGAACAGCGAAGGTGAAGAGTTGAGTGGTGCGTCAAGTCAGGTAACGATTAAGGCTGCAATAAGAGCTAAGGTGCTGGATGTAGTGAGACTAAAGGTAGAAGTGGATGAAATAATAAGCGGAAATCTACTCTTAGAGAGGATGGAGCTTTACGAGCAAGATGAACTGTTGTTTGTGGCGAAGGATGTCACCCGGAAAGCAAGGAAAGCACACGAGAAGTTTACAGAATTAGTACGAAGGTATGAAGTAGATCTGTCCAAAACCAAGATGTTGCAGGGAAGCCACAGGTTACAGTACAGTGACCAGGAATTGGAGCAGAAACGACTTATAGGACTGACGACCCACATTCGAGAACTGATTGTAGGAATTCATGCATGGAGCATGCTTGACAAGTGGGAAGAGAGGTGGTCCAAGAAAAAGTGTGTTAAGAAAGGGATAGGAGATACACCACCTCCAGGAGGGGGAACAGCAACAGTAGAGGCTTACCCACTGTGAGAGGTACCAAATGGAGGATATGTACATGTGCCTTGGAGTAGGGGTGACTTGGCAGCATTTATAAATAATTTTCCTCGGCTGAGGGAAAATCTGGTTGAATGGTATAAACAGGTTGATCGTTTTGTAAAAATTTCTAAGGTGATATGGGTTGATTTGAATACATTGTTTGACATCGTCGTGCCCAGTGATTTGTGGTCGGCATGTAAAATAGCAGTTGAATGGCCATCTTCAGAACCAGACCGAGACCCCGTAACTCATGGTCCGTCACCCATGGTGATGAAAAAGTATGATCAAGTTATCACATGGTTGCAGTCCAAAATTTCTCATCAAGATATCGATTGGGTCAAGATTTATCGGACGACCCAAGAGCCCAAGGAATCAGTACATGATTCCGAGATTCCGAGAATTACATGATTACGAGAGGCTCTTGCAAGCCTTTAAGCAATATAATGGTTTGGACACTCTAGAGACAAAGGACATGGGACAGTTCGTTTCCAAATTTGTGTTAGGATTGAGACCAGAAATAAGCTTCATGATTCAGCAGCATCTGATCTGTTGGCAAAACAAGTCTGTGGACAAAATTCTGCGATATGCCAGATACTGTAGTGATGAAGTGGACTTGAAACACAGAAAACTTAAGGACAAGCTCATGCTAGTCCGAATGAAGAACGCAGATCAAGTACAACCGAGTGGAGGAACGTTGGGATGAGACAGGGAAACAATAATGGAGGGACCCAGTATGCGGGTCAAGGGAGAGGGAAGCCCATAGATCCTAAGACAGGGATTGACATGGGTACCTTAAAGAAAACGACTGCATGTCACTATTGTCATAAGATCGGGCATTGGAAGCGCAAGTGTAGATTGAATCCAGCTAATCAGGTTCAAGAAGAAGAGGTAGTACAGATACCTGAGGTTGCAAATACAGTAGCAAGACCCAGATAAGTACATAGGGGGTGTTTGAATCCACAAGTGCAAGTTCCCCAGCCGCTGAGAGCTGGGGAACTTGCACTTGTGCAAGTTCCCCTGTTGCACGCTGAGAATCGAGTATACCAGCAGATGCCCTTCATTGAGACTCAGGGCGAGTTTGATCCAGACCCGTTACAATGACGGTGCCTGAGGGGGGAGGAAGTCTGTACTCTTGGAGCAGTCTAAGAGGTAGACCAGAGAGGACTGTACATAGAGGCAGATGTTGACGGTCATCCCATCACATTCTTAATCGACACTGGTGCTAACCGTTCTACTGTGAGATCTGCAGTAGTCCCCAAACCTACCCCTCTCGGGACAATCGATCCAAGTTGTCGGAGTTGCGAATAAGAAAATGACTAGTCCTTTGACAGACGTGATACCTGTGAAGATAGGGACATTCCAAGATCGTCATCAGTTTGTAGTGTGCGATTCTAGTCCAGTCTGCCTGTTGGGCCGCGATCTTTTGTGCAAATTGAATTGTACCATCTATTGCACGCCCAAGGGAGTTGAATTACAGACTAATGATGATGACATCGCCTTCAAGCTGGCAAATCAGAGCCTCTGTATAGGTGCATATTCTTTGCTGACTACAGAGGAGTTGCCATATGACTTGAGAGATTCAGTCGACCCTGTGGTGTGGGATTTTACAGGAGAGGAATAGGTCTGATTCGAGGGGTTGAGCCAGTCAAGATACAGATCAGGCCGAATGCAGAATTCCCAAGAACGCCCCAGTACAACTTGACACTGAAATGGTGGCAGGAATTAGACCAGTGATCGAGTCCATGATCGAACAGGGCATTTTGAAGGAGATAATGGGGAGCCCATGCAACTCACCCATTATGGGATTGCAGAAGCCTAGTGGGAAGTACAGAGTTGTGCAGGACCTGCGAAAGGTCAACACAATTGTGGTTCCATGTTGTCCTGTGGTACCGAATCCATCTGTGATTTTATTTCAGATTCCTTGTGAGGCGGAGTGGTTTACAGTGATCGATTTGTGCCAAGCGTTCTTCTCGATACCCTTGCATGAGGAAAGCCAATTTTTATTCGCTTTCCGTATGGAAAATCGTGTGTTAACATGGTGTCGTATCCCACAAGGGTATACTGAGAGTCCATCGATCTTTAATCAGATCTTGAAAAAGAACCTTGAGAGCAGTGCTTAATTTGTAAAATATGAAGTGCAGGTGCTCAAATCTTTGTCGGAGGCCACACCTACTTTTCTCTGGCTCCACCCACTCCCTCCACTGGCTCCACCCACTCCCTCAATTAGCTCCACCCACATCCTCAACTGGCACTGCGAAAAGTCAGATGAATTTCAGCAAGGGAGCCTTCCTCATAGTAAGATTTTGATAGGAGGCTTCCGGTATTACAACAAAAGCAGGGTGAGGTGGCAGTGTGCAGAGTTAGTTACACACTGGGATTCACAAAAATTATTAATTAATTGACAGACCAGCCCCCATTCTGTGCATAGCAAGCGAGCGCAGCAAGCTTAACGACTGCCAGAGGTGTTTGCATGGGGGAAATTCTCCCCTCAAAAACATTTTGTAAAAAGAAAAACCAAAATGGTGCACAACACATTTTCCATTACATATTTAGCTGTATCAACTTTCAAAGCATAGTAAATCGTAAATGATGACCTGACATAAGCACCTAGGCCAGAAAGCAAGGAAATGTGTGTCACACATAAGCATCCATTCCAGGCCATAAACCGTGGAAATGTCACACATAAGCACCCAGGCCAGAAAGCATGGAAATCTCACACATTTACTCAGACAAGGAAACATGGAAACGTCACACAAAGGCAGCCAGGCCAGAAATCATGGAAACGTCACACAAAGGCACCCAGGCCAGAAAGCATAGAAACGTCACACAAAGGCACCCAGGCCAGAAAGCATAGAAACGTCACACAAAGGCACCCAGGCCAGAAAGCATAGAAACGTCACACAAAGGCACCCAGGCCAGAAAGCATAGAAACGTCACACCAAGGCACCCAGGCCAGAAAGCATGGAAACGTCACACAAAGTCACCCGGGCCAGAAAGCATGGAAACATCACACCAAAGCACCCAGGCCAGAAATCATAGAAACATCACACAAAGGCACCCAGGCCAGAAAGCATGAAAATGTCAAAGAAAGGCACCCAAGCCAGTGACGCTGGAACAATTTTCAGAGTGTTGGTGCTGCCCTCAATGTTACATCACTGAAGAAGTCATAAGACTGTGAAAAATCCAAACATCACACTAAGGACAAACATAGCAAATGAGCCTTGCCCATTACGGCGAAGGTGGTGAGAGTGTGATATGTTGCAGTGGAGCATTTAGAAGCCCACTGCTTGTTGAGTGGTTTTGGTGAACTTAACTGTATGAACCAAATCTTTCCACAATCCTAAACTCACCAACCCCAAGTGCCTCAACTTCCTGCTCTAGCCAGTGCTGTGGTAGAATTCCTGCATATCGGCTGATGCTTTGGACAGTTGAGTAGCTACCAGACATTGCTAGTTGTTATTTGTTAATGATATGTATGAAGGCATAGCTCTACGAAACAGCGGTAATGATTCAAGATGACTCGACACAGGTCTCTGAAGCAAAGTGAGTCCTGTGAGGAAGACAGGTTGTATAGGGACCCTACTCCTGCCGTCACATTCGGTATGTTTACTTTGGTACCTCCAGGGCTTGGCACTTTAACTTAAGGCAATCTCAGGAATGGGCTGGCGAGGTGAGTTGACATCCCTCGAAATGGGAAAAACTGACTTGCCCAGATCCGAAAAGCAGACCTGTGCCTTGGGTTAAACAAGGCCTCAAGGGCACTTTGCAGGCAGCATGTAGGCCTGTGTTTAATGGTAAGAGTGAAACTGCAAGCTATCCCGAGCCTCTCCCAGAGATGCTGTGCTGGCAGGGATTCTTTGTTGAGCTTCCTGCAACAGCTGTGTGTTGTAGCTACTATTAGGTGTGTATTAGTGAGGGATAACTTTACATCTATGTTTGGGCTTGAGCACCTGTGCAGACTTATTTAACACATCAAACTTACACATTTGAAAAATAAACTTCAATGTCATGACATTCGGGAGTAAGAAACGAAGGCCTAAAGTATTATAGATAATTTGGACTACAGTTTTGTTGCAGGCCACACTAGAGAAATATTTTTCTCCGGAGCAAAATAGAGTACATTTTCACCATAACCATGTTGTCCTATAAATTAAAAACATAGCTTAAAGTTGTTGAACAATCACAGACGTGTAACGCCCTGTTTGGGAGCATAATGTAGCGGAGTCCCCAGTATTCTCTCTCTTACTTGCTTCTATTTTTCTCTCTAAATCTCACCACCACGCCCCCCTGTCTACCTCTAACTCTGATATTCTTTACTTTAGTTTATCTCACCTACCTATATCTACACAGTATTGACAAATATACATACAGATAAACAGTGCATTGTAATAATGTGAACAGAGATATGGGCCTTTTTTAGCAGAGCATCTCAATATTATGAAGAGAGATCATGTGCCTCCTTTAGCGGAGCACATTAGTAATGTGGGGAGAGCTGCAACCACAATTCAGCAGGGCATCTAAAAAGTCCCAAACTTGAGACATCTTAGTGACACAGACAGGTTATCATCAGCACTACCATGGCAGTACTGTACCATGGTGCACAGCAGCACCGAGTGGAGAATCTCTTGCCGCTCCAATGGCAGTGCATTGTGAATGATGGCATGCCCAATGCATACACAGTAATATCAGCCTGCCCTTACGTACAATCAACAGCAATTATTGCCCCATGGGTGCCAGTGCCACCATGCGCTGTCTATAGCGTCCGCGCTACTGCCATAGTGCTATAGATAACATGGGAGTATTGCAGCCCTCTCAGCATGGACCTGAATCACCTAGCTATGACCCTCATCTCATGTACCAATCTTCGCAGGCTGTATAGACCCTGAGCTTGGCGAGCTATCATCTGTAGCAATGGCATCAGCAGTCTCGGCACATTGCAAACTGGAGTGTCACTTCCAGCACCTTTTCAGTAAAAAACCTGTGTACAGCGTGCCTGTGTATGACCGGCGGCGGCTAGTACTAGTCAGCCGCTGGTCAGTGCATCTCATCATTCATGCTACTACTACCACACAGTGACGTGACCTGCTGCGACCGTCAGGCCACCACCAAGCGGAACATTATGCCTTCGCAAAAGGTTACTTCGCTTCATTTCATTCTAAAATAAACAACACACAATGTTCTCTCTTCTGTTACGAGAGAGATGTTACTTCTTGTGACCTTATTCAAGATAAGGACGCTTTGATTCCAGGGCCAGGCAGTCAGTCACATGAAGCAAGCAACCCAGAGAAATGCAGCTGCAGGCATCTTGTCCTGCACGGGGCTAAGCTGTACAGTTTGAGAGAAGCGGCCATCAGTACTGCGTTTGCGATGACAGCCTGAGCATATTGCTAGTGCTCCGGTGTACGAAAGAACTGGCAGTGTCTGGATGTGCTGCTAATGAGGGGTCGTAAGTGTCCTGCTTTTGTAGATAAAGAAGTTGACAGCGTTACAGACAAGCACATAGTGCCGATAACGAATGACTTGTATTGTATTGGCCCGGCTATAAGCAATGAAAGGGAGAGTCTGCCAGTGCATGCATATTATAACCTAATAATGCTGCTAGATCTGTGCTGGTATTAATAAGTAAAGGGAATGAATGAGAATTCCTTTTCTCTGAACTAGAAGTAACCTGCGTCATGGTTGAGAAGCAGCGCGCATGATATGATGGGCTAGTAGTAGCACTCAATTTGTGCTGATCGTAGGGTCACAGGGCAGGCGTCAAGTAGAGCTGGTGGTGAGGATCAGGCAGAGGTTTAAATATACTGATATTGAGTTGCTGTCAGAATCAGCTGCATGCTGGGGGGTGTACTGCCCAGGGTGCTTGGGGTCCAGGTTTCCGTTGGCATGGCAGTGACAATGCCATCTAGTGTATAGGGATTGGAATACACTCAAGGGCTTGTGTATATATCCTGGGGATCCTTGCACTCACCCCAGCGGCAGCTGCCAATGACCAGTTTCTGCTGCTGCTGATCTCCTCCAGCGTCCAGGGCCGTTCACAGATGGCCTCGCTCCGCTCTGAGCGTGAGCCCCCACCGCCACTATGCTACTCTTAGTGGAATGGCAGTGGCACCGGCTCCACCCCCGTATAAGACTAAATCCCACATTCACACAGGAATGTGTTCAGGGTCTGATCACTGATGGATTCAGAGGGTGGAGGCACGCTCGCTCCCAAACAAAAAGCAGTGTTGGTTGGTTCTGCGTGGGTCACGCCACCACCACTCAGGGGGGGGCATATTCATGATCATGGTGGCATGGCGGCTACGCTACTAAGTTACTTAACTAATTTGCCTTCTTCAGTACTGAGTAGGTTACTGACTGTTACTGTAAACTTTAGCTGTTTACCGGTTCGTTCGTGGCGGGCCGGGTGGCCGGCCCGGGACACACACTGACTGCAGTGCACTGCCTTACGCTGCTTGCAGCTTTATTAACTCAACTGATTAGGCCTGCCAGGCCCTGCCTCACCTGGTGCTGTTGCATGCCTGGCTCACAGGCGCGCGGCAAACACACTTCGCTGGGAGTGGATTGGGGGACCAGTAAATTGAGTGGGACTGTGGGACTGACTCACTTGGGACTCTGTGCACTGCCACTCACTGTCTTAGGCTGCTGCGCAGCTTTATTAACTGATTAGGTCTGCCAGTCGAGGCCCTGTCTCACCTGGTGCTGTGTTACCAGGAGTACTGGCTACTCGGCTCTCAACGCCAAAGTCGTCCGGGTCGCGCTCAAACTTAATTGAAGACAGTGAACCACGATGACTCGGTGATCGGGTGCGGCCGTGCGGGTATGCTGGGGCGTGGCAATGAGGCGAATGCGTGCGCAATCCACAATCTGAAAAAATCTGCGCAAGCTGCCTGCTGCCGCGCACCCAACCCCCAAATCCAGCCTAACACTGTCCCGCCCAGTGGGCGGCAACACTAAGGAGCCGACAGTACTGCGGTGCGGAGCCTGCGGATTGCGGACGAGAAGTAGTTGAACTGTTCTGAACACAAGTTCAACAGTAAAGTAACACTCTGTGCCACTGCCAAGTCCCGTGGCCGCAGCGAGGTAACTAAATTACTATCAAATCAATTACGTGCAGCAATGCGTGTAGACCCGGCCCTGATAATTAGGTGCCGGTGCTAAGCACCGGAAAGCACCGGCACAAATTAAGCACTGCTTGAGAGTCTAGTGCTGCCACAGAACTCGGTTCTCGGGCAGTACATAGACGACCTCCTAATCGCGTCCGAGACACAAGATGCATGTAGGATTGATACTGTTGCACTGTTGAATCATCTAGCAGAGAATGGACATAAAGTATCTTTGAGTAAACTTCAGTACTGTCTGTCTGAAGTTCAGTATTTGGGTCATCGCATTGAAAAAGGCAAGAGGAAGGTGTCACTAGACCGAGTAGAGGTGATCATGAATATGACTGCGCCTACCACACAAAAGGAAGTCAGGATGTTTTTGGGAATGGTTGGCTATTGTCGTTAATGGATTCCGAACTTCTCCTTGAAAGAAAAGCCTTTGCAGAGGTTGACGCACAAGGATGTGAGTAATCCAGTACCATGGGATAACAACTGTTTGCTTGCCTTCTTGGAGATAAGAGACAGCCTGTGTCGCACTCCGGCTCTAGGAATGCCTGACTACAACAAAGCTTTTTCACTGTTCTGCTGCGAAAGGGAAGGTTGTGCACTTTCAGTACTCACACAAACATATGGAGGTGTCCGTAGGCCAGTTGCATACTTTTCAGCTACCTTAGATCCGGTAGCTTCAGCATTGCCCGGATGTCTGAAGTCCATTGCTGCAACAGGTGTCAGCATTGAAAGGTGTGAAAGTATTGTCATGGGCCATCCTTTAACTGTTTATGTTCCACACTCTGTTGAGCTGTTAATGACCAGTACCAAGATGCAGCATCTCACAAACAACAGACTCACACTCTACGAGCAAGTCATACTTGCCTCGGAGAATGTGACTCTGAAAAGATGCTCCGTGTTGAAACCTGCCACTTTGATGCCAATGCCAAATTTTGATGAGGTTGAAGACTGTGAAGACCATGACTGTCTCGATGTGACTGAACTTTGCACCAAACCGAGACCTGACATTGTTGATGAACCTCTGCCCTTGTCTGACAAAATCTTCTTTGTTGATGGTTCATGCGTAAGAGACAATGCAGGTTGTTTGAGAGCAACATTTGCTGTTTGCACCATCACAGGAGTGGTGGAAGCCACTTGTTTAGAGGGAGTACACTCCGCACAGGTGGCTGAAATCATTGCCTTGACGCGTTCCTGCCTGGCCGCAGATCAGATCCGAATCACCATCTATACCGACAGCCAGTATGGGTTCGGTGTAGTTCATCATTTCGGACAGCTATGGTCGCAGAGAGGATTCCTGACGTCATCAGGGTCACCAATCAGGAATGGAGAGCATGTTCGGAGGTTGTTAGACACCTTACAGCATCCAAAAGAAGTTGCTGTGGTTAAATGCGCTGCCCATGGGAGGGGGGACGATTTTGTGACCCTTGGCAATAGGTATGCCAACGAAGTTGCCCGGTTCTGTGCTGAACAGAGATTCATTGTCACAGGGGATTACACGGGAGAGAGCACAGAAAGAACCGAGCTCAGCATGATGATAGCCATAGTGGACACTTGGGATGAGATCAAGCGTCTGCAGGAAGAAGTGTCAGAGCAGGAGGAAGCTAGGTGGATCAAAGCGGGTTGTGAAAAGAGAGATGATGGCATTTGGGTTTCGGCTGATGGTCGAGCAGTGTTACCAGATGATTTATTGAGTCCTATGGCTAGGCAGATTCATGGAGCAGTTCATGTTGGAAGGGATGCTACGGTGCGAGTGTTCAGACAGACGTGGTTTAACCTACGGTTTCGTGCGTTTGCTGAAACAGTGTGCCATTGATGCGTGACTTGTCAGCAAATGAATGCTGGGAAAAAGACTGTGGTTGCACTGAGTCACATTGGGAGATCGGGGGGACCCTTTAATAGGATCCAACTCGATTTCATAGAGATGCCTAGGTGCAATGGCTTGAGGTACATTCTGGTGGTTGTGTGTGTTTTCTCACGTTGGGTGGAAGCATATCCGACCAGAAGGTGTGACAGTCTCACGGTAGCAAAGGTGTTGCTTAGGGAATTGATACCACGCTTCGGATTTCCGACCTCATTGGAATCGGATAGAGGAACTCACTTCCACAGTGAGATCATGAAGCTGCTTTGCACTGCATTACAGGTTGATCAGAGACTGCACTGTAGCTGCAGACCCGAGGCCTCATGTCTTGTGGAACAGATTAATGGGACTCTCAAGATGCGAATGGCCAAAGTCTGTTCATCCACGTCTCTGAAATGGCCTGATGCATTGCCCTTGGAGTTGATGAGTGTTCATAGCATTCCTGATAGGAGGACAGGACTTTTGCCCCTTATGGGGAGGGCGATGTGATTGCCAGCAGTGCCATCTGATTGATAAACATCACAGATGATTTGATCCTTGATTATTGCAAAGGACTGGCTGACCTGGTCCGTTCTGTGTCTCACCAGGTCGAAGCTGGGACTGCCCCGACATCGAAGGATCTCTGTTATGATCTATGTCCAGGGGATTGGATACTTGTGAAGAAACATGTGAGGAAGAGCTGTCTTGATGCTCGGTGGAAAGGCCCATATCAAGTGATCTTGGTAACGAACACAGCTGTGAAGTGCGGAGGCTTACCGAACTGGATTCACGCCTCTCACACCCGCAGAGTTTCAGCACCCTTGGACGAAACAGCTCCTCTCCCTGCAGATAGTCCAGCCGTGGCTGCGAGGCCACTGAAGAGGACAAGCCAAGCTGTGAGGGTTGCTGGGGAGGCTGGCAACACACCAGAGCAAGCTAAGGGGGGTCACGCTACACAAGGCCCAGACAGTGACTCTGAGGGAGACGGTAACGTTGTGAGCGACACAGAGTCTGACTCAGCAGAGAGAACTGGTATGCAGGAGGATTGGGTGCAGAGAGGGAGAGCAGGTCTGTTGGATGAATCGTGGCCTGGGAGACAGAAGAGACAGAACCTGAGACTTGCATCCGAAAGAGATCTTGCCCCTGTATCTGAATCGTCTGAATCAGAGCTAAGTGACACGGAGCAAGGCCAAGAGGGCTTGAGGGGATCGCGGAGAGCAAGAGTGGCTTGTCGGAGATACGCTGCTCCAGAGTGGACTTACGTCGTTGCAGATGCCGTGAGCAGTGGGAATAGGGAGACTGAGGTCTTCGAGAGTTGTCAGCAGAGTTCCAGAACTGAAGATTGAAATCGATTTGATTGTTCCGGGGTTGGAAATAGAAGGAGTGCTGACAGTGACTGTACCGAATCCTCCAATACTGAGTGGCGTGAGGAGTTTGGTTCTGAGAGACTTGGCTTTTCCAACCTTTGGATATCAGCCTACAGCTCAGGAGATAGCTGCAGTTCGTCTTGAGATCTTGCATCGTGTTATTGCTGAAATTGGTTCTGAGCTTGTGAGAGACTGTTAATTGAACTGTGAGCTGTAAATAACAAATTGCTGCCTGAAGAGAATAACCTAGGTCCTAGTGGAATAAGAATACATTTAGGGACTTTCGGTAGAAGAAGAAAGAGGGCTGGGGAAGTCTTTTGAGCTGTGTAGATAATTGTGCAATGGACTTTGAGTTTGGTTTCCGAAATAAACTCCAAAGGAACTGTGTATGAACTTTGTTGAGCCGCAATTAGAGGCAGAGAAAGAGACTTTTGCGTTAATCCTCTTGCAGCGCTAAACCCGAATTCAGTTGAAGATGGAGTCTGGAAATCCGAACCGTGGATCAAAGTGTGTGATGGGTACACTCATAGTAGAAGTGATAGTAGTGATAGCTATAGTGATCATAGTGTCTGTAAAGTTTTCACATGATGCAGAAGTTGACAGGGTGGGGATAAAGGGAACACCCATACCAGCCACTTCTACTACAAAAGAGGGTACATTAGGGGCTGAGAAAGCTATGCTAGAGAAAACTAGTCGCATGTTGCATATAGATTTGTCAAAGGGTGATTATATGATGAATGCCTATGCAAAGTTGTTGTACGAGTATGTGAACACGATGGACGTGAGGGATTGTTATGTGTGTATGCAGTTGCCAGCATCAGTTGAGGAGGGAATTCGATATCATCACCTTCCACTGACATATGGTATCACATGTAGTTTATTACTTAGTGTGTTTTACGGAAAGGGTCATTATGAATACTACTTCTCCAACTTTGACGCAGTGCTGTCAGAAGTTCCAGCTTTTAAGCACCTTAATAAGTATGATTATTACAAGCAAGACGATAGATTAGGGAAGTATTTCATACCTACAGTTACCTTAGATACAGCTTATGCACACCACCGTAATTTGACATGTTTCTTACCTGATGTAGAAAAGAAATTTGTAGATCAGGTAGAAGATAGACGTAGACAACTAATGGTTAAACTTACCAGTAGAGAAGGAAGATTTGATTGGACCAAGGAAGAGTTAGCTCACAAGGCAAAGGGAAGTTATGGTCCAATTGCTTTAGATTTTGAGCAGCTCGGAAAGCTATGCATTCGACAGGTTCAGACTTACTATGATAAGATCTATGTAGGACAGAGTGTGTGTGATCACATATTCACAATCGAAGCATCCGCAACGAAGTTCTTGCAAGAAGCCGTACAAGTGGTGCTGAATGTGTATTTCGTGTGTGGGAAGAATGCATATGTGTGATTGCCATTGAATTGGTATGGTACATGTTATGTAGCTGTAGTATTCCCTAAGATATACCATGTTGAGGATTTGGAACATTTGGAAGCTGGAGACCATCATAGGGAGAAGAGAGGTGCTAGTGCAGGAGAGATTGTTGGAGATGTTTTTGGAGCCATGATACCAAGCTTGGGAGTGATTCTGAATGACGTAAAGATTAGAAGGTTGGCCACCATCTTGGATAAGTTATCAGCGAATACAGCTCAGTCTTTGTTACTTGTGGATGGAGAGATGGTGTCGATAAGAGCGATGGTGATGCAGAACTGCCTTGCGTTAGATGTGTTGTTGGCAAAGGAGGACGGAGTCTGTAAAATGCTGAAGGTCCAGGAGTGCTGTGCCTTCATTCCTGACAACAGCAAGGATTTGAAGAAGTATATAAGTAACATTACTGCGATTCATTTTGAGGTACATGAGATGGCAGAAGAAGGAGTTTGGACGAAAGTTGGGAAAGGATTTGGAAAGGTTGGAAGTTGGTTTGCAAACATTGGTAAGGGTATTCTTGACTACATTCTGAAGCCTATCATCATAGTGGTAGTTAGTGTGATTATTTTGCTTGGAATGATAAGGGCCTACAAATGGCACAAGGCAGGACAGGCCGAGAGATCTCTTAGGAAGAGGGAAAGGAGAATGGAGAGACTGCAGGACAGTCTCAATGAGAATCTCAAGAATCTAGAGAAGTTCTGACAGGGTAGAATGGCTACAACATCTGTTTAGGTCGGTTCTTTCTCCAGGGATGGTGTTTGATGGTGATGACACTTGTCATCAGAGGGGGGGACTGATAGAGCGCAGATGTGCTCTTTAATTTGTAGTGGTACATTATAATCATGAGTAGGCTGCACCTGCATTTATTCTTTTGTCGTATTAAAATAATGGTGATAGAAATGTACCGTAATAACATGAAAGTGTCGTGTTACAGTTGTATTTACACGAATGTGCACTATTGAACAGTTTGTGCTCAGCTGAAAGCCTAACCTGCAACGAATTGTGTATGCTACTTACAATTAGTTATTCATGTATTTGATGTGCTCATGTAGCGTGGTGATTTAGAAATGTTCAGTAAGCATCCATTTATACGTAGTTTCATGAGGCTTGTACGTCATTTTCTTATGTTGGCAGATTTCTGTAGGCCTGAAAATGTATTTTACCCTGGAAAGCTCTCTAGAAAAGTAAAATGTGTAGGTTTGAATTTTATGTGCATGTTGAGTTGTTCTTTCTCACTATTTTCCGTTGCAGGTGGTGAATTCATCATTGTTAGTTAGAATAACGCTTTTGTTTTAGGAGTTAGGCTCAGAGAGCAGTGGATACAATGAGCGTATGAGAAGTTGATATCAGGAGACGGTATTCTTTTTTGCTGGAACAGGTCTGGGAAGCAAGGTCATCGAGCCAGGAGCTGAGGGGGCCAGAGGTGGAGTGGAGATTCACCTATGAGAAGATAGCTAGTGGGACGGGTCGATGAGGAGAACCGAATGGGCGTGTTTTGTGATCTTGAAGTCTGAATTAGGGACAGTGCCCCTGGGGTTGAGTTAGGAGAAGAGCGGGAGACACTAGAAGAAGAGGAGCACCTTAAAACGAGCTCCGTAGCTTATGCTACTTGACCCATACAACGTGAGTGTACTTCTTAGGAAGTCTTCACGCACTGACACCTTTTTCCTAACTTGCCTGGGACAAAATGCTAAGTAGGGAAGTCACCTTAGTGATAGTGTAGGGATAGATTAATGCTTTCCACTTATGAACCTGTGATGAAGTCTGACTTAGACATGGGGGCACTTATTGGCTGAGTTTTTTTCTTGGAAGTTTGCATTCTGTTTATGCTTCATCGAGTCAACTTTGCCTGTAGGTTCAGCTTTGTATTAGTTCCGAAGTATTTTTACAACCTCGTCTTGAGGTGTATGTATATCCAACTATTTTTGGCTTTGTAATAAATCAACTAATTTGGAAATTGGAGTCTGTGATTCTTAGGAGTCATGAATTATTGGGCCCGCAAATTGTGGTGTAAGTAGTGGTTACAGTGTATCTCTTCCCTCTACACTGCCAAGCAGGAACCAACGGTCCATCCACCAGAGAGTGTTCCAGAGTAAACTATAGGTGGAACCTCAGCCCATCAGGCCTACCTTCAAGATATACAATTATTTTTACCCTTAATTTCTCAAAAACCTCTAAACGGATTTACACCAAATCACGAAAAGCACAATCTGCTGACCAAGATGTAGCTTCCTGTCAAATTTGGAGTAATTCCGTTCAGCAGTTTTTGCCATAGCCGTGTCAAAAGAAGTCTATGGAAAATACAAGGGGGTTTTGTGTTTTGGGACCCCCCTTTTTTGTCAGCCCACGCTTGATGGATCACCCTAAGACTTTCTATGCACAAACTAGTCAAAAAGTAGCACCTTTTTAGAAAGTTTCATCAAACAGTGGCAGAGTTATTACAAACACAAAAAAATGCTTTTAATATGGAAAAGCAATCCTAACTATAACTACCTAGTTGGTTACCACCATTAGGTAACATGTATGTGTGTGTTCTCATGTACATATTGTTGTAATTTTTCAACTGTGAATCTGTGAAAAGCATACTGACATTGACAATGACGTGGTCCAGACTATTAAAAAAAACCTCAAATAAATAAATGAATGAATCAGTGTGTACCTCATTAGAGGCGTTTCCCTTAGCAGAATTACCAGTTACGGAAATGTCAGCGTTCAGCATTTCCTGTAGTCACAGGGATGGAACCCCCTTGCTCCATAGCTCCACACAGAGACTTGTGTGCTTCCATCTCTTCACCCGGCATCCTCAATGGATCAGGTATTCCCTAAACTCACACCGATACTTGCTGACACGTGCACAACTCTATGATTCAGATTTAGTAACATTTAGGGGCATATTTACAAGCCCCTATCACCACCACAATGTCACTTTTTCTGATGTTGTGGTGGCGATAGGGGCTTTGCCTTATTTATAAGGCAGCATTAGGCCACTTAACTTTTGCTTAACACTGCCTTGTAAATATGGCACCCTTTCACGCTATACTTAGCGTGAAAGGGGCAGGCAATGGGTGTTGTGGTGGGCGTTCCACCGCAACGACCATCGATTTTGACGCTGCCCCTTATTTACAAGGGTGGCGTAAATATGGGGCAGCACCAAAAATAAGACCAGGGAAAACCTGGCCTTTCCTTGGCGCAACAACGATAAATATTTTATTTCTCCTAGTTTTTGCTGTTTCCATGTGTGCTGCGTTGTGCAGCACACATAGAAACAGCAAAAGGCCATTGATTGTTAATGTGCAAGAAAGTTTCCCTTCCTGCACATAAACAATCATAAAAAAAGATGTTTTGTACCTTCTATGTGTGCTGCATCAAGCAGCACACATAGAAGTTACAAAACTCCATTTCAGATTGTTTATGTGCAGGAAGGGCCACCTTCCTACACATAAAGGGCCTTATTTATTAAGGCCTTGCGACACTTTTGCACCACCGTTGCGTCCCTTTTCATGACGCTGTGGCAGCGTAAAAAATGTGCCACGTTGCGCCATATTTAAAAGGTGACGAATCTAGGCAGATGCGTCACCTTGTAAAGCCCTGCGCCACATTATACCTGCAGTATAATGTATGCAGGGTGAGCATTCCCACGTAAAAAAGGGTCATAGAAGTGTCACAGTAAAATCTATGATATTTCACTGCGACACTTGTAGGTCGCCACTGTATCAAAACCTTACGCCTGCCTCATGGCAGGCATAAGAATGACACAGTGCCATAGGCACAGGCCTACCCCATGCATTGCTGGAGTTGTGTCATGCTTGAGACACAACTCCAGCAAGGCGTGACTTTTGCGCCGACAGATACGTCAGGATTCCTGACGTATCTGTCATTCTTTGCGAGATAGAGTGCCATACATTAAATACAGTGCATCTATCGTGTCGCAAAGAGGGCACAGTGAAAACTGTTGCATCGCTGTTTGATTGCAGCTATGCAACAGTTTTCATAAATGAGGTCCAAACAATCTTCCCCTGCACTATGGTGCAAGGGTGTCTGCATTGTCGCTAGACGGCTAAATTAGCACCAGCATAGGGGGAAACGCAGGGCTGCACCCGTATCCTAGGAAATACGGTGCAGGCCTGCGTTTCAGAAGTGGTGTAGCGCGGCGTTAAGCCAAGGAGAAGAACGCAGCACTCCGCCACTTCCTCGTAAATATGCCCCTTAGTGTGGGCTCCTGTGCGATACAAAGGATTGCAAACCGTAGGTCAGTCAGTTTGTTTGTGCACAAAACAAAACAGCCAGAAGCAAAAATAGACATGGGGGGGGGGGGCGCTATCGCGTCAATCTTCCAAGAATAACTTGCGTAACTTTCCCAAGAGTTACACCTCTTATGAGTCACCATTAGGAGGTCGTATTATTGGCGATTGATCTCAAGGGCTCCCCTCGAGTACATGATACATGGAAAATAGCACTCGATCAGGACCTGGGCTCCCTGGCACCACAAAAAGCAGGGCTTAGCTTAATGTGCAGCAATTCATTGGGCAGTACTTTGTAAATCTGCACATCCGTCTTCCACCAGGCAGAACATATGTGTGGTTCATTGACACAGATTTCCCTTATTCCTCTATATCGTACAGCCCTGTCTCTTACAGCTTCCTTGAAGACCACCTTCGGCACAGCCTGATAATGGCTTTTCACCTTGCAGGACCACACCAACCTCTACATCCATGCTTGTAGGCAGTAGCGGCCCCCACCCTGCCCCTCCCCCGCCCCACGTCACCGCCCGGCAGCACTCCCACCACGGGCCGCTACTGGTCCAGACCAAACTCCATCATAATACTGGCTTTGTTTGATTGCTCAATTGTTATATTACTTACTGCAAAGAAAGACCCAAACACGTTCTTCCCACAAATCCTGAAACCTTGGTATTGTCATCTCCCGCCATTTATATAGAATCAGAGCCTGTGTGGTTGTTTTAGAAAGTAGCACAAATTAGTGTCCAACACTGAAATCAGGGTCATTTCTTTCATTCTTCAATAAATAAATATGGCTAAAAGACCAAATTAAATTCACTCCTACTGATACTCTGTTTACAACAGCATTACAGAAGGGCCCCAGACATGGGAGTGTCCTGAATGTCTAAGTTTAAGTAAGGACCCTAATTATTGCATCACAGACATTCTCCTGCTCCTAGTCCCTCGCCCCCAACCCTGGCAAGAATTTCTTCCCTCAGACTGTGGCATAAAATTATTTATTCACAATGAAATGTTGGCACTGCACTGCCTTTGAAGTGGCTAAAACGTAAGCATCCATTAAAACATATTAACAATTCTTTCCAGGAAGAGCCTGACTCTTGCTACCACCTACCAAATTTTATTCACTGGAAGTCCTTTATATGATTAACATGGTGGAGGGAGTGGACACAGGATCTTAAGTAAGTTGCATGGACGCTAGTTTTCCTTGAGCATAATCAGTTCTACTATATCAATCTCTTGGCCTAATTCACAAAACCATTTACGTGTTGAGCTTAACATGCATTCGTACATGGCTTGTTTTGCTAAATACATGCATTCATAAACAGTGACCTTTCAGGTTCTAATCCATTTACTAATGCATATCATGTGAAGGTGGGTGAGGCTTGTCCATCCATATCTTTGTGATGTTCTCATTCGAATACCCTGGCTTAGCTTGAATTGATGTAGTGCCCATGTTCACCACCATACCTTTTGTGGATATTATTATGATTTTGGACGACGTATGGTAGTGAGTTATTTTCCTCTTTCTCACTTGTGATAGAGACAAAGTATACTTAAGCCTGTATTGCAACCATTAGGACTCTAGTAACTTCAGAAATATATTTTTTGAATTGCAATGGTCTTACACTTTTGTGGGTGTCTTTTGTGTTAGCATGTCCCTCCCAAACTCCTCCTTAATTTTCCCTCAACATCAACCATTATTCCCCATTTTCCCTCCACTCTCCATGGTCTCTCCCACATTTACTACACATAGTATACTTACGTATTGTCACAGGGGTGGAGTTCTCCGAACAGAAGAGATAGGAGAGGCAGAAGTGGTGCTCTCCACCCGTAATGTTATGAATTTATTTTTGTAGTAAGTACTACTACTGTAGTATTACTTTAGTACTACAAAATGTGGTTTGTGAATTGGACCCCGAGGATCTGGTTGAATAAATCCCTGCCTTGATGAATCCATTTGTGTTACAATGAAAGGGTTCAGAGGTGACTAAATGGGTGAAAAATGTGTCAATTAGCCAACGACTTATGAAAAAACGTACTGTTGGCATAAAACAATGATATTGGGCCAGAGCACCAACCATAGTTACTTAGCTACTCGTTTTCAAGGTGTATTATCGACTCCAGTAAAGGACCGATTCTTCAGAAAGATGTCCTTTACAGCTACATATTCGTCTTTCATGTCTGAATTATGAAGATCATTAGTTATTTATTTGTTTTATTTATTTTCACAGTTTTATGCAGCACATATAAGGCACAAGGCGAGCTAACACAGGAAAGTCACCACCAGGACAAACAAATATAATTATTGCAATAGCATAACTAAACAATGAAGCACAAAAGTAACTGAGATTCAAGGGCACTGAGGTAGCATGACATGCGGCAACGATGGAGTCTGTTAGGCCATGGCTGACACAAATATGAAATGACATAAATATTGTGTCCTAAATATTGTTTACAAAAATATTGTTGGTGTATCATGAAATCCAGTTCGCCCATATTTTTGTAAATTATATTTTGGACACAATATTTTTGTCAGAAGATGTTTAGTTCACAACATTCTGTGAACATACCAGACATTCAATTTATGCATAATAATGATTATAAGGATGAGTTTAGAAGCAATTTAAGCATTTTAATTTTAAATGTAAATATTCATCCTAGCTCTACTGAACTAAACTTTGTATCTTAGAATATTTTTGGTCAAAATACCTCGCAAATTTCTTAAGAATGTCTGACATTTTTAAATGAAAAAACCTGGTTAATAGAGGAATATTATCATGATAGTTGTATATATTTGAATAACTCAGCAACAAATTTGAATGGTGGGAGACATAGCTTGCTAATATTGGTCTCTAATAGAGTTAAATGTAAGGTTGAAGACATAGGAGACCAACTTAATGGGCTTTCGCGATCTTAGTTGATTTAATTGATATACACATTATGTACAAATAAATGGTTGCGGTGAATGCCTACAAATGCTAAAAGGGATATTTCTGAGGTGGAGCTGGATCTTTTCAAATCAGAGTTTCTATATTGGAGATCTAAATTCCGAAATGCTCATTGGTTCCTGGGCGGTGATTTGAATGTTAAATTAGATCTTGGTTCTGAAATTAGTGTATACTAGTCTCCATGGTGAATACCTATAGTAGATCCATCAGTAAGGGCCAAACAATAGGGGCTCTTTTTTTTGGATCTCAAATTGATCCATAAAAGTGGGCAGACCCCAAGCAAACTAACAGTGGGTAAAACTTTTAAAAATGGAAAAAGCAGGTATCCAACTGATTTTATATCAGTTCCCCTGAACTTTTCCCCTTTTGTAAAAATTATTACTTAAGTGAGTATATAGTGAATATACTGATAGTGAAAACCTCTTATTGTCCTTGAGTGGTTATCCAGTGTCATACAAAGTATACAGCCTGGAGCTATGAGTGGAATATCCTAATCGTTTTACCACAAGACAGTCAAAAACAGCCCTTAATAAACTGTGTGCACTTCAGAATCTGATTGAGACCAAAACATTTTATGAGGTTGCGAATCCCCTGTGCTGGCATGCGCATTTACTATTACAAATAGTAGAACGCTTCCTGAAACATGATAATAAAGATCTAATTAACTGTTCAAGGGAAGTGCATATGTCAATACTTTTACTCCTGGTCCAATACAAAGTGTAAATCTCTAAAAATAGTTACAAATCAAGGCTCTAGACTATTAGGAAGGCAAAATGATTTAAATATAAGATTGTTTGAGGAGATAAAAAGCAATATCTTTGGATGATCAAAGAAGTAAAGTTGGCTTCTACCATAAAAACTGGGAAGAGATGCCAAAAATTAATCAGTTAAGGAAACCTTACTAATTTTGGTGTAAAGTAAATATGTATATGCAAACCTTATATTACTCCCTGAAATGTAGCATTGCTGAATCCCTGGGGTCCGAATACCTTTTATCTGTGTATGGGACCTTTGAAAGAGGTAGATGAATTTTTCATAATGTTGATGAGGAGATCCTAGAGCTGATAATGGAAGAAGAGATTGTTAAAATCATCAATTACTTTATTTTCGATCACAAAAGATCTTCTAAAGTGCGAAGTGCTGTAACAGTAAAACAAGCAATTAAAAATAGCATACAAAATACAATAATCAACAATAATTACAAAAATCTAAAATACAATATACAGCATAGGTTAAAAACAGTACAAAGTTAAAAATCGATAAAATAGCCCCAGTTTTGTCAAACAGAAGTTCGGCGATTATGTAATACATTTGGAACGTTTGATACATAACGCATGCCAGACTCTGGCCAAACCAAATACCACCACCCTACGAGTATCGGTGGCTAATATTCTCATAGCCTCCAAGTAATGCCCCGGTCCTAGCAGTCTACATAGCGGCACAACCCACCTGGCCCTCAGGTTTTTATAGTAAGGGCAGAAAAGCAGGTGGGCTATTGACTCTGGGGAGGTATTGCATGCCGGGCACTGATCATCTGTGGAGGCATTACTACACCACTTATTGCAAAATAATTGAGTTGGCAAATTTTTAAAGCGGTATTGAATAAATATTTTCGTGCCAGTGGTGGTACAATTTCATCAATGGCTTCTTCATAAAAAGGGGCAAATTTAAAATTAGTAAATTCTTGGGTCAAAGTACCCACCCATTTGGCCGCCTCCTTCTCCATAATAGCATCCCAGTACATCTTTTTAACCCTACATTTGGGGATAAGGCCAAGTTTTTCTGGGGCATTCCAGTATTCCTCCATCCCAAGGCTCTTCCTTAAATTCCTCAGGCAACTAAACCATGGGATAGTAAAAACCTGGGCTCGCTTTAGGAGATCTATTGCCTCTGCTCTATATGGTGTGACCTCATTTACCGACCACAGGCGGTGCCAAAACATTAGCTGTTTATAGCCAATCTTATGCCCCAAAGTTTTTTGGCCCAGATCTAGAAACAAAGGGACCAGGGGGGTGCTAGTGGGGAGGATTAGCATTGATCGAATAAACCTATTTTCTACCATGGTGAGGGAGTTTGTATTTCCAATGCCCCACAATTCAGCCCCATAAAGGGTTCCCCCCAGGATCTTGGTGTTATAAATCTCAAGGGCTGGGGCAATTTTCCTGGACACTGTTTTTTTATGTATCTTACCTAGGTGTGCGGTTTGTTGGATTAGAGATGCTTGAACTTTTTCAATTTGTGATGCCCAACTTAAGTTTGAGGTTAGGTGAATACCCAAGTAATCAAATGCAAAAACTTGCTCGAGGGGGCATACATTTGCCTTTTGGATGTCTTGGAGCTCCCCTTCGAAAATATCATATATTTTGTTTTTGCCTCATTTAATGCCCACCCATACTCTTTACAAAATTTGGAAAAGTTATTCAGTAGTTGTTGCAAGTCAAGGGGGGATTTTGAAATTAAAAGGGTGTTGTCCGCAAAGAGTTGGGCTGGTATTCTTTGCTTCCCCACCTTTGGGGCGTCACATCCATCCATGTCCAAATAACCAATCACACCATTAATAAAGAGAGAGAATAGTGTGGGCGCTAAAACGCATCCTTGTCTTACTCGACAGTTGACAGCGAATTGCTCAGTGAGCTGGTTGTTATCCCCCCACCTAACTTGTGCAGTGTTTGAGGAGTGCAGCCGGATTAAAATTACTACGTGGCAACCCCATTTCGGCCAACACTCTCCACAGTTTTGCACACGGGACCAAATCAAATGCAGTACGTAGGTCCACAAAGGCAACATACAATTTGCCACCTCTAATACTAACCTCCCTCCAGTAGATACATAAAAACCTAAAGACCTGATCTAATGTACTAATGTTTGTACGAAAGCCCGCATGGAAATCGCTCAAAATGTGGTGCTCTGCGATCCAGTTCTGGACTCGTCGCAACACCTGCTTGCAGAAAATGTTCTGCAGTGAGTTGAATAGGCTTATAGGCCTATAGCAGGCCGGGTTAGCTCTGTTACCCTTTTAAAAATTGGAATAATCTCCGCTATATTCCATGACAGAGGAATATCCATAGCTGCTGTAATGGCATTTGTTAATCATATTGATATAAGGAACCCAGACAGTTAGGTCTTCTTTATACAAATCATTTGGAATACGATCAGGTCCTGGGGCTCTGGCTGCAATACTAGAGCAGATTCCCCCGAGTTTCTTCCATCGAAAAAACCATGCCCTCTGCAACTTCATCTCGGTTTTTCCCCCCTATCCCCTAGATATGCCTCTGACTCACAACCACCATCAGCATAGAGCCCCCCAAAATGGGTCACCCAATCCTCCGGCTGGACTGTAAACTTCAATTTCTGTTCCCTACCATTTAACCAGTAGGCCGCTTGTTTCCAAAAGGATTTAGAATCTTTGGCCAGCTATGCCTTTTGGAGAGTAGACCAGAGTGAGTCTTCCCAACTCTTCCTAGCTGACTCTAAAGCTTTCTTTTAGCTACTTCTGCATATCACTAGGTCTGAGTGAACATTGGATTTTGCTGCCCGCACAAGGTCGGCCTTGGCTTTCCTACAGTCCTGGTTATACCATACTACCTGGGTCTGCCTGCACTCCCGCTTCAGCTCCCTAACGGTTTGACCAATAGATCCCTGATTTCGTTAAAAGTTTTTTCATGACTGATAGGCAACATCCTGATCCACCTGTCTTTGGGATAGTTGGACAGTTCTTCCATATGCTGGTGTACAATGTATTTAACCTGGTCAAGAGCTTCGGGATGAGTCTCCACCCAGTTCCATCTAATAGATCTTATGTTGTTCGTAATAGAAACTACTCCCAGGTCTTTCTTGCCCCAGCTACCTGTTTCATTAGGGTTATTACCCAAATTAATTAAGGACAGGGTCAGGGCATTATGATCGCTATCTAAGCGATTGACCACTACCATGTCATGGACTAGGGGCCAGAGGCTCAGTGCAACCAACCAGTAATCAATCCTACTGGCATAGCCGGGTCTGTTGTAGGTTACCTCCCCTTTTAGGTCTGATTTTGTTCTACCGTTAGTGGCTCTCAGATCATGTTGTAGCTAGAGGGCCAACACTTGGCTACCTCTCTTCGACCACCTGACTGGGGAGAGATCTAACTGGGGGACCTGCCAGAACTTATCCCAATCCTCAGTCAGATCTCTAGGGATCATAGTTAAGGGTTCAAACGTACAGTTTAGATCCCCTGCTATCAGGGTTCTTACGCTATCAGCAGATTCAGATAGTGCCTGGTCTAGGATTCTAATAGTATTGGTTTCTTCGGTGCCCCGATCAACCCTATTCTAGACATTATAGATCCTGATTTTTTGATCGCCACGGATATTTAGATCTATAGCTAGTATATCAGGGGATTCTATATGGACCAGTTTTATTTTTAGGCCTAGAGCATTCCTGACACAAATTGCCAAGCCTCCCGATGGCCTCCCCTGCTCTTTCCTGGTCGCATTCAGGCCATAGGTGGAGAACCCATTCCTGTATGGAGTGTGAAGGCTCCATGTTTCTTGGAAGAGTATTATATCATGTGATTCCACAAAGGAACCCCAGTTGGGATCAGCTAAGAGTTTAGTGATCCCTGCCACATTCCAGACCAAAATTCTGAGATTTATTGGGCATGTTTTTTTTGGGAGTACTGTTAAAGTTGTTTTCAATGGTTTCCCCTAGCTCAACATTTGGGGAACTGTTAGCCCCCTCTCCTCCTTCCTCATTCCAATGCACACTACTTCCAGACAAAGTAGCAGGCACCCCTATTTCTCCTATTTCTCCTACTACTTGTTCTACCCGCCCTTCCAGAATTTGACCAGAGGGAAACATACTTTCATCTGGATGCAACAGTCCTCCTCTATGCAGTCACACTTGTGTACGTAGACCATTTGTGTTAATTCGAGACTCCCCACTCCGTACTGACCCAGCAGTTAATGAATCTATTTCTGTCGGAAATCTGTATCTAATCATAATGGACGTGGAAGCTGTAGAGATAATGCGGGAGTCAATTTACATAAGGCCATCAACCATGGCCGAACAGGGGAATGAAACAATAACCACATCTTTTGTAGACCCCGGGACCGCTCCTCGTCTGACACTTATTATATCGTCTCTTATAATTGAGTAGCAGTGCCCGATTTCCCTAAGCCAATAGATTACCTTATTTTTAAGGGATTCGCGGTCTTCGTAACCACCCTTTTGCAATCTAGGGACTTCAGTTAAGTATATTTTGTAGTTGTTGTCCTGCTGTGATCCCTTATAGATTCCATTCACTATTTTACCCTCTCTTACTGTCCCCCCAGGGCCAGGCATACTAGGTCGCCTTTCTGGTGGTGTGGATGTATTTATTGGAACCACCCTACCCCCCGCCCCTTGCCCTGTAGAAGGCATGGTGCGGCCATCGTCTTATTTAAATACGCATTACTAGCCGAGCATTCCTCTCAGGGTTGGAATAATTTGGGATAGGTCTAGGCCGGGGGACATAATGGGTCATATTTGGGCCAGGCGTGGTAGGCCTCCGTCTTTCCCCCTCAGAGTATCCTGCGTCTACAAGTGAGGGTTTATTATAGAGGGTGGGTGGGGGACCAATATCAGCTTCCCTAATATTTGGGTTATCAATCTTACCCCTCCCTGCTAAAGCTTGGACCTCCTTCCTTAGGGCTGTTAGCTCTCCTCGCAAAGATTCAATGGTGGTTTTTAAAGCCTGCAGCAGACCAACCACTACCTTGGTCAACCACCCCACCCACCACTTCCCTGGTAGCCCTTTCCGTAAAGGCCTCAAATCTATTGTGGCACTCTATTTGGGGTCCATATGTCTCGTCAATGGTATCCTGAGTATCACTAGATTGTATCAATATATTTGAATTAACAGTAGGATTGGGCGAACAGCTTCTGCGCTTCTTACCATTCTTGGATTTTTTAAACATTGAAGGAATTTGTTGGTTCAGATTTTTTACTAAGGGGGGCACAGGTGGGGGATCGTGTATTGGTCTAGAGTTGCGGTCAGTACCAGGAGAGTTTTCCGATTGGGCGAGGGGCAGGGGGGAGTCTGGGCTGGCTATCTAATGGCTATCTAATGGCATTCAGATAGGAGGGTCTCTATCCTATCTATTGCCTCGTAGCAGATAGCACCAGTGCCCCTCTTTTTCGAACGGGGTGCACCCTGAGCATTGCCTTGGCCTTTCCTTTTTCCCATAGCTATAGACGCCCTTGGAGGGGAAAAAGATTGAACAAAGACCGCTTAAATGTTCCCACACTACTCAGTTGTCAACAGTAGATCTTGGTAACTGCCCAGAGCGGTCTAGCCCTCCCCCAATTCCCTTAAAATTCCACCAAATATGATTAATGTAACTTAGTCCAATCGGTCCAGGAGAGCAAGATGGGCAAAGAGATAAAAACAGTACTTATATGAGATTCAAGTACTCTACAATGAGCCCACAGTATTACAACAGTACCTTTAGCACGAAGAGTTCTGTGGGAATGCAAATAGACTATCGGGCAGTCCACGATGACCACTTACGGCAGGACCAAGAGTTGTGGCCCTGCCCTGCCTCCTCCTGGCTCTGACGGGCGCAGATGGGCCTGCCTTTGGCCCAGGCACGCCCACGCACGTCCCGCGCTGCGGGAGGCCCGTGGATGTCAAAGAGCGCCTCCAGGCGTGAACAGGCAGCGTCGGTGGCAGCATGCCGGCCGCGTTGATTCCTGGGGGTTGTAGTCTCCCCCAATGGCCCCGGTGCAAAAGAAACGGGCTTCCGCGCTGCGGGAGGCCCGTGGATGTTAAAGAGCGCCTCCAGGCACGAACAGGCAGCGTTGGTGGCAGCATGCCGACCGCGTTGATTCCTGGGGGTTGTCATCTCCCCCAATGGCCCCGGTGCAAAAGAAACGGGCTCCCGCGCTGCGGGAGGCCCGTGGATGTTATAGAATGCCTCCAGGCATGAACACGCAGCGTCGGTGGCGGCACGCCGGCCACGTTGATTCCTGGGGGTTGTAGTCTCCCCCAATGTCCTCGGTGCAAAAGAAACGGGCTAAAAATCATAAAGTCCACAAATCTCCAGAGAAGCTGGTCCTGATGGTATACTTGCATTTGCTTATGCGAAAAATCCTGAATGGAAGGCACAAAGGAAGTGCTAGATTTACAGATGAAGCATGCAGAATCACTGAATCCCTCTTCTTGAAAAAATGTCATAATTAAACTTCTTGTTTTATGAAAGATGGTAGAGACGATCTTTCAAGTTATCACTTCATTTCTTTAACGGATATGGCCCAAAAACTCAAATGTCTTTGCGGGAGGTTAAATAAATGATGCACTCAAAAATGTTTTATCCCTTTAGAACAGGCAGGCTTCAAGTATGGGCAATCCACATTAAGTCATATTTTTGTATATTTTTTGATTTGCTCAGAGATTCATTATAGGTAAGAGGCCTTAATGATCCTTGTGAGAAATTGGGTTGTTGGTTGACTGGGGTGTCGGTCCAGGAGAGCAAGAAGGGCAAGGAGATAAAAACAGTACTTATATGAGATTCAAGTACTCCACAATGAGCCCACAGTATTACAACAGTACCTTTAGCACGAAGAGTTCTGTGGGAATGCAAACAGACTATCGGGCAGTCCATGATGACCACTTATGGCAGGACCAAGAGTTGTGGCCCTGCCCTGCCTCCTCCTGGCTCTGACGGGCGCAGATGGGCCCGCCCTTGGCCCGGGCTTTGCTCGGGCACGCCCACGCACGTCCCGCGCTGCGGGAGGCCCGTGGGTGTTAAAGAGCGCCTCAAGGTGTGAACAGGCAGCTTCGGTGGCGGCACGCTGGCCGCGTTGATTCCTGGGGATTGTAGTCTCCCCTAATGGCCCCGGTGCAAAAAACCGGCTCCCGTGCTGCGGGAAGCCCGTGGCTGTTAAAGAGCCCCTTCAGGCGCGAACAGGCAGCGTCGGTGGCGACATGCCAGCCGCGTTGATTCCTGGGGTTGTAGTCTCCCCTAATGGCCCCGGTGCAAAAGAAATGGGCTTCCGCGCTGCGGGAGGCCCGTGGATGTTAAAGAATGCCTCCAGGCGCGAACAGGTAGTGTCGGTGGCGGCACGCCGGCCGCGTTGATTCCTGGGGGTTGTAGTCTCCCCCAATGTCCTCGGTGCAAAAGAAACGGGCTTAAAATCATAAAGTCCACAAATCTCTCCAGAGAAGCTGGTCCTGATGGTACACTTGCATGTGCTTATGCAAAAAATCCTGAATGGAAGGCACAAAGGAAGTACTAGATTTACAGATGAAGCATGCAGAATCACTGAATCCCTCCTCTTGAAAATTTGTCATAATTAAACCTCTTGTTTTATGAAAGATGGTAGAGACGATCTTTCAAGTTATCACTTCATTTCTTTAACGGATATGGCCCAAAAACTCTTTTCAAAATTTCTTTGCGGGAGGTTAAATAAATGGTGCACTCAAAAATGTTTTATCCCTTTAGAACAGGCAGGCTTCAAGTATGGGCAATCCACATTAAGTCATATTTTTGTATATTTTTCGATTTGCTCAGAGATTCATTATAGGTAAGAGGCCTTAATGATCCTTGTGAGAAATTGGTCTGTTGGTTGACTGGGGTGTGAGCCCTGGTCAAGCAGCAACCACAATTCTTGTCAGTGTGAGGCACAAACCAACCCTAAATTAACCTGCGCTCAACCCTCTGGTAGCTTGGCACAGAACAGTCAGGCTTAACTTAGAGGCAACGTGTAAAGTATTTGTCGTGTCGTGCCCCAGCATACCACCACGCAGGACACAGGTAGGGATTCTCAATACCTTTATTTATTGGTGGCATGTACATGTGTTGTGGAGCTCTGCCCTCGTCCGTCCGCCCACGATCCCTCTTCTTAGTAGTGTGTTCCCACCACCTTGACCGGATGTGGTGTCCGGTTCACTCTTGGTGTTCAGGGTCCACTGCAGGGTCCTAGTGCCCCGCCCTAGGTCACTACATCTCCCCCTTTGTTACGAATGAATTGAATGAATGACTGAGTTACATTTCTTCTATCAGTCTCTTTGGCCGTCGGCATGTTCTTCTGTGGCGGGCCTCCGTTTGTTGTTCTTCTGCTGCTCCCTCTCCATTTTCTCTTTCGTTGCTGCCGTGCTCCTGCTCTTCTTGTCCTGCTGTTTCAGTGCCTTGATCTTCTTCTTTCATTCCTTTCAGCTCTCTGAAGTGTGAGCTGTTTCTTGTTATCCTCTGATGATCTGACTCGGCCGTGACCATTGAGCCCTTCACTTTTGTTACTACTAACGGGTCTTTGGAGAACGTGCTGTCCGACTTTCTTTGCTGTCGTTGACGCACTATTACCATGTCTCCTTCCTTCAGATCTGACGGGCTGGCATGTCGTCTTGCGTCTGCATATCGTTTCATTTTTTCTTTCTCCTCTCTGTCTTTTTCTGCGACACTGCTGCGATCTGACGCTGTCATTGCCTCTATTTGCGGCAGCCTTGTTCTGCTTGTCCTCCCCAGCACGAGCTCCGCTGGGCATCTTCCTGTGGAGTTGTGCGGTGTATTTCTGTAGTCCCGCAATACCTGGCATAGAGCTTGGCCTAATGATATCTGCGCCAGCCTCGCCCTTTGAACTGCTTTTTTGATGTTCCCCATGAATCTCTCCACCATTCCATTAGCTTGAGGCCACAGTGGAGTTATCTTCCTGTGATTTATCCCTAGATAAGTCATGAATCTCCGGAATTCTTCCCCTGAAAATGGGGGACCATTGTCCGTCTTTAGAGTTTCTGGTGAGCCCCATGCAGCGAAGATGTCATCTAAAATCGGTAGTGTTGCTGATGCTGATGTCGACGGGACATGTCGCACTATTGGAAATCTTGAGTACTCATCAATGACCACCAGCAAGTAGTTTCCTGTGTCCAGTGGGCCAAAGAAATCAGCTGCCAGTGTTGTCCATACTGCTCTTGGAAGCTCTGACATTTGTAGTGGTGTCTGTCTGGCTGGTGCTCCGGTCACTTGGCATAGGTGGCACGTCGATACTGTGTCTTCGACCATGCGATCCAGTCTAGGAAACCACACTTTCTCTCTTAGTAGCTTCTTTGTTGATACGACGCCTCGGTGTGACTCGTGAGCTAAGTCTATTACTTGTCTTCTGAGTGATCTTGGTATCACAATTCTCGTCCCTCTCATTAGTATTCCGCTTTCTGTCTCTGACAGTTCTTCATTTATCTTTTGCAGAGCTAGCACTTCTTCTTTGCATATTCCTGCTTCCCAGGTGCAGTTGTTGTTGATGTGCCTCCATCTTTGTTTCCTTGTTATTTCCATTGCCAGTTGTAGCGTGCCATCTTCTCTGGTCTCCCTTTCTAACTCCGCTAGTGTTATTGGTGCTGGTGTGCTTTGCTTGAGCACAAAGTTCAGGTATTCCTCTGCTATCGATGTCGTCTCGTGAGCCTGTGGTAACGGGTGTCTTGATATGTAGTCCGCAGGATTATGTTCTTTCCCTGGTTTGTGCACAATTGTGAAGTCATAGTCCATCAGTCTGATGCCCCAGCGTTCAATCCTGGGTGGCATTTTGGCCGATGGGCTGCCGTAGATTGTCACCCGCGCTTGGTGGTCTGTTATGATGGCGAACGGCTTCCCATAGATAAACATGTGGAAATGCTCGCACGCCCACACCACGGCCAGGCTCTCCTTTTCTGGTTGCGAGTATGCCTTTTCAATGTCTGTCAAGCTTTTGCTTGCGTATGCGACAATCTTCCTTTGTGACTCTCTTCCTGGCAGATGCTGTGCTAGTATTGCACCCAGTCCCACTGGGCTGGCATCCACAGTCAATTCAGTGCAGAGCAGAGGGTCGAAGTAGGCCAGATGTCCCGCCTTCACCACCGCTTCTCTTATGTCCTCAAATGCCTTGTTGCATTCCTGAGACCAGATGAATTTCTGACCCTGTTTGGTCAGTTCCCTCAGTGGTGTGCTTACTGTAGCGAAATCCTGTATGTATCTCGCACAGTAGCTGGCGAGTCCTAGAAATGATCGTACTTCCGCAACATCCGTCGGTGGCTTTGCATTTTGTAGGGTTTCAACTTTGCTGGGGTCTGGCCTCATCCCTTGTTTCGAGAAGATGTGTCCAAAAAACACTAGTTCCTTTCTTCCTAGCTCGCATTTGTCTCCATTTAATGTGAGGCCCGCTTTCTCCAGTTGTGTGCACACTTGACGTAACGCCGTGTCATGCTCCTTGTCTGTTTTTCCAAACACTAAAATGTCATCACGGTAGTTTAAGCTGTTCGGGACCGGCCTGATCACTTGTCGTATGGTCTCTTGAAATATTTCCGCGGCCGATGATATTCCGAAACTCAGTCGCTTATATCTGAACAGGCCCAGATGAGTGGAGAATGTCGTGATGTACCTAGATTGATGGTCCAACTCTAACTGGTGATACCCTTTGCATAAGTCGAGCTTTGAGAATCGGCACGCTCCAGTGAGGCAACTGATCATGTCGTTCAGGTGCGGTCCCGGGTGGCGTTCCCTTGTGATTGCGGTGTTTGGGATCCTCATGTCCACGCATATGCGGATTTTGGAGGTGTTCTTCTTCGGCACCGCCACGATCGGAGACACCCACGGTGTTGGGCCGTCTGCCGCTTCTATTATATCCTGTGCCAGTAAGCTATTGATCTCCTCTGCCACCTGCGGTTGTAGGTGAATTGGCACCCGTCTGTGGTGTTGTGCTACTGGCTTGATTGCTTCATTTATGTGCAATGTTATTTGTTTCCCTTTTAGCTTGCCAAGCCCTTTCAGTATGGCTGGGTATTCTTGCAGGATGTTCTCCGTTTCCGACATGTGATAGGTCATTGCCAGTAGTCCCATCAATTGTGCCGTTACATTGCTTAGTAGGCATGGCGCTGGGATGTCACCCTTGAGTACATGTATTTCTTCATGATACGATCTACCTTTGTACGTTAGTGTCTCTGTGAATTTTCCCATGTTTTCTACCGGGCTCTTGGAGCCCCAGGTGAATACATCCACGGTCGATGGCAGTAGTTGTGGCTTTGCTCTCATCTTTTTGTATTCGGACATGCACATGATGTTACATGTTGCTCCGCTGTCAAGTACGAAACTTGTCTGGTGGTCTCCTACATTGATGTCCACAGTGGCTGTCTTCTTTATTTCTCTCTTGTCTACCAGATGAACATGCTCTGCCCCATCGCTTTCTCTGGGCGCGTCCGACATTAGGTAGAGTCGCGCCGCACTCGCGGGTGCTGCCGTTTCATCTGACTCGTCAGAAGAGCTGCGATTTGCCGTCTCCATGTGTCGGGCGTACCTGTTGCTTGTTATCCGCGGTCTTGTCGCTCGGCCTCTCTCACCTCTGAATTGCCTGGTCATGCACACGCTTGAGAAGTGGTTGTCCCTGTTGCATTTTCTGCACTTCTGGCCCATTGCTGGGCAGGCGCCAGCGTGGGGAAACTCGAGGCCACATCTGTAACATGTCTGTTCGCCCTTTCGTGGCGCGATCGGCGCCTGGAATTCCTTCTTGTTTGCGTTCCCCGTGACGCGATGTGCTAGCGCCACTCTCTTCTCCTTCCCAACTTCCATCTGTTTTGCCTGTCCCGTTGCTCGTGCTTCTGTGCGAGCCATTGTTAATATCTTTTCTAGCGTTGTTGGTTCCTTCAGTACTCGTGCTCGGAACTCCACTGATTTACAGCCCTCAATGATTCGCAGTCTTATTGCTTGCTCATTGTCAAATTTGTCGAATTCGCAGTACGTGACCAGTTTTCTCAGTCTCGTTGCAAAGTCATCTAGGCTTTCCTCGCCTTGCTGGCACGCCGTGTTGAACGTGTATCTTTCAAAATCAACATTGCGTTGGGGGTCGAACTTTTGTGTGAGACACTCCCTTGTAGTTCTCTGTTTGTCCAGCGGGAAACGTTAGCAATAGGTCTTCTATCTCATCCCCTGCTAAATTCAAAAGCAGGTGCAGTTGCTTGCTCTCGGGGACGTCTGTGGCGCTCATGTAGCGCTCAAATTTTCTGATCCATCTTTCCCACCGAATGCCTGCTTGTGGTTCCGACAGGCTGAATGGTAGAGGCCTGCGGAAGATTGCTTGCGTGCTGTCACTCATTTTCTTTCTGGCGCTTCTCACCACGTCTTCTTTTTCCTTTGCTTTTGTATCGCTAACAAGTTACTCTCCCTCCTTTATTTCTTTTATTTTGTCCTTTATTTGCTTCCTTTCCACTTTATTTTCTGTCCTGTTGCTTCTTTTCCTCTTTATTCTCTTTATTCTGTTTTTTTTTTTTGATTGCCTGACTCCAAAATGGCTGTCGCTTCTATTCGGCCACCGATTGGCCCGTTTTGCCTGACCTTGTGATGGCCGCCACTCTCGCGAGACTTCCTTTCTTATGATGCCCAATGGCCGCCTGATTTCAAAATGGCCACCGCTTCTATTCGGCCACCGATTGGCCCGTTTTGCCTGGCCTTCCAATGGCCGCTCTCGCGAGAGTTCGCGTTTGACTGCACGCGCGTCTCTCTTTCACTTTATTTTCCTTCACGCTCCTTGTAGCGATTGCTCTTACCGCTCGTTTGGCGGCCGGGGTGGGCTCCCGCGTCGTCGCTGCTCCCTGCTGCTGGCTGCTTGTTTCTTCACTCGGACCAGGGTGGGCTCCTGGCTCCGTTTCACTTCTCCCGCTGCTGCGATGGTTGTTGCGCTGGCCAGCGGACCGGGGTGGACTCCTGGTGGCTTCTGGTGTCGTCGCGGTGTCCACTATCCCAACTCTCGTCGCCAGTTGTCGTGTCGTGCCCCAGCATACCACCACGCAGGACACAGGTAGGGATTCTCAATACCTTTATTTATTGGTGGCATGTACATGTGTTGTGGAGCTCTGCCCTCGTCCGTCCGCCCACGATCCCTCTTCTTAGTAGTGTGTTCCCACCCCCTTGACCGGATGTGGTGTCCGGTTCACTCTTGGTGTTCAGGGTCCACTGCAGGGTCCTAGTGCCCCGCCCTAGTCACTACAGTATTTGTGCAACCTTTCAAACGGTAATAAAGTGAAAACACCACACAAAAAGGATCCCACACCAGGTTAGAAAAATAGAGTCGTTTTTAATAAATAAAACATGACCAAAACAACAAAATTCCAATCATTAGAACCGGAGCTATTCAGTTTGAAAGATTTCAGTAAAAATAGTGCCAAAAAGCACAAGGTGAGAATTGTGGATATCTGGTCATGCCAGACCAGGACAAAGCCACAAGTTCATGTCAATCGTGATGGAGCGATGGCCTGCTACAGGGACCCGGTTAGACCCACTGAACAAAGTACGATAAATCCTGATTTGTGGAGCATTGCGTAGGTCTGGGTTGAAGATGCGTCACACAGCTGAAGCAATGCGTTGGTTCTGAGATGCAGCGAGGGTGCGATGCGAGGGCCTGCATCCTCGTTGAGGATCCTGTCGACGGGGACTTGCAATTTGAAGTCCACCGCTGAGGATGCGTTGCGAAATTCGGAAAGGCATAGGTTCCGTTCATGCAAGGCTGTGATGTGGACTCTGGCGTAGTCGTTGAGGCTGTAGTTGATGAGGGATGCAAGGACTTGCACTGTGGATGCTTCGCGCAGTGGTGGTTTTGATGTGGCTTGCGATGCGATGCAGGTCTTTACGACGGGGCAGACACACATAGCGGTAGCGATGTGTCAGTTCAGCTCGGGGTTGCGCTGCGCAGTAGAGAAGATGCGTCAGTTCCACTGGATCCAGAGAGGCTGGCAGAACACCTCAGGCCCACTTCCAAGGGTCCAGGGCTGGGGTGGCACCACTTTTCAGGGACGTCTCACAGATGGTAGAGTCCAGGTGTTGGGGTCGAGGTTGTTGGAGCCTTTTGGCCCTGAGGCTCAAGTCAGGAGGCCATCCAACTAGCCCTTGGAGTCACTTTTAAGCCCGAGCGGTGAACTCCGCTCCGTTCCCGGTGAGATTTCTCAACGCGGGCAGTCGGAATTTCCCAATGCGGGCGGTCGAGGTTGGTTGCGACCGCTCGCATTGAGAAACCTTCTGTTCGCGTTGAGAAAGTTGCAGCTTTAGTAGAAAATCTACTCGAGCAGCAGAAAAGAAGCAGCGCCTTCTTGCGCTGCGCATGGCGCCATTCGCGTTGATTTTCCAGCGCAGGACAAACACCCGGCACTGAAGATCAATTCGAACAGGCATGAGGAACTCCGCGTAGCGCAGCAGAGTTTTTTGGTCAATTGGCAGAGTTTCCGCATAGTGGAAACTCCACAAACTCCGCACAGGCTTAGTCACTTTGAGGTCTTGGATTCAACAGATGCAGGTCCAGTCCTTTCCACCCAGGCAAGAGGCCAGCAGGCCAGCCCAGCAGGGCTGCAGTTTCTTCAGAGCAGTAGTCCAGCAGAGTGGCAGTCCTTTCAGCCGCACAGTAATCCTTCTTCCTGGCAGAGTATCCACATGTCCAGAGGTGTACTGTGGCATTGAAGTGGGAGAAGCTTTCAGAGGCTTGCCTTTGAAGTGCACAGGCCCCTAGCCTTCCCTGCCCTGGCTCCGAACTAACTACAGGGGGAATGCAGTCCTTCGTGTGGAGGCAGAACACAGCCTTTTCCGGTTTAAGTGGGGCCGTACGCAGCTCCTCCCTCCCATCCTGCCAGTGATGGCCCATCCAGGCACACCTTAGCTCCCTGTTGTGTGTGACTGTCTAGAAGGAATACACAGAGCCCAACTGTCAGCTACACCCAGTCAGGTGACCCAGAGACAGGTGCAGGCACCAAATGGCTAAGTCAGAAAAATGCCAACTTTCTAAAAGTCGCATTTTCAAAATTGTAATTTAAAATTCGACCTCACCACAAGTTAGGATTTTTCTTTACAATTCCAGTTACATCAAACATGAACTGGTTACCTACTCCCGTTTCCAAATTACAGCTAATCAAATGTAATAAGGTTGCTCTAATGTTATTCTATGGGAGAGGTAGGCCTTGAAGTAGTGAAAAACAAATGTAAGCATTTTTCACTAGCAGGACATGTAAGACTTAAAAGTAAACTTTTTAAATACATTCCACCCTGCCTTCTGGGCTGTCCAGGGCCTAACCTACGGTCTAACCTAGGGGTGATATATGTATTAAAGAGGAAGGTTTGGGTCGACATGTCAGTTTAAAAACTACACACACAGGCTGCAATGGCAGAACTGAGACATGCTTAAAGTGCTACTTAAGTAGGTGGCATAATCAGTGCTGTAGCCCCACTAGTAGCATTTAATTTACAGGCCTTGGGCATGGGTAGTGCCACTTTATTAGGGAATTAAAGTAAATTAAATTTGCCAATTGGGTACGAAATCAGCAAAACAGGAGGATGAAAAGCAAAAAGTTAGGGGGCAAACCACACCAAAGGGACCAGGTCTAACAATTCTGTTATGTAGATTTCAAGGCAGCATTTGATTCTGTAGATCACTCGCAACTTCAGTCTAAACCAGAAAGTTTGAAAATTCCTCAAGGACGATTATCAATTTTAAATTTGCTACACTCAAACAAGTGGGCTAAAGTAAAAGTTTCAGTAAATGGAAAAATAGCTGATGAAATTCAAATGACAAATGGCCTAAAATAAGGCTGGTTGATGGCCACTACACTATATTGTTTGTCTTTTTCTGACCTGCTAGCCATATTAATGAAATCTCTTTCCTTCGCTTGCAAAGTTTGGAGCTGTTTATTTTTTTTAAACAAGTGGTTTTATTGGGGTTTTCAACAAACAAAAACAGGTACATGTAGTGGTCATGGGTTACATATAATCATTTCGAGTGTCCATGAGGCCGCTATGATGGACGAGTGGCGGGGAATTAGGATGAGGCCATTAGCATGCGAAGGGTGGCCGGGGGTGCAGAGCAGGCATGCGGACAGCTCAGTAGTTGTGTGGGCGAACCTTGTGTCTTGGGGGGGTGAGAGTTTGAGTGAGGCAGGGCTGGTTAGAGACCAGGGCTCTGCTCAATTGAAAGCTCAGTTGCTATTGAGGTGCGGGTCACCGGGGAGGCATGGCCGTGTTAACCGCAGCATGGTTTGGGGAGAGAGAGGGCCGCCAGGGGTGCATCGTGGCTGTCAGGAGAGGTGAGAGGCGATGGGCATATGAGAGGAAAACTCATGCCCTAAAAACTTATTCTGACATCAATAAATTAAGAATAAATACAGAAAAAGCTAAAGTTATCTACTTTGGTCAAAAAATTACTATATTTTCCTGGTAGCAAACACGTATGATGTTGGAGGTGGGTAAGGAATATCAATATTTGGGGCTGGCTACTACCTCCCATCCTTCCTGGAAGTTTCATTGGAGGAAAACTAAGGCAAGCACTTTGGCAGCATCATCTCATTTTGAAAAAATTGATGGGGTGATTTTTATATAGTGCAGTTTTAAAAGCTCTTGCTGGTAAAAGTTTACTAAAGATGTTACAGTCTGTGAAATCTCAAGGTTGGATGGTTGGTTAAAATATAATGATGTATAATGGGCCATAATGAAAACAAAAACCTTATCCCTTTTCGGCTTGGCAGTATTAATAATCTATTACAGTGAAACTGGGGATACACTCTTGGAATTTACTTGCCAAATATTGGAGCTTATATCTCTCTCTAACATCTAGGGAAAGATTGTCTCAAGCTTTCTAAGATCTGTCTTCTGAATATGTTTGAGGGTTCTAGTAGGAATATGTATGTAACTTATAAAATTATAAAATCCATTTTTGTTTGTGTCCTCTTGGGTTCCCTTACCCTCAAGGATTACCAGATCTGTAAGGAAAAAATGATAAAAAATCTGCATGTTTGGAGAGTTTAAATCAGACTCTGGTTTATTTGAAAAAGAAGTAATTAAAAGATCTGACTGGGGATTATCTGGGCTCATCAAACACAGTAAAACATATGAGGCTGTTCCCTATTCCCTCTAAAAGGAATAACCCTTTTCGACTATGATTGGAGGTTAAGTTAGAGTGGCAAAGGGAAATATGATGTCAGTCATTAAGGCCAATCATGGCAAATGTTCTTGCTTTTAAAAAATTATTGTACTTGGACTCATATTTGACTGCACCCTTTTCTAAATATATTTTGTATGTTTTTACGTTTACTGTTTAACCCGATCCGCGATGGATCTTGTGGGTAAAAAAATCATATATTATTGTTACTTATGCAAAAGGAAATTTTAACATGTTCTTCTGATCTGTGTATATTTTAAGAGCTAGCTCAATTAAATAAATATTTTGTAATGATATAGAAGCAATTATTATTATGGAGTATGGTATTGTATGTGGCCACAGCAGTCAGGATACCAGTAGGATGAGACAAGCCTTACTATATCAAGGGATGAATCGAACTTGCTTATGAACAAGGAGGTGACTGTATATTAGGAAGGAAATTCCTGCTTGAAGGTAGAAAAAAACAGGTATTTCTCAAAGTTCAGGACGTATGTGTTCTAAGCTCAAGAGACATAGCCAGATAAGGATTGGGAGAGTGTCCTATATTTCCTAAACTGTGGGGCTTTGAGAGAAAGGTGATCTTTACTATGCATTGGAAGTTTGTCACTTTAGACAATTTCTTACTTGGTATTTAAAAGTGCTGGTGTAATGTAGTCATATCATTGAGCAGTGAAGATTAAAACTGCAGCAGCATCCAAGTTCCTGGTCTGATAGCCCGGAGTCCAGTAAGTAGGGAATTGACATTGTTAAGCCAGAACAGAACACTGCCTGTGGTATAAATTTGAAGTCCTGTTCTGGGATGAAGTGTTTAATGTTTCTGAGGAAATACAACTGAAGATATTTACTTTTATACATGTTTATTATATGTAGATCATGGTGGAGCTTGTTGTCAAGAATGGGGTCAGCAATTTTGCACTTTTACAATGGTAGGTGACAGGTCAGCAGGAGAGCTGTGCTATCATGTCTATGTATTGAATGAGGAGAGGAAGCATAAGGAGAGAGAGGGATGAAAACAGTTTAAGGAGTTTTTTCAGATTTGAGCTCAAGATGTCCAGGTGCAATCCACTGGTACATTTATTATAGAACAAATGCTGGATCTCTCATGTCATTGCTCTGATTTGATTTTATGTAAAGCTGACTATTACCAGCATATTTACTTTTCTCTCACAAAATGTTTTTGTTTCTTAAATGTGTTGTTCTTAAAACTGTTTATTATTGTGCCTGTTTTCTCTCCCTTACCATTCCCTGGACTCTATTTACGTCTACCATTCTCTGAACTTTATTCACGTCAACAGCCTTGAAAAAGCTCACGTCGGCAGCCTCGAAAGCAAAGCTTGTGTCAACTGTATCCTTTAAAACAATTTGTCTAATGAAAAACAAGTTTCTCACTTGTAAAGTTGCCTGTGGATTATTATCTAAATACATTCAAAGAGTGCTACTTGCCTCTACTTTGCAGCAACTTTTTCTAATTAACTGGGTAGATGGGACAATCTCGAAGAGGCAGTAAGCACCAGCCCAAATACCTAGACTCTTTAACTGCAAGAAGACAACGATGATGACGACAAAAGGATTCATGTAGTGTGTAGACCTCAGTGAGCTATGTCTTTTCTTCAGGATCAAGACTGACAGTTTTGGAGGTTTCAGCCTAGGTGGTGTATTTAGATCCAGTCCTTGCAGACAGAGGTTGACGAGCATTGGTGCAAGTATGAATCTCTGTAGAAAAACCAAAACGGGTTACTGTAACAATGAAACAAGACTTTACAGCTTTAATGAATTATGAATATTTACTTATGCAAGATGCAAACCAATTGAGTATATTGCCTTAGAACTCCATCTCCATCCAGGGCCTGCACGAGATTGGCAACCAAGGACCAACTTTCTGCTGAATCTGGTCCTTCTTAATCAATAGAGCACAAGCTGTCAGCCTGCCACCTCAGTCCTTGGAAGCCTGCAAACTCATCTGTGGAGAGCCTCAAGGTTCGTCGCTCAGCCACACCCTTTTTAACACGTACCTGATCACTCTGGCCAACGTCATGTGCACAATCAACATCAACATCCTCTCCTAAGCCAACGACACACAGCTCACACTCTCCCTCTTAGACAAGACCCCAACACAAGAAACAAGTTAACCGCCTGCATGACCGAAGCCACTAACTTGATGAAAGCCTACTGTCTCAAGATCAACACTGACAAGACAGAAATAGTGATCTTCGGGAAAAACACCTCACCATGGGACTCCAACTGGTGACCGGTCGAACTTGGACCCACACCCACCAACCACACAAGAAACCTGAGAAAAATCATCAACAGCAAACTGGATATGAGCACACAAGTCAACGCCGTAACTGCATCCTGCTTCCACACCCTGAACATGCTGAAGAAGATCTTCAAATGGCTGCCAAGCAACACTAGAAAACTGTCACTCACGCCCTAGTCATCAGCAGGTTGGACTATGCGAACACCCCCTATGCTGGGATCACCAAACAACTCACTAGAAGAATACAAACCATCCAGAATTCGGCATCCAGACTCATCCTCACAGAACTCACATTACACCACACCTCAGGGAGTTCTACTAGCTCCTGATATGCAAATGCGTTCATTTCAAACTCCTCACACACACATTCAAAGCACTACACAACTGAGGCCTCACCTACCTGAACAGTCACATCTCCTTCCACCAACCTCCCAGACATCCCTGCTCTGCAGGACTCCTACTCACACACATCCCATGCATACATAGAACAAGATCAGGAAGACGGCTGCTGTCTTACATCGCTACTAAAGCGTGGAATGGCCTCCCACTCCACATCAGAGCCTCCGCCTCTCTTCTTGAGTTCAGCAAGAAGCTGAAGAGCTGACATTTCAATTTACCAACCTACCATAGGCAGTGTTAGATACACACTCCTGCTCAGTGCCACGATATGCTCATGCGTGATAGTGCACTTTGCAAATACACATAACATACCACACATAACATACTTATTCCTAGAGTATTTATACATACACTGTTGCCAACTAAATGTTATTGCCTTTGTGGAAAATTTCATACATTTTGTCCTGAATCTGTAGTCTTAGTTAATTACATTTCATGAAAGATTTAAGTGAAGAATGTAAAGACAGTGGCAACAGTGGTTCTTTTCACAGACCTGAATGAGAATGGTTAAAATGGCATTGCAATTTTATCAACATTTGCAAGGTTTTCTAAAAAGTATAAGGGAAATCCAATTCTATTTTTATAGAACTATGGAAGAGTTTAAGTTGCCATTGCCTATGCATGTGGGAAGCTTTGACACTCACTAAACTCACTAAAGACCAGCAGGGGCGGCTGGTGGAATTTGAAACTGGTGGGGCTTATGCAGAGCAAATCAACGCATGCGAGCGAGCGCAGCGGGCGAGCCCGACGGCAATAAGCGGGGTTCGGGGGGGTTCTCCCCCGTGAAGATTTTTTTTTAAATTGGCATCTTTTTGGTGCGATTTTCAGCACTATATCTGTGATAAATGGACTAAAAATTCAGTAGTTCTAGGCATTCATAAAAGAAAACTCAAACATTATTTCAGAGAATTTCTGGGTTGCCAAGCAAGTCTGACTTCTGAAGAGGGCTAGGGTACTGAGCAAGACTGCTTTGGCTCTACCATTTCTAATAGAAGACACTAGTTAGCGATGTGAACAAGTTCAATGGACAAACCTGGGGTCTAGGGAGAGTCCCTCTCCTGAGAAAGAAATTTAAAAAAGATTGGCAAATGGTGCATTTTAAAGCAAATGAATGCAGCGATAAAGCAAGGCTTATTAAGCAGTGGGAACGTATAGTCTTGAAATATTAAACACATTAAAAACTGCCCCGTATCTTCTTGCATTAATTTGTTCAACAGTTACTGTAATATGTAAATTGTTCTGCATGACAACTTTAGCCCTTTAAAATGTATGCTTAGCTTGCCCAGTGTCTTGCACTGCATGCAGCATTAACTTTGGAAAAGTATGCTCTAACCAGACTTCGGGAAGCACCCACAGCTGCTGGCTGTAACCATTCATATAGAAATATGTGCAGACAGGTCTTTAAGTGAGATGAAAAAGTGGGTGCTCCCTATAAAGGAACATGCCAAATACATTTCTGTGATTCCCATAGTGTGCCATCAGACCGGTATTTTGGTTTCTCTCTGAGATGTAATTTTATCCAGATAAATGGCACAGCAACTGACATACGCCTAAAGCCTGTCAGTATGATTGGCTTTGTCACTGGGTGTTAGCGGGTTAAGATAAATGAGTAACAACAATGATTTCTTATAAATAATTAACATTGAAAATGTTTAAATTCTGAAATAGTGAGTCTGTGAATTAAATAGCATTGAGGCCTGTGGAAGGAGTTTTGGCCTTCAATTATGTGTGCTTTATGTTAGATATGTATCCTCTTTTTCTCTGCATATCTTGTCCATCTGCACATCTTCAACCCCCTCTTTTTCCTCTTCAGCATCCTCTTTTCACTCTTCCCCGAATGCCCGTCCTCACATCTGTCACTTCACCGCCCCCAAAATGCACTGCACTACCTCAAATATAAGCACCTTAATTTCTCTTACTTTTGCCTTAAATATTTTGACATCAGTGTACCCCCTTCACACACATTTCCACAGAATTTCAGTTGCAAATGGAATACAAACATTGTTCTGTGTGCTCTGCAGAGAGGCCAACCCACTGACAGGCACTTTGTTTGGCTTTAGCCTTAGTGCCTGCGTGCTCAATCAAAGCCCCTCATAAACACCTGGCATGGCTCAAGCCTCAAAGTATGCCTTGCAGTGATTCCCCACAGCCCTTCACCTTTCTAATTATCTGCAAGGAGTTATTTTTTAGAATTGTACATCTGTTGGAAATATACCACATGCCAGTTGGAAAACGCCACCAGCAACTTCCTAAAGGTGTTCCCTTCAACATTACGAATTAACTTTTTTTAAATTTAAAGCTAAAATAAAGGGTCAATCGAGCATTGTACTCTGTAGCAGTAAGACACTGACTGACCTTTACATATATGTCAAGACTAACACAGATCTCAAGCAACCCTGTGTCAGGTGTGAGGAGTTCAGTCAGTCCCGGTGTTAAATGTAGTCCTGCATTCCTAAAGGGAATATCTAGACGACATGTACCAGAATGCACAGCCAAAGCCAGAAAGTGTTACGTTATTTAGATCAGACAAGGAACAACGGGAGATCTCTTAGCGTGGATGCTAGTTACAAACGACGCCCTCCTGTCAATCGAAAGCGGTTGCTAGAGAGAGAGGGAGGCATGCAAAGTGCTCAGTTGACATAAACAATGTGCTACGTGGAAAATATAGTAGGTAACTTGAAAAATGCATAGTGCATCATGCTGCACCCCTTAAATGCCTAGTGCATAACCAAACCCCTGCACATTGTACAGAGAAAGCATTGCCATATTGTAATCAGAAACAGGGTTTCAATAAAATCTTGAAAATAAAAAACCATGTCGCGCTAATCCTAAAATGAACACTGTTAAAACTACGTCATGCTGCATTTAAAATATGGCTTGCTGGAGTACATTTACTTCCTTCTCTAAAAGCGAGCACCACAAGTCAGAGTCCGTAACATCATAATTGCATTGACAATTCATTGTGTTAAGATGGCAATAATGCTCATTAACGCAGGGGATTTAGCCCAGATGAATCACCAAGAGACACTCTAGACATAATTGCTGATAACTAGAAACTGTGTGTACCAGAGTGAATATGGAACTGAAACAATATTTCGCCACCCCAGCAAAGACTACCCATACCATAATGCCTCAGTGCAGTCCGCACATTCCTGAATGGCCCCGTTAGTTTATAGGCATCTCAAGGTATGTGTGTAGACAGACATCAACGGCGTAGTCCAATAGAAAAACATTACGAAGACACATAAATATCCAGCAATGTGTAACCTGATACGGACGATGCATGCCTTCGCCAGGAAACTACCGGACTCAGACTCCATGCGTGTTTCTTTTTAACTGATCCCGTGAGTGTGGGGCCTTCTCGTTTAATTCACGGAGTGTCCACTAAGAAAAGCAGCATGCAATACAAGCTAGGCCAAGTAAGCAGGGTCGGGGGAGACCGATATTAGACAGTCGCGCTCAGGGGGGGGGGGCGTGTCGCGCGGGGGTGGGGGCCGGGGGGGGTTTAAATAAAATAAAAATAATCTTACCTGGTCCGCGCCGCCTTGGGTCCGCTGGCGCCTTCAAAAGCCGCATCACTGCGCAGTGCTGGCAAGTGAGTGGCAACCCCTCTCAGCCAATCCTGGCGCTGGAGCAGCGCCAGGATTGACTTAGGGCACGCTAACTCTCCGCCCGGCAGCCCATTAGGAGACCGAGGTTTGAGCCTTTGCTCAACCCTCGCTCTCCTAATGGGCATGCGCCAGCCTGGGCAGACACCAGTGCGCATGACTGGGCACGGGCGAAAAATTTGCTGACCTTCCCCACTCATGCGCACTTGTGCTGCTGCCTGCCCCTGACAATGCCTGTCAGTCAACATGACGCCGGACCGCCCACCCCTTCAGACTCTGAAGGGGGTGGGCAGTCCGACGTCATGCTGACTGACATGTATTGTCAGTTCTCCCTCGGCGTCTCTGAACGTAAGTAAACTGAGAGTTTACTTAACTTCAGAGACGCCGAGGGAGCTGCGGGCGCGGGCGGCTGGTGGGGCAACGCCCCAGCGCCCTAATGGACGCACCGCCCCTGAAGATCAGTGATATGGTCTGAGGTAATCAGCAGGCAGCTTCCACACTGCCCCCCTCCCTTCCAACAGGGTTCGCCCCTGGAGCTTCATAAGTCTCAGTAATACCCATGGGAAAAGAGAGAGCAAAACAATGAAGAGGGGAGATCACACTTTATCTGCAACTGGTGCAGGGTGATGTAATTTCTCGGCTTGAGGCGGACCTTCACTGTCTTATCTGGTAAATAGTGCTAACTGGGGCAGACAAGTAGATGTATGTATCAAACATAAAATATCAACCTCATAAGAATCCAATAAAGAATAAGAATTCACATACCTCCATGTGCTTAAAGATAGACCGTAACGAGCCCCATGGCATACCTGGAGACCTCCTGGAATTTGAGACCCACTAGGATAAATCTCCAGATTGGAGCATGAACACAACACAAAACAACCAGCCAACAAGTAGGTAAGGAGGAACGGGCAAGAGCTAGTAGAAGGGAAATGAGAGGGGCTGAGGGAGGAACCAAAATAACAAAGGTGAGGGAACACAGTGCTGGGGAACGTATTAGAGAAAATAGCGGGAGACACAACAACCCAAATGCAATGTAACAAAGCACCACAGTCATATACCTCAGCCTGTTTATACTGCTTTCTTTAGCGTGACCTGGAACTAGTGTGCAACCTAATTTTCTTTAAGGGCCAGCTGACCTAGAACTATTACAATGATTGGAATTGCAATTGTCTTACTCTTTTTTTGTGTGTATGTTTGTAGTAGCATGTCCCTCCCAAACTCCTCCTTAAATGTTTCCTATACCCCTCCCATTTAGTAATTTTATTGCAATTATTCCCCATTTTCCAGTCACTTCCTTTTGTCCCTCCCACATTTACTAGAAAAACGTATACCTACGTGTGCAGAGAACTCTGCCACCATGGTGGGACTGTCTGCACAGAAAAGATAGGAGAGATGGAGATAACCGGCCACAGGTCTGTGAATTTGCATTTTGTGGTACATGAGTAGTGCTACTGTAGAGCTACTTTGCATACTACAAAATGCAGTTTGTAAATCGGGCCCTAGGTGTCAGTAGTCATCGAGATAGGAAATGAGCAACAAAAACACCTAAAGAGAGCAGGAGGTGGAAAGATGAATCTAAGCATCCAGAAAGTAGAAATAAAGTTCAGGACAAAACAAAATGTGTGCCACATTTAACTCCAAGAGAACAGTGACAAGCTCACGAGGTAGAAGAAATTTGTGACTTTTGAAGAACATGTCAATAGCATGTAGAGAATTGACAAGTGTGCTCTAACAGGTAATAGTTGGCGCATGTAAGTCCATGCCTAGGTGTAATCTTACTTTGGAAAAGGAGAATAACAAAAAGGTGGGGAGTTACTCCTAGGTGTAGGAGTAAATATATATGTGATTATAAATACACATGCATATTTACCTTAGTGAATCAGCCCCTAATTACACAATCGTAGACGATTAGGAATACACACAGGAATACACACACATTGTCCTGAAGAAGGCCTAGATTATTGAGTGAAGAAGCTGAAGCATCAACTGTCTGTACTGCATTGTTCTAAATGGCAATTTCTGTTCATAATCCACTTTATGTCCAAGAATCCTCAACAGCATAGAAAGGGAGTCCATATGATATTAGACCTGTGGCATAGCCTGTGTTTAACTGTTAATCAAACATAAACACCTCTACTAGACATTCTAATATGCATACTAATACTTTCTGCAGTATTTTCAACCTTTTACTGGCCTTCTGTAGTCTTTTTTTTTTAAGTGTCATAAAAATACCCTTGAATATTCGAGGTTCATAGGTTTCTAAGTATTGCTCCGTGCAAAATTAAATCCCTCTTGAGAACCCATTTCAGAAGGGAGATGTGTTTGCCCCTCGATCGATAATGTAAAAGACATGGGTCTCATTCACTGATATTGGGCATGAACAACTCTTAGAACCGCCAGAAGCTTCACATCCAAAGAAGCTTGCAATCAAACCCAGGGTGCACGAAGGTTATGATTGCTCAGTCAACAGTCTTACTGCCCCCTCCGGCGGGCGGAGCTTAGATTGTTTTCCTTCCTCTCTAAGGGAAGTCATATCTTCCATCCCTTTCCCCACCTCACCACGATCACAGCCAAATACAGTCATTTTGCTTGCTGTGATGGCGACCCCTGCGGCTTACCAAAGACTGTGCCTAAGTTGTGCCGAAATTTTCCTAAAGGGTTCCTCAAGCCTGTAAATGGACAACACTATTGATCACTTCAAGTGAGCTATGAGCAAGTGATATGAAGGAAGTGATCAATGTGGCAATATCTCACTATGTTTTTGAAAAATACAATAAGATGCTTAAGTAATGCGCCTACAGTGCCATCTTCCATGAGCTAATACATGGCTAGCACAGAGAATTGTAGGATACGAGACAAGTCCTTTTTAGTCTTTAAGACAATCGCACCTATTAATCACGGCGCCTAATATTTATTGCGTAATGTACTTGCCATATTTGGTATTGTACCTTCATAGATGCACATTGTAGGAAAAATGCTTTAAAGGATGCCCTTTTATGCATCTCATAAATAGCTCAAGAACTGTGTGGTGAGTCAGTTGCTATGGTAACGAAATAATTTTCTCTGAACTACAGTGTAAATAGGCACATAAGCCCCAGCCATATATTACTCTTGAAATAAATTAGGCACCCTGTTGCTTTAAACGTTTCTCTCTAATTTCATTTGCCCTGAATATGCAAATTTCGAACGTAAACCCAAGAGAACTTTTTACATACTGCGGATTCCCTTAAGAGGTATATTTCCGCCACACTTATTAACGTAATTATGTGATGGCATAAATGCAAGCTCTCTTGTTTAGGAATTGCATAATAAAATGCTTTGAAGTAACACCCTTTGTACTGTATCTCTCTAAAACTATTCTGACGCAACAACAGGAATACACAGAAAAAATAAATGTTCATACTTTTCCACCTACTGTAATTGTGCAAACAATACAGATGAACACTGCTCGCTAGCAGGCACGTTGAACATCATTAGACTAATATCAACCATCATGTAATGTTTGCGCAACACCCCGACATATTGGAAATCTCCAAGAATATATGTGTATATATGTGTGTGTCCGTGCATGCATGCGTGTGTGTGCATGCGTGTGTGTGTGCACATATACATTATCTACTGGCGGTCGCCAGTAGATAGTTATAGTTACAACCTATTATCCATAGGAAATCCGCGACATTCTATTTGAAATAACTCTCTTGCCGGTTGACGTATCTTCGCGAAATTTTCAAACTTTGTGGCCCGCTCCGGTCCGCTCCTACCCTGAAAGTCTCGGGGGATTCGTCAAGCGGGGGCCGAGAAAAAGGGGGTCCCAAAACGCGTTTTCCCCATGCACTTTTCCATAGGAAACTTTAGACACGGCTACAGCCCGAACTGCTGAACGGAATTACACCAAATTTGGCAAAGAGGTAGTTCTTGGTTCAGAAAGAACCCTTTTTGTTAAATGGTGTAAATCCGTTCAGTAGTTGCTGAGAAAATGAAAAGTAAAAAGTTAGTGATATCTATGGCCGAGTAGGGTCCGCGTACCCTCAGCGCACCCTGCGCGTACCGTCCCGATCACGAGCTGCATGTTAATTGGCTGTCAGCTGGCTGTCAACATTCCGATTCAGGAAATGTTGGCAGCCATTTTGTCCCTCGGTAGAACCGAGGGACAGAAACAAGTGCGCAAAGCGCACAAAGGGGGCAGGGTAGAAACACCCTGACCCCCTAGGTTTGCTCAGGGGGTCCCACAAGGACCCCCAGGGCAAAAAAAAAATAAAAAAATTTTTTTAAAAAATCGGCAGGATGCGCTCAGGGTGCGCGAATCCTGCCGGAAAAAAAAAAATTGAAGCGCGGTCTCCCGCGCTTCGATGTTAATTGGCCCCCGGGTGGCCCAAGTCCCGGGGGCATGGTGGGGGGGGATAATTTAATGTGTGGGGGGCCTCAAAGGGCCCCCCAAGCCCCGGGGACCGCCACCCCCTGGGGCTTTTTTTTAAAAATGGTGCGGGAGGGCTCTGAGCCCTCCCGCAGCCCCGGGGACCACCACCTCCCCGGGGCTTTTTTTCTATACATTATAAAACCTGTGTCGGGGGGGCTCCAGCCCCCCCACACGCCCCGAGGACCGCCACCTCCCCGGGGCACTAAACATTTTAATATGGGGGTCTGTTACGGACTCCCAGAGCCCCGGGGACCACCACCTCCCCGGGGCTGTGTACTGAATGGGAGGGGGGCCGCGAGGCCCCCCTCCTGGAGCCCTTGATGGCCCTGGGGACCACCACCCCCCAGGGCCAGCTCCTGCAGTGTCCCGGGGTGCCTACCCCCGGGACACTGTAGTTTGCTATGGCAATAGCAAACTGCTTTGGATATTGGAAGAGAGAGCAGGGAAACCTGCTCTCTCTTCCAATATCCAAAGCGATTGCTTTCCACATGGGGAGCAGCATGTCAGCTGCTCCCCATGTGGAACTAGCAATGCCGGCTCCCAAGGGACGTGGGGAGCCGGCGGGACTGTGGGGGGATTGGGGACCCCCCACAGTCCCCAACGGAGAGGGCCAGCCCCGGGGATGGGGTCCCCGGGGCAAGTAGTGGCCCGGGAGGGGGGCCACGCGGCCCCCTCCCCAAAAAAGAGAAAAAAAATGTAAAAAAAAAAATGGAAAGGCCGGCCCGGGGATGGGGTCCCCGGGGCCTTAAAATGGCCAGAGGAGGGGGCCACGCTGCCCCCTCAAAATAATAAATATAGAGGCCATGCCCCGGGGATGGGGTCCCCGGGGCCAATACAGGCCCAGGGAAGGGGGCCACGCGGCCCCCTTCCCGTTTTTTTTTTTTTGTAATTTAAAAAAGGGGTAAGGCCCTGGGGGATGGGGTCCCCAGGGCCCAAAAAGAGAAAAAAGGAAGGGGGCCACACAGCCCCCTTCAGGGGACAAATTTTTTTTTTTTTTTAAACGATCGGGCCCGCAGGCCCCGCCCCTTCCTTCACCACTCTGCAAACGTGCCCCCTGGCGCGTTTGCAGAGGGGAACAAATTCCCCTTGAATACTGGGGGTCCCTGGGGCCAACTAGCCCACCAGGAACCTCCAGTATGCGCCAGGGGCTGCCTTGCAGAGACGTGTAGAGAGGCCACACCCCTTTTACACCTCTCTGCAACGCAGCTCTGTGGCGCTTTTGGAGGTATATGGTGGGCTAGTTGGACTCCGGGGACCCTCAGGATTCAAGGGGACTTAATCCCCCAACTTAAAACGCGCCACGGGGCGCGTTTGCACAGTGGTGAAGGGAGGGGCGGGGCTTCAGGTGACATGTGTGCAAACAGGCCCCGTGGCGCGTTTTAAGATGGGGAATTAAATCCCCTTCAATCCTGAGGGTCCCTGGGGGCCAACTAGCCCAACAGGTACATCCAGAAAGCGCCACAGAGCTGCGTTGCAGAGAGGTGTAAAAAGGGGTGTGGCCTCTCTACACGTCTCTGCAACGCAGCCCCTGGCGCATATTGGAGGTTCCTGGTGGGCTAGTTGGCCCCTAGGGACCCTCAGGATTCAAGGGGACTTAATCCCCCAACTTAAAACACGCCACGGGGCGCGTTTGCACAGATGTCACCTCAGGCCCCGCCCCCTCCCTTCACCATTGTGCAAATATTCCTCTAAAATCAGCCGAAATAGGAATTCCGATTTACTCACCTGTTATAAGGAGAGACCTCAGTGCTGTATCTTTCAGCCCAGTACTGGTCCTGAAAAGTAATTTTAACCGTACTTACCAGTAACTTGAATTTCCTTCCATAGGCTAACATTGACTGGTTTCACTTGGAAATTCTTCTAAGTGTGGAGTTTTGGAACTTTAAAATATTCCTCTAAAATCAGCCGAAATACGAATTCCGATTTACTCACCTGTTATCAGGAGAGACCTCAGTGCTGCATCTTTCAGCCCAGTACTGATCCTGAAAAGTAATTTTAACCGTACTTACCGGTAACTTGAATTTCCTTCATAGGCTAACATTGACTGGTTTCACTTGGAAATTCTTCTAAGTGTGGAGTTTTGGAACTTTAAAATATTCCTCTAAAATCAGCCGAAATACGAATTCCGATTTACTCACCTGTTATCAGGAGAGACCTCAGTGCTGCATCTTTCAGCCCAGTACTGATCCTGAAAAGTAATTTTAACCGTACTTACCGGTAACTTGAATTTCCTTCATAGGCTAACATTGACTGGTTTCACTTGGAAATTCTTCTAAGTGTTGATTTTTGAAACATACAAATATTCCTCTTAAATCAGCCGAAATCCGAATTCTGATTTACTCACCTGTTATCAGGAGAGACCTCAGTGCTGCATCTTTCAGCCCATTACTGGTCCTGAAAAGTAATTTTAACCGTACTTACCAGTAACTTGAATTTCCTTCCATAGGCTAACATTGACTGGTTTCACTTGGAAATTCTTCTAAGTGTGGAGTTTTGGAACTTTAAAATATTCCTCTAAAATCAGCCGAAATACGAATTCCGATTTACTCACCTGTTATCAGGAGAGACCTCAGTGCTGCATGTTTCAGCCCAGTACTGATCCTCAAAAGTAATTTTAACCGTACTTACCGGTAACTTGAATTTCCTTCATAGGCTAACATTGACTGGTTTTCAGCAAAAAAGTTTCAAAGTGTTGATTTTCACAAACTACAAATATTCCTTAAAAATCGCCTGTATGACTTAAACGCATTCTTTCAATTGTTTACAGGAGATGCACCAATGCTGGATCCAGGATCCAACACTGAGTAAGAAAAAGTAACGATAACAGTTTTTACCTGCTAAGTGAATTTCCTTCCATAGGATAACATTGGTGATTCTATGAGAAAAAGTTTCTAAGTGTCAACTTTTAAAATACAATAATATTCCTTAAAAATCACGACTGTAACCAAAACGCTTTTACTCAACTGTTTACAGGAGATGTACCAGGACTGAATCTAGGATCCAGTCCTGTGGTTAGAAAAGTAATCCATAAAGTAACTAATTGCATTTAACTAGAAATTCACATTGAGCTGAATGTTGCATTGTGTTTGAAAATGTGTTGCCCATTGCAACAACTGTAACTACTGTACTTAAAAGTCTATTGCCTATCTGCAAAGTATTTAAACTAAAGTAATTCATTAAGAGAAAGTATTTTTTGTAATGTAATGTATAATGTAATTACAATGTAATTTAAAAAATAAAATATGTAAAAAAAAATTGTTTCTAAAAATGTAGTAAATCAGTATGAAAAAAATTAATATAACAATTAATACATTTAAAAATTGTCATTTACAAAACCTTTGAAATTCACAAAAAAAACGTAGGTTTCAGGCACGTTATAGTTAGAAATTAGCATTTAAAAAACCTTTGAAATTCACTGAAAAAACCATAGGTTTCAGACACGTTATAGTTACAAATTAGCATTTAAAAAACCTTTGAAATTCACTGAAAAAACCATAGGTTTTAGGGACAGTTATAGTTACTTGGACATTGCACTCGTACAAAACCCGTGAAATTCCCCCGTTATAGTTAGTTCAGCTAACTATAACTCGCTCCTCGCAATGCACTGCTGATGACGTCACATATTACATCACTCATGACATGGTCAGTGACATCACTGATGACATCACTGATGACATCTCAAATGACATCACTGATGACATCATCCACGTGATAATCTGATGCACCTCCTCACACCCTAATATAACCTTTGATACACCCACTCTAAATTACAGACTGCCATTCGCAAAACCATAGACACTCCAACACCAATAACTACATACCCACTCACTGATTCTTAGGTCTACACACACACATCCACTCACTCACCCGTACAGTCACTCATACTTACGGTCACTCAGTACAGGACTATCATATGCACTCATACTCCTATATAGACACTCAAACACCGCCACTCATCCATAGAGGTACTCACACACCTAGTCAGTCATGCAAATAATTAAACACACTACCATTTACTCACCTATACAGTTATACACACACCAGCTCACTTACTCATACAAATACTAGCACATTCTTACGCTCTTATACAATCACTGATACAAGCACACACTCATCCATACAGCCACTATCACAATCAGTCACTCTCGCTTATAGCTATTTATATACTCCAACACACATATATACTGCCTTTCACATATGTAGTTACTCACACATGTACCACTGGGACATACATTCACTCACTAACACACTCTTACACACACTTACCCACCCATACAGTCTATCACAGATGCACTCTTGAAACCATCCACCCAGTGAATCACCCACTCACACATCTATGCACAGAGTCGCACACACCCCTCCCACACAAACACTCAGGCACCCATACAGATACTCACACAAGCATTCAATAACTCAAATAGACACTCATGTAGCTATTCACAAACACATGCAGCCACTTACACAGCAACAGACAGACGGATACAGACATTCACCCAGTTTAGTCACTAACCCATGCATTCAGTAAGATACGTTAAATCACTCACTTATACAGTCAGTCACGCACCTACTAAAGCATCCATACAGACACTTACACACCCACTCATTCTTCAATACGTCTTTTCCTATATATATTAAAAATATTTAAACTTTAGAGAAACACACAGTCACTGGATGATGTCATCAGTGATGTCATTTGAGATGTCATCAGTGATGTCATCAGTGATGTCACTGACCATGTCATGAGTGATGTAATATGTGACGTCATCAGCAGTGCATTGCGGGGGCGCGAGTTATAGTTAGCTGAACTAACTATAACGGGGGAATTTCACGGGTTTTGTACGAGTGCAATGTCCAAGTAACTATAACTGTCCCTAAAACCTATGGTTTTTTCAGTGAATTTCAAAGGTTTTTTAAATGCTAATTTGTAACTATAACGTGTATGAAACCTATGGTTTTTTCAGTGAATTTCAAAGGTTTTTTAAATGCTAATTTGTAACTATAACGTGTCTGAAACCTATGGTTTTTTCAGTGAATATATATATATATACATATATATATGGGAAGTCTAATTGCATGTCTCTGGAGAGAGTGCTTTTCCTGCCTTATGCTGATCGCCAGACTAGTCACTTAAAAGTTACTGTATGGTTTCTAGATCCCTACCTCAGTGAGCATGACAATCATACATGTCCACTGAGGGTCTCTCTGTTTACATGTATTGAGACCCTAGAGCTTGGCTCTGAGATCTAGGGGAGGCATGCGTAGTGCACCCTTATTTCACACAGAGTGGCCACTTCTCTCTCTACACAGGCTGTGATAGACTGACAGTGGTGGCAGCAATAAATCTATAGTCAGGGATACATGTATCCCTGTATTCTAACAAGGGTGGGCGACTAGCCATCCTACTGATCAAGTTTGTGCAGTCCCTTATGCCTTGTGGTCCTGTTGCCTTTGTCTACCTGATGTGTGTTTGAGAGCCCGTGGGTTTACTGTGGAAGGATGGTGAGTTGAGCCATTGTGTGTAATGCAAGCTCATCTGCTGGACATTCGAGCTCTCCCGTGCCCCTCCCAATTCATTGGACTGGCCTGGTGGGCTGAGGGTAGACACTCGCTCTTATCTGTGATTAGTTGCCCTAACTCTGCTAGGGGGGAACCTTTCTGTTGGGAGATGGTCAGGCCCCACTGTCTGGAGTTAATTAAAAATCCTCTCTGGGGAATAGCCTGAGCTGGTACAAGGGAAGAGAGTAGATTATCCTTTGCATGCTTTGGACACACAGTGGGCATGCAATAAATGTGCCTTGTGATTGGAGTTGCACCCAGGATTCAAAAGTATCAAACCCACTGATTGGATGAGCCTATCAATCAGAGATGATAAAAGTCTGGCCTTAGTGGTCAGTTGTGATTCAAGACTGGTCTACGATTCTGAAGAGGCAACCCTACACAGGGTTCATCTGAGGAAGCCATTTACGGCCCGTGGTGTAAAGGCAAGATAAGAGGCTTGCTCACCATGTCTCTGCACACCCCTGGATGGGGGTTAACTTGAGGAAGTTTTCTCTGTGATGGAAGGATTATGTTGCAAAGGAGTTTGCCAGTTTGGCAAGAAGGAGCGGCATCGGCCAGAGTGCCAGCTGTTCCTGTGAGGCTTGTGGAGCTGGCGCTCTGAACAAGGAAACTGCAGACACTTGCTCAAGTTAAGGAAGCTTGCAGCACATCAATGGAGGCAGAGGGAGATGAGGAAGCTTGATCCCAGTCCTTGAAGGTGAGATCACTTTTCCCAGACCCCTCCCTTGTGCTGTGAGAGCCTGTGTGGAACTTCCAGTTACAATATGTAACTGGCAAAGGGTGTCCGGTGGTACAGGCGCCTCACCATTCTTTTTGTGATATCTGGGGGTATACGGGTGTACTGGCACTCTGGCCAGCCACTACCCTCCTACAGCTAGCCAGTGGCTACTCGACTAATGGGACTCCAGTAAACTGTGCCAAGACATCAGGCACCTGCGAACAGATCCCTGATGCCACTAGAGTGGTGTCCTCACAAAGGACGGGAGGGCACTTCTGTTGCTTTGGGTTGCAGGTTATGGGGCTGATCAGGAACATTTGACTTCACATCAAATGTTGACACTACCACATTTCAATACAACGATTGGTATCATGGCTCTAGCAAATAAGAGCAACACTGCGCAACATAGTCTGTAATATGCAATGCTAATTGTGTATCTACATGATAACTATGTTTTTTTTAGTGCTTAGCGTCTAGGCGCTATAATACGGTTTGGGGTAGAAAATCTGGCCCAGAGGGTTGTAGAGACATCTGTTTTTCACTGTTTATCCTAGTTTTATGTGTAGTATATTTCTCTTGTGTGTATTAAAGTACTTTTCTTTTATAAAAAGTAAAGCTCTGACTGAACATCAATTTTATCAGCTGGTGGTACGATGTGCACTGTATTCTAAATGTCTAACCCCACCTCACCTCCTTGAGCAAGCCTTGGACTGCTCTGTCTCGCTACCCTGAGAGAGTCAAGTGCTGGAGAGGAGTACTTGGTTATCCAGTTTTGGGTCCGCTAGTACTGACCCCCAGGACACCAGTGGGGAACAATCCAGTTGATGCGATTGGAGCGCAGTAAGCCCTGAGTACCCTGGAGCCCAGGAAGCCAGGTCTAACAGTGTGTGTATGTGCACATATACATATAAACTAAGGCTTTGACAATGTTAAAAGTATGAATGAGTTGTGTTCTTAAAAGGACTCGCCTACTTTGAGGGGTTTCAGACAGTTTGCTGCTTTGTGCTCAGCCCCTAGGATTGTCAGCTCAAACTTGTGCCTTACTTTCTACTGCAGGTGCAAACCCAGGCAGTTCATCTCAATAGCTGAGCCTAAGCTCCAGCATGAGTGTCCGCATTGCTGCTCATTCTGTATCTGTTTTGTGTGGTATGGAAGCTTGCACTTCTGCTGCCGCTCCTGTGCCCATTCTGTGATTATGAGGGAAGCCTGCTCTGCTATATCCCATGCTTTCCCTTATCTGTGTGCCTGATGAAGGCTTCCAGTTTTAATAGTGGCTGAACATTTGGGTCTTTGTGTGGCATTTAAGGCTGTAGTTAAGCTGTCTGGCATATGATGCCTAACCCTGGGCATGTGATGGCGGCATGCCTTTCATATCATTATAGCATCTTAACGAATATTATGTATTGCAACTAAAATATGCTTATACTTGCTTTAGCAGCTAAACAATTTCAAAGTGATGACACCTCCTGTGATGTCATCAGGCTATAAACTCACATGACATCACTTCCTGTAATACCACCATGGCCAGCATTATGTGATGTAATTTCCTGTAATGTCATTACAGGTCAATGACTGCATGATGCCACTTCCGCTACCCTTAACATATTCGTGAATCAACATCCATGCTCATGCAGAAACCCCAGCTGAGGACTCGCTACAACAAGCTAGAGACCACAAAGAGGAGTAAAAATGTTTTTGCCACAAAGCAGCCATTTGTAGGAATCTTCAGGCTCTTCAAGTGTGCATATATCAACAACTAAGGGTCCGATTCACAAAGGTACTTATGTGTAGTGTAGTAGATTGGGGTAGATTAGAGTGGGGTAGATTAGGGTGGGGTAAATAGGAGTAGGGTAGATCGGAGTAGATTGTGGTAGAGTAGAGTGGGACGTATTGTGTTAGATTGCAGTGGGGTGGATAGGGAAAGGATGAACTGGGGTGGATTGGGGTAAATTGGAGTGGAGTGGAGTAGATTGGAGTAGAGTGGGATAGATTGGGTGGATTATAGTAGGGTAGAATGAAATGGAGTGGGGTAGATTGTGGTAGTTTGGAGTGGTCTAGATTGGGGTGGATTAGAGTAGAGGAGGTGGGGTAGATTGGAATGGTATGGGGTAGATTGGGATGGGATGGGGTAGATTGGGGTAGGGTGGAGTGGGGTAGAATGGGGTAGATTGGAGTGGGGTGGAGTGGAGTAGATTGGAATAAACAGGAGTGAGGCAGATTGGAGTGGGGAAGTGGGGTAGATTGGGGTGGAATGGAGTAGATTGGGGTGTAGTGGGGTAGATTGGAGTGGAGTGGGGCAGATTGGAGTGGAGTGGGGTAGACTGAGGTAGTGTGGGGTAGAATGGTGTGGAGTGGGGTCTATTGGAGTGGACATATTGGGGTAGATTTGAGTGGAGTGGGTTAGATTGGGGAAGAAGGGAGTGTAGTAGATTGGAGTCGAGTGGGGTAGATTGGAGTGGGGTAGATAGGAGTGGAGAGGAGTAGATTGGAGTGGAGTGGGGTAGATTGGGGTGGAGTGGGGTATATTGAAGTGGAATAGTTTGTGTGAATTATGGTAGAGTAGATTGGAGTGAAGTGGGGTAGTTTGGAGTGGAGTAGGGTAGATTGGAGTGAAATAGATAGGAGTGGGATAGTTCAGAGTGGGGTAGATTGTGGTGGAGTGGGGTAGATTGGGGTGGAGTGGGGTCATTTGGGGTAGATTGGAGTGGGGAAGATTGGAGTGGAGTAGGTTGGAGTGGAGTTGGATAGAGTGGTGTGGGGTAGATTGGTATGACGTGTGGTAGATTAGAGTGGGGTAGATTGGGTTAGGGTGGGGTAGAGTGGAGTGGAGTGGAGTAGATTGAAGTGGAGTAGATTGGGGTAGATTGGAGTGGGCAGATTGGATGGGGTAGATTGCAGTAGGGTAGTTTGGAGTGGGGTAGAGTAGATTGGAGTGGGGTGGAGTGGGGTAGGGTGGATTGAGGTGGAGTGGGTTAGATTGGACTGGAGTGGGGTAGATTTGAGTGGCATGTGGTAGTTTGGAATGAAGTGGAGCAGGGGAGGTTGCGTAGAGTAAAATGGAGTGTGGTAGATTGGGGTAGAGTAGAGCTGAGTGGGGTAGATTGGAGTGGAGTGGGGTGGAGTGAGGTTGGATAGAATTTAGTGGAGTCGATATTGGAGTGAAGTGAGATTGACCTGGGAAGAGTGGAGTGGGATAGATTAGGGTGGGGTTGTGTAGCTTGGGTGGATAAGAGTAGGGTAGATTGGAATGGAGTGGGGTAGATTGGAGTGGGGTAGATTGAAGAGGATGATTGGAGTGGGGCAGACTGGAGTGAAGTGGGGTAGATTGGAGTGGGGTAGAATGGGGTGGGGTAGATTGCAGGGGGTGGGATAGATTGGGGATAGATTATAGTAGGGTAGATTGGAGTGAGGTTGATTGGAGTGGACTAGGTTAGATTGGAGTGGAGTGGGGTAGATTTGAGTGGAGTGTGGTAGATTGGAGTGTGGTAGATTGGGGTGGAATAGAGTAAGGAGGGGTAGATTATAGCAGGGTAGATTGGAGTGAGGTGAATTGGGGTGGAGTGGGTTGGATTAGAGTGGAGTAGATTTCAGTGGTGTGCAGTAATTTGGAGTGGGGTAGATTGGAGTGAAGTGGAGTGGGACAGATTTGGGTAGAGTGGAGTGATAGAGTGAAGTGGGTTAGATTGGAGTGGAGTGGGTCAGATAGGGTGGCTTGGAGTGTGATAGATTGAAGTGGAGTGGGGTAGATTGTGGTAGATTGGAGTGGAGTGGGGTAGATTAGAGTGGGGAGGAATTGGATAGATTGCACTGGAGTTTGGAGTGGAGTGGGGTATATTTGAATGGAGTGGGGTAAATTGGACTGGGGTAGGTTGGAGTAGATTAGAGTGGAGTGGGGTAGATTGGAATGGAGTGGGTTGAATTGGGGTACATTGGAGTGGGGTGAATTGGGTTAGACTGGAGTGAATTGAAGTGGGGTGGACTGGGGTAGATTGGAGCAGAGTGGGGTTGATTTGAGTAGAGTGCAGTAGATTGGGTTGGAGTGGGGTAGGGTTGATTGGGTTAGATGGAGTGGGGTAGATTGGGGTGGAGTGGAGTGGGGTAGATTGGGTTAGAGTGGGGTAGATTAAAGTGGGGTAGATTAGAGTGGTGTAGGGCAGATTGGGGTGGGATGGGGTGGTTAAATTGGGATGAGGTAGATTGTAGCGGAGTGGGGTAGACTGTATTGTAGTGGAGAGGATTTGGGTAGAATGGAGTGGAGTGGGGTAGATTGAAGTGGGGTAGATTGGAGTGGGGTAGATTGAGTGGGGTAGATTGAGTGGGGTAGATTGGAGTGGGTCGGATAGATTGAGGTGGGTAAATTGGGGTGGGGTAGATTGGAAAGGGGTAGGATTGGAGTAGAGTGGGGTAGATTGGACTGAAGTAGCCTATTCCAGCTCTAATGCTAATCATGCAGACCCTATTAAAACTGAGGTCCTCCTAGTTATCCCAAGTACTACCAGAGGCGCAGTAAGGGAAGGGGGTGGGCGGTCCGCCCCGGGCGGCGCGGGTTTTGTGGGCAGCGGCGGCACCCCCCGCTCTTACATGTGTTTGCCGCTAGGGCGGCAAGCGCAGAATTTATCACCAGCACCCCGCCCCTTTCAGGGCAGCCGTGGGCGGCAAAGGCAGGGACCGCCACGGGCGGCAGAGTGCCTAGCTATGCCACTGAGTACTACACCAACACCCATGCCTCTTACATGATGCTAGCTGATCTGCAACTTACCTCTATTACCATTTCCTTCATGCAGCTGATAACCCCATCACTTCCTGCCATGCTCTGCCACTCCTTCATTATCCTTAGAGAACTGCTCCTTCTTTCCTCTGTAGTTGGGGACACCATTCTCTGCTCCGCAGTAAATCCACATCCCTCCATCTCCTTAAATACTGCAAGAAGCCCTTCGCTTGTACTGACTCTTCCCTTCATGTCTCCAAAATGACCACTGTCCCCACGATGACCTTTACACTCCGGGACCCTTGTTTTGGTGCCTTCAACCCCCGCTCCTTTCAAACTGTCTTCTCTATGAGCTGACGTTCTCATGTGCTGAGGTTAAACATAGGAATGCAACATGTTTTATATATGCACCAGAGGTAATGAGAAAATAGCTTGGGATTTGTCCAGTGTCATAGCTACCATATAGACATCATTCCTTAGTAAGAGCATTAGTAATACCCTCTTACATATGCATGACTTTTCTGAAAGCACATCTTAAACATCTTTCAAAAATTAAGACTAACGCCACATAATACCCTCTAAATAAAACAATACTGCTAGGTGTGTGATATTAGCAAAAAAAACCACAACAAGATGATGGATGGAGTGCTGAAACCTTTCAACCACTCACCCTCTGTCAAAAGATCTGGGTTTAATCCATTGTTTTTTTGCTCACTACGCCACCCTAGTTGGGACCCAGCCATATGCAAATCAGTCTTGACCCTGTTCTTCATGGGAACAGTCCAGGCCGAACTGCCTCCCTGGGCCGGAAACAAGCATCCTAGGACCGGTTTCTGGGTAACACCCCTCATCAGCCAGGCTAGCTTGAATACAGTGGCACAGCGAGCATGGGACCCACGTCTGGGCATACCCTTCCCACTTAGGCATACCTAGCAAATACAACAAGATGAGGGACGAGTGGTGTATGTTGAGTCTCAAAACATAACAAAATAAACTTTCCTAAACCCTCCTCTACTCACGACTGAGAATGTATATGAAGAAGAATGCCCTCCAATACTCACCCAAGAGGTGGGTGGATCAGTTTAAACATGGCTGGTCAAAAAATATGAACGGTGCGAAAACAATAAACAACGCATGAAAAAAAGACAGAGGCAAAAATGCTGATCTTCAACGACCAGTAATTGTAATTCAGCTGGAAGGCACCAAAAGCAGATTCCATTTAAAGAGTCTTTGAAGGCGCAAATGGCCAATCTTTCAGAGAAAAATCAGGATCCAAAAAATCCAGGAAAAGACGTGGCTGCTGGCATGGAAGAGTAAGAGATTTTTTTATTGAGAAAGCTGTAAGTAGCAACATCTAGATATTGGCGAATATCTTTGCCCACAGTCACCCAGAAGGTGGATTGACAGCCTCCTGTGCAGCTGTTGTAATATCAGGTAAGGCAGATGTCAGTAAATCTCGGAGGAGAGGGAAAGTGACATTGTTATTCAAAGGAACAGAAGCATGAGCTGAGATGGGTGATTTCTGCAACTGAAAATTGGTTATACAACTCACTCAGGTTTCAGCTTGACTAAAGCCAATGTGTAATGCTGAAAGATATCTCTAAGTAGGTTGACTCCTATATTTCTTGGGACCATGAGCTGGCATTGACGTGTGGTCTGATATATACGTGGGAAGAGTAGAAGTAAAAACACAATAACACCTATCAGGAGGAAAGGCGTGAATCCAAACTGGATGGTTTTGTTCAAAATATCGAGTTTACATCAATAAATAGTCTGAAAAATGTGAGAAACTCCTGTGCCAGATTTTGTAAAAGTTGTAGTAACCCAATAGTGTAGAAGGCACCAAAATATTGAGGAGCAAGTTTGCAAAGTGCATGGGGTCCACGGTTTAAAGAAGGGTTGAGGTTTCTGTAAATCTATCACATGCCACAGGCGGCGGAAATAACTGAAGCCCCAACATGCCAAGGTGAAGAGCGTTGGAAGATTCACTGGAATTAAAACTAAATGAACCCAAAAAGAGGATAATGTTGTATTAGATCAGGGGAAGTGGCATTGAGTGCATGTTGTAGGCTTGTCTGCCCATCACTGTAAAGCGGATATCTGTGACCTGATATGCTGGGCGCTACCTGTATCTCTAAATCAAAGTTTCTGATTTACAAGTAATTAGCTTCTAGCATGTTGGTCTGCAATTCTATTCACAGTCTAGGGTGTTATTCTGTCAAATATGCTTCTCTAAATGTAAATGAAATTCAGGGGTGCGATCATTTGTGCACAGTGTGGTAAATACGAACATCTAAAATTCAAAAATCCCATTAGGGCTTGAAGTTTGCAAACTTTGTATGGTTGCAATACTTCAAGCCCTAATGGGACTTCATCATCCGTGTTGTATCTGTAGTTGACATATGAGACCACTTCTGGGTTCTTTTGAAACAGTTCAATAATTATCAATGTGAACATGCTACAGGGCAAGATTGGCCAGGAGACAGGTGATGTGTGCATTCAACACAGCAAACAATCTGGTGTTCAAAGTCATATAGTCCACTACTGAAAAGTGGATACCATTAGATTTAACTGCCAGAATAATTGGTGTATTCGTGGAAGAGTGGCAAGATATTACCATCCCTTGAATTGAAGCTCATTAAGTATCCTTTTTATCCAGCCTTCCCTCTGGTTTAGGCAGATAATGTGTCGGATCCTTTGCCTAATTTCTCAAGGGAGTGTTGCATGGAGTTGCTTGTTTATCCAAACCTGTTTGATTTTTAGATAGATTATGGACTTGTTTTTGAACCCACTCAGTAGCATACACACCCAGGAGTATTGTGGACATGACTGGGAAGAAAGCTTTGACTATGACTTCCTTACCTCTGGGCACACCCACAATGAACTGAAAGGCCAGTCCTCCTTGGCTAAAGCCTACGAAAAACCAGACTAAAATAACACCATGATGGGTTTTAGGTCTCCTTCTATTTGAATTTGGGTTATGTAAATTTGATCAGATGAATTTATGCAAACATCGGAAGTCTCAACGTGACTGTGGTCAGTGGTCAGACTCAATCAATCAATCGTAAACTTTATTTCGGTCTTATGACCATAAAAGTGAGAATACAAACATTTCATTACAACAGAATCGTTAGATACATGCTAACAATACGCCGAGAATTATATAAAATTTAGTACTAAAAATGCAAATGATACAAAGCAGTAAAGCACAAGGATACAGCCGGGGCCCATAACAAAAGAGTAATAAATGACAAAGCCCATCTTAAAACAATGAGTTCGTTGTTTGTATAGAATTAAAATGGCAAAGACCGTAAAAACATGTTTTGCAAATTGAAACAAGAAGTAGATCTATATTAAAATTTAAGAACTAGTTAAAAGGTACATTAAAAAGGTTATCTTGGGAGTATCCAAACATTTTAATGTTATAGCTTTAGGACAGACCTTCTAATATGCCACATAGTGCAGAGGAACTTGGCTACAGCGCAAACAACTACAAAGCTAGTGTCAGTTTTTAAGATGCGGTCAGACTCATTTTGAGAAGCTCCCATAGACTGTGGAGGGCCATGGTAATTTCTGATGGATTATCTAGCAGTGATGTCACCCAAGTCCTTTGCATTAAGTGAAGTCCCTTTTTCTAAGATATGATTATTTTTAGTTGCCAGTGGGCTTTCTGATCAGAACTCGTCTCTTCCCTTTTACCATTGAATTCCTGGGCCTGATTTCAGTCTTGTTTCATGTCCAAACACTCTCCCTGGGAGAATGGTCACTCTTCTAGGAGTCTGTTCAGCCTCAGAACATCTGTCTGATATCTGCTATTGCCCTGTGATTGTGTGGATTTTGGGAATATCACTTATCAGAATGGCTACACCTTTCTGGTGGTCTAATCACTTTATGATCCCCTAACTAATAACCTCCAGAGGTTTGGCGCTAGCAAGCCAGAGAGCAAGATGGCAAAGCTTCTATGAGGCTCCTCCCGTCGAGGCCGATAATCTACCATAATCCGTGCTGTGAAACCCAGCAGACAAGAAAAGAAAGACGCATCACCTTTGCGGTTGCTATTGGATGACCCTGATGCAACCTTGATAGAAGCCGGCGATCAGATTGTCCGACTACCCGGCTGAGACGAGGTGAGACAAGCAAACATGGTGGCAAGGGCCCCTGTGAATACTCCCTGAGTGTGGGACTCCAACTACCATACACTCCTGGAGGACACTGCTGATTGGGGCTCACTCAGCAGGACTCCCATATCATAGTGGAACAAGACTGATGAGGGAGAGGCTGGCTGGTGGCTGCTGGGACTCTGATGCGCGAGCTCCGGGAGGGAACAGAAAGGCTTTCCTCACAGTGGATGAAGAGTGGAGGAGATATGGGGCATGAGGCTCATCGGACTCGCGGCTTTCCCCCGGTGATGCAGTGGCGTAGGGCACTGGTGTAGGCATTTCACTCCAGGCCTCACAGGCTTGGGGTCTGGGCCGCTAGGCTCCTTGGGGCTTCCGAATCCAAGATGGCAGCCTCAAGATGGTGACATCCAGGCCCAGCTGTGTGTGAAACAGCAACTGCTATCATAAAATAGCTCTAGTGCAGTACAGGGATACTCTTGTCATACTGCTTGGACCTTCTGTGTGGCTGGACCGCCACCAGCCCAGCATTTGCAGAGCGCCAGCCCGGTGCTTTGTGACTGCTGAGAGGCTGCTGTGGGCCTGTAGTTTGCTCATGCCCTCCCAGCCTATAAGCAATTACACCTTGCGGGGGGGGGGAAGGCAGGACTTCTCTTAAGCACCATGGAGTATGTTCTGCACTGTTCTAGCCTGCACAGCGCGCACGAGTGATGACTGCTGGCTGGTGGAGGTCAACAGTGTTACTGGGACCATTGTGTTGAGCACCTTCCGACCTATGACACCTACCTGTACCCCAGTGCCTCATGCTTTACCATTGTCACCGGCAGTGGTGGCAGCTCCAATTTTGGAGTGGTGAGGCAATGTGAACGCTGGGTCGGAGGGGGGCTGAGGGGAAAATAAAAAATAAACACTTACCTGCCATTGCACCCGCCGCCTTGGTGCTCCTCTCCCGATGCTGGTCATGCTGCACATGCTCCCAGGGGGCAATCACGGCGTTGATCTCATGCTGGTAATTCCACCTTGAGAGCAGCGCCGTGATTGGCCTGAGTGGGCTTACTTGACACTCACTCAGGCCCAGGGAACCTGGGGCTTTTTTTTAACCCGGCTGTTGTAACACAGAAACGGCCGACCTAACTCACATGCGCACTTACAAGTGCCCAACACTCCTTCCTAAAGCGTGACGCTCGGCAGGATGGCCTGCCCTAACCTTGGTTGGCAGCAACGAAAAATAGTTTTATTATCATTTTATTTTTCAGTGAGGCGACGGTCCTCTGCCATAACAGAGGGGCCACCCCTGGTCACCGGACCATCTCGGGTCAGAACATCACCTAAGTATCTGCTCCCTCTCTGCTGTACAGGGATACCAAGAGGATAACAGACGGATGCCAGACGAAACTTAATTTTTAACCCAAACACAGTCAGCACAATGCTGATGTGGATGGTGGCTGCCCTGGGCAAGAATTCGGCCCTAGCACACCTGATGAAATCTCTGCTGAGATCTATGCAGGAAAGCCTGTTGTCGATAGACAGCAAAATGGACACTGTGAATGCAAGAATGAATACTATAGCTCGGAATAATGGAGAAGCACAATGGTAGGCTCAAGGAGGCGTGAGAGAGGATTTCATACATGGAAGATGATGTACGCATGAAAGGCGAGATATTTAGTGACATAAAGAAGGCTTCAAACGCAATTGTCGCCGAAAACAAAGATCTCAAAGCCAGATTATGGCGAAATAATATTTGCATTACTTGTATTCCAGAACCAATCAACAATGGGAGGATGGAAGAATATGTCAAAAAGCTACTCCTGTCGTTGTTCGGATCAGAGGCCTTCTCCAAATTGTTGGTGGTGGAAAGGGCACCTAGAACACTGGGTGTTAGCCCACCTCCGGCAGCCCCACTTTGTCCCATTGTCGCATGCCTTCTCAATTACAGAGAGTGTGACACTGCACTGCACCTGGCAAAAGAAAAGCGCAATCTATCCTGCGAGAGCCATCATATTTCTCTCTTTCCTGACTTCACACTTGTTGTACAGGAGACTAACCGAAATTTGTTTGTGGTGAAGAAACAACATATGAAGGCTGAACTCCAATACGCAATGCTGTATCCTGCCCACCTAAAAATTACCCATTGAGGGAAACCACAGATATTTCAATCACCACACCAGGCTCAGGAGTTCCTGCAGAAAGCGCAACATGAGATGGCATGTAAGCAGACAACATCACCTACTCCACACACAGACTGATTGAGACGCACTTACGATCCTGTGGGACATACCTGTGTGACTGCCGTATGGGTGCAATGCGGCAGTCTCTTGCTGATTTGGGTTTTAATCTGCATTCATACTGAGTGCCCTGACAACCCACTGTACTTGCGGGTTGGGTTACTGCTGGCTCGCTATGTGGCTACATAGTTACATGGGTAACACCCTATTATGTTGATTTAACGGCCGCCCCTATAATTCCCAATTAACCAGGTGGGTGTAGAGGGAGGCAGAATAATGTCTCTGTTGAGGTATCTGACCTGTTAGGGTTGGGTTGCCAGTGTGGGAGAGATGGGGGGAATTAATACTGTTTGCTACTCATATGTTATATGATTACGAGACATCACTTGAGACGGGCATTGACGGTGTCCACCATAATTACGGGTCCCTATGTGTAACACTGATGACACAATATTATAGACTCAGCCACCCACATACAAGACCTTAGCCCTAAGCAATCACTATGCTCCCTGACCTGGAACATTAGAGGCTCGAATAATCCTCGCAAAATGTGCCAGGTCCTGGGCTGTCTTGATCACCTTTACATACTGATAGCAATGCTGCTGGAAACGCACCTTTCGTCCCAATCTACTAATAAGTTTGCTGCGAAATGGGCAGCGTATAAGCTCTATCCTCCTGTTCATCGTACTCACACGGGGTGATTACCCTAGTACAGAGGCATGCCGTTCCATGTGCAGGGCATTAGAGCAGACAATCAAGGTCTCTCTGGGGGAGGTACAGATACCTCCACCTCACCATTGTTAATTGCTATGGCCCTAAAGTGGATGACCCGGGGTTTTTCGCCACACTGTAGGGGCAGTACTAAACTCAAACCCACAAACCCTGCTATGGGTTGGTGATTTTAATTGCATGTTGCAAGCTTATCTAGACAGATCAAAAACAACAACTAAAAGGTGGTTGGCCACTATGGCACAGCTTAATGGTACAGTGACAGATCACGCTTTGAATGATATTTAGAGACATACAACCATGTAACATAAAGGTCATTTATATTCAGCTGTACACGGCTCATGGTCCAGGCATGATTTCTGGTTGGTGACTCCAGGTGTGGTAACCTGGGTGGGGGAGGTACGCCACCTGGCTTGCATGCGTCTGACTCCCCTGAGGGCAGCACCACTCTGCGTCAATAGGAGGCTGGGAGCAGAGAGTATGACGGATGGATCCTTCTGTGAGGAACTTCGGTCAGAAATGCTATATTTTTACAGAGAAATATAGGTTTGGTGGAGGTCATTGGTATGATCTGGGAGGTTTTTAAAGTGACAGTGAGAGGCATTTGTATATCCAAACATAATGGTATCCTTAGAGCCATTCAAACTCATTTGAGTTCTCTAGAGAGGGATATTAAGACCCTTGAACATACTTTGCCCATGGCAGGTCTGCCATTAGTTTAGCAAATATCAGAAGTAAAATCATGGAATATGCAGAGGTGGCAGAGAGAGAAACAAAATTCCAGGGGAATACAACAGTGCCCAGGCATTTCGGGAGGGTGAGAGACCGGGGTGATCCTTATCCTCAGAAATACATTAACCCTGGTGAGCGAAATGGGAACAATTCAGGGAGTGATGGTGACAGCTCGGAATGAAACTGGCACAGTACACTAATGTGGTATGAAACATACATTGGAGGAGGTGTGAGGTGAAAGAAATACTATGAATAACTATAACACAACCAATGCGCAGTTGACTGGACAAATGAGTGCCTACTCAGAGAGAAGGGGGATTGGGGAGGAGTTGTTTGTTATTATTATACATTATGTGGATGATGTTGTTATTGCTTAAAAAACAACAAAACAAAATTTTTAAAAATAACCTTGGCCTCTAACGATATCAATCAATCAATCAATCAATCAATCAATCAATCAATCAATCAATCAATCAGCATTTGTATAGCGCAGCACTGTCACCGCAAGGAATATCTGGGCTCTGAGTTGGCTGCGTCTCCATTGAAAAGCCAGGTCTTGAGTTTCTTTCTGAAGTCCGCCAGGCAGGGTGCTGTTCAGAGGTGGAGGGGTAGGTCATTCGAGGTCTTGGCGGCGATGTAGGAGAAGGAGAGCCACCCGCTGCAATGGAAGTGGGGAGGGGGGTGCGAGGGCAAGTGAGGAGGAGCGCAGATGCCTTGTGGGTAGATGGAAGTTCAGTCGATTGTTGATATAGGACGGTCCTTGATCGTGTAGATCATTGTAGGCGTGCATGAAGATCTTAAAAGGGCATCTCTTCTTGATGGAAACCAGTGGAGGTTACTGAGGTGTGGGGTGATGTGGGTCCATTTGAGGAGGTGCAGGATGAGTCTGGCTGTGGTGTTCTGTATGGTCTGGAGTCTTCTGAGGAGCTGAGTGCCGGCGTAGAGAGCGTTGCAGTAGTCGAGGCAGCTGGTGACAAGGGCCTGAGTGCCGATCTTTCTGGTGTTGACTGGGATCCATCTGAAGATTCTGCAGAGCATGCAAAGGGAGTGGAAACAGGATGAGGCGACAGCGTTGATTTGTCGTTTCATGGTCAGTTCTCTGTCGTCATGATGCCTAGGTTGAGTACATGGTCTGTTGGTGTGGGTGTAGGTCTGAGTTCTTCTGGCCACCAGCTATGGCCCCAGATGGAATTGTTCTTCCAGGAAATTAGTACTTCTGTCTTGTCGGAGTTGAGTTTGAGGCATTTTTCTCTCACCCAGTTGGCTACGTTGGTCATGGCATTGCAGAAGCTGGTTTTGGCATTGAGGGGTACTCAGTGAGTGAGATGATTAGTTGAGTGCCATCTGCGTAGGAGATTATGTTGAGGCCATGGGATCTGATGACGTCAGCGAGGGGGTCATGTAGGCGTTGAACAAGGTGGGGCTGAGGGATGATCCTTGGGGTTTGATGCATATGATGTCCTGGGGTTCGGAGGTGAAGGTAGGCAGGTGGGTGCTCTGTGTGCATTCTGTAAGGAAAGAGGCGATCCACTTGAGGGTGGTTTGCTGCATGCAGATGTTGTAGAGTATGTCAAGGAGGGTGTGGTGGGAGCCAGTATCGAAAGCAGCAGAGAGATCGAGGAGGATCAGAGCCATAGTTTCTCCACGGTCGAGGAGAGTTCTGATGTTGTCTGTGGCAGTGATCAGCGCAGTTTCAGTGCTGTGGTTGGCACGGAATCCTGATTGTGAGGCGTTGAGTAGGTGGATTTGTTCCAGGTATTCGGTGAGCTGCGGGTTGATGGGTTTTTCGAGTACTCTGGCGGGGTAGGGGAGCAGGAAAATTGGCTAATAATTTTTTAGATCACTGGGGTCGGAGGAGGGTTTCTTTATGAGGGGTTTAATCTCTGCGTGTTTCTATCCGTCTGGGAAAGCTGCTGTGGAGCTGGAGGTATGGATGATGCTGGTGAGTTCCTTGCTGATTGGGTTGGTTCTGAGGTTGAATAGACGATGAAAGCAGTTGTTGACAACAGACCAGTGATGGGCTGGTGTCTACTTTTATGTTGTTCTTCATCAAACTTTATTCCTCCAAAACTACTGCCCAGACGGACCTTATTTCTGAATACTTAGAGGACACCACCCTAATTTGGTTGGACAATGCACACCAACTTTTTCTCTCCTAGCCATTCACGATGGATGAAATCAAGACGTAATAAGTAAACTTTGTACAAATAAAACACCCTGGCTCTGACGGCCTGCTGTTGGAATTCTGTAAACAATATGTAGATATCCTCACCCCGCACTTACTAGAGGTATATGAAGAGGCCAGAGAACCAAAAATTCTCCCCCATGAGAAAGGCTTTTTTAATAGCACTATTGAAACAATGAGAGCTGGTGCACAAGTGTGAGTCCTATTGGCCCCTACCACTCATTAATGACTATATTAGGATCCTTGCGAAACTGCTTGCCAATTTACTGTCCTTACTGCTGCCAGATATGGTGAGGCCTGATCAATCTGCTTTCATCTCAGTCAGATTCTTGGCACACAATTTACACAAACTATCTGCCGTGCTCAACGACATTGATCCTTCCCTAGATGCTGCAGCAATTTTATAGATGCCACTAAGGCATTTGACTCTATAGAATGGGACTATTTGTTTACTTATATTACAAAGCATTGGAGTACTTTAGATACTCCTTGAGTTGATCAAACTGCTGTATACTTCTCCTGTGGCCTGAGTGCAGATTAATGGAATCACATTACCTGGCATACCTATATCCTGTGACACATAACAAGGCTGCCCTCTAGCCCCTATTTTATTTGCCCTAGCCTTGGAACCTTTGGTTGCAATACTTCGGCAACATTGCTCACATCACACTCTTGGCTACACCAGTAGACTCATACTTATATCAATGTATGCAGATGATATGATGCTCTACATTACGTTTCCAAGTGAGGGTCTAAACGCCATAATGTGAGAATACATTATATTTGGGAAACTCTCCGTGGTAACCATTAACTGGCAAAAATCACAGATTGTCTCATTGACAGCTAATACCATCCAATTTGAGACAGATTTTCCTATAGATATGGTGCTGGATTCTTTCAAATACCTGGGAGTGCAGATAAATAAAGATATGGATTTGGTAATTAAAGAGAAATTATGGGACAGCCGTGGGGAAGATAACCTGTTGGATCTCGCTCCTGTTATCTTTAGAGGATTGTATGTCATTACTAAAAAAAGGTAGTGTTACCCAGATTTTTATATCTGTTTGTGAACATACCCATTCCACTATCCAGAGCTTCTTTTAGTTCACTCCGTCTCCAGCTTCTCTGTGTAGTATGGGTGGAAAAAAGGCCAGGATAAGGTGGGACACATTGATGCTCCTGTTTAATAAAGGGTGCTTTGATTCTCCTGACTTACAATTATCTTATTTGTACATGCAAGCTAGCTTTGCCCATTTTTGGCTCCATCCTGCCCTCCATGTGCCGCACATAGCGGTGGAGGCGAATGCAACTGTTCCCACCTCCCTCCAGTCTCTGCTGGGCAGTGCTCCTCCACGGTCCAGGGCATTCAGATACCATTTCATGGACCATTAGGGCGTGAAATCGTCTCAAAGACAAAGTGGGGTTGGAGATCCTCTATTCGCCACGTCTCCCCTTGCACTCTCGCCCAAAACTCCTGGTAACTCCCAAACCCAAAGCTATAAAGCAGTGAGCGTACTACACTCCTCTAGTGCTGTTGAAATTTGAGATTCATGAGAACTTTAGATGTAGGAGATGTGGGGCCCTTGATGCTGACTTTTTGCACTTGGCTTGGCCCTATGACAGAGTTTTTTTTATACTGGCATGAGGTACTATCTACGCCCTCAAACATGATTGACGGGGGGGTGCTAAAATTAGCTCTCAAAATTGCCTTGCTGGGTTATGTAAACGATATTTCTGAACCCTACAGCAGGTTCACTACGCTGGCACTATTGCTGGCAAAGAGAGAGGAGGTGTGCTGCTGGGGTAGGGGACACAGTCCCAGCAGATATAACAAGCATTGGTATAGCCAATAGGTCTTGCCTTTGGGACCGTATAAGTGTTTAGCCAGAGCTATTGGCAATGTTTTTAAGGTATGTTGTAGAGCAATGTGGCTGCTGTGTTCAATACTGTAAACTTTGTGTGCAAGTTGTGCTTAGTGTAGTGACGAGAGGGCCTTGGCATGGTGTGGAATGTAGTGGTGGGTTGTGATATGATATGTGTTGGTGGGATGTATGTGTGTAGTGTGTTTTGCTGGTGTTTATGTGGGTGGTATATGTTTTACCTTCTAGAGACATTGACAGGCTGGGCAAATACGCCTCTGATCTCCACACATGCTTTGAACAGCTGGCAATAGATGTGCCCAGCTGGAGTTATTTCCTCACTCGCCTGACAAATGCGGTTTTGTGGTGGATACTGGGGACGCCTGTGCGCGGGAGTGGGGCAGGTGAGGTCCTCAAATAAAGCCTTATGATAACCAAAGCTGATCATGGGTTTTTCTTCATCAGATGGGAGTTTTATATATGGAGGTGGTTAATTTAAGCTGATGGTTGCGTGTGGGGGCCTCTGGCAGCTATTTGTTGGGACCAGCAGTTATTGTACTTATAAGAGATTGATTCAGAGCATTAGATGTAAAAACATAAAGGGGAAAAAAGGAAAAAGAGAAGAAAGGGAAAGCAGTTTGAAAGGTAGAATGCAGGTAACTGCAAGATACATATAAAGGTGTAGAACGTGTGTGGTTGCAGCTGGAAGGGCTTTACTTACAAAACATGCACAACTGTTCGCCTACTATTTTTTTTCTCCATGCCTTTAAAAATACCAATAATTTACTAAGGTACGTCCAGATGCTTGTATATTAGATTTGGCTAACACCGCCACCCCACAAGTCATTGTTGTTTGCTGTGAGGCTGCTAAGACTGCATACCCCAATTCTGATAACATTTTACGCTTTCCCCATGGTATGTGTGTCTCCTGTAGACAAACTATATCAGGTTGAATCATACGAAGTTCTGCAGCCACTCCTCGTCTCTAGTTATTCAGCCCACAAACATTCAAAGAACATATTCTAAGCCCTAACTTAGCCATTGGATAAACATGGGTGCTGTCCCTTGCTCCGTTCTCCTACGACAAAACTTCAAATATCCAGATTTCACCAGCTTAACAATACTGTGGATTAATTTCCTAGCTTTACCCCCACTCTCCCACCCCCATCCCCTGACCACCCACCCACCCACATCCCCCACCACCCAACCCTCCACCCCAATCCCCCAACCATCAAAAGGGCAATAGGACCCAAGGTCCCTGTGATGACAAGCTCCCACTACCCGATTGGCTCCCCACCACACTAATATACCACTCTGTGCATAGAAAAACACATCAATTTAAAAGAAAAAATTTCCAAAATAGCACAAAATATTGCATATGCCATGAATACACTTTAAACATTTTTTTTTTTTTAAACATATAAGCACACCCCAAAGTGCGCTCTGAAACTAAGATAAAGAAAGGAGGAGATGTGCCAGCTGAAAACTGCCTACCACACACAATTGCAAATCCTAAATAAGACAATACAAGTGCCGACTACGGGCGTCTTAATACATCTTAATACATCCCATATCCCACCCGTTACACCCAAGCCTCAAGCCACTCTTTTTCGCATTTAAGATTACAAAGACTGTAAAAACTCTATGGCTTGGACCTCAGATGTAAAAAATCTAATACGATCTTTATACAGCACTTTTAATTTCGCTGGATTAAGTAAAAAAGCTTATGCCCCTTTGGCCTGAAAAGATGAAATAAGCTGGCGGAGCTGCCAGCGCTTTTCTACAGTGTGGCGACAAAAATCAGGCCGAACGAAAAATTCCACCCCTTTCCCAGGCCTCTTTCTATCAGGGCGGGCCAACTCATACACAGCTTCCCGTGCGAGAAAATTATTAAGGGATATTAATATCGCTCTAGGTCTAGCTACTGCTTGCCCAGATCCAGGCCGAGTAGAGAACGGGAAACGGTGCGCCCTCTGCACCTCTCTCTGCCAATCCCACTGTGTGAGATCAGGGAAGGCCTCAATAAACAGGTCAATAATAAACTTGCGGGGATCTTGACCTTCCATGCCCTCAGGAATCTGCAGGACTCTGAGATTGTTCCTACGAGAGCGATTTTCTAAATCGTCCAGCTTCCACTGAGTATCATCCTTTAGGGAGCGCAGGGTCTCGGTCATAGCCTTCTGTGCAGCCAGTTCATCTTCTAAGCAGGAAATCCGAGCTTCAGCTTCGTTAAACCTGGTTGTAAATTCCGTGCAGGTTTTAGCTATACGTCATACTGAGTTCTGCAATTTACGGCATGAAGTTTGCACTCTCTGACTCTCCACCCGTGTCTCCTCCCTATGAGTCATTATAGTTTGATAAATCAAAGCAAGTGAAACTTCTTCAGATGGACCCAGTGTATTTTCTATGACCACCTCGGTGCCAGTACTGATCTTAGTTGTGAAGGAGTAATCCCATTGTAAAGCATTGCTGTTATCCACCTGTTTAGCTCCTTCTCTAACATCTAGATTCCTTCGCACTGTCCGGGGACTGTCATCAGGCGTATCCCCTCCTGTATCATCTGGGTGTGTGCTACTGAGGTCGCTGCCACCAACCACATGCGCATCAGTCTTCTCACGAGACTTCAAACTTAATTCTAGGTCATCACTGGAAGAGTCTGAATGATCCGACAGGGAGAAAAAATAATCACCAGAGTCGATTTCCTTCGTGTAGGTATTTGTACTTTGTACATCCTTCTTCATGCCAGTACTATTTCAATATTTGACGTTTGAGCTACTTCCAACGCATCTACACTTGGCACTCCTTCAGGAGTAGAAATGCTACATGCATTAATATGCTGGCTGCCCCCCCTTATAGTATCATCACTCAGTGAGGTTACACCGGATAGTTTTATTACTGTGCTCCCAGATCGCCATGGCTTATATCCGTACGGACAGTAACAGAGTCTTCAGCCCCAGCACAGTGCCCCACTTCAGAGTTGGAGACCTTCAAACAACCTGTCCCCTGCAAAGGAACCTCCGAGTGAGGGGAGTGTATAGTTTTCTTCCTTTCCTTTGCCCCAGAGAATAATAAAGGAATAGTGCGCTTACCCATGACATCCTTGGACAATTTCTCGCCTGGTATAATTGTATCCACTTTAGCAGTCTTGCCACCGACACACGCACTAGCCGAGTTCCTGCTATTCACAGCTCCAGCTCCTGCTCCAGCCCCAGCCCCAGCCGGGTCAGTCAGAGGGCGAGCCCTCCCTTTCCCAGACTTGGGAGGCATCGTCACAGCCGTGTAACACTCCCCTCGTCGGCCTCCGTAGAGTGTAGCTGCTGCAGTAGCGAGGTACCTCCAACGCCAAGTTGCACTCCAGTAATTTCTCTGAGACCGCCGTAGCCCTGCTGACACAACAATAGCCGCGATACCGAACATGCCGCAAGGGCAAAGACCTCCAGCGGATATGCCTTCGTAAGTTTTGTGATCAGCTGTTCGAATCGCTGTGCGCTGCCTCAGCCTCCTTTCTCCCTTTCTCCTCCCTCGTCACAGCATTAGATGGGTAATTTGAAAAGCGGTGAGCACTTTTCGTTTATTTAATGTTGCGCCTTAGCCACTTTTCTCTTTCATCATGGCATTATCAAACGAATGTGAGTGCGGGGAGCCCGGGTGCAGCCAGCTCACACGTCCGCGCTCGCCATCTCAGTGGGCTATTTTGGAATGTGTATTGGGGGGTTCTAAATTCACGCTGTGTACAGTATATGGCTCTAATTTTGATGAGGCCCCAGTTCTTGAGTATTTAAATCTCGAGCTTGCTATATGGCCCACCCCACTTCTGTTATGCGGGGATTTTAATATTAATTTGGTAGGAAGGGAATTACAATCAGGTACTCATAGCTATAAAGGTAGGAAACCAAAGGTTTTTAAAGCACTAACAGGTACATGCATCAATGCAGGCTTTTGCGATTCCTTAATTGCGATTATTAAGGAATCGCAATTAAGGAATTGCAAAAGCCTATGCATGTAGTAATCGCTATAAAATTTGCGATTCCCAAACATTCCTTAATTGCGACTCGCAATTAAGGAATGCCTTCCCATTCATTCCTATAGGCCTACAGGCCCATAGGAATGAATGGGAGATATACATGCAATTTGCGAGTACCAATAGGTACTCGCAAATTGCGCATGCAATTTCAAGGTGTCAAATGGACGCCCTGTTGCACCCCTGTAATTGATCTGTGCACACATGTTGCGCACACACATGCCCCAAGGGCATGTGTGTGTGTAACCTACAACTTTGAAAAATGCACTTTAGTGCATTTTTCAAAGTTTTTTCAAATTACCATCAAGTACAAATTGATGGTAATTTGCGCCTCTATTAGCAAAATCGCAATTTGCGATTCCATCATGCATTGCATTTAAGGAATCGCAATTTGCAATTCCTTAAATGCAATCGCAATTTAAGAAATCTCAATAATTTGCGATTTCTTAAATTGCGAGGGGCTGACAGGTTGATGCATCGCAGAAGCCCTTTTTGTGGGCGCAAACGGCCGATTTTTGCGAATCGCACCGTTTGCGCTCGCAAAAATGGTTGATGCATGTGCCTGTATATCATTTACTCTCTGATCACGGCTTGATAGACGTTTGGGGTATGTTTCACATGCCAGATTCAGGCCATACATTTTATTCTCATCCACATGGTAAATTAGTTCGGTTTGATTATTTTTTCACATCCCCCCTATTAGTCACAGGAGCTCAGATACAAGTTTGTCCTAGAATTACCTCGGACCATGCTCCAGTGGTTCAGGATATTCCCGTTCTTGGTACTAATACTACCTCAAGGATGTTTACTTTTGATAGGAAGCTTCTCCTGGATAACACTTTTACTGATCATATGAGAAATTGGATTAGGGATTTTTTCCAAAATAATCGTCACTCAACGACGTGTGGGATGGTTTGGGATACATTTAAAGCTTGTTTTAGAGGCGAAGTAATGAGTTACGGATTGTATAAGCAAAAGCAGGCTAAGAGTATAATTCAAGAATTATATAATAAACTTAAAGCTGCTGAAGAAAATCTAGTAAGCGGGATCCTGCATGGAAATAATACTATGGAGCTGCAAACTAATGTGGCCAGGTGTAAGGCTAACATTAATCTGGCATGGAGCAAAGAAATCGCTGTAAAATATCAGCTGTATAAGAAAGAATGTTACGAGTATGGTGAGGCTGCAGGGCGCTGTCTAGCTCAGAGACTGCGCTCCAAGGAGGCCGCACAAAGAATAGATGGTATGAAGGATGTATCGGGCAGTTTGGTTCATGATCCCCAGGATTTTCTAGAAATTTTTCATAATTTTTATAAAGAGCTTTATACAGAACAGGATATATGGGGGGCCGTTAGGGATCTATGGATTCAAAATCTATCATTAAATCGGGTGGACCCGGAAGAAGCAGAGATATTGGATAGCCCTATTACCATTGATGAACTGGAGCAGGCCATTAATAGTATGACGGTCGGTAAGGCGGCGGGTCCAGATAAACTTCCCTCAGAGGTCTATCGGACCTTTTTTCATGATCTCAAAATGGATCTACTGGCCACTTTTCAAGCAGCTCAAAGCGGTGGTGCACCGCAATCATGGAATGAGGCCAACATTGTGGTATTTAAGAAGAAGGACAAACCATCAGACCTTCCAGGGTCTTATCGCCGGATCTCACTTACTAATTGCGATGGTAAGATATACGCTAAAATTCTTGCTAATCGACTGGCTAAGGTTATCACCCCTTTGGTTTCCCTAAGACAACACGGGTTTATATCCGGTAGGGGGACCGTGAATCATATTGCCAGAGTAGTTACTCTGCTTGATATTGCTCAGGCTGAATCCAGGGATTTAGGACTTATTTTGCTCGATGCCGAAAAGGCGTTCGACCGTGTGGCGTGGGACTTCCTTTGGGGGATCCTACAGCAGATGGGATTTGGTCAGTGGTATATTCAGGCTTTGCAGGTTCTATATCGATCTCCCGTGGCTAGGATCTGTTCAATGGGATTGTCATCTGAACCCGTGCAGATCTCTAGAGGTACACGGCAGGGCTGTCCCTGCTCCCCTCTGCTGTTTGCGCTGTACATCAACCCTTTTCTGGATATGTTAGAGAGGAGCGCTACGATAAAGCCGTTTTATGTACAGCAGGATCAGTTCTGTGTCTTCGCATATGCGGATGATATAGCTATTATAACACCTAACCCTGTAACGGCTTTACCTGAAATCGAACATCTGGCATATGAATTCGTAAGGATGTCAGGCTATAAGCTTAATACGGCTAAAACGCAGATTCTTTGTACTAAACAAATCTTATTTAATGATTCTCGAATCATTAATGAAGTCACATATTTGGGCATTAAGATACCGGTGTGTTTGAAAGAGCTGGTGGAGGTAAATTGGGGGGCTTATACTGGTAATATTAAACAAGCACTCGAGAGATGGGAATGTTTACATCTTTCCCTGGTAAGCAGAGCTAATGTTCTTAAAATGAATATTCTTCCAAAAGTGCTATACTTTTTAGAGCGGTGCCGTTGGAACTATCTCATGTGCAACTCCAACAGGAGAGGATTCATTTTAAAGCTCTCTGTGTGGTCCACAAATCCTTGAAAGGGGTAGGACCCCCATTATCAGGGATCTGATCTATTCGTACAAAGCTCCTAGACATCTCCGCTCTAACTCTCGTCACTTGGCGAAAATTCCGAGAATTCAGAAAGCGAGAAAGGGAGGTAGGCTTTTTTCATACAACGCCTCTAGGTTGTGGAATACCCTTCCACTCCATCTCCGAAGTGAAGCGAACCACCTTAGTTTCCGTAAACAGCTGAAAACGTGGCTATTTCCATGACCCCTCTTGTGTTTACCACTTTAACGTCCGCTAGCGCTGGGATGCTCCCGGGTAACCACGCGCTCTATAAATCCTCTTTCAATTCAATTCAATTCAACAGCTACAATCACTCTGTTCTAGATTCCTGTGGGCCGCGGGGAAACCACGAAGGGCTGCACCTTTTATGACTCTTCCCAGGGATAGAGGTGGTTGGGCAGTTCCCGACATCGCATTATATTATTATGCTTGTATTCTTTCGAATATACGGGTATTACTGACTGGAGAAGAAGGGGATAATCTCACCGAGGCTCCATCTATCTATCAGATGGTTTTGGGGACTGAGGTAAAAAACTGTTTATTTAAAAGAATCGATGGAAGTTATTATAAAAAAACTCGTTTTAAAATTTTAAGTGCCGTCTATAAGGTTTGGAACACCATGCGGAAAAGTCAGCAGATCGAAAAATATCATTCTATACACCTACTTCTGCAGTGGGGATTCTTCCATCGATATTTCAGGATTATGTGGCAGGAAATGGAGACTTCTGGGTATCACACAAATAGGTCACTTTTATGAGGCTGGGGGATATGTTCTTCCTTCTCAACCTTGGCGGATAAGTATCACTTACCTAGGAGCCAATTTTTAAGTTTTTGCAAATTCGGAACTTCCTAGGCAAACAGGTAACTACGATAACACAGTATAAGATAGTAGAAGTTATTAGATGCCAGGGAAAAATCGGTGCTCTCTATAAAGTGTTGCAAGCCTCTAAAGTGGACGATTTGGAGAAACACAATCTTAAATGGACAAATTCTTTGGGAGAACAGGCTGTGTCATTAAAAAATTCGATTGATGTAGCTGAAAAGATTCTTTTAGCTGCTAATTTAAAAGCACAGTATTATAAAACAATATTTAATCTGTACCACACCCCAGCAAAGATGAAGAAATGGGGGGGTGAACAATGGGAAGTGCTTTCGATGTGGTGCAGATAATGCTGATATTCTTCATGTGTTTTATTCATGTACTAAGTTGGCTGTGTTTATAGGACATATTGAAAGGTTTCTATCAGAGGTAACAGGAGTTGCTATTAAAATCTCAGCCTCTATAATGTTACTTGGGACTGGGGAAGACTTACGGCAAGGGATGCCGATGTATAAATCTAGGTATCTTATTTTTGTCGCTATGGCAGTCGCATGGTTGTGTTTAGCATCTGCATGGTTACATCCCGATGCACCATCTTTTGAAATGTGGCGTGCTAGGCTTTACTGTACGTATAATTTGGAGTTTAGCCTGTATTCGGTTAAAGGGCCCGGAAAGCAAAAGCTTGGTTTACTTATATGGGGGGCTCTGATTGATCACTTGACTTGTTGAAATTCAAATGGTATACTTTGGAGAAGAATGAATTGCTATTGTATGTTGATGTATGAGTTATATGTATTAAGGTATTGTCAATACTGTGGATTTTAATAAAAAAATAAAATAAAAAAATAAATAAAAATACCAATAATTAGTAAATAAAACCATTTGCAGCTTTTTCTCTGCTAATAGATAAAGAGCAAGCATTTAGTGACTGTGTTAAACACGTAAGTATTTAAAATATATTTTTACAGAGAGAGAAGGGTTTAGTAAGGGAATAAAAATGGTAGGGTTTTATGAAAACAGTATATAGCGCGAACTCGACCCGAAGGTTTTGGAGCGCTTTACATGAGCACTAGTTACGTTACACAAGGACACTTTAATGAGCCTGTCCGCGTCAAAAGGATTCTGGGAAAGGTTGCATGCGGTGGCCACATACCCGCTGTAGCAGATAACTGGGCCTGTCACAGTTCAGCATGTTACCGTAGCGACTCGCTGTCAGGCTGCGAGGCGCGGGGAGTGGGCGGTGGAATATGTTATCGTATATTTATGTAGTGCGCCTTGTGACCCCATAAGCTGCTTCGGAGCACGAGGAGCAGGTCTTCTGCCGAACCCACAGAGTGATGGCGCTCTGTCTGCTGTAGTCTGGTGGTTCTTTTACAACAGTTTCCTCTGTTGCTCGTAAAGCGCTCCGATGCCTCTTTGGGCATGGTTTGTGCTATATAAAAGTACACAAACAAACGAAAATATTGGCGCACCTTGTGCCACAATGAAACCAGTGAGGAGCTGGGGGGTAGGAGTCCGGGGTGTCACAGCGTGAGCCGACCAATGGGGCTCGTATCCTGGATAATGACAATGTAACTTCATCCACAGAGTCAGGGAATAAATGGAGTTAGGGCATATCGTATTGTATTAATTAATTTTTAACATCAGTGTCTGTGTTCAACCATATTATTTCCACTCATGTCTGCTGATTTATCCTTCTTCATTTGGTGAAGAAATATATAAATTCTGAATTTGAACAATTATTTGACTGATAGATGCACCCTCGCGCTTCGGTGCCGGTCAGGATTTAACAATATAAACAGCCGCATGTAAAAAAATACAGTCACCTGAGAAGATTGGCATGGCGGTACAAACATGAGCAGATTGGCAGCTATATAGGGACAGCGCACCCTTTATTACTGTAACACCCCGTGGTACCAGTCCTGTCAGCTACTGGTCAGGCGCAGTGATATGAAGAATCAGTAAAAATAGCATATTTTAGTATTTTTTAATAAATATCGACAGGGAAACCGATTGCTTTCCATTTTAAAAGATGAGTAAACAAGAATTACAAAGTGGACTTTCGCTCGGAGCGATCAATGCATTACACAAAAGAAGTCAATAGATCCAGCTTTCATGTGCAAACGCATGCAAAACAAGTAGATAGTAACCTGACCCACGAGGAATGCAGCTGCCACCCTGCGCGCCGCTGCTCGCTCCCGCCGGCAAAACGCCGTGGGAGTGAACATTACAAAAGAGGTGGGACATGCACCTGCCTTTAGCCATTTGCGTGCTTTCATTATTGAAAGACACACGCAAAAGCCAACCCAATGCGTGGGGGGAGTCAGACCCACACAGAGCAGTTACAAGAAGCCTCGCAGAGCAGCGCATGCGCGCTGTGCTAGGGTCGACCTAAAAATGGAATGGACTCCCTGATATAGTGGTTAAAAAAATTGGACATTTATTCAGAATTGTTACCACCAAGCTCATTGCTGAGGGATATAAGGAGCACTTTGAAGAACTATCTACATACAGCACCATTGTGAACTGGAATGAGGCTCAAATTATTATCCCCCTCTCCCCCCCACATCATGAGCCCAAAACAAACTGGTGTGTTATAACTGAGCTGCTAGTTGGATTGGGCTTGCGCCAGCACCAGAATTGCTAATTTGGAGCCTGGTTAAACGTAACGCAAAAGTGTAGTATATATGGGCTGGGGCGCATAACATTCTTTGATGGCATTATAAGTATGTTATGTGTTGTCATCAGAGTGCACAACAGATTATATTTGATGTTATATTAGATTCCTGTAATGATCAGTTTACTGTACTGTGGGAACATAGTTGATGTCTAAGCTGTACTGATTATATTTCTATGCTATTTCCTTTTTGTTTATTCCCTATCCACCTTTCTTTTTTTCATTCTCTTATGTCTGTATATGATGGAATATTTAAATAAAGAAATTTCAAAACAAACACAACTAATAACCTCTGCAAGACTCTGATTTGTATTGGTATTTTGATTATCTAGTGAGAGGTCTTCCCCTGTTTTCCATGCATCTTTCCAGAGTTTATCTTATCTTGTTGCTTCTCTCTATGGATAGCTTCTACTTCTGCTTTTGGATTAAGGTGTGGTTTTGGTGTTCCAGTACTCAGGGTGTCTCTTTCAATGGACATGTAGACATATGTTTTTTTTGTAGGCCACTCTGTTGCCCTTTCCGCTTCAGGCAAAGCCACAAATTTTTGCCCATCCATATCAAAGATCAGACACTCAGAAGGTCTGTCGAATCACCTTCCTGATTGCCCAAGGAAAGGAAGAATTATTTTCTCCCAGTAGTAGCCATAGTGCCACGCTTGACTTCCTAGTACACGTGGAAGGTGCCAAGGATCTCGTTAAGTGAGTCCTAAATAGGAGCAAAACACTTAGGAGCTTATTTACAAGCCCTTGCGCCGCTGGTGCGTCACTTTTAAAATGGTAAAAGTGACGTACCAGCGGCGCAAGGGACTTGTAAATACGCCCCTTAGGGTCCAAAACTCCCCATGACAATCTTGTAGCTCCTGCTTGTCTCTGAAGATTAACGTAGAGATGAACCGCAAGGCACCAAGCGCCTCCTAACATCAGGACGGTGGAAGAGCCAAGCAAGAAGAATCCACAAGAAATTCAGCAGAGTCTTCAGCTACAAAAGGCCAAAGATCAGTGACAAAAAAAGTAGCAAATGAGTGTTGAATGCAGCAAAAACTAAGGGAACTACAGCAGTACGATGCAGCCCTCACTTGTAGATGCTCTCTTGTATGATTTCAACAGCAACTGACATCGGAATAAAAACCTTCATTCTTCTTGGATATGGTATATTCGATAGATTTCCTTGGAGTTCGAAGGGCAGATTAAAAAGCTTGTCCACGGCTTCTTTTTGAAATGCATGGCATCAGCGGGGCATATAAAAAAGAAGCCAAACTTTGCCATTCTTGGTTCTGCATTGTACTCTGCTACTCTACTGCCGCCCTTCCCCCGACAGTCCATACAACTCACTGAACACCCACTGGGGGGACCGCACTTGGAAACTTCAGGTGGTCTATAAGGATATAACAGTATGGTCCCCTCCCGATGCTCTGGGTTTGTCAGGATGTTGATGAAAGAAACGACAAACTAGCAAGGAAGCATGGACAGAAGAAGCATCTTTCCAAGCATGCTCACTAGGAGGCTAACTTTTCAGGTGGATCAGAAATTGAAGACATTGAACCTTTCTAGAATCACAATTTCTTGAACATACTACTGTTACAGCTCTGCCAAGTTAGAGAGTGAGGAGATGACAGGCGGACTTTTGTATTTGCAAGCGGAGCGTTCTGAAATACCGCATGCAGCACATTGCTCAACATTTGACTGCTTGGTCTGCTCTGAGGTCTCTATGCTTAAGGGGTCCCACAAGCTGTTTGTGGCATGGGGCATGAATGGCAGTGGCGGGGTCACAGAGTGTGGCAGTGGTACAAGGATATCAAACTTCGACTTCTTCATTTGCTGGGTAGCAGACATGAATTCCAGAATGAGAGAGTGAACAAGCCAATAGTCCAACCTTTCCAAGACAGTGGTGTTGTATAGGAGAAGATATTAGCTGAAGTTCCAAATCCAAGATGAATCTTGACCTTTAGTTGTAATGGCGGTTCTTGTTCAAACTGTATATAAGGAGGCTCTTCCTGGAGAATGATGTTTCGTGATGCATTCATTCCATTATTTTTTGTTGTGATTTTCACCACTTGCTTTCATTTTCATCCATGATTTTTGCTCCTTGCATGCAGGGCGTAGCTTTGTCAGTAAGACCGGAGGGGTATGAACTTCAGATTTCCCAACAATTATGGTGGTTAAACACATTATATGAGAAGCAGGGCAGGAGAAGGGCTTAACGAGCAGTAGAAAGGGAGAGGAATGCGGATTGTGAGGGGCAGTTAAAACTCTACATTTTGTAAAAAACCCATTTTTTTAAGACATTTAAAACAGAGACGAGATTATGTGTATGTATGTTTTCTTTTGTGTGTGTATGTAAAAATCCCAAGCGTAATCTGATATACACCTCATTTTAACCGACTTCAAGCACCTGTACCAAACTATTTACCACAGAATATATTTATTGGAGGGGGTGTAACACCTGAAACACCCCCCAAAGCTATGCCCCTGCTTGCATGTGGGTCTGCTTTTGGATTTCACCTTTGGATCCTGCAAGCTCTTTTCTCCTTCCTGATGTCAGAAAGCTTTCAGTGCTTAACCAATGCCACACGTAACAACTGTAACTATCCAAAGGGCTTAAGTGTAATGATTTCGTTTGTACACCAACTGGAAAAGCAAGAACATATTCTTGAACACCAGAATGAAAAGATGGCCACAAAAAAGATCATAATAATAAAATCAACATAGTCTTAACTTGTCTATGTCCAGACGTGGCTTAGGGCCTGATTATGAGTTTAACGGTCCGTGGGCAGCCAAACTCATTGTGGCGCAGCAGTGGCAGTGCAGCTATCGCCGCGGGGCGGTCCGACCGCCATATTACAACTTCGGCAGTTGGACCACCATGGGACCGCTGCAACCGCTGGGGATCCGCGATTCTTTGGCTGTCGCGGTCTGGGGCAGCAATATGCTGGCAGTGCCGCTGCGGCACCGCCAAGCATATTACGACTTTCCAGACCTCAACACTTTTCATGGCAGTGAGCCTGCCATGAAAAGTGTGGCGGTCAGGAAAGTAAGGGGCTCTATAGGGCCCCCTGGTGCCCCTGTGCATGGGGATGCATGCAGGGGGGCACATGTTGTACTCCCTTGTGTGCATGCACCCCTGTTCCTGCACGGCATGGACTGCACAGTCTATGCCATGCAGGAATGAGTTTTGACGCTCCCTCGGCTCTGCAGTTCTAAGGCTCACATATGGGCCATAGAACTGCACAGCCGGGGGACCGCTAAAGCACCGCCCGCCAGACCAATAGGAAACTTGTAATATGGAGGGCGGGCGGCGGTCGACTTTGGCAGTGTGGGAGCGAGGCAGTGGCGTGGCAGCCCACTCCCACACCGCTAAAGTCGTAATTAGGCCCTTAGTCACAACACATTGTTATCAAATACAACAGTAATTCTTTAGTTAGCACGAAGATAGCTTGCTGGATAAAATATTATTAATTTTGTTGAACTAAATAAGTTCTCATCTAGTTCGCCTTGATCCAGAATGAATCTTGAATTATGAAGCAATTTTAGTCAATCCATCTATTCTTGAACTATCTTAACTTTGTCTAAACGAGATTGAACTATTCCAACCACAGTTGAAAAGCAATCACAGGTTGATCATAAGTGAGTGAGTGATGTCACTGGATAATGATATGACAAAGAATCAGCTTTGAACTAGGAATAGAACTAATGGTAAATTCATACTGTGCAAAGCAAAACAGCCATCTAGCTTGACGACCTGTCCCGCATTGAATATTCTGTACACACTGCAAATTCCAATGATCAGTTTGAATTTCAAACGGTTCTTTTGTGTCTCCATTCAATACAGGCAATTTTCATGGCTAAAAGTTCTCTTTCAAGAACTTAATAGTTTAATTTGAATTCTAATAAAATATGATACGAATAGAAGAAAATATGTTTTTGTTCATTTTCTTCTTGCTCTGTAACAAAGCTGATCAAATTGCTCTCTCAGAAACACCTGTTTGTACGGCAATCTTTCTTGATGACAAGAAACGGAAGTCAGAGTAAACATCTGTTTGAATGTATAAAAAGCCTTTCAGGTTGCTCATCTCAATGGAATCCTTTCTTCGTGTTTCCTTCTTTAACACTCATATGGTATAGTTAGGTATCTCTGGAAAATTAATAATATTTGATAATAAAAATGTGCAAATCATAGGAAACTTTGACACTCCTTTACATTAACAATGTCAGGGTCAATCCAATAAAGCTGAAAATTTCTTAGGATCCATGGAAATGCAAGAACCGTTCAATCTACATCCAAGATATTCAACTTCCTCTTTCTCAGACTCACATTTTTCAGGTTTACAATACAAATGATGCTGCAGAAGTCTTGGCAGACCAACGATCACATGTTCTTGATGTTCAGCAAAAGTCTTCGGAACAACAGCATATAATTCCAATAGAGCAATGCAAACTAATTGAGGACAACAGAGAAAATGTAATGCATGAATCTTTGAAAAATGGCAAAAGCATTACACAAACCAAATGGCGTTACACAAAATTCAAAATGCTTAAATGAGGAGCAAAATGCCATTTCCTTTTGTTATCTTCCTTTATTTGTAACAAATAGTAAGCAAATTATAAATCAACTTTTGTAAAAACTTCACTCTATGAACTGAGTCTGAAACATCCTTTATAAAAGGTAAAAGGTACTTATCCCTGATCATGATGTGATTTAAAACTCTATTATCGATATAAGGTCAAAGTCCTTGCTCCTTCTTAGGTACAAGAAAGTAAAGGCCCCTCCCCAGGTAAAGGAGATGGTATAATTACCATTTTGCAAATGCTCTTGAAAATAAAGCTTAAAAAATAAAGAGTACATGCTTCCAAAAGAAACAATATACTCCCTTACATAATAAAAAAGGAATTGGTAATTTTTCTCCCATCTAAGATTGGGCATCCCGGTTTCCTTGGTTACAACACCATCTTGGAAATGTCAGAATATAAATTCTTGTCCACACCTCTTCACTGAAAATCATGGAGTTGATTAGGCATTTAAAGAAGCCACAGTTTGACATTCTTCATTCCATGTTGTACTCTGCTGCTCTGCTGCTATGCTTCCTGCCTGGAGTTCCATACAACTCGTAGAACACCGATCTGACTGACCGCAAGTGTGAAAACGACAGTGCAGTCTGTGGGCAAGAGCGTCCACGTATGCACTGAGCACCACGTTCAGCCACATGCCGCTCGACTGCACAAGAAGCGTGTTGCCTGCATGCCTGTAACTTCAGGCTAGCTATTAACACTCATGACATTCTCTGTACTAGTATGACAAATCACTAACATGAGTCTGTCACTTTGTATATTACCTAGATTAATCTCAGATTCCCATCAATTAAATGCCAACATATATGAAAGGGGATGCCCAGAGTAGTTCCTGAGGTTGTTTCAGAACATCTGGTGTTACAGCTACCATGTGTGACAGTGTAGAAGGTAGCAAATATACCCCCCAGCTTGTGCATTGTGTGTGAGGGGTGCCATCTATATAGGAAGGCACATGGTGTTAATATAGTGTTTGCTGAGAGCACTGGTGAATGGATAGACCGCATCTACATAATGTGTTTTGCTTAAAATAAAAAAAAGGGAATGTCTACCTGGGTATTTGTACACTTGCCCATTGCAGTCTTTAAGGTTTGTAGATTAATTGTTGTTGGAGAGTTGCCTTGCAACATAGTTTGCAAGACATGCTATCTCAGTTGCCTAATGACCTCCAATCCTCTAACATAGCTTCGGTGTCCTGCAGGTTCTGACAGACTATACCCAATTGAGGGCTGTATACCCCCAACACTGGCCTGCTCTGCCCCCGCAACATAAAGTGGGTTCTTTCTAGCAGGACCTGTAGCATATGGTACTTGCCCCTGAAGCCACTGCACCTGTTCTAAGACTGCTAATGGAATCTCCAAATACCAGTAGAGAATGAACCATGAATGCGTAGTGCTTAGAGTGTACGGAGTAAAGAATTCTGTGTTACTAACAACAGCATCAAATGTGACCCAGAAATAAAAAATTTCCAGTGGTATGGAAGCATATTACTCCTACTACGAGCATGAAATCATGTCTCCTTACTGGCACGCTTCATCCGGTAAGGTGGGTACTGAACAGTTGGATACAAGGTCTGTGAGATTGACGGCAGCCATGTTTAAGCGGTAGATACTGACTAACTAATCAGGACTTCCTTTCTAACAGTTAAGCTTAATGAAACTTTGTAAGAAGAGGTGATATATTTCCTATCCAAAATAGGTCTTTTTTTGTGTACTAGTCAGACGTCTTCCTCTTTAGTACAGGTTTCTCTGATTTCTCAACATTTTAGTCCTTAGGGGCCAAAGCAGCGACCTTCATATTGGGTGCCACTGTTGCAAATCAATAGGATTTTGACCCCCGTTAGATCTTCCATAGCCCTGAAGCATGTACAGATAATCTTGGGCCAGCAGAGTGTGGAAAAGGAAAAGGGGAATAACTGACCCTCTGTGGGTTAAGTCACGGGGAAAGGTTCTGTCCTGAGACTGCTCCAGACAAGCCAAACACTCTTGCAGGGTTATTTGTTTATGTGGAGCCACCAACTTTTGTTTCTGAGATGGCAAGAAATACCACAATAATATTGATAAAAATCTTTATTAACCACTAACCTAGAGCCTAGAAATATACAGGCAATTACTGTAATAATATGTAAAGAATTAGCACAGGTGATTATTAGGAATGTAAACAAAAATATTATACCTAACATTTTAATTAGGGGCTAGTAGAAGCCTGCATTATAGTCCCTGCCGATCTTTAGAAATGTACCTTAATCCCTTATAATTTCTTCTGACTAGCTAGCTAGATTACAACCCTTATGTTACTGATGTTCCATGTTCATGGACAGGGAGCTTGTCAGTTCATCATAATGTCCTCTGGCATCTGATGTTCATCTTTCAAGCTGAAAAAACAGACACTTGTCTACAAAGCTGCAGGGGGTCAAAATGTGTGAACTAGTCTTCTCACATCGCAAGTTGTACATGGGAGTACAGCATATGAAATATACATGTATAAGGTAATGAGAAAATAGCTTGTGAATTTCCCATGTTATAGGCACAACAGGGAAATTGAGTTATAGGCACAATAGGGAAATTAGACCAAGATTGCTAAATAAGAGAATTAGTAATAATATCTCATTTGCATACATATATATATATGTATGTATGCGCAAGCCGAAATACGTTGGAGATAGAGCACGTTCATTCTTGCTACCTGAATAAATTCTTTACATCTGCACATCCTGTGAGTGCGTTCTCCAGTGGACCTAGTTCATTTGTTGAACTTACAGTGGTTGAGGGTTCATCAAGATTTGGAGAATACTGCTGTGTCCTCAACTATAGAAATTATGGACATACGCAAGGAAATTTGCAAGTCAATGTATCACAATCATGTATGCAATACATATCACCCAGACATTTAATGACTTTGGGCCAATTTATAATTTGACAGACGGAGTAATCTCAATTGGTCTGGCAGAGGACTTAACATCTGCCAGGCCAAAACTACTCCACCCGCCAAATTTAGACATGACCACCAAGCTGGCGGTCATTTCTAAAGCATTGGCTGGAACCTCCGTCACCGCAATTCCTGTCAATGCTGCTTACAGTTTGTTGCAGTGTTCTGTCTACATGACGGAGCACTGCACCAATCTGTTTTCTTTTTTTCCCCAAAAAAATCTCAAAGTGGAATTTTCTTTTTGAAAATAAAAAATATAATGCTTCCCTCGCCATGGGAGCCCTCTCCCATGGCGAGGGGAGCATTTAGCAGTTTTCACTGCATTGTATCGCCAGGGTTTTCCTGATGGTGACAGGTTGTGAAAACTGACCTCTAGTTCAGCCTGTCTAAATTCGGTGGATGGAATTAAATATCTGCCTCCAACGGCCCTTACTCCACAGGCCCGTCGGAGGGGTTTAATCACGGTGGAGACAAAGTAGTCTCTACCGTGCAGTGGCGGCTGGCATCAACAGGGTGGGGGGGGCGGGCGTGCGTGTTCAATAACATAAAAAAATAAAATAAAACTTACCGTACTCGCGACGTCCTTGCTCCGGACCTCTTCTTTTGCTGACACAGGAACCGGCATGAGAGCAGTGCTAGGATCGTGGAAGCGGCCTCACTTGGCAGTCCACAGCGCTAAGGAGGCTTTAGCTTGCTCCAACCCACCTGTCTTAAGACAGCTGGGTTAGAGATGTTTAAAGTGCGCATGTGTAGCTGGCCGTCCCAAGACGGCCGGCCAAAAAGACATGCACACTTTAAACAGTGCAATACAAGCCCACCCTCCTCCTTGCTGCTGTCACTTAGCAGTGGCCCTGTCCCCATCCTTACGTTCGGCTCAAAACGGGGGATGAAAAATAAAATGGTAACTAATTATCATTTACATTTTTATCCGTGGGGTTTTGGGGGGCTCAAACGGAGGAGCCGCCCCTGCTACCATGATTAAATCTAAGATCCACCTGCATATAAATTTGGTGGGCGGACCACAGTCTTGACAGTATGTCTTTTTCTATTGTGGAATATTTGTTGGAACCATTCTTACATATGTGCAGTAATTTGTTCCTATCACAAAGGGAAATTAAGATATTGATAGAATTCTGTTTTTATGGCATTAAGCCCAGAAACAGTTGTAGTAAACATTATGTACATTTATAGTTCCTTGAAAAAGTCTATTTGCACAAAAAGTGACAATGAGAGTTTCACAAGAGACATGGCTGCTGTTCTTATGTTTTTACACGATTCTAGTTTATTGCAGATGCAACCAAGAATATCTCGGGTGACTTGCTCATTGAAACAATGCATTGAAAAGACGTGACCTGAGCGCAAATTAACATATCCATCACAACATACACATGCTTCTTCTTTCCCCTTCTGTGTATCATATTTTGTCATTCCTCTCTAGGCGCATCTTGGGTCGCCCTGATCCCATTGCCAAAGCACGCCTTTTCAAAAACACCACGAATGCTGCTTTGGAAATTCTTTTCCCATAATTCTGTAGCATATTTCTGGATTTACATAAAGCTCAGGCAAGGTCAACGTGCTCCGACGAACAGTACATTAATGAGATGCTGCACACGTTTGCACACAAGCTTCAAATTCTCTAACACACACAAAACTGCAGATGTAAAAAATCACCAAATAAAGCTCATGCGCATGAAGGTATTGCTAAAACACAGATCACACAACAAAGCAACATGCAGTGACCACAGTGCCATCAAAAAATGGCACTCAAGGGGGCCGACATCAAAGGCATTTGTGAGTACGTTAACTAGTAATTCTTTAGCACTGCTTCAAGTACTCCAAAATGCCATTGGAACTAACAATTAACAGAGAACCCCACAAATCACAAACACAAACCTTAAATGTATAACTACTCTTCACTCCTTAGCTCTATTAACAATAAATGTAAGTTCTCAAACCTTTACGACTATATTTTACAAAATAATTTAGTTGTCCACAAGACTTAAAAAGTCACAATATTACCTTTACGTGTTCCAAAGAAGACAAAATAGGTTTTGATTTCCTTCTCATAGTTGCACTGTTTGCAAAATAGACAGAAAATATGAATAGGTTTATGAATGCTGACAAATGAGAACAAGCATTTGCAATGCAATAGGTCTTGCATTTGTCAGAGTTAGAGCTATTGGCATTGTAAATGACAATGTCTTTTACCTATGTGTTTTGGTTTGGAGTGTAGTGGATGTATGAACAGAGACACACTGCCTAGACTAGAGGACTTAGAATGAGAAATTACCACTGGGACCAGAGAAGCAGCTAGCAGCACTTCCTAGAGGACTTGGAATGAGGAATTACCACTGTGACCAGAGAAGCAGCTGCAACACTGCCTAGAGGACTAAGAATGGGGAATTACCACTGGGAACAGAGAAACAGCTGCAGCACTGTCTAGAGGACTAAGAATGAGGAATTACCACTGGGAACAGAGAAGCAGCTGCAGCACTGTCTAAAGGACTAAGAATGGAGGAATTACCACTGTGACCAGAGACACAGCTGCTGCACTGCCTAGAGGACTTAGAATGAGGAATTACCACTGGGACCAGAGAAGCAGCTGTAGCACTGCGTAGAGGACTAAGAACGGAGGAATTACCGACGGAACCAGAGAAGCACCTGCAGTAATGTCTAGGGGACTAATAATGAGGAATTACCACTAGGAACAGAGACGCATCTGCAGCACTGCAGAGAGAACTCAGAATGGAGGAGTTACCAATGTGAACAGAGAAGCAGGTAGCAGCACTGTCTAGAGAACTGAGAATGAGGAATTACTACTGGGAACAGAGACTCAGCTGCAGCACTGTCTAGAGGACTTAGATTGGGGAGTTACCGACGGGACCAGAGAAGCAGCTAGCAGCACTGTCTAGAGGACTTAGAATGTGGATTTACTACTGGAAAAAGAGAAACATCTGCAGCACTGCAGAGAGACCTCAGAATGGGGGAGTTACCGATGTGAACAGAGAAGCAGGTAGCAGCACTGTCTAGAGAACTGAGAATGAGGAATTACCACTGGGAACAGAGACTCAGCTGCAGCACTGTCTAGAGGACTTAGATTGGGGAGTTACCGACGGGACCAGAGAAGGAGCTAGCAGCACTGTCTAGAGGACTTAGAATGTGGATTTACTATTGGAAACAGAGACACAGCTGCAGCACTGCCTAGAGGACTAAGAATGGAGGAATTACCGACGGGACCAGAGAAGCAGCTGCAGTACTGTCTAGGGGACTAATAATGAGGTATTACCACTGGGAACAGAGACATATCTGCAGCACTACCTAGTGAACTCAGAATGGGGGAGTTACCGATGTGAACAGAGAAGCAGGTAGCAGCCCTGTCTAGAGGATTTAGAATGAGGAATTACCACTGGGAACAGAGAATCAGCTGCAGCACTGCCTAGAGGACTTAGAATGGTGGAGTGACTGACGGAACCAGAGAAACAGCTAGGAGCACTGTCTAGAGGACTAAGAATAAGGAATTTCCTCTGGGAACAGAGACGTAGCTACAGCACTGCCTAGAGGACTTAGAATGGAGGAGTTACCGACGGGACCAGAGAAGCAGCTAGCAGCACGGTCTAAAGGCTAAGAATGAGGAATTACCACTGTGAGCAGAGATGCAACTGCAGCACTGTCTGGAGGACATAGAATGAACAATTACCACTGGTACCAGAGAAGCAGCAAGCAGCACTGTTTAGAGGACTTAGAATGGGGGAATTACCGATGAGACTAGAGAAGCAACAAGCAGCACTGTCTGGAGGACTTAGAATGAGGAATTACCATTGGGAACAGAGACACAGCTGCAGCACTGCCTAGAGGACTTAGAATGAGGATATACCACTGGGGCTAAGGAAGCAGCTGCAGCACTGTCTAGAGGACTTAGAATAAGTAATTACCGACAGGACCACAGAAGCAGCTAGCAGCACTGCCTGGAGCACTAAGAATGAGGAATTACCACTGGGAACAGAGACAAAGCTGCAGCACTGTCTAGAGGGCTTAAAATGTGGAAATTACTTTTGGGACCAGAGAAGCAGCTGCTGCACTGTCTAAGGACTTAGAATGAGGAATTACAGATGAGACCAGAGAAGCACCTGCAGCACTGTCTAGAGGACTTAGAATGAGGAATTACCGACGGGACCAGAGAAGCACCTAGCCTTACTACCTAGAGGACTAAGAATGAGGAATTACCAATGGCACCAGAGAAGCAGCTATCAGCACTGCCTAGAGAACTAAGATTGAGGAATTACCACTGGGAACAGAAACACAGCTGCAGCACTACCTAGAGGGCTTAAAATGTGGGAATTACCGATGGGACCAGAGGCGCAGCTGCAGCACTGTCTAGCGGACTTAAAATGAGGAATTACAGATGAGGCCAGAGAAGCAGCTTGCAGCACTGTCTAGAGGACTTAGAATGAAGAATTACCGACGGGACCAGAGTAGCAGCTAGCAGCACTGTCTAGAGGACTTAGAATCAGGAGTTACCACTGGGACCAGAGAAGCAGCTAGCAGCACTGCCTAGAGGACTTAGAATGAGGAATTACCTTTGGGACCAGAGAAGCAGCTAGCACTACTGACTGCTTAGAGGACTAAGACTAAGGAATTACAACTCTGAACAGAGACACAGCTGCAGCATTTGCTAGAGTACTAAGAATGGGCAATTACCACTGGGAACAGAGGCAAAGCTGCAGCACTGCCTAGAGGACTTAGAATGGAGGAGTTACTGATGGGACTAGAGAAGCAGCTAGCAGTGTGTTAGGTTGTGCCTTGAAAGGAAGGCATAAGGAATTCCTTAGGGTGCCACCTTGGACCTGAAAGGCTTTTCTGCCCTACTTAGTAAGCTTAAGTCTTTTTACAGAGAATTCTCTTTTGCTCAATAATTTAAGATAGTGCAGGAGCATATTTTACACATTTATTGGAGAAAACGTTTGAATAACTGCCATAGACCACTTTAAGGAGCAGGCAGGCTGATTTGAACTGGATTCTCCTGTCAACCGGGAGCCAGTGTAGTTGTTTGAGATATTTAGAGAGCTGGTCTAATGTATTCAGATTAAACAGAACCTGGCAATTGTATTCTGTATTCTCTGAACATAAGTCAAACTTCTCTAGGGCCATCCCAGATAGACTAAATTGCCATAAAACAACCTGCCCTGGAGTGCGGGTTGGCAACGACAATCCTGTGACAGATCAATAGAAGAGTCAAGATTTTCTGCAGAGTTTTCAAGTGGGAAATAGGGTTTGTTACTCTTGATATCGGGGTATTCAGAAATAACTTGGAGCCAATATAGTGCCCCTGATTAAGTACTGCTTTGACAGGCTTAGAGCAATTGCACAGTGAAGGCGGTCATAGCACATGGCCCCCTTTGCACAACTTATTGTACATAGTTAAAAGTTCTGTTTCTAAAGGGTTGACAATAAAAGGTTCCTGTCCATCCTGCTTCATGAAGTTTTAAGGGCTCATGGCAGGTTAAAGACATGGTTGTTAGTATCATCTTGCAAATTAAATATTTGTTGCATATCATCTGTGTGACAGTATAATTTAATTTGAAACTTTTGCAGCTGATAGGCATATGTAAAGTTAACTAGCAAGGGTGAGATTATTGCACCCTGAGCAAGGCTCCATTACCACGGTCTGGGTGATGAGCAGAAATCAGCCTGTTAGACTGTTTTGGCTCTCTCTGAAAAAAGGAGTTAAGCCACGTCACACGGTATCTTCAGATGGCACATGAGGCAGACAGTGAAGTAGAAGTGAATAGTTGACTGCCCTGCGTCACATCGAAAGGGCAGGAAGGCACCATATCTATCCAATATGGCACATTCCAGTCCATTTCCCTTGCAGTGGTGCCATTTTGGCAGCCTAGCGCCAATGCAGGCACCCTTGCACCAGACTGCAATGGTACCTGTGTTGTAAGCAGGATTTTTTATGTGCAGGAAGGGGCACCTTCCTTAACAAAAACAGTCCTTAGAGGCTTTTTTCTCTTTCTGTGTGTGCAGCAGAACGTATGTACCACATTTGTTGGTGCCACACGACGCAAGCCTCCCATAAATATGCCGCTAAGACTCCCAAACCACATTTGTCAACCATCGTCAGAGCATCATCTGCTATTGGTGTGACAACTAGCTCTGTTATCCCTACCTGTTCTAAATCCAGTTTCCATTCAGTATAGTGGCTGGTTAAATGTCAGGGAATTCTGTAATTGTGAGTTAATCATATTCTCCAAGAGTTTGGATTAGTATGGCAGAGCTGAGATAAGCCTGTGATTAGAAGGGTCGATGGGGTCAATTGACGCTTTCTAGGTCTGGCTTGGCAGAACAGAGTGACTGCATGATCAATTATTACCAATTATTTTAAAGGGACATCAATTGAGATTTGGCTCCACCCAGAGGAGTATTTCTTTCTCACCTCATGCTGTTTGCTGTTTCTTGCTTCATTCCACCTTCTGTGGAGTCTTTGTTTTCAAATGCAGGAGGGAGTACTTCACATATCAAAAGTATCATCGCACATTAGATCCTTTTGTCTTTGTTTTTTCACTGCAGCAGGTCTTTTTTTATGTTTTAGGTAGCACTCACATTTTGCCTACTGGAGTGTTACATATACGCAAATAAACAACCATTGGCTAAAACAGGCATGCACTAATGCTGTTTGCGTCCTTCCACATGCTAAAGACAGTTCTATTGGCTTTACCAATGCTTGTTTCACTAGATGAATCACAACGTTCATATATGGGGTTCTGGACCAATCCCTGTAGAATGAGAGGAAGTTATTATTTCGCTGACATAAGGGTCAACTTAACTTTAAGTGATTTCCTGAAGGAGCCTGGGATTAATGGCCTGATTATGAGTTTGGCGGTCTTGGAGCGGGCCGCCATGCCATCGCCCCGCTCCAAGGCCACCAAACTTGACCGCCATCCACCAGATTACGAGCCATTTTGTGGTCTGGCGGGCTGGCGCCGCCGGGGTCCTGCAGCAGTGCACTTCAAACGTTTATGTATGAGCCTTTGAACTGCAGTGCTGAAGGAGCGCCAAAGCAAGATCCTGGACAGCATGGACTTTCCAGTCAATGCTGTGCAGGAACTGGGCTGCATGCACACAGGGGGCACACCATATGCCCCCCTGCATGCACCCCATGCACAGGGGCAACAAGGGGGCCTGTAGGGCCCCCTTACTTTTCTGACCGCCACACTTTTCAGGGCGGGATCACCGCCATGAAAAGTGTGGAGGTCAGGAAAGACATAATATACTTGGCGGTGCCGCAGCGGCACCGCCAGCATACTACTAGCCCAGACTACCGCGCCAACGCGGAGGAATCGCGGATCCCAGGCAGAAGTGGCGTTCCCATGGCGGTCCGACCACCGAAGTTGTAATACGGCAGTAAGACCACCGGTGCAGTGGTAGCTGCCACGCCACCGTGGGTTTGGTGGTCCTATAGACTGCCAAACTCGTAAAAATGCCCTAAGTCCTTTGGAGAACCCAACAGGAATGTTTTGACAGTCTTTGTTATTCTAGCTTAAAAATCATTAAACTGCGTGGCAGGTTTCAGATCAGCTATTAAGTAAGTAAACGTTTATTTGTTTTTGAAAACCATAAACATAAAACATGAGCGCAAACAATCAATCAAAAGAATTTAACCAATCTGAAAACTAGCACAAAATCAAGATATTTTTATTTCTTCATCAAACCAGGGCTGAACTAGGTTCAAAATCTACCATTTTTATTTTATGGAGTTAAAAATTAGGTAGCATTTCTGCTAATTATCGAGAGGGCCAAATTCCTTTGCTCATGAGGAAGGGATTAGTTAGCGTATCAATCGTGAGGAAAAAAGTTTGGGGAGATATTGGCAGTTAATATTCTTTGCAAATAATATCCTTTTAGCTTTTCTGCCTAAGAAACTGTATTCGAAGAGTTCTCTTACATAGATTTCCTTGTCTAGTAGAAGTAATAAATGGCCTTCTTCAGGCGCGGCCGGTCCATTGGGGCTGAGGGGCCACACACCTCCAGCTTTTGCCCCTCACGAACAGTGTCTGTCAGGCTGCACAAAGGTCAGCCTGACAGACACTGTTCATTTTCAGGTGAGGCAGCCAGGAGCCAGACATGCGCAAAATGCACAGGTTCCTGGCTGCCTGAGCTGAACTTTACTGGGCTGTGGAAGTCGCAGCTCCTGTGGGCATGACGTCCTCAGCTTAGCAAAGGTCCCTGAGGCCCTCCTCTCAGTGACGAGAGGTAGTGTCACTGATTGCCTCACACCTGGACGCTTCAGTTTTAAGCCCTGAACCGCCCAGGGTTGAGTGTCAATCAGTGACACTTCATCACAGAGTGGGCTGGAGTCAGCAGTCTCACTGACCCCATCCCACTCTGTGATGACGTTGGGACTGCTGCCTTCCCTCATTGGCTGACTTTAGGTAAGCCAATAAGGGAAGGCAGCAGTCCCAAGCCCCCTGGGACCTCCGAGGCAGTGCTGGCTGCAGGTAAGTTTGTGTTTTGTTTTCTTTTAAATTAATGTTTGGTGCGTGCGTGTATGTATGAATGTTTGGTAAAGAGTGTTGTGAATGGATGTGTTTGTGTGTGTATGCGCGTGTGTGAATGCGTGGCTAGGAGTGTTATGTGTATGTGTGCGTGTGTGTGTCCCTTCCGCCCCCCTTCCTCCAAAACTTACCAGCCGCCACTGGCCTTCTTCATGTGTGGGACCTCTAATTTGCGGTAAATTCATTTTTTTCAAGACTTTTTGTGAGTGTAGGTCTTTGGGAAGCTTGGCCCAGACACTGAAGTCACAGAATATTGGTAAATACATGTGATGTAATTGAGCTTGGAGGAGGTGCTCGACTAGCCTTGCAGAATACTCCATGCTAAGTATGGGGGACTGTAAATTAGGAGGCCAGGGGGGACTGTAAATTAGGAGGCCAGGGGTGACTGTAAATTAGGAGGCCAGGAGTGACTGTAAATTAGGAGGCCAGGGGTGACTGTAAATTAGGAGGCCAGGGGTGACTGTAAATTAGGAAGCCAGGGGTGACTGTAAATTAGGAGGCCAGGGGTGACTGTAAATTAGGAAGCCAGGGGTGACTGTAAATTAGGAGGCCAGGGGTGACTGTAAATTAGGAGGCCAGGGGGGACTGTAAATTAGGAGGCCAGGGGTGACTGTAAATTAGAAGGCATGGGGTGACTGTAAATTAGGAGGCCAGGGGGGACTGTAAATTAGGAGGCCAGGGGTGACTGTAAATTAGGAAGCCACGTGTTTTTTTTTGCCTAATCCTAGAAATAGAGTTTCGGATTCAGAGAACTGGCTGCAAGGATTTTCAGTGATTGCCAAAAAACAGTGTAAATAACTGTGACTCCTCCACCTCTATTCACCACCCGATCATAGAGTTTTATAACCTTGTCCTCCAAAATAGGGCCACAGTCTGCTGAGAGACATGTCACAGTCAGAAACAGTACTTGGAGATCTTCATTCCTAATCCACGCATTTATAAAGGTTCTACTTTTTACAGATAACATAGTGTTACATAAACCTGCCGACAATTTTGTTTAAGCTAAAATGTATCTTATGTTGGTTTATAAAAATTAGAGTCACAATGCTTTAGAGGTATTGAGTGAAATACGATTTCTCTGCGAAGTGTCTCTTTATTTCTAAGGTCTAAATGATTGTCCCCTGAAAATAGGGCAAGTATTGTCTAACCTGTATGGTAGTGGTGCGTGATTGGGCGGTCGGGTAGCCGCGTGGGCTGCTGTTGACAGGCGCAGGACGGGCTTGCCTTAGTCAAGCCGCAGCTGCCATTTTATGGCTCCTGTATGGCAGTCGACTCTGAGAGGAGCCCAGGAATTGACACTGCTGGCCTCGCCCATGATCAGTCAAGCCAGGCAGAAGGAAGTGGCTAAAATAAGTATACTGTCAACGAAACTAATTAAATTAATAAAGTAAATGAATAACAGCTGAGTCTAGGCAACCAAAGGGAGGATATAAAGAACTAGGGGCCAGATGTACAAAGGATTTTTGTGTTTGCAAATGGCCTGATTCACAAAATCGGGCCGTTTGTGATCACAAAAGTGTTCTTTCTTATGTAACGAATCACAGTTTGGATTTGAGACCCAATTCTCATTTAGTATTTGGAAGGGGTGTGGTAAGGACGTCCCTTGCAAATACCGAATTGGTATGGTATGTATTATTGTTTCGAGACTGGAATCCGGTCTCAAAACATTAATACTTTACAAGCTAAAGCAGTGTAGTGGTAATGCATCTGCAAACTGGTAGGAGTCCTCAAGGGACTGCTTCCCCTTTGAGAATGTTAAAAAAAATGCTTTATTTAAAAGCAATCACAGACATGGTGGTCTACTGACCCCAGCAGGCCACCATCCCTGTGATGGCTGTGATTCCTAGTGGGTCGCAAATTGCGATCTACCTCATCAATATTCATGAGGTAGGTCATTTTACGGCTCACTAGGAATCGATAATTTGCAAACCAACCTCTAAATATTTGTCAGTTCGCAAAACACCGGTCGCAAATTGTGACCAGTATTTTGCATCAACAGTTCAGTACATTTGGCCTTAAACTTTTGAAGAGAACTAAAATCAATTCATGGGTCCACTAAGCTATCTTATTAAGATGTGGACCTGTTGCAGCTAGGATTGGATGTGCAGTGTGCAGATTGTTGGTGGAAACTCAAACACAAGCTGCACTCAAGCCGATGGACCTTTAGTCCCAGGCTGAGATTTAACATCAATAAATTAACAATGCATCAATGACAGTGCAGGACATTAGGCCCCACCAGTGGCGGCTGGTAGGGAATAGGGGTGGGGAGCGAGGAAGGAATATAAAAACAAAAAACACTTACCATTTCCGACGGCCGGGTCTCTCCTCCGCTTCTCTGCTCCGGATGAAGCTGCAGGAAGCACCCGGCACCCAGGATCTCCTGAGCCACTTACAACGCTGCAATGCAGCGTTGTGATTGGTCTGAACACCGTGAATCGGCACTCAGATCGCAAAAGGGAGCCTGTGCATTTTCCCCACCAGGCTATCCTTATGAAAACGGCCAGCCAAGCAGTCATGCTCACTTAGTGTGCACAGTCCTCTCCTCCTCCCACCCTGAGCCCCCAGCCCCGCCCTAACCCAGCCCGCAGCAACCAAAAATAAAACAATAATAACCTTATTATTATCGTTTTTTTCCCCCCTTTTCATTGCTCTATGAGCAGTGGGGCAATGCTCCTCCGCCTTAGCGGAGGAACTGCCACTGGGCCCCACATGGATTACAGAGAGTAATACATTTGCAAACCATGAAGGTTTTATTAGCAAATTAGTAAAGTTACAAACTCAAATAATCAAATGTTATCAAAGATAAAATTTCAGCTTATAGTTGTCTTTGTTATATAATTCAAATCAATTCAAAATCAGCAAATACAAAGCAAACTGCAAAAAGTTGTCATAGAGCAAAATCGAGTAAATCAGTTTCCCAGAAAGGAGAGATTTTCTAACACGCTATTCAGGGAAATTCATGAAAGTCAAGAAGAAGCTGCCAGAAAGTAAAGACTTTAAAAGCCAAAATCAAATAAAGATTCAGTCTGGTAAGTGATAATAGATTTTCTGTGGAGCCTAACTCATTGAGCAGGAGCAGAAACAAAACATCTAGTCTCAAGAGAGTGGAAAGCGGCAGCTGAATCTAACTAGCTTAGCAATGCACAATTAAATCATACAATTCTCGACAAGATGCAACACTCCCCTCAGTTCTCAGGGAGAGACCAATCGGTATTGAAGACTTCGCAATAGGATGGCTTCACTCTTCTTCCCAGCTATCGCACAATGGAATGCTTCCGCTGCATGACCTTCAAGAAATATCTCATAGCAGGATGATACATCATGGTCAGCATGTCCTAGGCACAAGAGTGGAAATGTACTATTCACTTCTTATGGAATGCACACAGATAAACAATTCTCACAGAAACCAAAACATTTTGTAACATTCTCATTAACTAATGCAGCTTGGCTCCTGACATGAGAGAAAGAGAGAGCACAACAGCCAAAAGTACAATTCCATGTTAGCTTTAAACATTTAAACTGAGGCCTACATTAACTATGGCTAACTTAATGTGAACATCATTAACTATGGCCATTCTTAAAGTGTAAATCACACTATGTTTATGCAGATTAATATATGTGTTATGCAAAACAAAAAATAGTGACAGAGCATCACCAAACCTGTGACCTTCTGGTTATAGGCATTGATGTAGAAAAAGGACATTAGCCTAGCTTCTAAGTTGCAATACTGTAATATTATATTGTATGTTAAAAAAATGTAAACGTGTGTGTGCAAATATATATGCTTGCACTACGTATAAATGGGCTTTGCTTAAAGTGTGCATTTTGCTTGAGTGAAAGTTAGTTCCCTAGGAGCTGCAAACTTGTGATGTGCCTGGCTGCCAAGTGATTGCAGCTGCATGGGGCTCGGGGTGCTAAAGAGATGAAGACAGGCTGGCAGAGCCCTATGTCCTTAAGGGGCTGGGAAAGGGGCTCTGTGTGTAAGTGGAGGGTTTGTTAAGAGATCTGAAGGCCACAGAGGGGTGACTGGAGGACTCTTGGGGCAGAGTCTCAGTGAGACCCTGGGAGCTAGCAGAGGCGTGTTGAGGAAATCTGAAGGTTAGCAGAGAGGATCCTAGACATGGCTGAGGTCCACTTTAGGGCTCGTGATCATCTCTAGAGCACACTGAGAAGGTGTCAGGGACTCGGCTAGTTGGCAGAGTCAGGTTGAGCATCTATAAGCACCAGTTGAAGGTCTGTGGGGATCAGGTGTCGCTTTCTAATGATCGATTGTTGTTCCTTAGAACAGTATTGTAACATAAATGAAGGCCCTGGCAGAATGTGGCGAGGGGCACCTGAGACTTTCAGACTTCACAGGAATGCACAGACCTTATGTTGAATGGCGGCCCCCTGCAGGGCGGAGGCCACCAGTGCTGCTTGGGTTGCAGGGTCCTGCGTTATGCCTAGGGTTGCCACCTTTCCAATGGAAAAATACCGACCCTGTGTTGTTGTTTTAAGAGTCTGCAAAGGCTGGGAGATGATACTAAATAGAACTTTGAGCAAAATCGTATATATTAATTTTATAACATGTCTTTTCTGCCTTTGTTTACTTTAATTATTAGTCAGGGATCATTACCATAGCTTCAGAACACATTTAAAAGTGCTTTATATTTATATTTGCTGTTTGAGGTATGTACAGATGAGGGCTAAAAATACTGGCTTTAGGTGATTTTGCTTATTTTTGTACTGGCCAGGACATTAAAAGACTGGTGGTGTCTGTAGGAAACTGGCCAGCCTAGTTATGCCCCTGCCTGAGGACTGTCTTGGGCTGGCTGTAGTGTCTCAGAACTGGCAGAAGTTCTCTGAGGGTGGCTGAGGAATAGTCCCTATATCGCTGCGGTCTAGGTTACACTCTTTTGTGGTTGGCAAAAGGATCTGTATGGACTGGGAGAAGATCTATGAGGTTAAGGTGATGGTCTTTCAGAGCTGGCAGAGGTAATGTGAGCTAAGTGCCCCTGAAGCCAGCAAACAACCTGAAATGGAATGCTGAGGGTTACCTAACAGCACGCTGAGGGGCACTGAGTGCAGTCTGTTGTACTACCTGGGGCTAGATGTCATGTAGGGGCAATAGAAGGGTTGGTAGATGAGTTTTTGGGTGGTTACATAGGTCTCAGCAGAAAGCTTCTGCCCCATCATCTCTCCAGCATACATTCTTCGGGCAGGAGTGCCTCAGGGAGACTTGTGCTGCTAACCTCTTTCTAGCACCAACCATCAGGGCAATAAAGGCACCCTAGCAGGCCCCAGGCACCCACAACCAGACTACATAGTCATTTGAGGTTAGGAGCAGCTGTGGTGCGCCCATTTGGATGTTGGGGCGTTGCCCCACTTATATTTTGCCCCCCTGACTCCCCAATTAATGTGAGCAACGAACTTAACTTTTATTTAAGTGTTTCCATTCTGCCCGTGGCAGTCAGCTTTCGGTGCAGGCCAGTTGCATAATCAAGGCTGAGGTGGGCGGGTCCTAAGCCAGTGCAGCAGGAGGGAGGTGGGGCTTGCTTAACATGACAAACACTCGTTAGAGTCAGCCAGCGGACCTGGAACCAAGTGCGCATGTCGGGTTGGATGGCTGCCTTTCTCCGTCCAGCACAACATGCGCACTAGAGGCCTCCCAGTCGTCCCCCCACCTGTGCTTCAGTGAGCCGGGGGTGCCTCCAAGCTGCACCCTCGGTCTCAGTTGTTGAGGTTGCCAGCCCTAGCCAATCCAGGCGCTGCTGTAACAGCTGAAGAAGCGCCTGGATTGGCTGGTGCAGACTGTGTGTGCACGTGACGTTACTGAGGCAGTGCAGGCCAGGGGTGGGAGGAGACTGTCTCTCTCTCTCCCTCCCCTTCATGTGGCATGAACAGAGACAGTCATTGTTGGTTGCGTGTTTAGCTACGGGCCAACTACGGCACACATTTGATAACCACAGCTGTGCCACAGAAGCCAAGATCCATGGGGCAGACACAGCACCCACTGCCAGCCTGCCAAGAACGCCGCCCACTGGCTAGGTGCAGTCTGGACCAGCCACAGCACTCTCAGGGGAGAGGAAGTGCTTCATCAGCAGATTCTGACAGCTGCAAGACTTCTAGCCCCTGCAGGAGCAGACATGGGACTCTGCTGGTGTCACCACTCCCCGCCGTGGGAGTCAGCAGGTAAACCTCCGCCACTTCTGCCACAGCACAAGTAACTAACTGCAAATCCAGCTTACAAACAGATAAGGGCCAATTTTAGACCTGACCTGTGAGAGAAGTCCTATCCCTGGTATTTTCAGTAACATGCAGTTAGTTCACTTGCAGTTGTGTACATGCACCTTGCTCCTAACTTTAAAACTGGGATGCCTAGAAAATTGCTACCTTGCTTTTGATCTTTAGTGCTACTTCTGTCCAGAAACCTGCGCATAGATCTGCTAATGAACCTCGTGCCAGAGACAGATCAAGGATGTCTGTGTCTGGCTCTGTGTGTGTGTGTATGTGCTCCACAAAATATTTGTGATTCTGCGCAGGGGGCCATAGTGCCCAAACCACTTTTGGAGCAATTGTCTTCACTCACTACGCTCCCTTTCACTGGCAAATTCATGACTTTGGCTCATGGCTCACGCCTCACCACTTTCAAAGGTTTGCCAGCCACCACTGGTTAGGTCATCACCGTAGGCCCGGCCTGCCCCAGGCTCAGTGGCGTAGCTAGACCTTTGGCCCCCGGTGGCGATCCCTGCATTTGCTGCCTCGCGGCGGCCATTTATAAGAGGAGGGGGGGAAGTGCTGGTGATTCCTGTGTTTGCCGCCCCGCTACCGGCTGCAGGTAAGGGGGTGTAGTGTCCGGCTGGACACGTTCTAGTGTTTTACCCTGTTAAGCACACACCAACACCCACCCATCACAGGCGTCACCAGTCAGGTGACCCTGTTAATAAAAGAGGCACGTGCCCTGGGCCAGTTATCCAGTATGCATCATGTGTCTGTGTCATTCATCTTAGTAGCATGTGGGCCCAGGGCCCCCAAAACCACAATGGCGACGAGGCGGTCCTAGCCCCGTGTGCTTTGCTGGCACTTACTCTGCTCATGGGGGGGAAGAGTAGCTTAAGCCGCCTCCGCCTCCGCATCTGCATCCGCAGCTAACATGACTGATACTGGGACAGAAAGATCGAGACACCGGTGATGGACGGGGGACTGCAAGGTATGGCAGGGCTTGCCATAGCCATGCCCCATACAGCGTGAAGCAACCGTTTGGTACCTCAGCAGGCTACAGTCAATTTCGAAAGCTGTACCAACGAAGCAGAGTACGCCCCAGCCGCACCGCTGCTCCGGGTGTCAAAGCCATCTCATGTACAAGCCTGGCTGCAGCCAGGAGCCTGAAGCCGTCACTGCCGCGAATGAGTGTCCACACTGTCCTCACACTGAGCGAAGAGAGCCAGCGTCCCTGCCACCCCCAAAGAAGTCGTAGAACCGGCGGCTGCGACCCCCGCCAGCCAGTGGCGTAACAAATTTTGAGGAGGCCCCCCTGCAAGGTGCAGGGATGGGTCCCCGCTCCGGATTTTATCTGGAGCTCTCGGACAAGAGTACTGTGCTGAGGGGCCCCCTTGCAGCTTGGGGGCCCCCCGCACTGCAGGGACCTGTGTTACGCCCGGAGAAAAGCAAAGCGGTAGCAATGCGGTGTTGCGTTACGGCAGGGCAGTGTAAGTGACTTCGAGTGAAGTGGCCCCACTAAAGTTAAGCGCCTTCGAACGTTAAAAGCAGGCCCTACCATCGGCAGCACTAGTCTACCCGAGGAAGCGCAGAAAAGAACGCTAGCTGCTGCATCAGTCAACCGCCGTGAAGCGCGGTCCCCTACCTATGGCACAGACACCCCCTACCGTGGGGCACCACCCACCACTTACTGCAGTGGCTCAAGGCGGAGGCCCCGACCGGGGTCAACATGAAAATTAGCTGCAGTTAGCACTGTGGGCCCTGAACGCTCGAAGCGTCAACTCTGCACGGAAAGTGACCCACAGGCCCTGAGATGCGGTGCGGCCCGTGCGCTGCGAAAACAAGTAAGCGGGGGTGGTGCGTCCATTGGGGCGTTGGGGGGTAGCCCCCCCGCCCGCAGCTCCCTCGGCGTTTTTGAACCTAAGTAAACTGAATCAGTTTACTTAAGTTCAAAGAGCCGAGGGAGAACTGACAATCATGATCAGTCAGCATGACGTCGGATCGCCCACCCCCTTCAGAGTCTGAAGGGGTGGGCGGTCCTGCGTCATGTTGACTGACATGATTGTCAGAGGGACCAGGGGCAGCAGGCAGCACTGCAGCACAAGTGCGCATGAGTGGGGAAGGGCACCGATCTCGCGCACGTGCCCAGTCATGCGCACTTGTGTGTGCACTGAGCTTACGCATGCCCATTAGGAGAGCGAGGGCTCAAACCTCGGTCTCCTAATGGGCAGGCGGGCGAGAGGTAATCGTAGCCTTGCTAATCCTGGCGCTGCCAGCAGCGCCAGGATTGGCTGAGAGGGGCTGTAGGGCCAAACGGAGTCGGACCCGAGGCGGCGCGGACGGCGGACCTCCTCAGGTAGGATTTTCTTTTTCCCCCGAGCCCCCGGCACAACCCCCCCCGCGAGCCGCGTCTGCATAGCGGTTGAAAATGTACTGCAAGACGTTTCCCTTTTGTGGGCTATGAAAATCTTGATTTAAAAACGCGCTTCTCTAATGAATGACCTTAAGTAGACGGAAGTTAAAGTGCTTCATTTGCCTGCGTGTCATTTTGTTATGTTTATCATACCCATCTTGGACGGATTTACATCAGTGACATGAAATGTAACCGGAAACTCTTTAAGGAAATAAACTGTTTGTTTTTGATACATTTTGCACTTTGTAAATGTCTCGATGATTAGGACAAGTTCTTTGATTTGCCCGCCTACAGCGGATGAGTGTCGAGAGTCTCATATTTCTGGTTATTTAATCAGCTAATTACACTACCATGTTATCTGATTATTTTATCTTAAAACGCCCCCACTCTAACTGAGGTTCGGATGGGCAGGTCTAATCTCCAATGCCTGTTTTAATTAAATAACCCTATCACTTTTAAAGGCCAAGACCCGTCTTGATTATTTGATTATGTCAAGATGCCTTACACCAATTTGTAATCCATTTTACAAACCCTTTTAAACACGTATTCAATCTTCCAAAAAACAATGCCTTTGAAGCCTAGACGTTTCAGCCAAAAACTGCACATTGGCCGATTTGCAAAATTGCAAGCTGAGAGGCTCAGAAACACATCACATTTTCAGACGATCCAAACCCACTGCTCACGGTGAAAATCATGCTTCAATTCCCGCCAAAAACATGCCTGCATTTAGGTATTTTTTCTTCCATTATTTTCATGCTGCTTGTGGAAGAGACGGGCACTAAGGAAACGACAGGGATAAGAAAACAGCCGGAGCAGATGCGGGAGAGAGACAAGCAGCAAAGAGAGCGAGAGATAATAGAGGAGGAGGGAGTTGGAAGAGACCTAAGAGACACAGAAAAGACCGGGAGTGAGGCAGTGACAGGAGAAACAGAGGGAGTGACCGAGAAGCTGCAAGACCGAGCGAGAGAGAAATGAGAGAGGAAATTGGACAGAGAAAGAGACAGCGGAATAGAGATAAGAGCTGAAAGAGCAGGGAAGAGACAGTCAGTCAAGGAATTAACTTGAGTGCAGAGAGAGTAAGACAGAGAAAGAGACAGGCACAGACAGACTGGTGGCCGTGACAGGGGAGAGCAGAGGAATGAGCATGAGGCTTTGAATAGAGGGAGGAGACAGTTGGAATCATACTACAGTCACAGATCCGAGGCAAGGAGGGAGACATGGGCAGGAGAGAGACTGCCAGGGAGAGAGAGACAGTGCACAGACAAGCTGAAGGGAAGGGTAGTGAAACATGGAAGGAGAAGGGGGCATGATATTCGCAGAGAACGGTACACAGCTGCGTGCGGGGGGCAGTGGAGCCGGTGCCCCGTGCTCTCTGGAGAATGGGGATCAGGAGCAGATGAGACCTCCTGGGTCTGGGTCCCAGGCAGCTCCCAGTTGTGCACGCTCTCCAGGTAACCGGTATGTATCCGCAATTAATAAGTGATTATTTTGGGCATCTTATTTTACAGTCATTTCAAATTTTACAGTAACCGAACTGCAGAATTGTTTTCCTGTCTGTAGACAAAATGTCTATGAGAACTAAATGCAAAGCTCCAATGAACAAATGTGTGAAATTGTCCAAAAGCGCTTCAGCGCCTCGTCAGGGGTAATAGGCGCTTTATAAAAACAAATTACAATTACAGTTCACCAAAAATAGCATCCACACATTTTTTGCAAGGACCGACGCAGGTTTTTTAGTTCTGTATGAGAAAGGAAAGTGCATATCCGAGGAAAGTGCACATACCCAAGTCTTTGAAAAAGCATGTCAAATTCATTGAAAAAAATCACTTTTGAAATACTTGTATGTATAGAATTATTTCAAATGGTGTTCTGTTTTCTTTCGAAGGGTGTCATAGTGTTTTTGAAAGTTGACGAGGCTGTGCGGAAGAATGCAAACATATTTCTTTAAAGAACAGTTGAAGTTTTTTTTTAAGTTTATGGAATTCTGTAAAAGTGTGCATAGGTCTTGAAAAGTGTGCTGACTTTTTCCCCCAGAGAAGTATAGGGGGTTCTTTTGAAATCAGCATTCCAGATATTGTTATAGAAATACTTAAAATGACTTCGAGGACAGCGAACACCACACAAAATACTGTAGTTGTTGGCAGAAAGCCGTGTAAGGCACAAGAGATACATTGCAAATAAAATGTCGAAAATGCTGAGGAAAATAGTTACGGAGGGGTGGGTCCTACAAACAGTGGTTGGCTTAGTAAAGGTACTGTCCAAGTGAAACTCTCATATTTGTACCACCGGTCATTTGCTCAAAACATTTTGAAAACCCGGCCATTAGTGGCTGGATGACAATTGACATTTTAACCGTAAATAAATACTTAAATGATATTTTTATCATTGCATGGGGTATATTTTGGAGAGAGAGGCTAAAGTACCATGCAGTCTCATGTTGCATCCACGTCATAATAAATAAATATAAAACGTTAAGAGTCAGCATGTGAGGGAAGGGTGAAGGGCGTGCCCTGTTTTGAACGGGGAGAGTTAGTTGGCAGGATGGAGTGTTGGTTGCAGGAAGAACTACCCGTTGCTTGATTTTGGTAATAAAGAGACTTTTGGTAATAAAGAGACGTGTGCACCTTCCAGAAATAGCTTCATGGTGGGGGTGGGGTGGGTCGAGGACGGACGTTTTGAGAGAACATTTTGTGAGATGTGCCTGAGCCCACGAGCTCCGCCTCTCCTAATTATGATAGATGTGTTGCATGCGCCCCTTTGCTGTCTGCAGGAACGGAATGGAGTAAATGGCTAAATGTGTTTTTTTCTGAGATTTTCACCTACCTAACACATTGTATGCGATCAATAAACATAAAAGACGGGGGACAGCTATTGGGTGAGCTCGGTCATTGCTGCTAAACAACTGTTTGGTTTGGTTTCGACAAGCCAAACACGGTTGCGTGGCAGACACTTTAAGTGTGAGAACAGCTGTACAAAGACAGGGTGGTGGCACTGCGTGATACCTAGAGAATAGTCTTCGTTCATGTTTCGATATTTAACAATCTGGGGGCATATTGTGTAAAACGGCTCACTATCCTTCTGTGAAAAGAACCCACACTCAGTAGAGTGCAGCCAGGGCTGACGCACAGTGAGCCACATTACACACATACATGTGCGGCCCCAGCGCAGGCGTGACGTCGCACGTGCCATGGATAGAGGTTGCATGGAAAGGCAGGCCAACTGATGGCATAGGGTTCACTGCAGAGGGGCTGGCGGCACGTGGAGACGGGGGTAGGGATGTTCCTGCAGATGGGGGCAGTGTGTGGTTGCACCCTCCTGCGAGTAGCTGCAGGGAGATCCGGTGCAGCAGAGCAGGGCGCATGCGTGCTTGTGGTGTAAAATACATCTCCGATGGGCACCTGCAGTGGACAGTGATACCGCTTTAGGCTACGGATCCCAACTGATACAGGGGCTTGGTCACTTCGCATTCCCTCATCTCCTTGTGGTTTGTGTGTCCACAGCCAAGGTTGGCAACTTTTCCATCCGTTTAATTTCCTTTGTGAATGTATCTCTTAATTTGTTTTGTACATCAGACAATGTGTATGTTGCACTTTGGTGGCTAATCCGGCGAGTCAATGCTGAGAGTTTAGATGGGATGGAGATTCTCATTTGTGTCTGAAGGGTTACAGTTGTTGGTTTGTACACGTGTCCTTCAGCCATTGTAATTCTCTCTTCCGCATACACCTCTGACCATTATAGTTTCTAAAGAGCAGCGTTAGTGTGCGCATCTTTGCACTCGAGTATCTCCTCTGCAGTTCCTCAGTTTTGTGACTCGCCATGGGCCCAATGATATTATGTTTGTGTGATGATGCGTTTTGTTGTACATAAAGGGACATCGCAGTTTACTTTTTTTTAAATATGTGTGTATGTGAGTGTGTCTGTGCTGCAGTTGATGGTACTTCCTTAAAGATGTGCTGTCAGTAACTTGTGTGTACATCACACAGCCACATTGTAAACCGATATCAGGATATTGTTTCTGGTTCCACCCGCAGATTCTTGAATTCACCTGAGTAAGTGTTTGTGTGTTTTAAGTGGCACCAGGCGCGCGGCTTGCTGTGTCTGTTCAGGTGACATGCCGCTAGGCCCTCGGCAAACGGCCTACAAACACTTCCGCAATGTCACCAACAGTTGCCTCTGCCAACTTTCCTACATCAAGGGCAAAACAAAAATTCACAAGTGGTGAGGGTGCAGATCCTTTTACTCCTGTACCCATGTCCGACCATATTGTGCAAATATCTGAAAATGCTGTCTTTTTATTACTCTCCAGTGAAGGATGAACTGTACACCTTTAAATACTTTCATTTGCCATTCTAATAGTTTTCTCTGCTAAACAACTTTCTATTTACTTTTCGAATTTATGAGCGGTTTCAGGGCGCGCACACTGAATATGGTCCCCAGAGTATCAATAGGGCACATTATCAAGGATAAAACATTAAAAAAATATAGACAGGTGTGAGTCTAGATTTTCTACACCTAACACCACATATTGTATTAATTGTATTTATATAGTGACTCTACAATAGTCTACAGTGATGAGTACATATCACAAGAATTACCACTTGCTATTGTTTAATATGCTAAACTGAGGGAGACATTAAATGTACTGTGTTCTGCTATAGGTGATGAACTTGCCACATAGAGAATTTTATGGCGTTCCGGAGCATGAGTTGTGTTTGAGTGTTGCTTCCTTCTTTATTCCTTTTTGTTTCCTTTGGCTCTCATTCATAGTATATGTACAATTGCTAAGTGCTTGTATTCATAAACCTTCTACTCTATTTAAAGGTATTTTCTGTATTCCTGGTATGAATGGCTCCAAACTAAATGGCCAAGAATGAGTTCTGGTGTTGGAATATGCAGAAGGGTTCAGGTTTGTGCAGTAGAATGTGATGAGTTTTCAACTTCCAGCGAAAATATAGAGAGGACATGAGATGAGAGAACTCTCTTAAGGGCATACTTTTTGAGGAGGCCCTCTGCTTTTGATTGCAGTGGCTCAGTTTATTTGGTGATTCACAATTCCAATCATGGGTAAAACATGGCTTGTTGAACATAGATGAGATGTACTTGCAAATTGTTTGATTGCATATTGCATTTCAGGTTTTCAATTTGACCAATCCTTTGACTTCTTACCAACGAAATATGAGTGTCTTCCTGGTCGAGGACCACACTGCTTTTTCTCTTATCTGTCTTGTATCAAGACCCTGCTGGACTATGGGGTGAAAGAAAGCTTGAATAAGCAGCTACCTATGTTATATGACATCTCTTTATTAATGTAATAACTGCACTTTCACAATTGCTTTATTAACCATCCTACTTTCTCAAATTTGCTTGAAAATGCACCATTTGTCAACTCTTTTTTCAAAATTTTCTCGGGGGGAGAACACCCCCGAACCCCCCTTAGGTTGTTCGGGCTCGCTCGCTACGCTCGCTCGCTGCGGTGCAGTATGCCAATAATTTTACGCCCCACCACTTTCAAATGTCACCAGCCACCACTGCAAGTAAGAGACGACTGGGCGGCATCTCAGGCAGTTTCATTAATGCCTGTCTATGGTGAAAGCCTCTGTGTTGCAAATCCCAGTGCAGACTGCCAATCACCTCTGTGGCCGGCGAGGGAAGCAACAGCTGGCAGCAAGCAAAAGGCTACCATGGCCCCCTTTTGAAGTGGCAGCACCGAGCGGCAGAAGGACTGTCTCCTGACCAGGCTCCTGACCTGACCAAGTAAGTGATTCAGGGCCATCGGTTGTGCCAAAGAAAAGCCGCCCTTCTGCCCAGCATGATGCCCGCAGTGCCCCTACTTACCTCATTAGAATGCCCGCAGCAGCAAGAGCAGACTCCCTTCTGCATGTGAAAGATGCGCGGCCCACAGTTTCAAGACAGACTACCGGGACTTTGTAAAGTACAGTGCGGCAGTGCCACCTAGTGGGCATTACAGTTACTACACCTAAAGAACGAAAAGAAAAGTGATGTTTTAAAGTAAATGCAAAAACAACAATTGATGGACAGAATGCAGAACAATGTCGTACATTCACCCCAGTACAGAGATCTGGGCCTAAATCCAGCGTTTTTTTGCTCACCATGCCATTCCAGTTTGGACCCAGCCATATGCAAATCAGTCTTGACCCTGCCCCCAATTGGAACAGTCCAGCCCGAACTGCCAGGCCAGGTCCTCCCTGGACTGGAAACAAGCATCCTAGGACCGCTCTCGGGCTTTCAGCCCTCATCAGCCAGGATAGCTTGACTCCAGTGGCATGGAGAGCACGGGACCCACTTCAGGGCATACCCGTCCCACTCGGGGTGACAAATGCAAAAACAACAATTGATGGACAGAATGCAGAACAATGTCATACATTCACCCCAGTACAGAGATCTGGGCCTAAATCCATCATTTTTTTGCTCACCATGCCATTCCAGTTTGGACCCAGCCATATGCAAATCAGTCTTGACCCTGTGCCCATTGGGAACAGTCCAGCCCGAACTGTCAGGCCAGGTCCTCCCTGGACTGGAAACAAGCATCCTAGGACCGGTTTCGGGCTTCAGCCCTCATCAGCCAGGATAGCTTGACTCCAGTGGCATGGAGAGCACGGGACCCACGTCTGGGCATACCCGTCCCACTCGGGGTGACAAATGCAAAAACAACAATTGATGGACAGAATGCAGAACAATGTCGTACATTCAGCCCAGTACAGAGATCTGGGCCTAAATCCAGGTCTAAACTAGGGTGGCATGGTGAGCAAAAGAATGATGGATTTAACCCAGATCTCTTGACTGGGGGTGAATGTTTTGATTTGTTCTGCATTCCGTCCATCAATGGAGTGTCTTTTGTTTTAAAATAAAGGCAGCCCCGATGTGGCCAACAAAAGGGAATGTCCGGCAGCCCAATAATGAATGACTAGCATGAAGTAGCACCTAACAGGCTAAAGATTTTCAAAGGGGTATGCCGCTCAACGTGGCTAAATAGCCTGCAGTGCCTAGCAGCCTTCACCTAAGCAGCAGAAGTCAACAGCGAGGCCCCACTTCACTGTAACACCCTACCAGCCGCACCTCAATCAGCTTAGAAGGGTGAGCCAGGTGGGAAACTCCCAGTTAATGCCTCCACTCAGAATTGCTGACACTGCAAAAGTGACACAAAACAAAGAATAAGAACTGAAGAGACTGACCCATGAGAAGAAGCCACACAAGGAAGGAACGTCTCCAATGAGAGAAGTGAGCGCTACACAATACCAGTGGCTGTCTGGCAACACCACAAGCAAAGAGATACTGATGCAAGCCAGCAGCAGTAAATGGCCACCACAGCAACCAAAGCAGCAAGCCCATGAAATGGAGAAGAACGCTGTGAGAGACACAGCCAGGACTGATGCTGAGTGCAACACCCCCCCCCATGAAGCCCAAAGCTGCACCCACGTCAATTAGACAAGCCCCACACTGAAGTACATGAAGACCGTGCACATAGCGTGCAAACGCAGTCTGATGCCTCCACAAGTGAAGAAACTGCGCCATATGCCCCTGGTGCTGAACGGCCACCACCGCAAGAAAGAGGAGCAAGCCCACCCACTGCCAAAAGAGGGCACCCAAGATGAGGATGGAGCACACAAGGTCAGAGGTGCGCAGAAGGCTGCACCAGCGAACCTGACGGCATGGGCAGGCGCCCAGGAGATAGAGACGTCTCTGCAGAGAAGAAGCAATGCTGGAAGCAGCAGGGAGAGCCTCCACATCTCCACTGCACCAGCGAAGCTCTGCAGTGGGCCAAAGGACAGCACAGAGTGTCCTCCCTCACACTGCCTCAAGACGGAGTCGCCAGTGGCCCAAGACAGGCAAGAGGAGAGTCGCACACTCCATGTGGTAAGCTGCCACCGCAACATGTGCTCCAACGACAGGCGACAAGTGGCCGGATGCCACCTCGCACAGCAAGAAGGAGCACTTCACACGAAGTGACCAACCCGCCACTCATGCCTGCATGGAGGCATGAGAAAGTGATACGATGGCGCTGGCTCGAAGCCCAAGCACGACGTCCTCGAAAGAAGAGGTAACCTGCCATCCTGGCCGATGACCACCGTGGAAATCCCTGAGGAGGGGATGGTGCCCGCAAAAGGTCCTCAAGAGGAAGAAGCAAGTCCTACCGACAGGACAGATCATCCCAAGAACTGGACACGACCAGCGAGATGTCCATGTGGCGCAAACATGAAACATGTGGCAGGACGCCACATCCAAGTGAGGACCTGGTCGGAAGGAGGAAAAGAGAGTGGCAGGACGCCACTCCGCGAAGGAAGAAAGAACAGTGGCACAACGCCACAGCGTAGACAACCATCACAGGTGCGTAAGGAGGAACGGAAAAGAGCGACAGGACAGAGGACTCGTGCCAGCACTGGGGAAGGTGTTCATCAGCTCAGGCCAGCCACCGGGGTGCAGAGACGTCACTGGAGACAGCTTCGCGGGAGGACCAACCGTAAGCCGCTAGCAAGCGCGATCTGCGTCCAGGCCATACGCTTCGCAGTTCGACCGTCCTCTCACCTGTTACCGGCTGCTTGGTATCAATAGCACCACGCCTAGCAAGTGCACCTGCTGGAAGACAACTGCAAGTGGCCGCGAAGTCCCTCTAGTCCTCCTCACTCCACAAGGTCACCCAAGGCAAGAGATCGCCGCCTGTTGCCCAACTGAAGGACAATCACTGTTTTCTCATCATCATCCAGGTGCATCATCACCAAGGAGCATTGCACCACCAGAGTGGATCCAAACACTCCAGACAACCGGAGTTCAACGAGGTTAGCCACCCAGGAACCTTCTGTGTGCCTCGTCAACCTGAAGCCTGCCGAAGTAGAGCATACCCGACCATTTGGAATATCCACCCTTGGGGTTACACAAGACTTGGCCGTGGCCCTGTTGGGAGTTCCGCAGTGACCCCTCAGCGCAGCCTACGAAAAGGCCCGCACAGCCCACGTGGTCACGTGGCAATCCAGGGGCAAGGGCCTCGATGGAGTTCCTGTGCGAGGGGAATCCGATTAGGAGAGATGCATAGGCCGCAGCTCCACGACAGGCACAGGAAGCATGGAGGACACAGATGAAGACTGGTCACCCAAAGACCATCAGAGGAAGGCGTAGGACCTGAGTCCTGACGGCAAGAACACCTAGACCGAGACACCACCCTCTGCTGCTACATGAGCGACTTGGCTGTGGTCCTGTTGGCAGTTCCTCCGCGACGCCTTCGCGTGGCCTACACGAAGCCCGCACAGTCCACACTGTCCCATGGCAGCTCGGCAGGAAGGTCCTCCGGGAGGCTCCAATGAGAGAGGAGTCCAGGCAAGAGAGGCAAGTCTGAGGTTGCTCGGCTGTAAGGAGCTAGAAAGACCATCAAGCACGTCGCCTCCAAGGGAAGGCCTCATACACCGAGATCATCCCCAACAGCTGCAGGTTTGTCGTCCACCGGAACCTGAGCGCCTGCGAGATCTCCAGAGTGGACTCCACCACCGCTCCAGATGCACCGATACTTGAACTTTGTAAATAGACTCCAACACCGTGAGACCAGGCCGGTCTGAAGTACATCGCCAAGGCGGACTAAAGCATCCTGACCATGCGGTCCGAAGCTCCAGCGATGCCTGGCTGACGGCCTGAAGAGACTCATTTGGTGCTATTTGTTGTTTAGTTGTTTTCTTACAGGTTGGACTTCTGTTTCTTTCTTTTCATTAAAGTTTGGGAGGGGTGTAGTGTCCGGCTGGACACATTCTAGTGTTTTACCCTGTTAAGCACACACCAACACCCACCCATCACAGGCGTCACCAGTCAGGTGACCCTGTTAATAAAAGGGTCCGGGCACACGTGCCCTGGGCCAGTTATCCAGTATGCATCATGTGTCTGTGTCATTCATCTTAGTAGCATGTGGGCCCAGGGCCCACAACACCACAGGGTGGTGGGAGGTGGGGGGGGGGGTACTTCCCAGGCTTGGTGTTGGGCTGCTTATGCTAAACCTGTTCTGTATGTGAGGTAAGTTTGTATTGTTGGTTCCCATGCCGCACGGGTATCGTGTGTGTGTGTGTGTGTGTGTGAAGGAAGCGTGCACAACTGTTACCGCTGCTGTGCCTTTCCTGTGTGTGTTGGAACGTAATGCACTGATGCTGCCTATGCTGTACCTGCTTTTCGTGGCTTGTGTAGTGATTGTCTGATCACTGGTCTAGTGTTCAGCCTTGTACTGCAACCACACTTTACACCCACCCCTCACAGGCGTCACCAGTCAGGTGACCCTGACAATAAAAGGGGCCGAGTGCACGTGCTCCTGGCCAGTTCTACACTGTACTATCTGTGTCCGTGTGGTTACTATTAGTGTATGGGGGCCAAGGGCCCTGCACTATCACATTGGCGACGAGCGGGCTAGTCCCGCGTGTGCAGCCGCCTTGCTGAAGGTGGTGGAAGAGGGGGGAGTGCTGCCCGTGTAGAGGGCCCCCCCTACGGAAGCTGAGGACATCAGCGGAAGACCCGCGGGGCGTGTGAAGAGCCCAGGGGTGAAGGTGAGGTGGTCGGAAGTCCACCCCGCACCTGGGGCGCCCGTGTCGAGGGCAACCCCCCTGCAGCACGCGAGAATCAGCGGGGGCTTGCAGGGTGTGTGAAGTGCCCCTGGGTGAAACGGAGGCGGCGGGAGCCCACCCCGCCTCTTGGAGCCTGCTGTGGGCCCACTGACGAGCCATCCAGTATGAAAGGGGACCCGTGATGGCGGAAATGGAGTGCGAGCGAGGCCGGACTGCCAAGATACCGGCCGCTGCTGCAGATTGCCAGGAGGTGAACGAGGCCTGACTCAACATCGGGCGGAAGGTGAGCCCGGAGCGCGGTCATAAGGGGCAGCGAAGTGGACCTAAAGCGGGAGGTCGGAGAGTGGAGTAGCTACCACTCCCCCGCCAGGAAGAGGAACTCTGCCCCACCACGGAGCAAGCGGTCTTCGGCACCAGCTCCAGCCCCCGCGCAGCGAAGTGAAGTGAGCGAGGCTGCGGCGGTGGGGGTAGAGGAAGGAGGAGGCCACGAGTGAACTGCCTCGGGAGGCCGGAATGAGAGGTGAGCGGGAGCGCCGCTGAGCGGCCAGTGGCAGAGAGAGCCCAGCTTGCAGTGAAAACTTACGCCGGGAAAAGCGGAGTCCTCCGGTGGTGTCCGGCCGCCTGCGTGTGCCCCGGGAAGCTGCTGTGTATGTGGCTGCGGCTGGCTGATGAGAGAGCCCCCGGCGGCGTGTGTGCAGGAGAGCAGCCTTCGGCGTGAGTGCCCCGCCTGCAGGAGGAGTGTGCGCGTGCCTGGTGTTCCAACTACCTGTTGGCACAAGCACAGAAAAGTTTTGGCCGCGCCAGCGCACTGTGTAGTCTCGGCGCTGGGGCAACTAGACTGCAGGCGAGCGGCAGGAACGGCGGCTAGAGTAAAGAAGCACCCAGGCGAGGCCCGCAGCGTGTGTAGAGCTGCTGAGGCTAGTCTGAACACTGACGTGAGAATCTCAGCCCAGGCGGTCTTCAACGCAAAGGGCCAAGGCGCACGAGGGCTGTGGGGCATGGGATCGTCTACAGCGAGGTGCCCATTGAATGTGCACCGGTAACAAAGAGAAAAAAGTAAAAAGACTGAAAGAAGAATAAAGGAGGAAAGCACTTACCGTGAGCGGAGGGCCTGCACTGCATGAGAGAGGGGACGAGGGGCACCCGGGGAGCAGCTGAAGGTACATGTTAATCCTGGTGCCGGAGCCCTGCAGAGCGGGTTCAGGCAGCGCCATCCCCCAAGCACTAGGCCATGCAGCATTAGAGTTCGGCAGACAATGGGACACGGAAAATGCAGCAACACTGCCATCTAGTGGCCCGGTGGCCATGTTGCATCAAAAAACAATAAGGAGGAGAGAACAGTGAGTGCAACAGCACCGTGACACAAGGAAGATTGTCTGAGGCACACAGATGATGCACAGAGAGAGACAGATCCAGGCTGTTTAAGAGGAGTAAAAAACGAAAGCGGGTAAAGGTGCCAGGTGGAATGCACCGCAGCTCTGGGAAAGCTGCTACACAGTAAAGCAGAGTGTAGAAATGTGCAACTGCCTACGCTGAGGTGGCAGACCCCACAAGTGCGCCTGTAAGGAACTCTCAAAAAAGGGCAGGCTGATAGGGTTGTGTGAGATGAGGTGACGCCTACTGGCCAGGGGTGGTCACTGCAGGAGAAATACCATCAGAGACTACAACGCTTAAATGGCAGGAGGGGTATGGGCCACAAGCCTCAAGCCTGGAGAACTGAAGGCGCGCAGCATGGCGACCAGTGGCAGAAGCAAGCCACTGCAAAGGAAAAGAAGGGGTGAGCAACACTCAACGGCAGTAGAAGCACTCGTCAGTGGAAGGCTGAAGACAGGGCGCAGCTTGCGTGCCCTGTGAAAAGAGGACGCCAGTGCAAGTGACCTGCGAAGACGAGCAAACAGCTCACGAAGTGGCGTGGCGCAGAAGACGTACCCCGGACGCGGACGGTACAGGATGAAGCTCGAGCGCGAGAAGCGACCTGGGCAGAGGTCGGCAAAGCGAGTGACCGAAGAAGAGGTCAGAGCAGTGACCGAAGAAGAGGTCAGAGAGCCGTGACCGAAGAAGAGGTCAGAGAGCCGTGACCGAAGAAGAGGTCAGAGAGCCGTGACCGAAGAAGAGGTCCGAGAGCAGTGACCGAAGATGAGGTCAGAGAGAAATGACCAGTGAAGAAGTCAGAGAGAAGAGACCTGACAAGAAGTCTGACAAGGAGAATGACGGAGTGGTCCGTGAAGAGAACGACCGAGGAAATGTCCACGAAGAGAACCAAGGAGAGGTCCGTAACGAGGACCAGGAAGAGGTCAGAAGAGAAGTCTGACAATATTGACCGGAAGTTAGAAGTAATCGAACGAAAGAAGGTCGCGACGAAAGGTCCAGTCACAGAGCGAGATGAAGGCAGTGTCCTAGGGGAGGACAAGACCAGGGAGACACGTGTGGAGTGTACGCTACACGGAGAGGCCTGGTTAGGGCAGACAAGCATGAGAGGAGACCAGACCGCGTCGCGATGGAAGGAAAGAGAAGTCAGAAGTTGAGTGGCAAGATGCCAGGGTGAAAAAGAAAAGCAGAGGAGAAGAGTAAAGAGGTGTGTGTGACAGGTCAACTCACACACCAGAAGGGAAACACCTGAAGGGAAAGGTGAAAAGTGCATGAACATCGGAGCACAGGGCATGGAGAACATCAGTAGCACTGGGAGTAAACCATCTACCTACGACTCCTCAGATCACCTGGTGACAGCAGAGGTGAGCAGGCTGGTCCATTGGTAACAACTACCTTTGGGATGGAACGGACACCAGACCGTGGACATCCAAGGGGCAAAGGCCTCAGAGACGCCGGTGGCAGCGGGTCCCGACACGAGAGATGGACTATGGTGGCTCGCTCTGCAAATCCCGGGATGATGGAGGTAGCATGCAAAAGGGCAGGAGCCAACAACACCCTTTCAGGCGGAGCGTGGGACATGAGAGGTGGCTCGTAGCGATTCCTCCAACGTGGTTGGGGTGACACGGCGGAAGTCCACCCGGTCCAGTGGAAGCCTGGTAGAAGAGGGCCTCCGGGTCATCCCGTGAGAGGGGACAACCCCGAGAGAGGGACATCCGTGAGAGGGACGTCCTGCAACTGCAAACCTATCTGCAGAGAGAATCACTACTACCAATAGTGAGAAAATGCATTAACCAGGACTGTGTGGTGGAACACAGCACATACTTCGTCCACCATCACTCCACCAGTACCTTCACTGCACGTGGAACAGGAACAGAGAGACTGTGGAGTACACTTCCACGTTGTGAGTCCAAGGAGGACTAGATCCACAGGGCACCCCGACATCGTGCCAAAGAGAACTAGTGGTCCCGGCTGCAAGGATAACATCGTCGGCTGTTGGCAAGCAGCTAAAGAGACTCCGTGGAAGTTTTTGTTAGTGCGTTATATTATTTTAAATATATTCTCTCCCACAGGTTTGGACTTGATTGTTTTGACTTTTAATAAAGTTTGGGAGGGATGTAGTGATCGTCTGATCACTGGTCTAGTGTTCAGCCTTGTACTGCAACCACACTTTACATCTACCCCAGGGGCGTAACACAGGCCCCCGCATCCCCCGCAGTGTGGGGGGGCCCCGAGCTGCAGGGGGGCCCCCTCAGCACAGTACTCTCAGGCCTGAGTGCTCCATATTAAATCCGGAGTGGGGGCCACTACGCGTGCACTGCAAAGAAGCCATGTGTGAAATCTAAACTCAGTCATGGCTTTTAGCCAACAGCCCTTTGCATTCTGGAGTGTGTGTGTGTTTGCTTTTCATTTGTAAGTGTGGGCTTCAAAACCCATGTATGAAAAGTGGCATTGGGTAAAAAGCCCGCACTGACTGAAGGTGTTACTCAGGAAATGTACCTGGTGCTTATGTAAAGCGCTTCGAGTTCGTGCCATTTAAAAAAACTGCAAAAAAACATAAGGGTTAAAAAACCTGTTAACATCACTTCACGTTCTCTTGTGTCTGCTTACCAATGACACAAGGCACAGAAACACACACGGCTCTTACCCTTAGCTTGTTAAAGGAAACGTACTGTTGACAATCATGCCTTTCTCGCGCGCCTTCCTTGCCCCTAATTAAACAAGGAAACGTCTGACGGGGCCTTCTTGACGCTGTGCGTCTTCGAATGTACACACGGAATACGCGGGAGGAAACAAGCGTCCGGCGGGGATCTCGGGAATACGCACCCCTCCGCCTTAAAGAAGGCACTCCGAGATTGTATCCGGAGGGAGTGTGATTGTAAGCACCGAAGACAGCTCCGGTATGCTAATGCACCGAACAGCAATTACAGCGGAGACGACGTGTGTCATCCAAAATTCACAGGTACAGCTCTAAGGCAGAAACGTTGCCTTTCTTTATCTTTTCAAGATAATAAAGTTGTCACTCTGACACTTTATCGTGATATAGGCTGCTGGAGAAGGGGGGCGCAAAATTATGCGGCACGGTCAGACTGGAATCTGATGATACCTTTTTTTCTACAAGGCTTTGCATAGATTCTGACACACCTAGCCTTTTAGTTAATAGCTCGTTGCATTCGGGGACTTGTAGTTTCACTTTTTACACAGTAAATATGCCCTCAAAAATCTCACCATGCAAAGCGTTGTTGGCTACAAACTGAGCACTGTCAGAAGCTGTCACGCATGGCATGGGGCACTTCTAACTATATTTTTAGAGGGACCCATCGAATGAGCAAATTATGAGTGTCTTGCTTATTTGGGACGCTCTGACCCTGGGGATTGATTAAAAGAAGCTGCTGTGCTTAGTGGGCGAGAACTTTCAGGCAGAAGATTGCAAACAGCTCTGGTCACTTATTGGGCGTGACACACTCAATGTTTAGTCCAGCTGTTCCTCTTTCTTTCGTTTGTTAGGTATAATGCACACCTAGCTCAAAGAAGGAAGGCAGTCCTTAAAGAAAAAAAAGCGCTGTGCTCAAAAAGCCGGCTTTGAGTAGTACCAAGGCTGCCGAATTTTATTCCATCTCAAACCGCTTTATTTCACCATCCTACAGTTGCAGTCTCTTTTTTTCGCTCTTGCATAATCTTTTCATCCCTTTCTCTCGTTGTCACAGTTATCCTTTCTTGTTCTCTTCCTCCGTTTTCTGCCTTTCGCTCTTTTGCTCTGGGTCAAAATCTGATGATGAAAAATAGCCACAGTCCCAAAAACGAGCCCCAAACCTAATGTATGAGCATCGATGCCCACCACCCACAAATTAAGCACTGGCAGGGGAATTCTGTACAAACATTTAAGTAGGGGCATCAATCTCAAACACAAGGAGTTATACTTCGAGCAACCTAGTGTGGGGCTCAAGGACGCTTGAGGCGCCAGGCCATAAAGTGATTTGTCCTGAGTCACAATATATGTATATATATTGATCATTCTCAAAAATGTAATTTGGTTTCAGTGCCTATAGAGTAAAAACTCTGCAATGCAGCCAACAGTACCCTGTTCTGTGGTGCTGCAGGCATGGTGGTCGGCCGGGCTTTAAGTGGGCCGGGTCTCACCGGTGCTGAGCACCGGCAGTTTTTTAAAGGGGGCCTCGAAACGGGTCTCTATCGGGCTCTGTTTTGTGCCCTGGCACAGGCGGTCCGTTTTTTCCCGGACTGCAGTGACAGCAGGCACATCATGTGTGCCTGCTCACACTGCTCACGTCTCACTAGTGGAGAATTTACGACATGACGCCATGCCAGGTGAGCATTGTAGGGGAAGGGAAATCCTTTAAAGAGTCATTTTCTCTCTGGATTTCCCTTCTCTGTTTGAAACTCAGGAGCAGCAACATCGTCGTGGTGTCACCAGGGCTTAAGTGCTGCTTATTTATCCTATGCAACTAACAACCATTGACAAAGCCAATAGTCCTGACTTGTTGTAGGTATGATGTTACTTGTTGTATTATATATCTGTATGCCATGACACAAACAGCAAAATACTAGTCGGGTGGCACACTATGCTAAGCACAGATTTTTAGATTACAAGTTTTTAAGCCACGCCCTTAATTACATTGGCAACGCCCCATTGAAGAAGCACAGCACTCTTCTCTAATACTGATGGTACTGGAGCCTTCCAGGCCCGTTTACAGCACAATTCAGGTATTATAAAGCTGCATGACGACTTACAGCACTCATTACAGTTTGAATATGCTCTGAATGTATTTCCTGTTCCCTAGAGTTCCCCCTCCACACTATTAGCCCATCCACACTATAGTGTACCACCTCTGCCATCGTAACGCTGTGCTATCCTTGACGGGCAGCCCCTCATTTCCACTCACAAATTGGGGTAAGCGCCTCTCTCTTTTAACAGTTGTCAACACCTATATCATCATAGTACACTAAGGACAGGCTAACTCTGTATATTTCTCTAACCTATGCCTTTCATTTTCCTCTCCCGCAATCAGTACCCAGCTGGGTCCCATTGTGAGTATCTCCTTTCTTTTTCTTTCACTCACGTGTGGCACACACTCCTCATGCGGCTGCACGTCCAAATCACCAGGTACTTACCTTTGCTAATTATCTCCTACCTATCGCATTTGTGCCGGTAAATGGGCCCAATGCTGATATTATCCCCTTTCTTTCGTAGATGTCCCTACATCCTTAGGTCCTGATGAGACCCCACACTGCACAGAGGGTCGAAACGTCGTCGACACAAAGCAAAAACGAACCATTAACAAGCACATATCACTGTATATAGTTGCTGTTTACCCTGTATATATTTAATGGTCGACTTTGAAAGTATTGTGGAAACCTTGTAAAAATACGTCACATATTTGACACCAATATTTGAGGTTCCTGTTTTCACTGGGGACACTACGCACAATTGTTCTTCATTTTTGCTTGCATTGTATATATATTTTCTTGTATTATAAAATCAACTGTGATATACTAAATCATTGGTATATGTGGTTTCTTCGCCTTCTGACATTACCTTAACCCTTCACATTGCTATTATGCAATCTAAGTGTCCGGGAAAATGGAACCGGGATTGGGGGCCTTGGAACTCCTACCGAGGCGATATATGTACCCCGCCGTCACCCATGAGTGAAGATGAAGACCTCCCACCCCCCTAATTGGTCCACACTGTGTACTATGGTTTGAAACTATGTAATCTTGAAACTAAAATACTCGAAATGTACTATGTCTCCTATGCACGCTATGTACGCTATATTATGTCGATGATACTTTAATAGAAAGAATGGTTAAAAAAAAAAAGATAGATAGTATTATTCCACAGGAACCACTGTTTCTGATAGTAATTTACCTACCCTGGTTCCTTAGTGAGTAGGGTCCCCTTGTTCTCGCTCTCGACAAGTAAACTATGAGGCAAGTGAATTGTCATGTGTACCCTATATTCCTTGATTTATATTATTTTGCACAGAGCATATTCTGAACTCAGACACTTGAAGGCGCTCTCATATGTGAAAATGAAGGTAAAGGAGGTTCAGTAAAGTAAAATATTTTCCTAGGATCACACAATTTGGTGTAGCAGGGAAGTCAGGATTGATCCCAGGTTTCTGGTTTCATTCAGCTACTGGATGGGTATTGCCTATTTTTTACATTAAACATCACTACTGTTTCTTTAATTCTTTGTCAAACACAAAAGTTAAATCAAGCTCACAAAAGGTGATGGAAGGAATGCTTGCAATTAGTTTAACCACTGGCAGTCGCTCGGGGTAGCATCGTAACCCATCGTTCTTTTGCTGACCAGCCACCCCAGTTCAGACCCAGCCATATGCAAATCAGTCCTGACCCTGCTCCTCATGGGAACAGTCCAGCCCAAGCTGCCAAGCCAGGTCCTCCCTGAACTGGTATACATGCAACCCAGGACTGGTTTCCCCTAGTTATGGGCTCATCAGCTGGGTATAGCCTGGTTCCTGTGACACAGTGAGAATGGGACCCACGTCTGGTCAGAACCGTGCCACTTAGGGCGGTACTTGAAACACACAAAAGGTGATGGGAGGAATGCTTACAATTTGCAATCGCTCGTGGTAGCACTCCAACCCATCGTTCTTTTGCTCACCATGCCACCTCCGTTTTGACCCAGCCATGTGCAAATCACCTCATTGCACATGGAGTTAGAGCGTGGCTGTAGGCAGAAGCCACATTAAATCTTATAAGCCACATTAAATCTCGGCTTGTTTTGGAGTCCAGGGTCTAAGAGGGCCTCAAATTGAGCTTGAGCCAGGTATCCTGCTGGAGCCTGGCTCGAACAGTGGTGCAACAATAATCCCCGCAGCCCCAAGGGTACAAAGGGCCCCGAGCTCCAGGGGTCCTCTGCGGCACTGTGAAAGGGTGGGCCTGAGAGCTCCTTACTGGATCCGTAGGGGGCCCCCTCCATGCACTTTGCAGGGGGGCCCCGCAAGTTGCGTTACGCCACTGACCCACCCCTCACAGGCGTCACCAGTCAGGTGACCCTGACAATAAAAGGGGCCGGGCGCACGTGCTCCTGGCCAGTTCTACACTGTACTATCTGTGTCCGTGTGGTTACTATTAGTGTATGGGGGCCTAGGGCCCTGCACTATCACAGCTTGTACGGCTCCTTGTTGTGTTGTGCCTGTCCATTGTGTGTAATAGCACATTGCAATGCTGCTAACTTGGAGGCCGGGGTAGGTACAAACACTACTGAACATCATGTTTGTCCGGCTGGCTTTAATTATTATAATCCACACGACTCAATTTGTAAGAGCTCTGTCAGCAGCATTCACCGATGAGGCATTTAGCGGGTTATGTAGAAACATGAGATACAAAACACTACAATTCAAGGTCGCAAAATTACCAAGTCCTCGTATATTAATATAGAGAGAAATCAATAAGGACTTGGCAAGATCAATAAATACATGTATGATACGTTTCGATTTCTCTCTGTTTCCCGATTTCTTTTCTTTTGATATTTTCGTACACTATCAAGAACCCGTGGGGCAGCCAACACGTGTTTAGTCCCCCGATGGCGCGAAGGCCCGGGGATTTCTCTAAATAATTAGGGTTGAGTGAAAATACGATATCCGTTCACATTGGACTTTCAGCTATAGCAGCTTGCCTTTCTTGTAAGTGCGTGTAACAAGTTGAAAACAACAGGACACGAGCGCCATCTTCAGGATTTGGAGAAAATGTATCAGGTCCATCGTTTAATGTTCAAATGGTTTTTCCGTTCCTCCCAGATTGAGACTGGGTTCAGGATTTGGAGGTTCAGTATTGCAGGTGGACAGACTGGCATATGAAAGATACCGGGCACTCATTGCTTGGTGGCGAATGAGGTTTGATAAGAGGAATGTGTTCTTAGTTTTTATCTGACCATAGCAATGTACAAGGATAAGTGCACCCTCGTTCTCTGTTTGTGGGACTCACCCCATGAAGGGTAAGTGTTTACTTGTTTTCAAAATATGAGCTTATTATACATGGTCAGTTGGAGGCTTTTTTTTGTTGACTCCCTAAGTCTCACGCAGTGCTTTCACTGGGATACAAAAGTGATGGGTCTCTATAAAGGGTGCGCCCAAACAAGTGTATGTAGCAAACCTATATAACAGGAGTGGTCTATGTAATCAACGGTTTGACTTAAAACATGTAAACTAAAATCCTGTTCGTCACACAACGGGCCGTCCAACCAGTGCCTCCCTGTGAGTTCTCACTTTATGCATCGAGACAAATAACACAACAAACATTAACCTAAAAAAAGCAAAACGTATTGGTTTTGCCAGTGTTTTATTTTTTTAGCAGTGGAGTTACACGATTAACAACAAAGATTTCGTTGTGAATAATTAAAATTGAAAATGTTTAAATTCGGAAAGCAGGCGAGTGTGAATTAAGCATTAGTAAGGTCAGTGGAAGAGGTAGGGGTCGGTGGGGTGTCTGAGGCATGGCTCTCCCCTTCACACCACTTTCCTCTACAGTAAATCCTGTATATCTCAGGCATCGTCTCATTCCTCCGTATGATTTGTCACTCTCTTTAGCTCCGCCCTCTGAACGCAGTTCTTTGCGTCAGCTTCTGCCCGTGCAAAGGTTTGTGGAGGGGAAATCAATCTGTGGTTGGAGCCGAACCTGCTCGCTCCGTGCTGCTTCCTTTAGCTCTTTTACTGACCACATACGGTCTGGCAACAGCTTTACTGTCAAGATAGGCGTAAACAAGTGTTGCTGTTCGTCTCATTAGAGTGGGGGCTCCATTTGAAAGGCTTTCATGACTTGAAGGAGTTGAGAAGAGATGTTTCCTTGTCCCAACTCTGTTTACTTTAAGAATAGCCGTCATGGGTGAGCTTTCCACAGAGGATCAGGCAAAAGTCCCTGCTTTATATTATCCCAACAATACTCTAGCCACCCTACACCCTAGTAGGTTTGCAGCACATGCCGGCCGCCTGTCTAGTTAATGGTCGTATTCCATAACATCATTGTACATTTTCACCCACAAGTTTACTCCCAAGCATGGGCGCAGATTTGAATATTTTTAATTTGCAAGTATTTCCTTGAGTACTCATGGAATCCTATAAGAGTCACAGCATGTGCATGCAGCACAGTGTATGACTTTAATTAGTGTATAATCGTGTATGCAAAAATCCCTTTGCATGCGTGCAGTTGCGCCAGAGGGAAGATCTTTTTCCCCTTAGAGGAACCACTTTTCCTATGCCCTCCTCAATTATACAAGTATTCCATCTTCATTCCCACCCTGGCAGTGGATTTACTCCTCTTGCTAGGAGGACCTTTCTGACTGTACCCGTGGCGAGAATGGATCATGGAGAAGGTTTTCAGTTTCCGCAAACTGTTGAGTTTGTGGGTACAAACTGTTGAGTTTGTGGGTACAAACTGCTGAGTTTGTGGGTACAAACTGCTGAGTTTGTGGGTACAAACTGCTGAGGTTGTGGGTGTTCATAAATATGTGAATAGCAGCAGTGAATTTACTCTCGTAATTTGAGCCATTTGTAAATGGGAGCTCAACGTACACATGGAAATGTCTTTACGCATTGAGGCCACTGTATTGCGAACAATCTAAAAACAGGCAACACATCTAAGGTGGGAGTGTTTTGCTGTGGCATATTTTGACTTTTACTAGGGTGTTTTTGGTTGCTAAGTTGACATTATTGTTCCTCTTGCAAGGTAGTGGTCTGCACGGGTCCCTTCCTCAGCTCAGATATAAGAAATGGCAGTGGGGATGAATTGTCCAAACAACGTTTTATTTATAATGTGTGGTTTTAGACTTCTGTTTCTTGGCAGCCAGAGACGTATATCCAAGTTAAGTAAACTATAATGCGACTTTCTATGTGTAATGCTCGATTGGAAAGTATAACCACAACCAAGTTTGTAGCATACAGCTAAACTGTGCCGAAAGGATGTGTGGTATAGTTGGATTCCAGTTACCTGTGCTCGTATAGCAGTGACGAGAGTTCAGAAGTATTTTGCCCATCCTCAATTAAAGGGCATTCCTATGGCATACATCTTTATGTATGGAAACACGCACACTTCAGCCATCACAGGTGCTCTGCTTTCTTGCACCCACTTCAAAAGGGCTCTCACAGCATGGCATGGAAGCGTTAGTCCCATTATTGGCAACACACCCCACCCACACCACAACAGAGTATGCATGCATAAATAAATACACAACACAACTTTTGTTTGGGAAAAATAGTGCTGCAGGTTTATTCCATACAAAAGTATGCAATATGGTGGGTTATCTTACGGGCGATCCAAGGGCAGGCAGCTGTACCAACCTATGATGCCCTGCCCGCCTGATGAGCCAAGCACTGTGGAGTAACCAATCAGCGCTACCCTTATGGGGGTGATCCCTTACTGGATCACGTGACACATTGGTCCCTTATTACTCACGCCCCTTTCAGGGCGGAGCGTAGCAAGGCAAGCCCCCGGTTGTTCAGGCCCACAACCGCCCGAAGGACTAACGGGGCGCCGACGTAATTGTTCCAGGACCCTCCCATGAGGCTCCTGGGATTTGGCTATGGCACCCCTATTGTGCTCTTGCAGAGGTACTCTTCTGTACCCATTTGCTTCCAGATCGCCCTGTAACTCCTCCTGCAACGAGAAAGAAAACATTACAACGTTCTATGTACTTCGCCTGCCAACCCCACGCCGGGTAAGCGGTAGGGTGGGAGACGGCGTGTCCGGCGCAAAGAGGACGCCAAGGTGGCCGGGGGAGGCATAAATACCTCCCCACCTCCTCTGCGTGCCGGAAGTGACGCGTCAGGAAAGGGGACTCCTCCTCGAGTCCCGCATCGTCATAGGGGTGGGGAAGTGCCCAAATGGCACTAAAGGGGCCGCCCGTTTAGGGTGGCCCCCTGCGGGGCCGCGGGCAGCCGCATAGTCCCATTATTGGCAACACACCCCACCCACACCACAACAGAGTATGCATGCATAAATAAATACACAACACAACTTTTGTTTGGGAAAAATAGTGCTGCAGGTTTATTCCATACAAAAGTATGCAATATGGTGGGTTATCTTACGGGCGATCCAAGGGCAGGCAGCTGTACCAACCTATGCTGCCCTGCCCGCCTGATGAGCCAAGCACTGTGGAGTAACCAATCAGCGCTACCCTTATGGGGGTGATCCCCTTACTGGATCACGTGACACATTGGTCCCTTATTACTCACGCCCCTTTCAGGGCGGAGCGTAGCAAGGCAAGCCCCCGGTTGTTCAGGCCCACAACCGCCCGAAGGACTAACGGGCGCCGACGTAATTGTTCCAGGACCCTCCCATGAGGCTCCTGGGATTTGGCTCTGGCACCCCTATTGTGCTCTTGCAGAGGTACTCTTCTGTACCCATTTGCTTCCAGATCGCCCTGTAACTCCTCCACAGCTCTGGAGGCGGCCCCCGTCGCCTAAAGAGCCCCCCACCAAAACAGCTCCTTTCTCACTGCAACCTGCAATTTCCCGGGCCTCATTCATGTCCAGCAGGAACAGATCCAAGCCCACCTGTGCCAAGTGCACCCCAACATTGTCAAATTAACCTTTGGTGTTCGCCCGGCATAGCTCATGCCTGATGAAGCCAAAGACCCTTGTTCTGCAACTAGCGCATGGAGCGGTTAATCCTTCTCTGGGAATGTACCAGTGCCTCACATGCGCTGCAAGAATGTGATGGCCTCCCAGGAGGGAGCTCTACTCTTAAACATCGCTGTATTACCCTTCAAGCTGATGTGGCTCCCACCTCCTGCAACCTGAAGTTGCAGGCCTTCTAGCAGTTCGTGCTCCCCAACTCCTGTTTCCCCAATACCTGGAACAGCAGCACACATGCTTGAAGACCGCTTCCACAACCAGGCTATATACTCTGGCTATGCGGGCGGGGCATTTCATGCTTAACTGAAGCAACCCGTAACCTGCCCAGGGAGCAGAGTGCACCTCTTTGTTGAGGTTGACCAGACAAGTGCACCGACCTCTGTGTTAATAAACCATGGCGAACAGGGCTGATCGCCTAGCGCACACTATTGCAGTCATCGAAACCATTTGGAGTGACAACTTACGCCACCTGCCAGGCTTGCTTAACTAAAGCTCGATGACAGATACACACATACCTGCTAACCAGCTGTGACCTTAGATGCTCAACCAGCTAATGACCTAGCACTTTGTTATTCCAGGAATCATAGCCCTCCACAAGATCAAGCCGCACCTGAGCATATGGCCTTCATCTACTGGACCGAGGCGCAGTGTGTGGTCTGGAATTGTCAGCAATGGTGCTCCAAACACATTACAAGCCGCTATTGGAGCCATGGCCACCTTCTGGCCTAACCAACTGACGCATGCCACCTGGCTAACTTGCCGCTGCAAGATTTTGATCTTAACACCACGCTCTTGCGGTTACTGGTGCACATCCTCTAAAGGTCTTGCCCCCACTCTATTTAAGCAGTTTTCCGCAATGTACCCTTCTGCCCCTGTACGGGCGGGAAAATACCTGTAACATTGCAAATCCCACTGCACTCACATTCTCGGGCAGTACGGTGGGGGAGAGGGGTCCTTAGAATTGGTTCTGCTACATTGCCTGGCCTCCTAGCCCGCAAACACCCTCGTCTGACAGCAGACTATCTGCTGTGTCGCCCGTGCAATGCCCGCACCCTGGCGCAAGACGTCCCGTTCTATACCTCAACTAACAGACTACCTTCAGTGAGGCTGGAGTGAACCGATGTATGTTGTGCCTCTGACCATCAGAACCTTGGTTTGCTTTGGCAGGGATAAAATTGTTGCATCTGTCATAATCAAACTAGTGTCAACGTGCAGTTCTTTTGCATTATACCTGCCGAGTGTGCCTGGTACAATCCTAGACACCCCCTGTGTGCCAACCCGCTTTGACCCAAGATGCCAGGCACAGACCCGGTACACTTGGTTACCCCGGACGGACTTGCTTGCCCTCCACCGAAATCCATGTGTAAGGTAGCTGGTCCCTGATTTAATTTCCTAGTAGTCTATGTGTTATGCCATACACCAATTATGCCTTTAATAAAGCAGTTAAACCACTCACACACGCGACCCACTGGTAGCAAGACCAGTATAACCTGTACATGGAATTTAAATTCTCCTACCAACTGCACTGAGGGCAAGCCACACTCACTGCTACTGGTGTCAGACTAATCGGCCCATGGAGGGTGTAGCAATACTGCCCGGTTAGCAAGTATGCCCACTGTACAGATGTAATTTAGTAACTCCTGGCGCTGCCAACCGCAGGTGCCTAATACCGGGCTGTGTGTATGCGGCCCAGGCACCCAGGCACCTAGGCAATAGCCTCGGTGTGGATGGGTTGTTAACAATGCCTGGCAATAAGTGTAATACCTTTGACAAACCTCTCCTGACCAGCATCTATATCATTCTTAAGCATATTTACTGTTTTTTTTTGTTTTTTTTGCCACATGGCACTCTTCTGGTTGGTGATACGGAACCACCTACCCAGCATAAGCTGACAGTCCCGCGTTGCCGTCACACCACCTGTGTCCCTTGAATCACCCTCCATCCTCCTGTGTCACCTAACCTCGGTTCTAGAGTGCACTTACTTCGCCGGTGCGTACCTCTGAATGAGGCAGGCTCCACACAGCCTTAAGGCCAGAGACACACCTATATGTGTTGTGCCCACTATTGGAGACAACTCACCCCTTCTTGGAGTGACAACTACACCGGTGCCTACACAAGTCACCCAACAGACAAGTTGGCCCCGACTACCTTGTGTACTGGTGCCAGGTTTGGAAAGTGCCTTGCCTGCACTTGTTGCCCCCCAGGGAACCACCCAATGCCCGTGCTCTGGCCACAACGCGGCGATGCCCTCGTGTCGCATTGAACCCCTGGTCAAGAAAGAGTGCCATTCCAACTACTTAAACCTACCCCTTGACCATGGGCGGAGTCTAGCTCTCCCCAAACTTTTGCTGGTGTAACCCCTCCTGTTTCGCTCAGTTTAGTAATTTATGGCACTGCCCCACCAGGGCCTAATCCTGGGCTGTGTAAATGCGGCCCAGGGTGACCTTAAACAATCGGCTTGGTGTGGATGGGTGTGCCAATGCAGGTAGAAGCAAGAGTTATCCGGCACACCTTACTTCCTGTCCCAGTTATCTGAGTAACTTAGTGAAAGATGCACATTTGAACTGGTAGCGGAAACTGTTACTTACGCCTGCAAATGAGTGCTACTGATGCCTAGGCGCTTCCTGACCCACAGCCAGCTCACCCTGATACAAACCGCTCGTGACTGGGACTCAACAGTACGGCTAAAGCACGAGACATACTAGCCTGACCTTAGCTCTTCACCCGGCTCCCACACAAGAGCCATCCATAACCTTGTGGCCTTAAAACATTCGCCCGTGGGGCGGTTGCAATGGACTGCAAACAGCTCCTAGGCATTCTCTTCATATCGTCCATCCAAGAGAGACTTAGTACTATCCGCCCCTATTACCCTGTGCTACCAAACCTCATCAGGACATCACAGGGATTACATAACTCACTAGGTCATTCGGGCCACTGTCCTACAGCTCAGTTAGCACAACCCCGTAGTTGCTGGTGGGAACTGTACTTCGCATAACACAGCACAGAGTAAATGTAAAATTGTACTTTCCCACCCTTGGGCTGGTAACCAACGGCCAAAAGACAGAACCTGGTCAAGAGATCCCAGTTTCCTAGAGTAAAACAACAATTCCTGCACCATTAACAAATGTGCTGCATGCACCCAAGCCCTAGTCACCTGTTGCTACAGTGGGCAGCCACCCCCGGAGGCAGTGGTCTGTCCAGCTCTCCTCTGAATTTCTCAGCTATAGGGGCTCCAGATAATCTCCGGTGTGAGAAAAGTCTTTCTAACATAGCCAACCGACGGTTTATACGTAAGTGACTGGCCCCAAAATGGTACGGCCAAACCAAGGCTGAAGCAATAGGAGCATGAGGCCTTAAGCAACGGGTGTCTTTGTGTACTGGAAACTTTGATTAGCCACGCAAAGAACCATGGGCATCCCCTAAAATGCGAGTCACCAGTTTACCAAACTTTTTATGCACCGCAGCACACTTGTTAGATGACAACTACCCCCACCCGCCTGCTGCCCTGGCTAAAGCGCGGGTGGAAATGTCTTACTGAAGCGACCTGAAACCTGCCCATGGTTGCAGAGGGATGCCCACCCAGAGTACCTGGTACCTGTCTCTAAATGGTGCCAGCAGATGTTCCTCATAAAGGCCCTCGTGCCCAATGCAGCTCAGCCTTTCGCAGCGCCTATCGTTGCGTTCTAATTTCCAGAATAAGTGTAATTATACTTCCCACCATTGGGCTGGTAACCGGTGGCAAAGGCAGACCGACCCTGGGCATAAGATCAGTTTCCTAGAGTAAAACAATAATTATCCTGCACCATGACCACAGGCAGTGAGTGTGCCCCCTGAGACATCCCCCAGTTCTGTGTGACACAAACCCTGAAGCGCCGTGTGCCAGAGTGCGTATCATTCTAGGGTGACTAAGCCCTAATGTCCCAGGATGATCCCCCGTATGAGGCTACGGACTGATGACCAACCGCTACGCCAGCCAATATCACCAGAGTCAGAGCAACCACTGCAAGGTGACATGCCGAGGTAAGCCCACCTAGAATTCGCCTGCCAATGCGAGAGGACCAAGCATTCATCGCTTCTAAAGCCCTCACTGTCGATGGTAGGCACGCCCCACCTATGAGACCACTCTACATGGGCAACGGCTGTCTCCCACAAGGCCTGTGTTACCTCAGCCTCGGTCCTCTGGCAGCACAGTGCCCCACAGGCACCCTCCTGTTTGCGTGGTCAATGCAATCTGGCATGGCTGACTCGTATGCTGGCGTTTCGTGCTAAGCTTAGTGTGCTGCCGGCTGGTGTTTTGCGGCTTCTGTCATTGACTCCGGATATATACTACAAAACCACACTACACCTACAACACGCCCGTACCGTTGGCTTTAACCATGCTTGTTAATTGTATAAGATAACTGAAGCCACAATTCTGGCTTGGATGCGTAGCATACTAAAAATGCTTTCATTCTGAAATGGTGAGATTGTCACCTTTATGTGTTGAACATTGCATTACATGTCTCCCTTCAATGAATAGCAAGCTCAACCGCAAATGGGACCATCACACTAATCAACACCACCAATCAACTGAAATCAACCATACCCCCTGTAAAACAGGTAACTGTGTGTAAAACCCAGCCATAGCCAGACGAAACCATTTGTAGCGACGACTCCCAGATCTAAAATGCGTTTTTGTAAGTTATCTCCCAGTTCCAATATGCCACAAAACTGCCGCATTACCGCATTGTTATATGATTTTGGCAACCTATCCAAGTACTACACAACGTAACTAAGCAATTGAGCCTCAGCCTTGAAAAGAAACAATCCCTGGCCATGAAATGGGGCAACAAGTACAGTACAAAACTGATATACTGTTTTGCCCCACCCCGGGCACCCTGTCCGGTTACCGCCAAGGCAGACGCACCGCAACGCCAACTGCAGGCAGAGTAAAACACAAGTTCAGACCTAGAGCTGGTCACGGCGGTACATACATGGAGACGCCCAATATTGCACAAAACTAGAATCGGCATACGGCTGCGCTACATACCGCAAGGCAGTTCCACGGAAAACCTGACACTTGTGCCACTATATGTCAGGACTCACGTCAGGCGGCCACTTCCTTTTGCACCACACCTCGCTCCTGCCGTGCTGCCAATCATAGTGACACCACAACTACTAAACCTGACACACGTGCAAGCGTGACACTTCCGCCTATGCCAAGCCCTCAAAGCTATAAGAATGGCTTGGGCAGCAGGCAATAGTGATTTTAATGTAAATTGAATTAATCAATGCCTGTTGGTGTCATCTCTCAAATAGACAGACAGCGCCAACTCGTGGCGGACTGTCACAAGCGCCGGTGTGCCAATTAAGTGACGTGCAGCGCACCAGAAACCACCCGGTCAAATTACACATGTAAACTTGATGCTGTGATTTAGCATTAGTGGCCCATTACCACACTTTCTCACCCGTAACATTCCCCCTACAGCAAGCCGCAAACCAAAGCTGCCTTAGACACCAGGGCTGTTTATGGCAGCAGGCACAGTTCCTCCGGTGCCCATGCCCCGGAGCATGCTTCCGCCTTGAATACACTCAACAAGGCCTCCTTCTACTCTCTAATAGAGACCGCCTCTGGCTTGTTCTTGAAATCTGCCTCTTAGTCCCTAATAGGAGGCGTATATACCTCAGCAGGGCACATCTGATTCCTTAACCAGAAAGCCACGGTTAAGTGGTCCACACATGAACGGAACACTCAGAGAGGCCTGCTCAGAGAGTTTGACTCCTTCACACTGGCATTTCAAATACTGACACCTCTCAATCCTGCATGTAAACAGCATCTGCCTCCATAGCAGTAGGCATGGACTCTTAAAGACAATCAATTCCCTGTACCAGCGGGAGTAATAGTAAACGCAGCTCTTCACTTAAAAGCAAAGGCCCGGCCCGCCGCGCCATCCCCAGCAGTGCCAGCAAGTGCCCCGCTCGAATGCGCACCGGCGGCATCCCAGTGCGGACCAACAACGGACCTGCACGAACTGCTGCTATGCCCAAATCATAGCCGCTCGGTCCCCACGTTTGGACCCAGCCCTTCGCAGTGAAAGTTCGCGATTGCAACATATCTGGGTAGCCTAGCGTGAGCCACAATCCTTACTCTAGCTGGAGCAGACTTGGGCTGGGACACGCGCCGGGAACGCATGCAGAGCGGGTAGGGGGGGGCGAGGGACCCAAGTGGCCGCCCAGCTCTGTACCCCACGGCCCCTTCTCAACAGCCCCCCTCCAACAACGAAGGAAATTAATTCCGGGAGCCCGGTAGGACTTACGCTTCCCCGGCTTCCCTTGGATCACCACAGATCCCAGCCCCCACGCAAATCCAATAAAATGACCAGTAACATACAATGCGGCGTATACGACATAATATAGATGTGGGCCGCATGGTCCGAGAGCTTGGGTCCATTAACCCCTCCGACACCGATTAGCCCTTCCGACACAATGTGTGAAGCACGGAAGGTAGGCCTAGGTGGCGCATGCAGTCCAGGCGCTAGGCCCCCCAGCACGTTGCAAGCAGTGCTGGTTTCGGCTTCAATTATGGTAATCATCTTAGTTCAGCCCGATCTGTCCTCCAGACAGTGCTACCATCACCCTGCCGCACCGGGACCGCTGGTGTCCAATACCCTTCAACTGGCGTCCGCACCCAACGAAGCTGGAAGCCACCCAGCGAGGCCCCGCAGCAGGCCTTACCCGCACGACACGGCTCACAAGCAGCAGGCTGCGATCCCCCATAGGTGCTCCGACTGCCCCCTCAGCCACCAGGACCGTGGATCTCCCTGATCACCACTTATCCCGGGCCGATGCGATGTACATTCCCCCACCGGAGATGATGTGCACCGGGGGCCTGCAGTAGAGAGTTTGCAACGTGGAATGAGGCTTTTCTCATCAGGAGCGCGATCAGCTCCTCACGACCATGCCCCTCCCCATCCGCTGGCACCCCATGCAGCACGGTCCCGGAAAACCGGCGTTGTCGCTGCAGGGAGCGTGCCGCCTTGCAACCTGGGGATCCCGGTCTCCGAAACCGGAGCCAGGAGGCCGCGCGGTGGGCACTGTGCGTCGCACGGGGTGGGGTGGGGAGAAGAGAGAGAGACACGCGCTCACCGCACTCTCCTTGCATCCCTGAATCCACCGCCCTCCAAACCGGCACAAACGCCGGAAAAGGCGTGCACTTGCGCTTCTTCGTGTGGAACCAGTCACTCCATCTGGGGCAATTAACGAAGAAGCGCGCGTTAGGTTAACAACGCACCCATGAATCAGCCCCCAGGTGGAACGAGTCACGAGTGGGTGGAAGTCACGGTGAACAGGAAGAAAATAGACTACACACTGCTATGTAAACTCCTGCAGGCCAGGACACTACTCTCACTAATACGCCAGCTCACGTGCCCCGGACAGCCTTGAAACCGGCACCACCAGCATAAAGATGGTCGCCAGGAGGCAATAGAAAGCCCCCCAATGGGGGGGGGGGAAGGGAGTCTGGCCTCCCAATAGCAATCACGGACGCAGTCTCATGGCCCCCGCCGCTACACCACTGTGTCATGCACGCGACAAGAACAATGCGTCCTGCCCAAGATCACGGGTGCGGCAGACGCTGCGCTCGGTGCCAGGCTCACCCACCCCCTCAGTTGGCAACTCAGGCCGCGCTTTAGCAGGGGGCAGCGAGCCACCCGCAACCCGCTTAATAGTCCCCCCCTCCACTCCTGAAGCCGCACTGCCCCCCAGCCAACCGGAAATCTAAACCGAGGGGAACAAACACTAACCCCTACAATCAGGAGCTCAGCGGGCAGGCAGGCAGGAGTTGTTTGCAGGTGAGCTGGGGCCTCCCAGACTCTAAACTGTGCCCCATAGTACCGGGTCAGCCCAGTCTTCCTATCGATGCAGCCAAAATCTCCGAAGCCAGAACGGCGTGGGACTTTAGCTCCCGGCTTCGTGCAACTCATTAAGCCTCGGAGGCGCTATCGCAGCTGCAAGCCACATGGAAATCGTAACCGCCCCCTAGCCAAGCCAAACACGGGGCCTCGGTTCACCAACCACGCCGCTCGACTGTCCCCCGCACAACGCATACTGAAGGGGAAAGACTTGTGCAGACAATGCCCCTGCCCTCGCTGTGACACTGCTCACGACAGCGGGGGGGAAACCGACGCCAGACCAGGGACACGACATCGTCACACCCAAGATGCGACTCGAAATCATTAGCAAGTGGGAGGAGGGTGTTCGGGGAGCATTGCTCTGCCCCCGTGGGCCGCCCTCATGCCACGACACTAACCTCAGAATCAGCTGGGAACCCGGACCAAGCCGCCCAGCGAGGAATGAAACATGACTCCCGATTAGATCGAATCGGGCCCCACGACGCGAGAACAGCAGTCAAGACGGCGTGTCCGGCGCAAAGAGGACGCCAAGGTGGCCGGGGGAGGCATAAATACCTCCCCACCTCCTCTGCGTGCCGGAAGTGACGCGTCAGGAAAGGGGACTCCTCCTCGAGTCCCGCATCGTCATAGGGGGTGGGGAAGTGCCCAAATGGCACTAAAGGGGCCGCCTGTTTAGGGTGGCCCCCTGCGGGGGCCGCGGGCAGCCGCATTCCTGGGGCCTTTCAAAGGTACGTTTTCTCCTGAATAGAATCTTTCAAATTCTTATGACCAGAATTCTTTTTCTGGTATGCCGGTGTTCTGGCACCAGTTTGTGGAATGTATGGGGTGGGAGACATTTGGAGTGAGAGTGTTTGCAAAATGTCAGGGAGTGCCTCAGTTAGAGATGTGCTCAGCCAGGGACAACACTGCTTATGGTGACATGTGTAATCGTCCACCAAGGGTTTCTTGTAAGGTTCTTCTTGGAGTTCTTTTATGCCAACTCCCAGCTATAATCATCACAACAGGAGTCAGTGAAACCTCAGAACAAGCCACCCATCTCCCTGGAGAGAGGCTCCTTTGAATGACGTGACAAATGAACCCAGAACTTGATCTCCAACCTGAAGAATGAACCGGAAACTGAATGTGAACATAGGAACTGATGGATTGTACAAGTAGTCAGTGTGGGGCAAGCAATTGCTCTGGATACCCCCAGGTGTTAGGTTATCGAGAAGAGAGATTGGATTTACTAGTACTTGCAGAGAATATGACTATGTGATAGATTTGATGTCATAAAGATATTCCTAGAACTAGAAAAGCAGCACATTGTCATAAAAGAGGGAATCGCAGGCTTTTAATTACGTTAATGTATGGATCACCTCCAATAGTAAATCTGTCTACAATTTAAAAATAAATGCTTAGCCACTGCTGGGAGAGAACCTGCTTGGAAATGAAGAGGAACAGAAGGATTCCCTGCTCACTTGCAAAGAAGAATTCCTGAGTCCTGCTCCAGGTTTGTTTCTAACTTCAGCTTTCCGGGATGAGACTTCTGAACTGGCAACATTGCTTTCCTGTAATTAGACCTATGCCCTGAGAAGGGCTTGCTTGCTGGAGAAACTTGCTTTAAAAGGCTTCGGTACTGGGAACTTGAAAAGATCATGCCTCTGGAAGGTGCTCCTTGCAAGGGGAGAACTTGCCCCGAAGAGCCTGAGTGCAGATGGTGCTACTCACAGAGACTGCTAAGAGGGTCTTCGTTCAGTGTAGGTAACAATGCAGCTATACTATATAGCTATACTATATGACATCAAAATGCCTGCAATTTGAATCCATGCACTTTGAAAATGAAAGCCTTCGGCACCCTCTACCTCATGCTAACATTTGAGACAACCCCAGAGTTGTGAATTGTCATGGTTGCTATGCATCCTCTCCATAGTTCCAAGTCCCTGCTGCTCAGCCAGTGTGTGTGAGGTCACGGAATGTTGATGAGTGCCTGGGTGGTGTGAATGTCAGTTGGTGAGAATGGGCTACGTAGCGAGGATGCTGTTCCTGGTGGGGCGTTATCTGGAACCTGTAACTAAGCTAAATAAACCTAGATTTTTTAACTTACAAGGATCCATCTTTATTACAACACTTGCGATGAAAATGCGGTAGAGGGAGAGTTTTTACCCCTGATCCTGTTTGGATGCAGTAGGGGGGGGTGAAGAGAGGCCCGTGTTTTGAGTACTTACCCCATGTTCTGTTGTTTCTGAAGTTAGACCGTGTTTTGGGGAAGTGGATTGGGCCTGTAGTGAAACCATGTTTTGAGGGAGTGGATCTCTGGTCCTGAAGTGAGACCGTGTTTTGAGTATCCTTGGTCCTGATGTGAGACAGTGTTTTGAGTATCCCTGGTCCTCATGTGAGACTGTGGGCCTAATTTCATTACAAGACCGGAGGCTAACATTATACATATTCCTTTTAATGCAGCCCAAGCAGCCGCATACATCATAAAGCAAAAAGGTTCTAGAATAGAACATTAACAGTGAATAAAAGGCATGAGCCCATAACAATCTGCCTCTTTTAAATGCGGCTCCAAGCAGATAAGTTCATTTGCATTTACTATTTACTGACTATGTAATATTGTTTAAATGCTATATTGACTTGTAATATTGTCTATAATGTTGTATTCTTAATATCCTTTCTCCATTCTGGTCAACCCGATCTCCAATTTACGGAGATCGGCCCCTGACCTTCTTTCTTCCACCTGTTTTTCATCCTAATTGTATTGCGTTGCCCCTTTGCTAATTCCGCCCGTTTCCCGATATATTTCTGGCATAATTTTGGTCTTATCGGTACTCACTCACCGTTCTGGCCCTTTGGGGGAGAGGTCTGCCCCCCACCGGCTCCTCTCCCCCATGCCTTGATAGTCCGATCCCTCGCATGCCCTTTACGCTCCTCTCGCTACCGGAGCGACGCGGCCGGGGCTTCTCCCCAAACTCGAGCGCCGCTTTAGAGGAAAGGCCCTCGGCGACGCGCTCGCTACGTGTTGGGGTTGCAGAGGTGCCTTCTTCTTATGCTCTCACAACCAGAGCCAGCTGATCGAGCGCTCGAGCCCTCTGACAGTTGCTCGACCCGATCGGCTGGCTTTAGGGAGTACGCTCGTTCCTTCCTTGTGCTTAGGGCTTTCTACATTTAATCTGGTGCTGATTTTCGCGCATTGTGGCTATCCTCCACCAACTCTTCTAAGACCACCCATTATTCCCTGTTGCCTTCTTACCAAAAACCCCTGGATCCTTGCTTTAATATAAAAAAAAAAAAAAAAGGGGTATTAAGGATTTATGGGTACATTCTACATGGTTTAATACAAAATATATCTTAAGAATCTATAAAAATAAAAATTAAAAAATTAAAAAAAGGGGGATTAAAGCATCTTGCTATTTCCTTATTAACCCTGGTCATCTACACTATGTCTGACGTTGATTCCGATGAGGCTAGCGCCCCATCCCTAATACGGACAACGAAGCCTTCAGAAGCATCATCCATAATGAAATGAGATCTTGTATGTTGGAGACCCTATCTAAGGTTATGGCATCAAAGAGATCACTCCCCCCTGGGGAGATTGATGCTACTGAGAGCCAACATATCCTGTCCACCGACGATCTCATCGGAGTAAGGGGGAAAAGGCTCAGAAAGAATAAGAATGTTGATCATGCAACCCCCAAGAGCACTATGGGAGGTCTCAGCACCTCAACTCCTATGGGAGGTCACCGCACCTCAAATACATTGGGTGTCCTTGGCGGCACAACTCTTAATGGTGTCCTCAGCGGCACAAACTATCTGGGTGTCCCTAGCGGCACAAACTATCGAAGTGCTCAGAATAATGATCTCCTCTTGGGAGACGACGATTTTCACGATGATGATGCCTCCGACCTTCCAGACGAATACATCTTAGATTTAGATGAGGATGACCAGGATTTCTATTCCCAACCTTTTGATGACGAGATCCCTTCTTCGTCGAAAGACAATATTTTAGACCCTCTTGGCGAATAAATGTTTTCTCCTCTTAATATAAAACACCCTAGGAGCTCAGAGTGGTTCCCCCACGAACACGTGGGCAAATTCATAAAAAAATGGTTAAGGAACCCGTTGGAGAGAGACACTCGTAATCTTCTGAGAGCAGAATGCCCCAGACCTTCCATAGAGGAGAGAGTTTGCCAAACCCCTAACCTTGACCCCGAACTAATTAAATATCTATTTAAACTCGGCAGGGACCCCAGGAAAGGGATGGAGAGGTCCCTTAAGGGTTGTCAAGACCGAGTCCTTGATATCCTTGGTCCTCTGGCCAGGATTATCAATACAGCTGAGGATAGCCACATCAACGGCACGCCCCTAGATGCCGAAGTAATTAGGGGTCTAAGTCAGAGGGCCTTAATTTTACTGGGCAACGCCAATGCCAACCTCAACTCCGAGAGGAGAAGAGTGGTTCTAACTAAAATCAGTCCAAAATTGAGTGATCTGGCTGACAAAGAGCCCTCCCTCAACCCCAAGGGATTACTTTTCGGGGAAGACCTTATTAAGACACTTGGTAAATACGTGTCTACCTTTACGGCATTGGACAAGGCCCACCAAAATATGAAGAGAGTTTTTAATACCAATAACCTTTTTGGAAGGGCCGGGAGAAGGGGCCTCTCTTCCGGCCGCTTCAACCGCAGGCCCTACCCTAGATCCAGAGGATACGGCGGAAGGGGTTACCAACCCTCAAATACCCCCCAGTTTTATCCACAAAGAAGAAGAGGTTTTCGCTCCAGAAGCTTCAGATCGCGAGGAGCCTCCAGTGACAACAACCCTCAGAGTGAGTACCTCAGTTCCTTTTCCTCCCCTTCCTTTTTCCCCTATGGTGGGAGGCAGACTCAAATTCTTTCTTCACAATTGGAAACTGATTACTCAAGACCCATGGGTCTTGAATACAGTGGAAGGGTTTACGATAGACTTTATGGAAATTCCTTTTCAAACTTCTTTCCCCAAAGAGATTCCTCTCACCTTAGATCAAGAAAAGATAATAGAGGAGATATCCTCCATGCTTCAGAAAGGCGCAATTATAGAAGTTCCCCTCGAGAGGTTAAGCTTTATAAGCACACTTTTCCTCGTAAAGAAGAAGGACAAGGGTTGGAGACCCGTCATAAACTTAAGGGAACTCAACAAATATCTTGTTTACAGGCACTTCAAGATGGAGGGCATTCATCTTCTGAGAGACTTACTTCTAGAAGGAGACTGGCTGGTCAAACTAGACCTAAAGGACGCTTACTTTACCATCCCTATGGCAAGGCTCATCAGCCTTTTCTTCAATTTATGTGGAAAAACCATCTCTTCCAATTCCAAGCCCTCCCCTTCGGCCTTTCCTCAGCACCATGGTGTTTCACCAAAGTGATGAGGTCAGTCGCCTCTTCCCTAAGGGAAAAGGGCATACGCATGATCATATACCTAGATGACATCCTCATTCTATCCCAGGACCATTCTCAAATCATTCAGGACCTGAAGACAGTAATAGACCTTTTAGAAATTCTTGGATTCATCATCAACAGAGAAAAGTCGATTTTATCCCCCTCCAGATCCCTGGAATTCCTGGGATTTACTGTAGATACCACGAAATACCTTCTTTCACTCCCTCCGACGAAAATTTCCAAGATAAGAAAAGAGATAAGGCACGTTCTGAAACAACAGAATTTGTCTTTAAGGGAACTGGCCAGGTTACTCGGTCTCCTTTCTTCTTCTATCCAAGCTATCTTTCCGGGTCCCCTAAATTATCGGGCTCTTCAAAGAGTAAAAGCGAGGGCCCTACGATCAGGCCTCTGGTATGGGGATCGTGTTTCCCTGGCCCAGGAAGCAATTTTGGAACTGACCTGGTGGCTAGAGAACTTGGATGCCTGGAACGGAAAAGCAATTTTTGGCTCGACACCAGAATTCGTCTTAGAATCCGATGCGAGTCTTCATGGCTGGGGAGCCTGTTTCCTAGATCAGAACACGGGGGGGGGTTTGGTCTCAAGAAGAATCCTCTCACCATATAAATTTCCTAGAATTGACTGCCGGTCTCTATGCTCTGATGAGTTTCAGACATTTTCTTCAAGGCAGGTCTGTCATTTTGAAGATGGACAATATCTCCGCGGTTGCCTACATAAATCGTCTGGGTGGAACAAAGTCTGCAGACCTCTCGAATATAGCCAAGAAGCTTTGGATGTTCTGCCTGGAACACAAGATCTCCCTAAGGGCCGCATACCTTCCAGGGAAGACAAACATCTCTGCGGACTGGAACTCCAGGTTCCTCCTGGACCACAGCGATTGGAAACTCAACATCTCTGTCTTCAATTCTCTCAACAATATTTGGGGCCCTCTGGAAATAGATCTCTTTGCCAGCAGATTGACATTCCAGCTGGAGAATTATTACAGCTGGATGCCAGACCCGGGTGCTCTAGCGGTGAACGCCTTTCTTCAATGCTGGAAGGGGACCAACGCCTACGCCTTCCCCCCCTTTGCAATGATCCAGAGAGTCCTTCAGAAAGTGAGACACCAACGTTGCTCAATTGTCCTAGTCACTCCCTTCTGGCCATCCCAAGCTTGGTTTCCCACTACCCTGGAGCTCTCTTACGACCTCCCCTTCCTAATTCCTTCCCTAGTGGATCTTCTTACAGATGTAGACGGACGAAATCACCCCCTAGCTCAAACAGGGAATTTGAACCTTCTTGCCTGGAGAGTGTCAGGAGATCCAACGATCTCGCAGGACTTTCGTCAACGGCTTCGACTCTCCTCGGAGAGTCTTGGGCCCCTGGTACACACTACCGGTATAACAACATTTGGAAATTGTGGCTACGTTGGTGCTTGGAAAGGAATCTGGATTCCGTGGAAGCACCTATCGTCGACATAGTTAACTTCCTTGTGGAACAATTCGAAAGGGGTCTTAGTTATAGATCTATCAATTGTTATAGGTCAGCTATTTCCGCAGGACATGCTCTTGTCAATGGTAAAACGGTAGGTAAGAACGCCATTATTTGTAGAGTCCTGAAAAGTATTAGACTCAGGAGACCTCCTAAACCTAGATATCAATCTCTCTGGGACGTTAAATTAATTCTTGATCTTTTCTCTGGCTGGCCTGATAATATTCATTTGGATAGAAAAAATCTTTCGATTAAACTTGCTACACTTTTATGCTTAGTATCTTGTCGTAGGGTTTCTGATGTTAAGGCTCTTGAAATTTCTAATAGATCCTACAACATGTTTGGAGTCAATTTCGAATTGTTTAGAAGAACCAAGACTATGTCTGATTCTATCTTCTATCCACGTTTTGACTTATGCAAAAAACTTTGTGTGGTTGACTGTATGAAAGAGTACGACTGCAGAATGAATGCTCTTCGCCCTTTAGGTGTGAATCAGTTACTTATCTCCTTCGTTAAACCTCACAAAGCTATTACTTCTGCTTCTATTGCTAGATGGGTTAAAATCGTTATGAATTTAGCAGGTATTGATTTAAAGATGTTCAAAGCTCATTCGATCAGGGGTGCTATGGCCAGTAAATCCTTCTGGTCCGGTGGTAAGTTGGATGATATTCTTAAAGCTGCTGATTGGTCTAATGCTAGGACTTTCGCTCAGCATTATTGTAAACCAATTTCTCATATGTCTGATGTAGTCTTACAAAGCTACCAACATGCATAATGGTAGCTCTCCGGTCTTGTAATGAAATTGCGATTCTCCTATTACCATGACTAGAGAATCTGGATTTCATTAAAGACACGGAGGCTAACATTATCCCACCCTCCCTTTCCCTTGGATTTTTAGAGCTTACAGTACATTTATTATTATCACTGTTGTACTTATTATTATTGTATCCTTGGTGAAATTGAAGCTATTTATTGATAAATGTTTTTTATTATACCTTTGTTTAATTACATCGTTTACCTCCTTATTTTAGCGTTCTTTATTCTGGAGTTACTTGTACCTTTCTCTCCTTTTTTCAGATAATCTCTCATAACTTCAGGATTTGGACCTTCGGTTCTTTCTTCGCTCCTCCTTTCCTTCGTTTGGTGATGGTTTAAAGAAATTGTTTGGACTCTAAGTTTTTTCGGGACTTATACTGTTCTACACCACATTTAAAAGAGGCAGATTGTTATGGGCTCATGCCTTTTATTCACTGTTAATGTTCTATTCTAGAACCTTTTTGCTTTATGATGTATGCGGCTGCTTGGGCTGCATTAAAAGGAATATGCATAATGTTAGCCTCCGTGTCTTTAATGAAATCCAGATTCTCTAGTCATGGTAATAGGAGAATTCCAATTACGATGTAGAGCGGACTTGCGTCCGCCCGACACCGTTGCAGTCTGGAACCAACCGACCATAGGTCAGGGGTTCGACCGCCAGATTTGGATGCGACTGCCCTATGGGCGGTGTTGTAACAATGAACAACATTAAGTGGAAAACACGATGTGTGATTTCTTCAATAGATGTTTATTGAAAAGACAAAAAAGTAGATCAAAGTAGAAACCCACGAAGAGCAGGGAAAACGACAAGTGAAGCTGCTGTCCAGTAGAGTATCCAAATCGAATGACCGCTGGACAACAGCAACACCATGGAGGTAGAATTAGAACAACTTTAAAACTCTATTTCAACATTATGTGTTTAAAGGGATACAACATCTCCCTTTCTTATGCAAAAATTAAAAAAAACATGCAATAAAGATGTTAGCAAATAAATGAATCAATACAAATAATAATCTTTAAACTTTGCCGGCCTAACAATCTTTCTTTTACTAGAGACAGATGACGACCCTGAAAGGGAAGAATGGTCACCAATGATGCTGCAATCAAACACTTCCTCATTAGAACAACTTTAGGTAGAGTCTAACCTACATGTAGTGCTATTATCTGAAGTACAATTTAGATTTTCATTTCTGTCATCATTTTTTGTAAGCTCATTACCAAAATCCCATGTTGAACAATCAAGAACACCTTCTTTTTTTGTTATTTTCTTCTCAATTATGTCCTTCTGATAAGGTTTTATTCTGACTATTGCACTTTTATTCCACCACCCACGATTCTTCAACAAAACAGCTGAGCGTGCTACTCTCACAATCTGTTGTGGTCTTGTATATTTAGATTCACCTTTATAAGTTCTCTTATGTTTTTTAACAAGAACCCAATCACCAACTAAAAATTCTTTATGTTCCATTGCAAATTTCTCAAGTCTTGACTTGTACCTGTGTTTGAAATTCTCTCTGACACATTCATCCACACTACTATGAATCTCCAATCCAATGCCCATTGAGCCTAAATTCTGTTTTTATCAAAATTAGGATCCAAGAGTGTCTTAGCATCTCTACCTTTCAACAAAAAGAAAGGAGAGAACCCAGTGATTGTGTGTGGGTATTAAGATAACTCCAAACCTTTTCTCTTAAATGCATACGCACATCTATTCAAGATGCCAGTGCTGTCTGTATTCCTTCTTTGAAAAATGTATTAGACCTTTCAAATAAACCATTTGCTGCTGGAAAGTACAAAGGTGTTTTCTCATGTTTTATACCATATTTAGTTAAGAAGTGTACAATTTTCTTTGAAGTGAAAAGTGTTCCATTGTCCGACACAAGTTTTTAGGAAATCCCTCTGTGCAAAAAACTTTTCTAAAAATTCAGACACTGAGTCAGTGGTGGGAACAGAGACAAAATCATGCGTAACCCACTTTGAATAGTAATCAGTGAGGACAATCAAATATTTCATATCATTACACAAAACATTGTATGGCCCTGAAAAATCAATTGCCAATTTTTCCCAAGGCTGATCTGGTAATGTGTTCACACATGTTGACACTTTGTTTACTTTCCAATGCTTGTCAGATAATAAACGTTCTGGACACTTGTTAATATACTGCTCAACATAAGTGTCCATGCCTGGCCACCAATAATGTGCACGTAATAATTTCTTTGTACCAGACATGCCTGGATGTCCACTAGGTGCTGATTTAACTAACTTCTCAATGAATGTAGATGGTGGTATAAACAAACCTTGCCAAGTGATTGATTTGTTTTCAACACTTAACTCAGAGGAAACTTGCTGATATGGAACTAGGCATTCTCTAAGTTCCTTATCGGTAGCCAAACCGTTGGTAATGTATTTTCTCACTTTACCAAGTACTTCATCATTTTCATATGCCTGTATCCAATCCTTCTCACTGATATATCCAACAGTGCATTCAGAAGCATTAATTGCTGAGACTACACACTCATCATCGAGATGCACACAATGATCCAAATTTTCTTTTAGTGGTAAACGAGACAAACAATCTGCTCTAAAATTGGCCCCACCAGATATATATTTTATCACAAAATTGTATTCTTGTAACTTTGAAATAAATCTAACTAGTCTTGATGAAGCCAAACCTGTCCCATTTCCACTCATCAAATATATTAAAGGTTTATGATCTGTTAACAAATCAAAACAATTTCCCCAAAAATAACTTTTAAATCTTTCAACAGCCCAAGTACATGCAAGAGCTTCCTTTCTACTGTGCTGTAATTTGCCTCTGCTTTACTCAAAGAACGTGAAATAAAAGCAATAGTACATTCTTTTCCTTTGTGTGACTGAGTAAGAACAGCTCCTAGCCCAATAGAACTTGCATCAACTGTAACAGTACATTTATCACCACAACAATATGGCTGTAGAGTGGGCGCATTTTTAATCACTGCCTTTACTTTGGTGAAAGCCTCCTCATGACTCTGGGTCCATATAAATGTTTCTTTTTTTCATGTCAAATATCTTAGAGGCTCAACACATAGAACATAACCATGCACAAAACATGCATAGTATTCACTGAGACCCAAAAATGATCTCAGTGAATCCTTATCCACGGGTGCTGGTGCATTGACAATAGCATCAATTAAGTTTTTCTTTGGTTTAATGCCTTCACTGGTAATGGAGTGACCTACATACTCCAATTCTTTAACAAGAAAACTAGATTTTTCTTTTGATACAGTCAATCCTCTCTCACTTAAAATTTTTAATACCTTTCCTAAAATGATATAATGATCGTCTATTTCTTTTACATATATCAAGATGTCATCTTGAAACGCTTGCACCCCTCTGACTCTTCCAAATAACAAGTCCATTAGCTTCTGAAAAACGCTAGCTGCCGAAGCTAAACCGAATGGCAGCCTCATATACTTGAAAGCACCAAAAAGGGTAACAAACGTAGTAAGTTCCTGTGATTTTTCGGATAAGGCAACTTGATGGTATGCTGACTTCAGGTCAATAAGCGAAAAATGAGTTGCCTCTCCACTAGACATCAACATTTCCTGAATAAGTGGCAAAATATGGCAGTCCACCAGAATATTTTTGTTCAGTGAACGCAAATCCGCGCATAGACGCAAACTGCCATTTTTTTTAGCTAAAACTGCAGCCGAAACCCATTCTGAAGAATCAGTTGGTTTTATAATTTTGTCCTTGCACAAACAATCCAAAAGTTCTTTCAAATCCTTTCTTACGCTGAGTGGCACACTTCTAACCTTATGTTTAACAGGCAATGCGTCTTTTTTAAGCTTAATATCATGTATTACTCCTTTAACACATCCAATTTTATCCTCAAACACTTCTTTGTATTTCATTAGAATTTCATCCAACTCAGACATTTTTTTGTTTTCACACACTTCAACAGACGAAACAGGCATATCTCCTAATACTATGGGTGTGTCACATCCAGGCTTTAACATGATGCCCATCCTTCCCAGATCACGCCATCCAACAATGTCACACCCTTTTTTGGATACATATACTTTTGTTTGTACTGTCCTGCCTAATAGACTAACTGCTTCATGAAAATATCCAATCATATCTATGTCCTGTCCTCCAAAGGCTTTTGGATTTATATCTGTTTTGATTAATTTGTTTGGAAATGCATTTTTATAGTATGTAACATCTGATAATATTGTAATGGGATAACCTGAGTCTGCCATTACTTCAAGTGATATACCTCCTATGCATGCTTCTCCTAAGGGTGCCTTAAAAGACATCCCGAACAATCAACATCAACAGTTAATAACAAATTGTTAATCATGTCATCCCGAAACTCCTCTATGTCATTCACTCTCATAGGAACAGTACTAGTATTCTTAACATTTGACCTACACACACTTTCAAAATGCCCTTGCTGCTTGCATTTGTTACATTTTCGACCAATAGCAGGGCAACTAGGATTATTCCCAATGTGTGTTTTAGATCCGCATCTATAACCCACAAATTTCTTTTGGTACACAGAATTACCCTTAACTCTATTAGTTTCTGTAATTCTTGTTCTATTTGTTACTGCACACACAGTCTCTGAATTAATATCTGTTCCTGTGATGACTTTGCTCGAAATAGATGAACGCTCTATGCTTTTTGCAATATCCAATACTTCACTTAACGTTGGATTTCTGCATTCTTGAACCTTTTTTGAATAGCAGTTAAACACAAACTGATCACGCGAATATATACGTCTAAATCGCATGCGTTTACAACGCATGCGATTACAACGCGGTTGTTACAATGACCGCGTTGTTACATCGCAGTACCATTACAACGCAACTCGCTACAACGACTTGCTGTAGGGGGCGCTGGATGTTGGAATAGTATAATTTGCTATTCCAACTCCAGTGTGTGCAACAGTAGGGAAGATGTTGGAATAGTAAATTATACTATTCCTTAGCTTAGCGCGCCCCCTACAGCAAGTCGTTGTAACGACTTGCGTTGTAATGGTACTGCGATGTAACAACGCAGTCGTTGTAACAACCGCGTTTTAATGTAATGGCTGTTTCCCGATCACGAAGATACGTGTCCAACATTTCTCCAAATTCACATATAGACGCTAAAATATGCAAATTAGAAATATATTCCTCTATACTTTCTTCTGCAAGTTGTTTTCTTTGGTAAAATCCATGTCTTTCTACCATAATATTAGGTTGTTCAGTGAATCTCTTCTCCAACCTTTTTATAGCCTCTGTGAAAACATCCCAAGGTATGAATTATCCAGCGGGTGGTTCGCTTTCCGGAAGATTGTCAAAAATTTCCCGCCCTGCATCTCCTAATAATCCATCCAAAACAGACTTTTTGCGTTCATTAGAATAATCCTTTCCATCAATAGCTACAATGTAGTTTTCAAAATGCTTTGTACCATTGCTGCCATTTTACCGCAGGTTTTCCTGGATTTTGTAAAAATTGATTTATCTGGTAATGCTGCATTTGATTTGCCATGTAGTTATTTTAGTATAAATTATTTTATTTTAGTATTTCTCGAATAACTATAGTACTTGTATTAAAATGGCTTTGTTCTGTATAAATTTCAGAAATTCCTTTTTCTTTCTTTATATGCTGTGCTGCACTGCAAAAATAAACTTTCACTGCAATAGAGCTAATATTTTAGAAAATGCGCTCTAGTCTTTCTTGTCTCTTCCCTTTATGTTGTCAGTACATTGTATACATCGATGCGAACTCCTCAAATAAACTATCGCCGTAATAGAGCTAAGTTTTTTCACAATGCGCTGTAGTCTTTCTTGTCTTTTTCTATTATGACGTAAGCACATTGTACTCGTCGATGCACGTATGCTGCTTTTGCATTTTAGAACATTCAGCAATCACGCGCTCCACTGTCTGTGTACTTCACGTGGCCTGCACTAGTCTAAACGTAAGGCAGTAACGGTTACGGTAAGTTTTTAAAAGTATTGAGAATATAATTAAACATGTACCTCTCTGAACTCGCTTTATGGAATGGTCTATTCCGGAAGATTTCTCTAAGCAAGCAAAACTTTTCAAAGGTTCTCCGGTGGGTTTTGATGCGTAGTTCCGTATCCGACTCTTGATCGTCGCCAAATAAATGTTGTAACGAGGAACAACATTAAGTGGAACACACAATGTGTGATTTCTTCAATAGATGTTTATTGAAAAGACAAAGAATGAGATCAAAGTAGAAACCCACGAAGAGCAGGGAAAACGACAAGTGAAGCTGCTGTCCTGTAGAGTATCCAAATCAAATGACCGTTGGACAACAGCAACACCATTGAGATAGAATTAGAACAACTTTAAAACTCTATTTCAACATTATGTATTTAAAGATATACAAATGGGCTGAGTAGCAAGGATGCTGCTCCTGGTGGGGCGTTATTTGGAACCTGTAACTAAGCTAAACAAGCATTGGCATAGCCAATAGATCTCGCTTTGGGACCTTATAAGTATTTAGTTATGCAGCACAATATCCTTGGTGCAACAACATCAACTGTTGCATGGCTAAACACTTATAAGGTCCCAAAGGCGAGACCTATTGGCTATGCCAATGCTTGTTTTGTAATGGTATTGTTATTTTTCGAATTTACCCTGTTCCGGACATTCTACTATCTCTTAGTTTTACCAGCTGGAATGCTCGCAGGCGGTGAGGCTGGGAGATGACAGTTGGTCACAGATCGTTGTACTACCTCTAAAGGGAGGGTTTCGCTCGGTTTGTGATGCCATGCCCCGTGGAGCTTAAATAAATCATTCTACCTGCATTAAACCTCGAGTTCTTACAGTAAATGTTACAAAAACCTTTAGAATAATGTATTTGTTGTATAATACTCCATGATCTGTGGTAAAACTACCCATAACATATTGCCAAACTATCAAATACATACATCAACATGAAAAAAAAACAGAATTGCAAACCGCGTGTTTGTTGGCCACAAGGCACAAGAGGTGAGGAAACTGGTGCTGGCACGCAGAGTCAGGCGCATGCCTTCCCACACGGCTTGAACATTTTAAGAGACCGAAGCAATCTTTCTTCTGTATTTTGAAAAGGAACACGGAGATTGATCACAAATCACCATGCCGGCCAGTTGAGGCTGGTATGAAAAAGAAATCAAAGACGAAGGGCTCAGAAACGAATATATGCTTAAATGTATAAGGGGTGTCATGCCGAAAAATTGGGTTTAAAGCTCATTTTATTTTGTGTGAACAAAACCTTGCAATTGATCGGAACAACACGTTTAGACTTGCATTGCGGAAATGCCTTTCTTGCAAGCTGAAAGAGACCTTTTAAAGGGCTCTTTGTAGGTCAGAACAAAAGATAAGCTTCTTTTTTATAAAGCGCTTTCAGTTACACCTTATTACTATCTCTCTTCGTTTATTATGGCCTAGTTTGCCCAGATTGCCGCGTCATTTATACAACTTTGTAGGACTCAGCAGCCGATATCACTTCTACAAGTTTGCAAACAAAAACAAGAAATGAAGAGACATTAAGTAACAAGCAAAAGCGCGCCTCGCGCGGCAGCAGGGGGGAGGGGGGCTTGCCGATTCCCTTGCGGGAGCCAGCGGCGATAATTGACACCATATGGCGCTGCCGCTCGCTCCCGCAAGGCAATCGCCACACGTGCACGCGTTGCCATTGAAGGCAATGGAACGCGTGCACGTTTTTGGGGAAAAAAGGGAACCGATGGCTAAAGGTCTCCTCTATGCAGCGCATGCGCGCTGCGTAGGCGAGACCTAAAAAAACTAGATTTTATAACTTACAAGGGTCCATCTTTATTACAACACTTGCGATGAAGATGCGGTCGAGGGAGAGTTTTTACCCCTGATCCTGTTTGGATGCAGTAGAGGGGGTGAAGAGAGCCCTGTGTTCTGAGTACTTACCCCTGGTCCTGTTGTTCCTGAAGTTAGACCGTGTTTTGAGTATCCTTGGTCCTGTTGTGAGACCGTGTTTTGAGTATCCCTGGTCCTGATGTGAGACTGTGAGCCTAATTACGATGTAGAGCGAACTTGCGTCTGCCTGACACCGTTGCGGTCTGGAACCAACCAACCATAGGTCTGTGGTTTGAATGCTGGATTTGGATGCGACTGCCCTATGGGCGGTGGGAAACATCCATTTCAGAATGGCAGCCTGTGCGGCGGGCGGAAAAGGCCCACAGCACAAGCTTCCATTGGGAAATGGATGTTTTCAAACATCCCTACACCGTGTGGCTGGCACCATATGGTGCCTGCCACATGGTGAAGGGATGTTTAGGAGGGGACCATAAGTGCCCCCCAGGCAACATAGCAGAGGGCCAGGGAGGAAGGGGGCCCTTCTAGAGGTCCCCAAAGACACTTTCTGACAGCCTTTCCATGTCGGAAAGGCCAACATGAAAAGGCTGTCGGAAAGTGTCATTATAATCCCGAAGCTAAGGCTGGCTCCGCCGTCAATAGGGGATTATGGTGGCTTCCAACATTCCGATGGGCTCCTTGAACCCGTTGGAAGCACATCAAAATCCTCCGCAGGTTTCACTCCGACCGCCTTCATCCTAATATGGTGGTCGGACTGAAACCTACGATATAGGGCGGAAAGCCTTCAACATCTGATCGGTTGCTTTCCGACCATCATTGTAATCGGGCCCTGTGTTTTGAGTACTAGATGGTATGTGTTCTGTAAAAGTATGTGATCGACTGGAAGGTGTGGTTTCCCCAGTGTATGAGCAGTTGAGGGCGTGATTATGTCCCTGGTTCTGCTGTGTGTTTTATGTGGATGCAGTAGAGGGTATGAGAGGTCCCTGGTCCTGCCATGCATGCTGCAGAGGGTATGAGAAGTCCCTGGTCCTGCCATGCATTTGTGGGAGATGATGTGGTTTGTCCTTCCTCTGGGGTTAAGGACGTAGGGGTATGTGTGTTACGCCCCAATGTTGTGTATCCTTCTTAAGAGGTTATGGGCGTACGGTGTGCAGTAGCCGTGAATTGGTGGTACCTGTTGTTGTTTTATAAGTCTAATGTTCACAGGACTGATTGATAATTTTCTTCCATCTTTTGTCCTTTGATTGATGTTTAATGAGAATGAATATTTATGGGACTCGTTGTTTGTTTATTTCTATTTTCAGTTGTTTCTTTAAGGGAGGGAGATGTGTTGTGACTTGTCATGGTTGCTATGTGAATGTCAGTTGATGAAAGTGGGCTGAGCAGCAAGGATGCTGCTCCTGGTGGGGCGTTATCTGTAACCTGTAACTAAGCTAAATAAACTTACATTTTATAACTTACAAGGATCCATCTTCATTACAACACCCAGACCATCTAACCTACACTGAACTGTGGCTGGAAGTGGTACAAGGACCCCACTTGACACAGCTTTGCTTTTACAGTTAATATTGGAGCATCAACACCAGTGAACCACCTTGGTTCTTTAATTCCCCACAAAGTAGTTCAATACTTTTGAGTTTCTTGTTTGACTTCTTTTAGCAGGACCTCCAACTTTACACCCATTGTCTTGAAGTCAGTTTGCTGTGAGTTTGTGACTAGGCGAGACAGGGAAGTTTGACTCACTGAATTGATTTGAACTGCACTTTTAAACTGAATTTAAACATAGAATAACTTTGGACAATTTTTGGCCTGTATCTGTTTTTTTGACATTTCATACAACACACCTTTTTATATATTTTTCATTTGCATTATTAAGTTCTTTTATTGTAACTGCATTGTTTGGGTAGTTGTTGCATACACACCACATGCAGTTTCTCACGCTACCAAGAATGAGCCAAAGGTTTCCTTATAGAAAGAGTCACTCTGTGGGCTGGGTTATTTGGGCCTTGCGCAACCACAGTCACAGCTGCTAAAGGATCGCACTAGAAGTAACAGATAGAGATTTGATCTGAGTGCGCCTAGACACCTTTGGGTATTAGTGCGTGTTATAAATTAAAATTTCTTTTCATTTTCATTTCAAAAGCACATTTGGGTTCAAAATTATGAGGTCATAAAACAGACAAGTAAAAAAAGCCAATGTACATAAAATGAATGTGTCTCACTTCAAAAGAAAAAGCATTTAATTGTTCAAATTAATCTTATCAAATCTTGGGGGCCTGATTTATATTTGGGGGGACAAACTGATGTCGGTCAGGGTGATGGAGTAATTTACTCTGTTGCACAGACAGACATTCCATCCCCCAAATTTAAAGTTGTTTGCCCACCCTGTCGACAACTCTTAATGGCTGGCATCTATGGGGGCGGGTGGGGCGGGGGTAACATGTGCATACACAAACAAAATTTAAAATTGAAAACTTACCGCACACATCCTCTGCTCCGGAACTCTTCCTCCGACTGCAGTGCGGGCACCAGCAAACTCCCTTGCCCAATCCTGGCCCTGCTCACATGCAACATGAGAGCAGCACCCTGGTTGGTGGGAGCAGCCTCTCTCGGCACTCCGCAGCGCACTGGAGGCCTGCACTTGCTCTCAATCCAGCTGTCTTAAGACAGCAGGGTTGAGAGGTTTAAAGTGAGCATGTCTGGCTGGCCTTCGGAAGATGGCCGGTCAAAGAGACATGCACACTTTAAACAGTGCACTGGCAGCCCTCTGCCCACCACTCCTCCCTGCTGCCTCTCAGCAGGCCTTGCCCTGTCCTTACACTTGGTTCACGACAGGATGATGAAAAAAAGGGTAATGAATTACCATTTTATTTTTCATCTTTGGGGTTTTTGGGGGCATTTAAGTGGGGCGACACTCCTCCGCTCAAACAGAGGAGCTGGCCCTGCTCTTAACATTGGCAGGAATCTCTGTCACGTCAGTTCCTGTCAAGATTGTGAAAATTTGATAGGTGGCTCTGTCAAACAGGATGACCGTCCAACATAATTTTATAAAGTTTTTAATTTTCAAAACAAACTTCCAAAGTGGGAGTATGAGTTTGTTTTTGAAAAATGAAAAACTAATGACTCCCACACCTTGGGGTTTTTCTCCCATGGTGTGGGAATCATTATATTTTTTATGTAACTCAACACTAGGTTTTACCTGGTGATGGCAGCCAGCAAAAAACGCATAACACCATCCAGTCTTAATAGGGAGGACAGTGTTATGTGTTATTCTCCGAAGGTTTGTAGTCCATCGGACCATCGGAGCACTATCTCTGTGATGTAGCCGGAGTGTAGGCTCCATTGTCAACATACTTTAAGGTTCGCCTACCTGTAAATCTGCCGAGTGGACTGGTGGTTTGGCGGAGAGGTTACTCTAAATCAGGCACTAAATCAATGCTCAAAAAATGTTAAAGTCACAAGTTTATTCTTAACAGAGTAGCTTTATTAGTTTCCTTACTGTCGCTGCATGCTACTTGCTACCTTTTCATGTTTTACGTTTCCTCGCTCTGGTGTTGTTGCTTGTAACCGATTGAAAACAGTTAAAGAGTAAATAAAAAATGAAAATTCTAACTTCAGGTTCATGCTACTATAAAGATGACCTCCACAGCAATCATTACCTCGGTCAGATTTATTCTTCCTTAAAGTTTGAAACTCCTCTCTGGGATCATTGACATTTTAAACTTAATAAGATATTTTTAACAATTATGAGGCATCTTTCCCTTGCAGCAGATCTATTTAGATTCAACTTAAAATTCGTTGTTCTATCTGTTATACTTTATACGAGATCCTCTGTAGGGGAAAATTGCTACCTCTTTAACCTATGTTGTCACCTACATAACTAAGACTTGTAAACTGATTTCGATAATATTGAAACATATAGGCCCCAATTCAGAGCTTAATTTAAGCTGGTGGTTTCCGGTTTCCGGTGCTCGGCACTGGCACTTAGTTGCCAGCACTGGTGCTTATTACAGTCTGCCACATGGTGGCGCTGTCTGCCTAATTTAGGTATGAGCACAGCAACAGCTATTTATTAATTCAATTTACATTTACAATGACTAATACCTGCCTCCCAAGCCATTCTTATAGCTTTGGGGGCCTGGAATAGTATGAATTGTCACACTTGTAAGAGTGTAATGGTTAGTTGTTGTGCTTACACTATCATTGGCAGTGCTGGCAGGGGCAACAAATGGTGCAAGCTGTAGTGTCCTCCTGATGAGAGCCCTGGCAATTTTTTTTTTACAAATTAAGTACTGCCTCAATTGCGAGTTATGCGGCGCAGAATTCCTTTGTGGAATTCTGCTCGCCACAATTATACAGTGTCTGGTATTTCCACAACTGGATTTTCTGAATGGGGCAATGCAGGACCCGATTTTACTAGTCGGAAAATCTGGCTGATAAAATCTAAAGTCACTTTGGGGAAGGGCTGCAGTGGGCCCTGACCCTTTGCTGCCCCTGGTCGACCCCCAAGCCAAAGCATGTCATTCTCTCCTCTGCTAGGCGACCTCTTCCTCTTCACTCCCCCGCCATCCTCACTGCCTCTCTGTATTGCACTGAAGCTCCTGTACAGAGTTACAACCTGGTTAGAACAGCTGGTAAATGTGGGTGTTAGACCCCCTTGGAACAGGGAATACTGGGTGAAATTGCGCCCTGTATTTCTTAGCCTGCACAGATCATTCCTATCCCAATGCATTTATCTTCCAATTACAGGAATTGTATGCAGAGATACCAGCAGTAATTAGAAATGCCAGCCACGTGGAAATTCCAAATACAATTCCTCAAAGCTCCTAATAGGAGCCATAGTTGGGAAAAATATGTCTAATCCGAAAGTTTACTCATTTGAGATAATTTGCCTGGAGTAAGCATTTTGCTCTGCTGGCTAAGTGACTCTCCTTTCATTCATTTTCACTTTAAATAATAATAGTGCATTTAAGGGTCTTCCACTCTACTGGCAAGTACTTTATTAGCAACCTTGAAAGAGGTTAAGACAATCTCGAGAAACTGGTGAACCAGGAAGTTACCTGTTAATGTGAACAAAATCTCACTTTCCTTGAGGATGACTCCCAGGTTCACAATAAAAGCTTGGCACTAGTGAAAAAATATTTTCCAGATATACTTAGCTAACCACCGGCATATCATACTGCAAAGAAATTATGTTAATTTAGATTAAGAGTTATGCTTATTATTGGTCAGTATGGGGTATGAAAGGGACAGATAATAACAACAAGCATTTACAATGCAATAGGTCTCGCAATTGCGAGTTTTTGAGCTATTGGCCTTGTAAATGGCAATGCCTTTTATAATATCAAAAGGCATTGTCATTTACAATACCAATAGTTCAAAGTTTTGCAAAAGCAATACCTGTTGTACTGCAGAGTGCAGTGTCGTGAAGCAGGCGCCGCGCTCACTATTAAAGTTAAAAAAAAACAAAAAAACAGCACGGTGTCCTTGAAGCGGGCGCTGCGCTCACTATTAAAGTGTAAAAAAATAAAATGAAACTTCTTGTTAGAGATAACGCTACCCTGTAATCTCTGTGCATGTTAAGTTTAAGGTTATTGTTGCATTTTAATGAAGAACTGTGTATATTCTGTAGGACCCGTACTGGGGTTTAAAAAGGTGTAAAACTCAAACTTTCAAGGTTCTATTTAACCTTAAGTAGGGCTGTGCTGCATAAACAAATGAGACCCTAAAATGTGTCAACCAGGCAATCTCTCTGCTGACTAAGATGCCTTCATTTAAAGGCTGCGCGATCATCATTGCTAAGTCTAGTAGGGTGGTTCTTAACTTAAGAGGAAACGAGATGCTATAAAATAAACGCATCGTTATAAAAACGTCACCATTTGCGTGGAGGAAAAATCCTACTTCTTCTGTATACGGATGGCAAAGCCTACTAAAACATCGAGGTACACTGTAGCACAGAGGTTTTTCCACTGTTGTGTAGTACGTTTAGTAATTTTGCACAGAACGAAGGAAGGTTTCAAATTCACCCACCTCTGACACGTCCTATGGATTTTCAGTAACCCCCCACTCCCACCTCCCCCAGCGCACGGAATAATTTTTCAGAGTGAATGTACTCCGGCTAATCCCACTGTAAAGCTGCTTGCACCTAGCGACCCAACCACATGGCAGCATTGATGATTTTTGTTTTGTAAACTTCAAGTACATGTTTCTGAGGGTTCGGAAGATGTGGCGTAAGGGCCAGAGCTGCCGACTTTGGAACTGGGGTACCGAGTTCGACATCCTGTGATTCTGGGCAAATCACTCATTGCTTGAAAAAAATAGTGGGCGAGGGAGCAACACATTCGTAGGATTGGAAATAAAGGAAATGGAGCACGGTGGCGGCGGAGAAAGAAATATTACCTCCGTCACATCAGAGCGGCCGACGTACACCAATCAAATCAATCTACACTTGGTCCGTGCGCCACAGTATTAAACTGAAGTGACGTAAAGCATATGCTGGCTAATTAGGAGGCAGTATAGAAGAGTGACAACGATGTTAGAAAATGGTAAGCAATGGGAGGCTCCAAGCCCTTTATTGTAAACACCTTCCAGACTGAGCATAGCGCATGGGCTGTGCAGGCGAGCCCACCTAAAAAGAGAACAGATGAGGCCTGTAATGGCGGTGGCTTTGGCATGATGACAGAGACAGGTGTCTGTCGACTGCTGTAGAGAATAATGCGACCTGGAACGACCAAGTAAACACGCTTGTTCCCCCACCAAACACGGTCAGCCAGTCAGACAGCATGGGTAGACTAATTCAGGGCAGAAGACTAAAGTCTGCTGCGGAGGCCAGCAGCAGGAGCCGCTTTGGAGCCGCAGCGCGCAGGAGTGTTCTAAATAGCTGTAGCCTGAGTACATGGGAATGTAACTCCATAGTACAGGAGGGCACTGTATGCGTTCGCTTTGTCTTACTAAGAAGGCCTGCATGCAGAGAGTCAAACCCTGTGTGCCAGCTGCGAGCGCCCCTAAACAAAGCCCAATCCGGTGCCAGCTGCGAGCGCACCTAAACAGAGCCCAATCAGACATGCTGATCGCACACTTCTTCATTAAACTTCCTAGCGGCAGAGAATGGACATCAAAGCGCATCCGAAGACTGCTCCCCTGCGCTGCTGACAGCCGTCTTCTCTCTAAGAGGCCCCCCGAGTCTAGTTAAACAGATACCAGGGAGACGGGGAGGCTTGGGCGCTGTCAGGAGACCAGGCCAGGAATGTTTCACTTGGCAGCCGACATTGAAGCGCAGTGAGTTAAACGCTTCCTTTGCTCACATCAACAGATAATGAATATTCCCCGTAGATGTCGGGCTGAAGTCCCTGAGGTGACGGCACAGGACGCTACAACTGAGCGCAGCAATTTTACCTGACATTCCCGGGTTACAGAGATGGGACAATTTTGCTACAACGCTTGCACCAGAGGACTAGTGAAATAAGCTAATGCGCAGTGCCACGATTGCTCCAAAAGTCAAGAAATAGATTTTTTTTTTAAATTCTTTTTTTCTATTTCTTGACTTTTGAAGCAATCGTGGCACCGCGCTTTAGCTTAAGATGGTTAAAGCTTACGATGGTTAAAGCTAAAGCGCGTGTACCGCCATTGCAAGAACAGTAAACAAACAGAAAAGTCATTGTTCAGCTCTCTGTTAATGACGGGTTGTGAGTTCAAGGCCTGCTTAAACAGGGTCCTTTTCTGTTGTTTGCAAAACAGTGGGTGGTTGCCTTGGGAGAGAGGGAACTGGAATTATATCGAAAGATGTGACTGTCCCTCTTGCGTTTTAGTCCTTGTCTGTGGCAATTAAACACAAAAAAACAATGACGTAATTTCTTTTTGGAGAAGATTCTTTGTTCACTTTAAAATATCACTTACCATAAGAAACAAGGCTGGCACCGGCCTGGGGCTCCTCCGGTCTTCGGGACACTAGGTTCCTGGTGAAGCTGCACGGAGAAGGAGCGGGGCAGCCTCTTGTTTTGCGGCTGGCGAGGACGGAAGGGGGACAGGAGATGTGCACATCGCGTGTCTGTACGTGCGTGTTCACGTTCACGGGCGCGTTCACAATTGCAGTCCGTCCTGCGCGTGCACATCTCCTGTCTCCCTTCCGAAGCAAGTAGGTAACAATACATCTCGCTAGCGACAGCGCTTCGCGCTGCGTCGCTAGGCGAGACCTAAAAATGGTTTTTGTGTAGGTTCTGTAGAAAGAGTCTAGAAGCTACTAGAGATGTATTACTTGAACTTTCCAATCTAGGGGCAAATTTGTAAACTGCATGCTGTAATATTTTTAGTAGGATGGCAAAAAGACTACTAAAGTACCACAAAATGCTATTCACAGACCTATGAGTTTAAATCTCCACCTGCTCCTCTCCTCTCCTCCTTTTTTTGTTAAACCATTTCATTTGGGTTTCAAGTAATGAGAGAAGCATTACACATGTACATCTATCAGAAGTGTAGACATAACATGGCAATTACATGTCTGACGGTGAAACAACTTTTCATGCATTGAAAGAATCAAGTCCACAAATGTCCATGGAGCGCCTCGGGGGGAGGACGGGGGGGACGACCGCTCTCAGGAGAGGTGCGTCTACTGATGCGTGTACCCAAAGGAAGAATGTTAGAGGAAAAACTAGATACTAACATAGGGCACCAAACCAGGGTCTGTGGCTGGGGAAGGAGGTGGAGGCGGGGGAAGGCGTATGTGTAGCTGTGTACAGTGAGTGGTTGGCGCTGCAAGCCTAGGCAGGGGGGAGCACCTGATGAGTCTGTTGGGGTGTTACGGCTGCAGGGGCATTCGCGCAGAGTGCGGGGGGTCTCAAGAAGGCAAGATGTCTGCAGCCTCCGGGGAGGCTGCTCGGAGAGACGCTGCAGGGGGACCTTGTGACTACGGGGACACAGTGTCATGATCAACAGTTTGGCGGAAGCGCAGGAGTAGCATGGCCCATTCAGGGGAGATGGGGCGGCGACGGATCCTGCGCACCTCCTCATATCAAAGCACGTCTTCTTCTACAGCACCCCACTTATGTACAGCCCCTACCCAAGCCACCAGGGGGGTCCCTCAGGTGCATGCCAGTGCATTGTGGTGCCTCGCTTGGCTAGCAGAAGGGCTAGCACTCCGAAGCGCGATTGGACCTTGTAATGTTTTCATCGTTTGAATATTCCCTGCGAGCAGGCTTCCCAGGAAGAAAAATCGGGGAGCTCCATGACCTTGTGCAGTATGGTGTGTATAGTGTTCCAGTAGTGCTGCAGGGCAAGCCCAGAACATATGAAGGAAGGTTGCGCTAGGGGTCTGGCAGCGGTGGCAGGCAAACTGTGACTCTGGGTATTGGCGCTGAAGCTGTGCTGGCATCAGGTATGATCGGTACAATATATAGAATTGTATATTTTTGAAGCAGGAGTTCCGGGACACCTTCTTCGGGAATTCCAGTGTACGCTCCCATTCTTTGTCATGAAGTGGCCTCTCAGATTCCTCTTCCCACTTATGACGCAGCTGAGCGAGTGGGGCAGGGGCCAGTTCCCGGATGGCCTTGTAAAGCCAGGTGATAAGAAGTCGGCCAGGGTCCATGGTTAATAATGTGTGGAGCGCTCTTCTCCTATCTTTCCATGGGGCGATCCTCACACACTTAAGTTTAATACTTAGTAGTAAATGTGGGAGACACCAGTGGCAGTTTTAACTCATCATAAAGTAGTGCAGAGGGTTAATGTGCCTGCTGCAAAGAACATGAACTTTGAGTAGCACTATAAAAAAATGAAATGTATGTTAGAGAGAGGCTATGGAGAGATGAGGAGCACAGTTGAAGTGTGGCAGTGAGGGCATTCATGGAGAAGAAGGTTATGGGGGGGTGCCAAAAAAAAGATTATCGCACCAGCCGCCACTATCGCTAAAGCGGCCCCTGCCCCTTACCCCTGCGCTGCATGTTCCTCTCTCCCTCATATGCTTTTCATCTGCAAAACTCCCCCCTTCGCCCTTTGCACTCAGTATTCCTGTGTCCCTTGTGTATTTTTCAGCCCCGCAAAATATCATCCGCCCCTATGTACTCCTTGTTTCTCTCTTCCGTATCATTTTTCACCCCAAAAAATACCCTGCACCTCTCTTTGCTCATTGTTGATCTCTCCCCTTGTGCTTTTTATGCCCCCTCATAAATATCCCCCACCCTGTGCTCTGTGTTGCTCTCTCTCTCGTGCTTTTTCACACCAAACACCATACGCTCCCTCTTTCCTCCATGTTCCTCTCTCGCTTGTGTGTGCTTTTCACCCCTGAACTCATTCCTCTTCCCTTCTGTGCTCTGTGTTGATCTCTCCATTGTGTGCTATTCTAGCTCCACAAACATACACCTGAACCCTCACGCTTTGTATTGCTTTCTCTCTTGTGTGCTTTTCCCTGAAAAGCCCCCACAAACATTCTGCACACGTTGTTGCTCTCTGTCATGTGCTTTCCAGCCCCTGTAAAACCCTCTCTGCACACCATTGCACTCTTTGTTGCTCTCTCTCATGTGACTTTTCCCTGCAAACATTCCCACACTCCTCTGTGTTCCTTGCGTCTTTGAGTGATTTTCACTCCTTGCCAAATATGTCACAGCTGTGCCTTTTGCTTTAAAACCTCCCTCAGAAAACACACCCAGAGCCCCCACATTCATTATTGCTCTTCCCCTTGTATGTTTCGTCTCCATTACTTTTTGCTGCTATACCATGTGTTTCAATTTACTTTAAAATCCTACTCTCTGTTACTTTTCCTCTCCTCAATCCTCTGTTACTTTTCCTCTCCTCAATCAATCAATCAATCAGTAGATCTGTAGAGTGCTACTTGTCACCCGTGAGGATATCCACGCGCTTGCAGGGTCCAGTTGATTAGCTGAATAGCCAGGTTTTCAGGAACTTCCGGAACTCTGGAAGAGATTGGGATGTCCGTAGATGAAAGGGTAGCTCATTCCATGTCTTCGCTGCTAGGAAGGAGAAGGAGCGACCTCCACATCTGCTATGTCTAATGCGTGGTATGAGGGTTGGGGAAAGGGACGCGGAGGTCTGGTGGGCTGATGAAAGTTCATGCGGTGGTTCAAATAGCAGGTCTGCAGCTGTATAGGGCCTTGCATGCATGGGTCAGGAGTTTCAGCTGCCATCTTTTCTGTACAAGGAGCCAGTGGAGCTCCCTGAGGAAGGGGGTGATGTGGGTACGTCTAGGGAGATCCAGGACGAGTCTGGCTGAGGCATTCTGTATGGTCTCTAGTCCTCAGAGGAGGTGAGATGGGATCCCTGCGTAGAGAGTGTTGCCGTAGTCCAGTCGGCTGGAGATGAGGGCCTGGGTGATTGTGCGTCTTGTGCTTTGGGGTAGCTATTTGAATGTCTTACAAAGCATGTGAAGGATGAAGATGCAGGAGCCAAGGTTAGCTTGTTCTCCTGAATGATGCTTAGGTTCCTAGTGTGGTCAGTGGGGGTAGGAGTAGGTTTGAGGGCCACCAGGATGCATCCCATGGGGAGCTTTTGCTTCCAAAAATCTGTACCTCTGTCTTGTCTGTGTTGAGCTTCTGCTTACTTCTGTAGGTCCTTCACATACTATTGGCTGAAATCCCGCGCATCCGCAGAGCCAGAACGGGAGGAAGAGCCTTCTCCTACATTGCGGCCAAGACCTGGAACGAACTCCCCCTCAACATCAGATGAACCCCCACACTGCAAGCATTCAGGAAGAGCCTCAAGACCTGGCTCTTCGGATGAGACAGAACTGCTCGAAACCCCCTCTCCCCCCAGCGCCTTGAGACCCTCACGGGTGAGTAGTGCGCTTCACATATCCCTGATTGATTGATTGAAATTCTTGCCAAATGCTGCCATTAAATACATGTAAACCTAGATGTGGTTATTTTCTGTAACATACCCTTCAACCAAGGACACTGGTTTTAACATCCTAGAGCAGACAGTAGGCCTTCTGGGAATCCCACTTACACACTATGTTCAGATCTCTTCAGTAGGCACATTAACAAACTGAGCTACCTAATGACATAAAAAGTCCATTGTGTGCCTTCCACCTCTCCTTCTGTGCTCCTTATTGCGCTATTCATTGTGTGCTTATCTCTCCCTACAAAACAACCGCGCTCCGAGTTGCTCGCTCCAATGCTTAAACGTCCATCTGCAGTTTCAACTCCATGTTGCTCTCCCTTGTGTGCATCTCACCCATGCAAACACCTGCAACATCGGCACTACTTTTTGGTCTCTTCTTCATATTATTCTCTCCTTTGCATAACCACTCTAGGACCCCCTCATGCTCCTTGCTGCTCTCTCCTTCATGTGCTTCTCATCCATTACTTTTTCAGCTTCACTGTCTTTCCATTACTTTTAGACCCTACTCTGCTACTTTAGCTCTTTCTTTGCCCTTGTTTTTCTTGCCCCTGAGCATTCTCACTTACGTTTCCTCCCCTATACTTTTGTATGTGATATATACTCCAGTATAATACTGCCACAAGCATTGCTGGCATTAGATACATTTAAATCTAAGGCCATTCACTTTCTGTTAGATATGCTTGGCTCAAGGATACTAGTTTTATCTTCCTTAGCTATATGAAAAGTCGACTCAGTCCTGCTAGGATTCTGACTTCGACATTGTGTATAGACCCCTTCAATATGCACACAGACTGAGATAACTGATAACATGCAAAGTTCCTTGTTGGCTTTCTGTCCCCCCTAGAAACCAACCCCTGCTTCACTTTGGGTAGCGTATTACTCTAAACCTTGTGTGCTTTCTGTAGAATCTTCCTGTTATGTTTATAATGTCCCCTGTTATCTGGTTCCTAGCTGCTCAGCCAGTGTGAGTGTTCTGTATGGAATGTTGGTGTGATGGACATGAGTGGAATGCTTTGGTGCCTGGTGTGAGTGTTGACAGTTGGATGATGGGCTGAGCAGCTAGCAGGCTGCTCCTGGTGGGGCTGCTACCATTGATGTTGTGGACTTAATAAATAACTTAAAAGACACTACTCGGCTACGTCTACTTCATCACATCTACGCATGGAATTTACTTGTTACATTTGGCGACGACTGGACTTGAACTCAAGCGTTTTTTAAGGATTCTAAAGCTCAATACAAATGGACAAGAAACCAAGAAACTACAGTACCCAAGAGTAATTAAAGGAAACAAGAGTAACTACAAGAAGCAAGTTTGGAGCTACAGGCAAGCCAGCCCCACCAGTGCCTTTTCCAACGGACAGCCCCAGCCTGGCCATGCTCCATTGGTCATATAAAAATAATGATGACTTTTATCTACTTCAGTATGGAAAAGATGACTTTGATCAACTTCACTATGGATCTACTGGTTTTGTGATGATCACAAGCATACACATTTAAAACAAGGGAGAACCAGCCACCACGATCTGGATTACAAAGAAAATTTTTGTTGTTGGTGATTGGAACTGCAAGCCTCTTGGGTCATTTGTAAAGGAAACATTCCTTTGGTATTTCTCTTGGCTTTTCCATGTGAGTGCTGTGCTATGGCTTATCTCTGCACACTGTGTCTTCGTGCTTCCACTGTTTGGGAATGCATTAGGTATTTTTGCGAACTTGATCGCGGTACCAGAGATCTACTCGTCATGTGGATGATATTTGCGGAGGAGCCCTGTTCCTGGTGTTGGTCTGGACTTTCGTGGGGTGAGACCATTTCTGTGATTTTTATTGTCCCTGACAGCCCCTTTGACATTTGGTAGTTGGTCCGCAGCGTTTAAATTTGAAAATGATGCACGTGTCTTCTTCAGCGCGCGCAAGCTCACCTGCATCTCCTCGGAAATCGTCGTTGCTTCTACGCTATTCTGGGCTGCTTCTGGACGCCTGCATGCACGGACGCGCTGTGAGCCATCCGGCTCAGCGTCACATACGTGCCGCCATCTTGAGATTGTATGCTACATTTTACACGCATTTGGAGCATGGATCCTGTATGTTTCTGCCAACCGCGTGTAGTGTCAACGCTTTTAAGTGTGTTTCCTGTTCTAATGCGACAACCGCGTGTGGTTAAGCATAGTAAGTCTCTCGAGAGCAATGGAAGCAACATGCAAGTTGTAGGAGCAATCTGTGTCGGAGATCAAAATGACAGCGCAGGTAACCAGAACTGAATTGAAATCAAAATGGATTTTCTGTCGGAGATCAAAATGACAGCGCTGGTGACTAGATCTGAATTTAATTCTAAATGGATTTTCTCTTGTTCACGGTGTACTGCTGCTCCGATTCATTTCTAGAAATTTGTGACTGTTGCTGTGCCTTCTACATTGTTCTTTATCCAGTTTTGTATGTGACTGGTATCGGTTTCATGTTTCTACGAAGTGTGATGTGTGTATCCAAAAATGGTCTCACAACTAAATTGAACTTGAAGTGGGCGTATTGTACTGAAATCAATTTAAGCAGTGCATTTTTCTTTCGTAGTTTTGATATTCGCCTATGGTTTTAAAACATTACAAGAGGTATGCATGAAGAGTTTGCATGACTTTTAGTCTTAAAGTTTTGTGATGCCACAGTTTATGCTTCTTTATACCTTGGTGGTATTTGGTTTAGAGTGGGTGGTAGTCACATTGTATCCCTTACATGAGGGTGTTTCTGGTTCCTTGTGGTGGTCTCCCTCTTCTTACACTTTGTGTCATGTTCAATGGGTGTAAATCGTCGTGCGCTGCACATTTGTTCTGCACGTCTTGTTGATTTGTGTGTGTCGCCCGTGCATCACTTGTTGCTGTAGTGTGTATTAGTCACTTTGTGCTGTACGTTGGTCTTCTAGTGTGTGTGTTAGTCACGTTGTGCTTCACATTTTGTTTGTTGTAGTGGGTGTTAGTCCCATCTACTCAGTTTATAGGGGGTGTTAGTCCCACCTACGTAATTAGTAATGGGTATTAGTCCCATCTACTCAGTTTATAGGGGGTGTTAGTCCCACCTACGTAATTAGTAATGGGTGTAAGTCCCATCTACAGTCTGTATTATGGGTTGGAGTCCCATTTTAGCATGTTTCGTCCCTTACATGAGGGGTGGCAAGTTGGGTTATAGTCCCTTCTCCACATTGTTTTTTTTTTTCTTGGTTGTGTTCCTTAGATAGGTGTACGTACATGGGTGCGGTCCACCCATAGTAAGGAGTACGTACATGGGTGTGGTCCACCCATAGTGTTTGTGTCATTAGTAAGGAATACGTACATGTGTGCGGTCCACCCATAGTGTTTGTGTCAATTATAAGGAGTACGTACATGGGTGTAGTCCACCCATAGTGTTTGTGTCAACTATAAGGAGTATGTACATGGGTGTAGTCCACCCATAGTGTTTTAGTTCTGGGGGTGCTTTACTCCCATGTGTCTCGTCACTGTGTTAGAGTTCTCGGAGTCTGTTTCTACCGTGTTTCTCTGCACATTGTTTCACATGTATTGTCAAGTGGTGTAATCTCACTATTTGTCAGTGAGCTTAACGTTCTTTGTACTTTCTTTTTGTTTTATTATTAAAGGAGGAGGATGGTGATAGTTAGTTTGTTTGTATCTTTTCATTCTTCTTTCCTCCTTTGTTTAGTCTGTTTTCCCTCTCGTGGTGTGGTTTTAACCATTCATCCCTGGGTTATAGACTATTGACTTCATTTGTATATTGTGTGTATTAATTTTCAATTTTAAGGGGAGAAGGTAATGTAGTATCTCCCTGTTATGTTTATAATGTCCCCTGTTATCTGGTTCCTAGCTGCTCAGCCAGTGTGAGTGTTCTGTATGGAATGTTGGTGTGATGGACATGAGTGGAATGCTTGGGTGCCTGGTGTGAGTGTTGACAGTTGGAAGATGGGCTGAGCAGCTAGCAGGCTGCTCCTGGTGGGGCTGCTACCATTGATGTTGTGGACTTAATAAATAACTTAAAAGACACTACTCGGCTATGTCTACTTCATCACATCTACGCATGGAATTTACTTGTTACACTTTCCCCCTGCAAACACCCCCCGCAAACCCCTGAGCTCTCTGTTGCTCTCTCTCTCTCTCTCTCTCTCTCTCTCTCTCTCTCTCTCTCTCTCATGCTTTTCCCCCATGCCAAACTCCCCACAGTCCTCCCTGCTCTTCATCATCACCCTCTCCTATGCTTCTCTCGTCCCACAACAATCGAATGCTCTTGGTCTCGCTCTCATTCTTCTATGTTTCTCCCCCACTCCGAAACCCCCACCTCCCTCACCATCCCATGTTCTTTCCCCCTTGTGTGCTTCTCCCCATACAAGCTCCCTGCCCCTCCATGCTCTTCAAATTACTCTCTCGTTCATATGCTTTCCTCAGCTCAAAGCACCCCATCTTGCCCAGCACCATATTGCTATTTCCCTTGTGTGCTTCACCCTACAAACCTCCATGTCCCTACCAGCACTTTTTCCCTTCTGTGCTTCTCCCACATGCAACAACATCTACCTGTCTCCCTGCAATCAATGTTGCTCTCTGCCTTTGTGTTTTATTCCACCTGCAAACGTTCCCACTCACACTCCCACATTCCTTGTTACCTTCTCCCTTGTGTGCTTCTCCACTGTGCAAACCCCACACCTTGGTCTCCATCTTGGCTTCTTCTTTATGTGCTTCTCCCCCACTACAAACCCACCTGCTCCACCCCCATGCTCAGTGTTGCACTTTACCACTTGTGCTTCTCGCACATGCCAAACCAGCCTCCCGTCCTTGAGCTCCATGTTGCTCTCTCCCTTTGTGTGGTTCCCGCCCCTGGAAACTCAACCCACATCTCCATGTTCCATGTAAGTCTCTCCCTCATGTTAATTTATGCCCCTGCAAACTCCACTCCCGAACCTCCATTTTTCTTTCTCCCTCGTGTGATTCTCTTTAATTTTTTTTCAGCTGCATAATTTGGAGATGTGAGCAAACCTATAGCTAGCGCTACCACGACTCCTCGCAAAGCCAGGTCTTTAGCTTCTTGTGGAATTCAAGATGTGAGTAGGAGGCTCTTATGTATAGCAGCAGGATGCTCCACACTTTAGAAGTGATGTAGGAGAAGGCTCGACCACTGGATTTGGTTTTCCATATACATGGGATGTGTGCAAGGAGGAGTCTGGACGAGAGGAGGGTGTCTGGAAGTTTGTGAAAGCAGATGCAATTGTTAAGGTATGCTGGGCCAATGTTACATAATGCCCTGAAAGTGTGGGTGAGGAGTTTGAATTGTGCTCATTTGTGTATGGGGAGCCAATGGACCTCCTTCAGGTGTGGTGTGATGTGAGTGCGGCATGGGAGGTTGAGAGTGATTCTGGCAACCGACTTCTGAATGGTGTGCAGCCAAATGTGGGTGTATTGCTGCGCTCATATTGGCAAACTCCTACTTAGCATCAGGCTGCACGCAATACATTTCAGACACATCCATAGAGTGTACTATTTTCCACTTGCACTACACAACTGGTGACTAAGACCCAACTCAAGATGCGAGCGCTGCAGACTGGATGCAGCAAGATTTGTACTCCTGGCTTGGGGTTGTGCTACAGTTCAGGAATTTTGGGAAAAAGTGATATACACTACAGAAAAAATAATTTAATCTTTCATTCAGAAAATGCCCCAGGTTGCTCTTCTTCAATGGGTCCAAAAAATACCATATGCTAACCTTAAATTTACAGCACTACCACTGCTCTTGTTTAAATGTCTTGGGGCCATGGACAGGTGACGAAGTTACAACACTGCTTGAAAGAATTAAGATATTGTAGAGAACAGCTGGAAGTCCACAATGAGCTCATCTCAGACGCATCACAACCCCAAGGATATCTGGGTGCCGCGCCGACAATACTTGCTACTGAGTGCTGAGACTGATAGAACTCAAAGACGGTCAGAGGTGTAATGACAGAACTGTTTAAAAAACGTGTGATTACGTTTAATGTGTATTCATGACACAGTAGTCTATTCTGCATGGACTTAGATAACAATTGCTAACAATTATTTCATTTATGTTTGATCTTAAACTGTAAAATTTAAATAAACATTTTTTTCTTTGACCGAACTCACCCAAGCATATTTCCCCTTTATGGTCTGTGTTGCTGTAGCCCTCTCATTTTCTTCTGATGCCTCCCTCGCATTTGTCTCTTTCCAATGTGCAAACTCCCCATGCCCTAGATCTTTAAAATGCAGATCTATTGCCTTCATCAATGCTTTTTTCATCTTCCTCTTTTCTTGTTTTTTTGCCTATACACCCTTATGTGGGATTTTCTATTACCTATGATTTAGAGTTTAGAATCTCTTGGTCTGCCTGTCCTATTTAAAGTCAGGCAGACTGCCAGCTTTTCAGTGGTCCTGCCCCTATTGTTTCCATTGAGGGAAAGGTTACTCCTATGGGCTATGCTGGCCTTCCAAGTAAGGACATCAGACCGCCTGCCCTATTTAGGGTTAATGGTCTGATGTCCTTTTTGTTTGTATGTCAACGCAAAGAAAAACCTGGTGGTGATGAACATAAAAAATGAAAATTGAAATAATGACCCCCCCACCGGGGTAAAAACTCTCTGGGTGCGGGGTCATTAGTTTTTGGATTTTCAATAACAAACTCACAACGTGGGAGTTTGTTTTGGAAAACAAAAAGTTTGAAGGATGGACATCAAAACCGACGGTGGTCGTCCACCAAACCTCTAGTAACTTCAGGGGAACCACCATAACAGCAGTTCCTCTGAAGGTACAGAGATCACCACTGGGCCAGTGGTGATCTTTAAATTTGGAGAGCGATAGATAGTTCATCAGGGTGGTGGATGTAGAGGCCACTAGCAGGGTCCAGGCCAGGTTCCAGTTGCTACTGCTCAGCTGGGCTCTCAAGCAGAAAGGCCTTTTGCAGCTTAGTGTGCCCTATAGCCAGACGGGCGGTCAGCCAGCTGACCCTTGGAGTCCACTTCTCAGTTCTGGGTACAAGTGGGAGCAAGTCCAGCCCTTCAGGTCTCCACAAAGGTCACAGACAGCAGGTCTAGTTCTCTTCTGTTCTTAATTAGGTACAGATGTGCTCTGAAGAACTGTGAGTGGGGTGCCACCTTTTTAAGGTTCACTGGGCAGTGGGTGGGGTTGACTCCAGGACATTCACTAACCAATGAGACAAAGGTTCCCAGGTGCAGCCCTTCACACTTTCGCAGCAAATCCTATTTGCCTTACTGCAAACTATCCCACAGTGAGCTATTCCGAAGCAATTCCAAGATGGCAGCACCATTTTGCCTTTGGAGGCTGCTGTTGTGCCAATCAGGGGTGTGCTTTGGGAAATGAGCAGTGCCCTCCTCCTCAACTACACCAAACTGATTCTGGGACTAGCTCCCCCTTCTACTGGGCTGATGCCAGGCTGGCTATAGATGGCACAGGAAACAAAAGCTTCTCTTTCCCAAGTCTTCCTTTGCACTTAACTATGAGTGAGCAGGCCTCACCCTGGTCCCTTTCAAGTTAATGGAGTTACCGAACCCTCCCCAACTGCCCTTCCTGAGCTGATGGAATTCACATTCCTCACACTGTGGTCTGGCAAAAGCCTAAGCTATTGTTTCTACTCTGGGAGCAGTTTTCATACCTCATTATGGGGAAGCACCGACATAGGCCAGCTTCTGGTAGGCCAATGCTAATTAGCCGACCGGAGGTTCAGGCAAAGATTACATTTATCCTAAATATTTATAAAAAATCTGACTTCAACACTGAATTGGATTTTTAAATAGCATTAAAATAGTTCTTGGATTATTCCAGTAGCTTGTCCCAAGCCAGAGACAGCAGAGTTACATTTTTATTATGAGTTTTGTTTTTCTCATAGATAAGCTGCAAGCCTTTTCCAGTGAAAATAGCTTTTGGGGTCTAGTCACTGTAGGTGCATTCCAACACTAAATTATTACATGTACTGCTTTTAAATAGTAGGAACCCTACCTTGTGGGCTACTGAGGGGGTGACTTATTTAATATTTAAAAGTAGGGTTTCTTTCCTGACAAAAATGGGTTATTTTGACAGGTTCACATGCAGGTTTAAAAGCTACACACAGACAGGCTACAGAGGCAGGTCTGGAGGCAGTGTATGGCTTGGCACAGAGCAGTCAGGCTTAACTTAAGAGGCAGTGTGTAAAGTATTTGTGCAACACTTAAATTACAGTAACTCAATGAAAACACCACAATAAGACTCTACACAGGTTTAGAAAAATAGAGAATATTTATATGAGTAAAACAAGACCAAAACAACAAATCTCCAATAAGTAAAAGTTGAGATTTGAATTTTTAAAGATTAAATGTGAAAACAGTGCTTAGAAGTCACTAGCAGTCAAAAGGTTACTTGAGGTCGCGATGGACTGGTGCAAATTCAAAGTTCAGGCCGACTGCGATCAGGGGCAGGCTGGCTACAAGACTCAGAGAGGTCCTGCTAACAAAGTACCTTGGATGGAGCAAAGCATCAACATCAAAGGCTCGAGGCAAGGAGTCGAGGAGGCACCGTGTCGTTGTCGATATGTGGTTGAAGACGAGTTTTGGTGCCAATCCATGTCATTGATGGAAGCTTCAGTGTCAAACCTCTTTGCGATGCAGGGGCTGCACTGATATCGAGCCGCGTTGTCCATCGGCGTTGACCGCGCCAGCCGTAGAATCGCTGTCCTTGAGTGGCCGCTGCTTCAGCATTGAAGGCAATGCGTCAGTTCCTATTGGTGCAAAGTCACCGCTGCATCAATGTCGATGTAGGAAAAAGCTGCAGAAACCCACTTCTGAGGCCCAGGACTGTAGGGGGGGGGGGCACCTCAGGCAAGTGTAGGACTCACAGATGGCAGAGTCCAGCAACACCAGCAGTATTGTAGGAAATCGTTTGTGTTCCTGAGACTTTAGAAAACAGGAGGCAATCCAGCAAGCCCTTGGAGTCACTCTGAGTTCAAGTGAGAGGAGTCCAGTCATTGTCCTCAACAGCGATACAAAAGGGGATGATGGACGGAACGTTTGAGCCAATCAAACACTCACCCCCAGTCAACTGATCTGGGTTTAATCCATCATCATTCTTTAGCTCACTCCACCACCCCAGTTCAGACATGGCCATATGCAAATCAGTCTGACCCTGTGCCTCATGGGAACAGTCCAGCCCGAACTGCCAAGCCATGTCTTCCCTGGACCGGAAACAAGCATCCTAGGACCGGTTTCTGGCATTCCAGCCGTCATCAGCCAGGCTTGCTTGAATCCAGTGGCAAAGTGAGCAAGGGACCCACGTCTGGGCATACCCCCGCCAACTTAGGGCGAACAAAGCGATACAAAAGGGGATGATGGACGGAACGTTTGAGCCAATCAAACACTCACCCCCAGTCAACTGATCTGGGTTTAATCCATCATCATTCTTTAGCTCACTCCACCACCCCAGTTCAGACATGGCCATATGCAAATCAGTCTGACCCTGTGCCTCATGGGAACAGTCCAGCCCGAACTGCCAAGCCATGTCTTCCCTGGACCGGAAACAAGCATTCTAGGACCGGTTTCTGGCATTCCAGCCGTCATCAGCCAGGCTTGCTTGAATCCAGTGGCAAAGTGAGCAAGGGACCCACGTCTGGGCATACCCCCGCCAACTTAGGGCGAACAAAGCGATACAAAAGGGGATGATGGACGGAACGTTTGAGCCAATCAAACACTCACCCCCAGTCAACTGATCTGGGTTTAATCCATCATCATTCTTTAGCTCACTCCACCACCCCAGTTCAGACATGGCCATATGCAAATCAGTCTGACCCTGTGCCTCATGGGAACAGTCCAGCCCGAACTGCCAAGCCATGTCTTCCCTGGACCGGAAACAAGCATCCTAGGACCGGTTTCTGGCATTCCAGCCGTCATCAGCCAGGCTTGCTTGAATCCAGTGGCAAAGTGAGCAAGGGACCCACGTCTGGGCATACCCCCGCCAACTTAGGGCGAACAAAGCGATACAAAAGGGGGTGATGGACGGAACGTTTGAGCCAATCAAACACTCACCCCCAGTCAACTGATCTGGGTTTAATCCATCATCATTCTTTAGCTCACTCCACCACCCCAGTTCAGACATGGCCATATGCAAATCAGTCTGACCCTGTGCCTCATGGGAACAGTCCAGCCCGAACTGCCAAGCCATGTCTTCCCTGGACCGGAAACAAGCATCCTAGGACCGGTTTCTGGCATTCCAGCCGTCATCAGCCAGGCTTGCTTGAATCCAGTGGCAAAGTGAGCAAGGGACCCACGTCTGGGCATACCCCCGCCAACTTAGGGCGAACAAAGCGATACAAAAGGGGATGATGGACGGAACGTTTGAGCCAATCAAACACTCACCCCCAGTCAACTGATCTGGGTTTAATCCATCATCATTCTTTAGCTCACTCCACCACCCCAGTTCAGACATGGCCATATGCAAATCAGTCTGACCCTGTGCCTCATGGGAACAGTCCAGCCCGAACTGCCAAGCCATGTCTTCCCTGGACCGGAAACAAGCATCCTAGGACCGGTTTCTGGCATTCCAGCCGTCATCAGCCAGGCTTGCTTGAATCCAGTGGCAAAGTGAGCAAGGGACCCACGTCTGGGCATACCCCCGCCAACTTAGGGCGAACAAAGCGATACAAAGGGGATGATGGACGGAACGTTTGAGCCAATCAAACACTCACCCCCAGTCAACTGATCTGGGTTTAATCCATCATCATTCTTTAGCTCACTCCACCACCCCAGTTCAGACATGGCCATATGCAAATCAGTCTGACCCTGTGCCTCATGGGAACAGTCCAGCCCGAACTGCCAAGCCATGTCTTCCCTGGACCGGAAACAAGCATCCTAGGACCGGTTTCTGGCATTCCAGCCGTCATCAGCCAGGCTTGCTTGAATCCAGTGGCAAAGTGAGCAAGGGACCCACGTCTGGGCATACCCCGCCAACTTAGGGCGAACAAAGCGATACAAAAGGGGATGATGGACGGAACGTTTGAGCCAATCAAACACTCACCCCCAGTCAACTGATCTGGGTTTAATCCATCATCATTCTTTAGCTCACTCCACCACCCCAGTTCAGACATGGCCATATGCAAATCAGTCTGACCCTGTGCCTCATGGGAACAGTCCAGCCCGAACTGCCAAGCCATGTCTTCCCTGGACCGGAAACAAGCATCCTAGGACCGGTTTCTGGCATTCCAGCCGTCATCAGCCAGGCTTGCTTGAATCCAGTGGCAAAGTGAGCAAGGGACCCACGTCTGGGCATACCCCCGCCAACTTAGGGCGAACAAAGCGATACAAAGGGGATGATGGACGGAACGTTTGAGCCAATCAAACACTCACCCCCAGTCAACTGATCTGGGTTTAATCCATCATCATTCTTTAGCTCACTCCACCACCCCAGTTCAGACATGGCCATATGCAAATCAGTCTGACCCTGTGCCTCATGGGAACAGTCCAGCCCGAACTGCCAAGCCATGTCTTCCCTGGACCGGAAACAAGCATCCTAGGACCGGTTTCTGGCATTCCAGCCGTCATCAGCCAGGCTTGCTTGAATCCAGTGGCAAAGTGAGCAAGGGACCCACGTCTGGGCATACCCCGCCAACTTAGGGCGAACAAGCGATACAAAAGGGGATGATGGACGGAACGTTTGAGCCAATCAAACACTCACCCCCAGTCAACTGATCTGGGTTTAATCCATCATCATTCTTTAGCTCACTCCACCACCCCAGTTCAGACATGGCCATATGCAAATCAGTCTGACCCTGTGCCTCATGGGAACAGTCCAGCCCGAACTGCCAAGCCATGTCTTCCCTGGACCGGAAACAAGCATCCTAGGACCGGTTTCTGGCATTCCAGCCGTCATCAGCCAGGCTTGCTTGAATCCAGTGGCAAAGTGAGCAAGGGACCCACGTCTGGGCATACCCCCGCCAACTTAGGGCGAACAAAGCGATACAAAAGGGGATGATGGACGGAACGTTTGAGCCAATCAAACACTCACCCCCAGTCAACTGATCTGGGTTTAATCCATCATCATTCTTTAGCTCACTCCACCACCCCAGTTCAGACATGGCCATATGCAAATCAGTCTGACCCTGTGCCTCATGGGAACAGTCCAGCCCGAACTGCCAAGCCATGTCTTCCCTGGACCGGAAACAAGCATCCTAGGACCGGTTTCTGGCATTCCAGCCGTCATCAGCCAGGCTTGCTTGAATCCAGTGGCAAAGTGAGCAAGGGACCCACGTCTGGGCATACCCCCGCCAACTTAGGGCGAACAAGCGATACAAAGGGGATGATGGACGGAACGTTTGAGCCAATCAAACACTCACCCCCAGTCAACTGATCTGGGTTTAATCCATCATCATTCTTTAGCTCACTCCACCACCCCAGTTCAGACATGGCCATATGCAAATCAGTCTGACCCTGTGCCTCATGGGAACAGTCCAGCCCGAACTGCCAAGCCATGTCTTCCCTGGACCGGAAACAAGCATCCTAGGACCGGTTTCTGGCATTCCAGCCGTCATCAGCCAGGCTTGCTTGAATCCAGTGGCAAAGTGAGCAAGGGACCCACGTCTGGGCATACCCCCGCCAACTTAGGGCGAACAAGCGATACAAAGGGGATGATGGACGGAACGTTTGAGCCAATCAAACACTCACCCCCAGTCAACTGATCTGGGTTTAATCCATCATCATTCTTTAGCTCACTCCACCACCCCAGTTCAGACATGGCCATATGCAAATCAGTCTGACCCTGTGCCTCATGGGAACAGTCCAGCCCGAACTGCCAAGCCATGTCTTCCCTGGACCGGAAACAAGCATTCTAGGACCGGTTTCTGGCATTCCAGCCGTCATCAGCCAGGCTTGCTTGAATCCAGTGGCAAAGTGAGCAAGGGACCCACGTCTGGGCATACCCCCGCCAACTTAGGGCGAACAAAGCGATACAAAAGGGGATGATGGACGGAACGTTTGAGCCAATCAAACACTCACCCCCAGTCAACTGATCTGGGTTTAATCCATCATCATTCTTTAGCTCACTCCACCACCCCAGTTCAGACATGGCCATATGCAAATCAGTCTGACCCTGTGCCTCATGGGAACAGTCCAGCCCGAACTGCCAAGCCATGTCTTCCCTGGACCGGAAACAAGCATCCTAGGACCGGTTTCTGGCATTCCAGCCGTCATCAGCCAGGCTTGCTTGAATCCAGTGGCAAAGTGAGCAAGGGACCCACGTCTGGGCATACCCCCGCCAACTTAGGGCGAACAAAGCGATACAAAAGGGGGTGATGGACGGAACGTTTGAGCCAATCAAACACTCACCCCCAGTCAACTGATCTGGGTTTAATCCATCATCATTCTTTAGCTCACTCCACCACCCCAGTTCAGACATGGCCATATGCAAATCAGTCTGACCCTGTGCCTCATGGGAACAGTCCAGCCCGAACTGCCAAGCCATGTCTTCCCTGGACCGGAAACAAGCATCCTAGGACCGGTTTCTGGCATTCCAGCCGTCATCAGCCAGGCTTGCTTGAATCCAGTGGCAAAGTGAGCAAGGGACCCACGTCTGGGCATACCCCGCCAACTTAGGGCGAACAAAGCGATACAAAAGGGGATGATGGACGGAACGTTTGAGCCAATCAAACACTCACCCCCAGTCAACTGATCTGGGTTTAATCCATCATCATTCTTTAGCTCACTCCACCACCCCAGTTCAGACATGGCCATATGCAAATCAGTCTGACCCTGTGCCTCATGGGAACAGTCCAGCCCGAACTGCCAAGCCATGTCTTCCCTGGACCGGAAACAAGCATCCTAGGACCGGTTTCTGGCATTCCAGCCGTCATCAGCCAGGCTTGCTTGAATCCAGTGGCAAAGTGAGCAAGGGACCCACGTCTGGGCATACCCCCGCCAACTTAGGGCGAACAAAGCGATACAAAAGGGGATGATGGACGGAACGTTTGAGCCAATCAAACACTCACCCCCAGTCAACTGATCTGGGTTTAATCCATCATCATTCTTTAGCTCACTCCACCACCCCAGTTCAGACATGGCCATATGCAAATCAGTCTGACCCTGTGCCTCATGGGAACAGTCCAGCCCGAACTGCCAAGCCATGTCTTCCCTGGACCGGAAACAAGCATCCTAGGACCGGTTTCTGGCATTCCAGCCGTCATCAGCCAGGCTTGCTTGAATCCAGTGGCAAAGTGAGCAAGGGACCCACGTCTGGGCATACCCCCGCCAACTTAGGGCGAACAAAGCGATACAAAAGGGGATGATGGACGGAACGTTTGAGCCAATCAAACACTCACCCCCAGTCAACTGATCTGGGTTTAATCCATCATCATTCTTTAGCTCACTCCACCACCCCAGTTCAGACATGGCCATATGCAAATCAGTCTGACCCTGTGCCTCATGGGAACAGTCCAGCCCGAACTGCCAAGCCATGTCTTCCCTGGACCGGAAACAAGCATCCTAGGACCGGTTTCTGGCATTCCAGCCGTCATCAGCCAGGCTTGCTTGAATCCAGTGGCAAAGTGAGCAAGGGACCCACGTCTGGGCATACCCCCGCCAACTTAGGGCGAACAAAGCGATACAAAAGGGGATGATGGACGGAACGTTTGAGCCAATCAAACACTCACCCCCAGTCAACTGATCTGGGTTTAATCCATCATCATTCTTTAGCTCACTCCACCACCCCAGTTCAGACATGGCCATATGCAAATCAGTCTGACCCTGTGCCTCATGGGAACAGTCCAGCCCGAACTGCCAAGCCATGTCTTCCCTGGACCGGAAACAAGCATCCTAGGACCGGTTTCTGGCATTCCAGCCGTCATCAGCCAGGCTTGCTTGAATCCAGTGGCAAAGTGAGCAAGGGACCCACGTCTGGGCATACCCCCGCCAACTTAGGGGCGAACAAAGCGATACAAAAGGGGATGATGGACGGAACGTTTGAGCCAATCAAACACTCACCCCCAGTCAACTGATCTGGGTTTAATCCATCATCATTCTTTAGCTCACTCCACCACCCCAGTTCAGACATGGCCATATGCAAATCAGTCTGACCCTGTGCCTCATGGGAACAGTCCAGCCCGAACTGCCAAGCCATGTCTTCCCTGGACCGGAAACAAGCATCCTAGGACCGGTTTCTGGCATTCCAGCCGTCATCAGCCAGGCTTGCTTGAATCCAGTGGCAAAGTGAGCAAGGGACCCACGTCTGGGCATACCCCCGCCAACTTAGGGCGAACAAAGCGATACAAAAGGGGATGATGGACGGAACGTTTGAGCCAATCAAACACTCACCCCCAGTCAACTGATCTGGGTTTAATCCATCATCATTCTTTAGCTCACTCCACCACCCCAGTTCAGACATGGCCATATGCAAATCAGTCTGACCCTGTGCCTCATGGGAACAGTCCAGCCCGAACTGCCAAGCCATGTCTTCCCTGGACCGGAAACAAGCATCCTAGGACCGGTTTCTGGCATTCCAGCCGTCATCAGCCAGGCTTGCTTGAATCCAGTGGCAAAGTGAGCAAGGGACCCACGTCTGGGCATACCCCGCCAACTTAGGGCGAACAAAGCGATACAAAAGGGGATGATGGACGGAACGTTTGAGCCAATCAAACACTCACCCCCAGTCAACTGATCTGGGTTTAATCCATCATCATTCTTTAGCTCACTCCACCACCCCAGTTCAGACATGGCCATATGCAAATCAGTCTGACCCTGTGCCTCATGGGAACAGTCCAGCCCGAACTGCCAAGCCATGTCTTCCCTGGACCGGAAACAAGCATCCTAGGACCGGTTTCTGGCATTCCAGCCGTCATCAGCCAGGCTTGCTTGAATCCAGTGGCAAAGTGAGCAAGGGACCCACGTCTGGGCATACCCCCGCCAACTTAGGGCGAACAAAGCGATACAAAAGGGGATGATGGACGGAACGTTTGAGCCAATCAAACACTCACCCCCAGTCAACTGATCTGGGTTTAATCCATCATCATTCTTTAGCTCACTCCACCACCCCAGTTCAGACATGGCCATATGCAAATCAGTCTGACCCTGTGCCTCATGGGAACAGTCCAGCCCGAACTGCCAAGCCATGTCTTCCCTGGACCGGAAACAAGCATCCTAGGACCGGTTTCTGGCATTCCAGCCGTCATCAGCCAGGCTTGCTTGAATCCAGTGGCAAAGTGAGCAAGGGACCCACGTCTGGGCATACCCCCGCCAACTTAGGGCGAACAAAGCGATACAAAAGGGGATGATGGACGGAACGTTTGAGCCAATCAAACACTCACCCCCAGTCAACTGATCTGGGTTTAATCCATCATCATTCTTTAGCTCACTCCACCACCCCAGTTCAGACATGGCCATATGCAAATCAGTCTGACCCTGTGCCTCATGGGAACAGTCCAGCCCGAACTGCCAAGCCATGTCTTCCCTGGACCGGAAACAAGCATCCTAGGACCGGTTTCTGGCATTCCAGCCGTCATCAGCCAGGCTTGCTTGAATCCAGTGGCAAAGTGAGCAAGGGACCCACGTCTGGGCATACCCCCGCCAACTTAGGGCGAACAAAGCGATACAAAAGGGGATGATGGACGGAGCGTTTGAGCCAATCAAACACTCACCCCCAGTCAACTGATCTGGGTTTAATCCATCATCATTCTTTAGCTCACTCCACCACCCCAGTTCAGACATGGCCATATGCAAATCAGTCTGACCCTGTGCCTCATGGGAACAGTCCAGCCCGAACTGCCAAGCCATGTCTTCCCTGGACCGGAAACAAGCATCCTAGGACCGGTTTCTGGCATTCCAGCCGTCATCAGCCAGGCTTGCTTGAATCCAGTGGCAAAGTGAGCAAGGGACCCACGTCTGGGCATACCCCCGCCAACTTAGGGCGAACAAAGCGATACAAAAGGGGATGATGGACGGAACGTTTGAGCCAATCAAACACTCACCCCCAGTCAACTGATCTGGGTTTAATCCATCATCATTCTTTAGCTCACTCCACCACCCCAGTTCAGACATGGCCATATGCAAATCAGTCTGACCCTGTGCCTCATGGGAACAGTCCAGCCCGAACTGCCAAGCCATGTCTTCCCTGGACCGGAAACAAGCATCCTAGGACCGGTTTCTGGCATTCCAGCCGTCATCAGCCAGGCTTGCTTGAATCCAGTGGCAAAGTGAGCAAGGGACCCACGTCTGGGCATACCCCCGCCAACTTAGGGCGAACAAAGCGATACAAAAGGGGATGATGGACGGAACGTTTGAGCCAATCAAACACTCACCCCCAGTCAACTGATCTGGGTTTAATCCATCATCATTCTTTAGCTCACTCCACCACCCCAGTTCAGACATGGCCATATGCAAATCAGTCTGACCCTGTGCCTCATGGGAACAGTCCAGCCCGAACTGCCAAGCCATGTCTTCCCTGGACCGGAAACAAGCATCCTAGGACCGGTTTCTGGCATTCCAGCCGTCATCAGCCAGGCTTGCTTGAATCCAGTGGCAAAGTGAGCAAGGGACCCACGTCTGGGCATACCCCCGCCAACTTAGGGCGAACAAAGCGATACAAAAGGGGATGATGGACGGAACGTTTGAGCCAATCAAACACTCACCCCCAGTCAACTGATCTGGGTTTAATCCATCATCATTCTTTAGCTCACTCCACCACCCCAGTTCAGACATGGCCATATGCAAATCAGTCTGACCCTGTGCCTCATGGGAACAGTCCAGCCCGAACTGCCAAGCCATGTCTTCCCTGGACCGGAAACAAGCATCCTAGGACCGGTTTCTGGCATTCCAGCCGTCATCAGCCAGGCTTGCTTGAATCCAGTGGCAAAGTGAGCAAGGGACCCACGTCTGGGCATACCCCCGCCAACTTAGGGCGAACAAAGCGATACAAAAGGGGATGATGGACGGAACGTTTGAGCCAATCAAACACTCACCCCCAGTCAACTGATCTGGGTTTAATCCATCATCATTCTTTAGCTCACTCCACCACCCCAGTTCAGACATGGCCATATGCAAATCAGTCTGACCCTGTGCCTCATGGGAACAGTCCAGCCCGAACTGCCAAGCCATGTCTTCCCTGGACCGGAAACAAGCATCCTAGGACCGGTTTCTGGCATTCCAGCCGTCATCAGCCAGGCTTGCTTGAATCCAGTGGCAAAGTGAGCAAGGGACCCACGTCTGGGCATACCCCCGCCAACTTAGGGCGAACAAAGCGATACAAAAGGGGATGATGGACGGAACGTTTGAGCCAATCAAACACTCACCCCCAGTCAACTGATCTGGGTTTAATCCATCATCATTCTTTAGCTCACTCCACCACCCCAGTTCAGACATGGCCATATGCAAATCAGTCTGACCCTGTGCCTCATGGGAACAGTCCAGCCCGAACTGCCAAGCCATGTCTTCCCTGGACCGGAAACAAGCATCCTAGGACCGGTTTCTGGCATTCCAGCCGTCATCAGCCAGGCTTGCTTGAATCCAGTGGCAAAGTGAGCAAGGGACCCACGTCTGGGCATACCCCCGCCAACTTAGGGCGAACAAAGCGATACAAAGGGGATGATGGACGGAACGTTTGAGCCAATCAAACACTCACCCCCAGTCAACTGATCTGGGTTTAATCCATCATCATTCTTTAGCTCACTCCACCACCCCAGTTCAGACATGGCCATATGCAAATCAGTCTGACCCTGTGCCTCATGGGAACAGTCCAGCCCGAACTGCCAAGCCATGTCTTCCCTGGACCGGAAACAAGCATCCTAGGACCGGTTTCTGGCATTCCAGCCGTCATCAGCCAGGCTTGCTTGAATCCAGTGGCAAAGTGAGCAAGGGACCCACGTCTGGGCATGCCCCCGCCAACTTAGGGCGAACAAAGCGATACAAAAGGGGATGATGGACGGAACGTTTGAGCCAATCAAACACTCACCCCCAGTCAACTGATCTGGGTTTAATCCATCATCATTCTTTAGCTCACTCCACCACCCCAGTTCAGACATGGCCATATGCAAATCAGTCTGACCCTGTGCCTCATGGGAACAGTCCAGCCCGAACTGCCAAGCCATGTCTTCCCTGGACCGGAAACAAGCATCCTAGGACCGGTTTCTGGCATTCCAGCCGTCATCAGCCAGGCTTGCTTGAATCCAGTGGCAAAGTGAGCAAGGGACCCACGTCTGGGCATACCCCCGCCAACTTAGGGCGAACAAAGCGATACAAAAGGGGATGATGGACGGAACGTTTGAGCCAATCAAACACTCACCCCCAGTCAACTGATCTGGGTTTAATCCATCATCATTCTTTAGCTCACTCCACCACCCCAGTTCAGACATGGCCATATGCAAATCAGTCTGACCCTGTGCCTCATGGGAACAGTCCAGCCCGAACTGCCAAGCCATGTCTTCCCTGGACCGGAAACAAAGCATCCTAGGACCGGTTTCTGGCATTCCAGCCGTCATCAGCCAGGCTTGCCTTGAATCCAGTGGCAAAGTGAGCAAGGGACCCACGTCTGGGCATACCCCCGCCAACTTAGGGCGAACAGACGTAGGTCCCTGCTCCTTGCCACTGGATCAACAAGCCTGGCTGATGGACCAGACGAACGTTCTAGATGCTTGTTTCAGTCAGAAGACATGGCTCAGCTGTTCCCATGTGCAGATCAGACTGGTTATATATGCCAGACATGGAGTGGTAATGATGATGGATAAACCCAGATCAATTGACGGTGAGTGTTTGATTGCAAACGTCAGTCCATCATCCCTGTAATAACTGTTAAAACCTAAGTGCAGATCCCAGACGTGGTCCAGCTCACTTGCACTGGATTCAGCAAGCCTGGCTGTGCCGAAGCCATCCTAGAGCTGTTTCAGTCAGGAACATGGCTTGGCAGTTCGAACTGGACTGTTCCCATGAGCACATGATCAGACTGATGCATATGAGTGATGGAGTGAGCTAAAGAATGATGATGGATTAAACCCAGATCAGTTGACTGGGTGAGTGTTTGATTGGCTCAAACGTTCCGTCCATCATCCCCTTTGTATCAGCTTTGTTCGCCCTAAGTTGGCGAGTATGCGATGGGTCCCTTGCTCACTTGCCACTGGATTCAAGCAAGCCTGGCTGATGGCGGCTGAAATGCCAGAAACCGGTCCTAGGATGCTTGTTTCCGGTCAGGAAGACATGGCTTGGCAGTTCGGACGGACTGTTCCCATGAGACACAGGATCAGACTGATTGCATATGGCCATGTCTGAACTAGAGTGGTAGAGTGAGCTAAAGATGATGATGGATTAAACCCAGATCAGTTGACTGGGAGTGAGTGTTGATTGGCTCAAGCGTTCCGTCCATCATCCCCTTTGTATCAGCTGTTCGCCCTAAGTTGGCGAGTATGCAGGCGTGGGTCCCTTGCTCACTTTGCCACTGGATTCAAGCAAGCCTGGCTGATGGCAGCTGAATGCCAGAAACCGGTCCTAGGATGCTGTTTCCGGTCCAGGAAGACATGGCTTGGCAGTTCGGGCTGGACTGTTCCCATGAGCACAGGATCAGACTGATTTGCATATGGCCATGTCTGAACTGGGGTGGTGGAGTGAGCTAAAGAATGATGATGGATTAAACCCAGATCAGTTGACTGGGGTAGTGTTGATTGGCTCAAGCGTTCCGTCCATCATCCCCTTTTGTATCAGCTTGTTAAGCCCTAAGTTGGCGGGGTATGCCCAGGCGTGGGTCCCTTGCTCACTTTGCCACTGGATTCAAGCAAGCCTGGCTGATGACGGCTAGATGCCAGAAACCGGTCCTAGGATGCTTGTTTCGGTCCAGGAAGACATGGCGGCAGTTCGGACTGGACTGTTCCCATGAGGCACAGAGTCAGACTGATTTGCATATGGCCATGTCTGAACTGGGAGTGGTGGAGTGAGCTAAGAATGATGATGGATTAAACCCAGATCAGTTGACTGGGGGTGAGTGTTTGATTGGCTCAAGCGTTCCGTCCATCATCCCCTTTTGTATCGCTTTGTTACGCCCTAAGTTGGCGAGTATGCTCAGACGTGGGTCCCTTGCTCACTTTGCCACTGGATTCAAGCAAGCCTGGCTGATGACGGCTGGAATGCCAGAAGCCGGTCCTAGGATGCTTGTTTCGGTCCAGGGAAGACATGGCTTGGCAGTTCGAGCTGGACTGTTCCCATGAGGCACAGAGGTCAGACTGATTTGCATATGGCCATGTCTGAACTGGGGTGGTGGAGTGAGCTAAAGAATGATGATGGATTAAACCCAGATCAGTTGACTGGGAGTGAGTGTTTGATTGGCTCAAGCGTTCCGTCCATCATCCCCTTTTGTATCGCTTTGTTCGCCTAAGTTGGCGGGGTATGCCCAGGCGTGGGTCCCTTGCTCACTTTGCCACTGGATTCAAGCAAGCCTGGCTGATGACGGCTGAAATGCCAGAAACCGGTCCTAGGATGCTTGTTTCCGGTCCAGGAAGACATGGCTTGGCAGTTCGGGCTGGACTGTTCCCATGAGCACAGGGTCAGACTGATTTGCATATGGCCATGTCTGAACTGGGGTGGTGGAGTGAGCTAAAGAATGATGATGGATTAAACCAGATCAGTTGACTGGGAGTGAGTGTTTGATTGGCTCAAGCGTTCCGTCCATCATCCCCTTTTGTATCGCTTTGTTCAGCCCTAAGTTGGCGGGGTATGCCCAGACGTGGGTCCCTTGCTCACTTTGCCACTGGATTCAAGCAAGCCTGGCTGATGGCGGCTGGAATGCCAGAAACCGGTCCTAGGATGCTTGTTTCGGTCAAGGAAGACATGGCTTGGCAGTTCGGGCTGGACTGTTCCCATGAGCACAGAGTCAGACTGATTTGCATATGGCCATGTCTGAACTGGGGTGGTGGAGTGAGCTAAAGAATGATGATGGATTAAACCCAGATCAGTTGACTGGGGGTGAGTGTTTGATTGGCTCAAGCGTTCCGTCCATCATCCCCTTTTGTATCGCTTTGTTCGCCCTAAGTTGGCGGGGTATGCCCAGACGTGGGTCCCTTGCTCACTTTGCCACTGGATTCAAGCAAGCCTGGCTGATGGCGGCTGGAATGCCAGAAACCGGTCCTAGGATGCTTGTTTCCGGTCCAGGGAAGACATGGCTTGGCAGTTCGGGCTGGACTGTTCCCATGAGGCACAGGGTCAGACTGATTTGCATATGGCCATGTCTGAACTGGGGTGGTGGAGTGAGCTAAAGAATGATGATGGATTAAACCCAGATCAGTTGACTGGGGGTGAGTGTTTGATTGGCTCAAGCGTTCCGTCCATCATCCCCTTTTGTATCGCTTTGTTCGCCCTAAGTTGGCGGGGGTATGCCCAGACGTGGGTCCCTTGCTCACTTTGCCACTGGATTCAAGCAAGCCTGGCTGATGACGGCTGGAATGCCAGAAACCGGTCCTAGGATGCTTGTTTCCGGTCCAGGAAGACATGGCTTGGCAGTTCGGGCTGGACTGTTCCCATGAGGCACAGGGTCAGACTGATTTGCATATGGCCATGTCTGAACTGGGGTGGTGGAGTGAGCTAAAGAATGATGATGGATTAAACCCAGATCAGTTGACTGAGGGTGAGTGTTTGATTGGCTCAAGCGTTCCGTCCATCATCCCCTTTTGTATCGCTTTGTTCGCCCTAAGTTGGCGGGGTATGCCCAGACGTGGGTCCCTTGCTCACTTTGCCACTGGATTCAAGCAAGCCTGGCTGATGACGGCTGGAATGCCAGAAACCGGTCCTAGGATGCTTGTTTCCGGTCCAGGAAGACATGGCTTGGCAGTTCGGGCTGGACTGTTCCCATGAGGCACAGGGTCAGACTGATTTGCATATGGCCATGTCTGAACTGGGGTGGTGGAGTGAGCTAAAGAATGATGATGGATTAAACCCAGATCAGTTGACTGGGGGTGAGTGTTTGATTGGCTCAAACGTTCCGTCCATCATCCCCTTTTGTATCGCTTTGTTCGCCCTAAGTTGGCGGGGGTATGCCCAGACGTGGGTCCCTTGCTCACTTTGCCACTGGATTCAAGCAAGCCTGGCTGATGACGGCTGGAATGCCAGAAACCGGTCCTAGGATGCTTGTTTCCGGTCCAGGGAAGACATGGCTTGGCAGTTCGGGCTGGACTGTTCCCATGAGGCACAGGGTCAGACTGATTTGCATATGGCCATGTCTGAACTGGGGTGGTGGAGTGAGCTAAAGAATGATGATGGATTAAACCCAGATCAGTTGACTGGGGGTGAGTGTTTGATTGGCTCAAGCGTTCCGTCCATCATCCCCTTTTGTATCGCTTTGTTCGCCCTAAGTTGGCGGGGGTATGCCCAGACGTGGGTCCCTTGCTCACTTTGCCACTGGATTCAAGCAAGCCTGGCTGATGACGGCTGGAATGCCAGAAACCGGTCCTAGGATGCTTGTTTCCGGTCCAGGGAAGACATGGCTTGGCAGTTCGGGCTGGACTGTTCCCATGAGGCACAGGGTCAGACTGATTTGCATATGGCCATGTCTGAACTGGGGTGGTGGAGTGAGCTAAAGAATGATGATGGATTAAACCCAGATCAGTTGACTGGGGGTGAGTGTTTGATTGGCTCAAACGTTCCGTCCATCATCCCCTTTTGTATCGCTTTGTTCGCCCTAAGTTGGCGGGGGTATGCCCAGACGTGGGTCCCTTGCTCACTTTGCCACTGGATTCAAGCAAGCCTGGCTGATGACGGCTGGAATGCCAGAAACCGGTCCTAGGATGCTTGTTTCCGGTCCAGGGAAGACATGGCTTGGCAGTTCGGGCTGGACTGTTCCCATGAGGCACAGGGTCAGACTGATTTGCATATGGCCATGTCTGAACTGGGGTGGTGGAGTGAGCTAAAGAATGATGATGGATTAAACCCAGATCAGTTGACTGGGGGTGAGTGTTTGATTGGCTCAAGCGTTCCGTCCATCATCCCCTTTTGTATCGCTTTGTTCGCCCTAAGTTGGCGGGGGTATGCCCAGACGTGGGTCCCTTGCTCACTTTGCCACTGGATTCAAGCAAGCCTGGCTGATGACGGCTGGAATGCCAGAAACCGGTCCTAGGATGCTTGTTTCCGGTCCAGGGAAGACATGGCTTGGCAGTTCGGGCTGGACTGTTCCCATGAGGCACAGGGTCAGACTGATTTGCATATGGCCATGTCTGAACTGGGGTGGTGGAGTGAGCTAAAGAATGATGATGGATTAAACCCAGATCAGTTGACTGGGGGTGAGTGTTTGATTGGCTCAAACGTTCCGTCCATCATCCCCTTTTGTATCGCTTTGTTCGCCCTAAGTTGGCGGGGGTATGCCCAGACGTGGGTCCCTTGCTCACTTTGCCACTGGATTCAAGCAAGCCTGGCTGATGACGGCTGGAATGCCAGAAACCGGTCCTAGGATGCTTGTTTCCGGTCCAGGGAAGACATGGCTTGGCAGTTCGGGCTGGACTGTTCCCATGAGGCACAGGGTCAGACTGATTTGCATATGGCCATGTCTGAACTGGGGTGGTGGAGTGAGCTAAAGAATGATGATGGATTAAACCCAGATCAGTTGACTGGGGGTGAGTGTTTGATTGGCTCAAGCGTTCCGTCCATCATCCCCTTTTGTATCGCTTTGTTCGCCCTAAGTTGGCGGGGGTATGCCCAGACGTGGGTCCCTTGCTCACTTTGCCACTGGATTCAAGCAAGCCTGGCTGATGACGGCTGGAATGCCAGAAACCGGTCCTAGGATGCTTGTTTCCGGTCCAGGGAAGACATGGCTTGGCAGTTCGGGCTGGACTGTTCCCATGAGGCACAGGGTCAGACTGATTTGCATATGGCCATGTCTGAACTGGGGTGGTGGAGTGAGCTAAAGAATGATGATGGATTAAACCCAGATCAGTTGACTGGGGGTGAGTGTTTGATTGGCTCAAACGTTCCGTCCATCATCCCCTTTTGTATCGCTTTGTTCGCCCTAAGTTGGCGGGGGTATGCCCAGACGTGGGTCCCTTGCTCACTTTGCCACTGGATTCAAGCAAGCCTGGCTGATGACGGCTGGAATGCCAGAAACCGGTCCTAGGATGCTTGTTTCCGGTCCAGGGAAGACATGGCTTGGCAGTTCGGGCTGGACTGTTCCCATGAGGCACAGGGTCAGACTGATTTGCATATGGCCATGTCTGAACTGGGGTGGTGGAGTGAGCTAAAGAATGATGATGGATTAAACCCAGATCAGTTGACTGGGGGTGAGTGTTTGATTGGCTCAAACGTTCCGTCCATCATCCCCTTTTGTATCGCTTTGTTCGCCCTAAGTTGGCGGGGGTATGCCCAGACGTGGGTCCCTTGCTCACTTTGCCACTGGATTCAAGCAAGCCTGGCTGATGACGGCTGGAATGCCAGAAACCGGTCCTAGGATGCTTGTTTCCGGTCCAGGGAAGACATGGCTTGGCAGTTCGGGCTGGACTGTTCCCATGAGGCACAGGGTCAGACTGATTTGCATATGGCCATGTCTGAACTGGGGTGGTGGAGTGAGCTAAAGAATGATGATGGATTAAACCCAGATCAGTTGACTGGGGGTGAGTGTTTGATTGGCTCAAACGTTCCGTCCATCATCCCCTTTTGTATCGCTTTGTTCGCCCTAAGTTGGCGGGGGTATGCCCAGACGTGGGTCCCTTGCTCACTTTGCCACTGGATTCAAGCAAGCCTGGCTGATGACGGCTGGAATGCCAGAAACCGGTCCTAGGATGCTTGTTTCCGGTCCAGGGAAGACATGGCTTGGCAGTTCGGGCTGGACTGTTCCCATGAGGCACAGGGTCAGACTGATTTGCATATGGCCATGTCTGAACTGGGGTGGTGGAGTGAGCTAAAGAATGATGATGGATTAAACCCAGATCAGTTGACTGGGGGTGAGTGTTTGATTGGCTCAAACGTTCCGTCCATCATCCCCTTTTGTATCGCTTTGTTCGCCCTAAGTTGGCGGGGGTATGCCCAGACGTGGGTCCCTTGCTCACTTTGCCACTGGATTCAAGCAAGCCTGGCTGATGACGGCTGGAATGCCAGAAACCGGTCCTAGGATGCTTGTTTCCGGTCCAGGGAAGACATGGCTTGGCAGTTCGGGCTGGACTGTTCCCATGAGGCACAGGGTCAGACTGATTTGCATATGGCCATGTCTGAACTGGGGTGGTGGAGTGAGCTAAAGAATGATGATGGATTAAACCCAGATCAGTTGACTGGGGGTGAGTGTTTGATTGGCTCAAACGTTCCGTCCATCATCCCCTTTGTATCGCTTTGTTCGCCCTAAGTTGGCGGGGTATGCCCAGACGTGGGTCCCTTGCTCACTTTGCCACTGGATTCAAGCAAGCCTGGCTGATGACGGCTGGAATGCCAGAAACCGGTCCTAGGATGCTTGTTTCCGGTCCAGGGAAGACATGGCTTGGCAGTTCGGGCTGGACTGTTCCCATGAGGCACAGGGTCAGACTGATTTGCATATGGCCATGTCTGAACTGGGGTGGTGGAGTGAGCTAAAGAATGATGATGGATTAAACCCAGATCAGTTGACTGGGGGTGAGTGTTTGATTGGCTCAAACGTTCCGTCCATCATCCCCTTTTGTATCGCTTTGTTCGCCCTAAGTTGGCGGGGGTATGCCCAGACGTGGGTCCCTTGCTCACTTTGCCACTGGATTCAAGCAAGCCTGGCTGATGACGGCTGGAATGCCAGAAACCGGTCCTAGGATGCTTGTTTCCGGTCCAGGGAAGACATGGCTTGGCAGTTCGGGCTGGACTGTTCCCATGAGGCACAGGGTCAGACTGATTTGCATATGGCCATGTCTGAACTGGGGTGGTGGAGTGAGCTAAAGAATGATGATGGATTAAACCCAGATCAGTTGACTGGGGGTGAGTGTTTGATTGGCTCAAACGTTCCGTCCATCATCCCCTTTTGTATCGCTTTGTTCGCCCTAAGTTGGCGGGGGTATGCCCAGACGTGGGTCCCTTGCTCACTTTGCCACTGGATTCAAGCAAGCCTGGCTGATGACGGCTGGAATGCCAGAAACCGGTCCTAGGATGCTTGTTTCCGGTCCAGGGAAGACATGGCTTGGCAGTTCGGGCTGGACTGTTCCCATGAGGCACAGGGTCAGACTGATTTGCATATGGCCATGTCTGAACTGGGGTGGTGGAGTGAGCTAAAGAATGATGATGGATTAAACCCAGATCAGTTGACTGGGGGTGAGTGTTTGATTGGCTCAAACGTTCCGTCCATCATCCCCTTTTGTATCGCTTTGTTCGCCCTAAGTTGGCGGGGGTATGCCCAGACGTGGGTCCCTTGCTCACTTTGCCACTGGATTCAAGCAAGCCTGGCTGATGACGGCTGGAATGCCAGAAACCGGTCCTAGGATGCTTGTTTCCGGTCCAGGGAAGACATGGCTTGGCAGTTCGGGCTGGACTGTTCCCATGAGGCACAGGGTCAGACTGATTTGCATATGGCCATGTCTGAACTGGGGTGGTGGAGTGAGCTAAAGAATGATGATGGATTAAACCCAGATCAGTTGACTGGGGGTGAGTGTTTGATTGGCTCAAGCGTTCCGTCCATCATCCCCTTTTGTATCGCTTTGTTCGCCCTAAGTTGGCGGGGGTATGCCCAGACGTGGGTCCCTTGCTCACTTTGCCACTGGATTCAAGCAAGCCTGGCTGATGACGGCTGGAATGCCAGAAACCGGTCCTAGGATGCTTGTTTCCGGTCCAGGGAAGACATGGCTTGGCAGTTCGGGCTGGACTGTTCCCATGAGGCACAGGGTCAGACTGATTTGCATATGGCCATGTCTGAACTGGGGTGGTGGAGTGAGCTAAAGAATGATGATGGATTAAACCCAGATCAGTTGACTGGGGGTGAGTGTTTGATTGGCTCAAACGTTCCGTCCATCATCCCCTTTTGTATCGCATTGTCCTCAACAGGGCAGAGATCAGCAGGCAGCAGAGCAGCTCAGCAAAGCAGAGAAGCAGTTCCTCAGAAGAGTCAGTCACAGCAAAGTGACAATCCTTTCAGCACAGCAGTCTTGTGGTACCTCCCTGTAGGAAAACAACAGGCAGGGCAAGAGGATATCCCTCTTCTTTCTCGAGCCTTCAGGCAGACTTCTGATCATGCCTTTCAGGGTCTTATTGAATCTCTCAACAAGCCCATTGGTTTGGGGGTGGTAAGGAGAGGAGAACTTGTAAGTTACTCCACACTCCTTCCACATGGTCTACATAGAGGAAACCCAGTCAGTAAAAAATCCCCATCAGGGCTTTGGCCACTGCAGGTGCAGTGGTGGTCCTCAAAGGGATGGCCTCTGGGTACCGGTGGCATGATCCACCAGAGCCAGGATGCATCTGTTGCCTGAAGCAGTCTGGGGATCCATGGGCCCAACAATGCTGATGCCCACCATCTCAAAGGGGGTGCTAAGGTAAGGGAGTAATGGGGGCTTTCAGCCTCTGCCCTGTCTTCCCACTGGCCTGGCAGGCCACACAGGTCCTACAGAAAGTATCTGAAGAAGTCCTGATCTTAGGCCAAAAAGAATGGGGGACAAGCCATGCAAAGGTCTTGTCTTGACCCAAGTGTCTTGCCAGGGGAATGTAGTGAGCCAGCTCCAGTAGGAAAGCCCTGTAGCATTGGGGGACCACCAGGCCTTTGTTTTCCCATGCACAGAAACCTTAGGCTCACTGAAAAGGAGGTTGTCCTCCCAGTAAATGCAATAGATCCCAGAGACATCACCTGCTGCTTGGGCTTCAGTCTGGTGGTTCATGCCCTCAAGGGTTGGACACTCTGTGCCCTACAGAACTCCTTGGTGGGTACTCCTTCTATATGATAATCAGCAGGTGCAGGCAGGTCATGAAGGGGAGCAATGTGTTCTTCAGTGGACTCCGGGGTGGCCACCACAAGTGCCTCATCCATCTCACTGGGAGTACATTCAGGGGCTTCCCACGCCCTCTGCCATTCCCCTTTTAGCAGCTGGCTGGGCTATTGTTCTAGGCTTCAGCCCTTTTTGATTCCTTCCAGGGCAGCCATGGACCTTGATGTGGCACCGAATCAACAAGGTAACCCCAACACCTCCACATGAGCCTTGAACTCCAACTCTGTCCAGATAGTGTGCTCAAGGTCATTACCCAACAATCAGTCCACAGGCATTGCAGGGGTCATAGCAACTTTCAGAAGACCTGTAACCGCCCCCCCCCCCACTCAAATGGAAGCAGTTCCTCAGAAGAGTCAGTCACAGCAAAGTGGCAATCCTTTCAGCACAGCAGTCTTTACTCCAGCAGAGTTCTTCCCAGATGCAGTAGGGTACTGATTTGGTGCGGTCAGAGCCCAAAAGTGCCTTTGATTTAGGGGGTGACTTCAAAGGAGCCCTCTGCAGTGCACAAAGATCCCTTTCAACCCTCCTGTCTGCCAAGCTATCTGTGGGGATAATCAGCCCTTTGTGTGAGGACAGGAGACAGCCTATTCAAATGTAAGTGTGAACAACCTCTCCCCCTTCCTGCCCAGGAAGGCTATCAGAATGCAAATGAATGCAGATGAGTCCTCTGTCACACCTATCCCATCCTGTGCTTGTGGCTATATAGAGGGAATGCACACAGTGTAGCTGTTACCCAGCCCAGATGTGTATTGGAGGCAGGCTGCAGGCACACAGAGCAAAGTTAAGAGCAGAGAAATGTTCTCTTTCTAAAAGTGGTATTTCTAAAATGGTAATGTCAAACCCAACTGTACCATTAAAGAGGGTTTATCACCACCATTCCAAAGAGATGAAACACAATGAAGCTGCTCCTCTCTGATCAGGAATTACAGATTAAACTATGCTTTAAGGAATCCCCAGTGCTAGCCTATGAGAAAAGTATGCCTCACAGTAGGGAAAAGGAATTTAGCTATTTGTCACTACCAGGGCATGTAAAACTTACAAGTACATGCCCTGACTTTCAGTTACACAGCATCCTGCCCTAGGGCTTACCTTAGGGGTGACCTATGTGTACTTGAAGGGGATTTTAAGGCTTGGTAAGTTGTTTTAAATCCCAAGTCGAAGTGGCAGTAAACTGCACACACAACCTCTTAATGGCAGGCCTGAGACAGGTTTGAAAGGCTACTTGTGTGGGTGGCACAACCAAGGCTGCAGGCCCCTAGTTGCATTTAGATTACAGGCCCTGGGTATATGGTATATCACTTTACAAGGGACTTATAGTTAAACTCAATATGCCAATCAGGTATACACTAATGTCAACATGTTTAGGGGAGACGCACATGCACTTTAGCACTGGTCAGCAGTGGTAAAGTAACCACTAAGAAGGGGGCCCCTGAAGACGAATGATAGGCAGGTTGGACAGGGGAGAACAACCAAATTAATACTAAAGAGATCAACCTGCCTATATATAGAATACACTGTGCCCGCTAGGGTCACTAAATAATCAACAACACTGGGCTAACATATAAGGATTTCCCACAACAAAATTCAAAGAATAAATTTTTGTTACAAAATTTCTAAATATTTATTTTCGTTATAAACATTCATATGATTTATCAAAATTAACAAGAAGAGAGATAAAGACATATATATAATACACACCAGACATATAAATATAAATCAGGTCCCATACTTACGCACTCATAACCAGCACTCATTCAAAATTCCAGAAATACATACACACTCAGACATAACTACCAATCAAAAGCATTGTAACAACAATCAGATCCATGGGATTACAAAACAATGAGGGTTCCTATACAGCCAATTGATGTTAATATGAAAGGCTCTTGTGCATTCTCTTGGTTGGAGGTTGTAGTTAGATCCGGACACACGAGGTTATTCAGCGCCAACGTGCGTTTCAGTGTCTAACCCAATGCGGGTTACACCTTCATCAGGGCGACACAGATACATTAAGTGGGACACAAACGAAGAGACCTTGGTGTGGATTGTCCAACCAGATAAAGACACAAAAAGTTGAGACCAGCTCAACAAAAGGGTATCAATAAATAACACAGAATGGGAGCATAAACGGGCTCCTAGAGCTCCAATAAAATGTCGAAAAGCAGTAAGAGCAAGCGAGTACTAGGGTCCAGGGTCCATAGGCAAATGTGCTCATCAGCGCTTAATCAGGCAACTCCATTTGAATCACTAATGCTAACGAACAACGCCGTGGCAAAGGTTCTCCCGACGGCGTGCGGGGCAGTCGGCTCCCGGATTCAATTAGTGTTTTAAATGCCAAGTCGAAGTGGCAGTAAACTGCACACACAACCTCTTAATGGCAGGCCTGAGACAGGTTTGAAAGGCTACTTGTGTGGGTGGCACAACCAAGGCTGCAGGCCCCTAGTTGCATTTAGATTACAGGCCCTGGGTATATGGTATATCACTTTACAAGGGACTTATAGGTAAACTCAATATGCCAATCAGGTATACACTAATGTCAACATGTTTAGGGGAGACGCACATGCACTTTAGCACTGGTCAGCAGTGGTAAAGTGCTCAGAGTCCTAAGGCCATCACAAAGATACAACAAAAAGTGGAGGTAAGAAGGCAAAAAGTTGGGGGAAGACTACCCTAAGGATGCCAGGTCTAACAATGACTTACTAGAAAATTAAATATGCCAGTTAGGAGTTAGCCAATTCTATTATGTTTTAGGGGCCACAACACATAGAGTGGGGTATGGACCGCAGTGCCCCAGTGTGCAGAGGTAAACAAAACAGCAGCATAAGTCTACAAAAAATGAGGGTGACCATGCAAAAGATATCCTTTTTCACAATTTACAATAACAAAATCTGTATGCCAAACATTCAACCTATATTTTTTGAAATTTCAATTATTGCCTTTCTTCAAAAAGCCTCTCTATAATAATAATAATAATAATAAAGGACATTTATAGAGCGCACAGCTACCTCAAATGAGGTGTCCCGGCGCTAACTAGGAGGACATCAGAGAAGAGGGACCGGGACCCTAATCCCTTTGCTTAAAGAGCCAGGTTTTCAGTGTCTTTGTGAACTCCTGCTCCGAGTTCAACATGCGTAGGTGGAGAGGCAAGTCATCCCGCAGTTTGGTGGTTCCTACCGAGAACAATCTACCCCCCTGCCTAACTTTGGAAAAGTGGGGGACAGTGAGGTAGCATCTGTGGTTGGATCTTAAGGACTGCTCCTGATGGTATGGGTGGAGTCTCTTCCTCGGGTAGGTAGGGCCCCTGCCCTGGTTGGCCCAAAACTGCCTTTCTAAATTAATTTATGGCTAAGATCAATGAAGTAACCCTCTTTGACATTATGCTGTTGCCTATTAAGCTGAGTGATACAATAAGGAAGGGACTGCGGGCTATATTTAAACAGGTCCAGCATACAAGCCCATGTAGAGTTCAAGAAACCGAATGGTATGCTGTTCCTAAAGAATGCAGTAGGTTGATATCAAGTCAGTGATACATAGTTGTAAAATCACGACAGGCAGGAGAACATTTCCTCCTTTCGGAAAAAGACCCTCACACACCCAAGTCACAGGATGTATTGCCTCATCATCGGGTCTGCTCCTTATCGGGTCGGCGCTGCAATACCCGATCGGCGCCCGAATTGGGGCCTCTTAGCGGAGATCTTTATTCCTGATGCCGTAAGATATAGTGTGTGTTTGAGGGTTCTGTGGAAAGTGTAGATGTGGAAAGTGTAAAGGTGAAGTTAAAAATAAGAGGAAGCGATCCACTCAGAATTATTTTAATGAACGTGGTCGCTCTCTTAGTTAAAAAACGTGATTAGTGCACACCCCTCTTATAAAGTATTGGGGATGTGCGCTGAACAGGTCAACATGTTTCTTGCCATTGATTCAAATAGAAGGCAATTCTTCAGGACCATTTAGAATCTAACTACACTTTTTTGGTGGTGGACCCCAATGGTATAATAAAGTGTCCACTCGTACAGCACCCAAAAAAAGTGGTACCTGTTAGATTAGAGTCTCCACCCTGATAGGGTCAAGTTATTGCTTCATCGTGTACCGGCAGGGTCTAGAACACTGAATAGTACAGTGCCAATTGTAGTACGCAGCCACTGGCGGGTCTACACCTACCCACAATCTGCCGGTCCTTCAGGCTACACACATTTAAGTACATGAGGTTATTAATCTGGGAGGAGGATACCCCTACTTATTCCATAAACCCACTCTCGTTAGGTGAAAACACAGTTCTGACAGAATCTCTGATTAACCCCTGGCAGTAATGGCACAAGCAGCAGGTAATCCCCAGAGAAGTGTGTGCTAAGTTCAGGTAGTAACAACAGTTTAAAGGTAAAGAACACAACACAATGAAATTCCCAAAACCAATTTAGAAAAATTAAGACAAAATGAGCAAAGAATCAGCAAGATTTTCAAAGTAGGTTAAGGGGAACTGGAGATATACATTTCTGAAGTTTTAGGGCAAAAAATGCCTAAGAAAAAGTCAAGCACTATTGAAAAAAACCAGTTCACAGTGGGCAGGGTCCTAGGCATATTTTCAGGCTCATCACAATGGAGCAGTGGTGGATACACAAAGCAGGTTGTCCTTGTCTAAGGTTTTACCTTCAGACTTAGACTCACCCTGCTGGGAAAGCTTTTTCTGATCAGTCCTGCAGCCCCAAACAACTCAGGAAAGGTTTCTGTGCACTGGATCTATCTCAAGTCAGGTCTACTGCAGAGAGAATTCTTCTTCCAGCAGATACTTGAAGGAGCCTTCAGAAGTCCAGGAATGTGATGAGGAGGTGACGATTGACGTGCCTTACTTATCCAGTGCACTAGCCAGTGATTGGAGGAATGCTACCGCCCAATCCTAACAATTTTATCTTAGCCCCCCAACTCCTTTTGTAACACTTCCTCTTTACTTTACTGTAAAATGACTCAGGTGCCCCTGTTTCTAGTTGGTGAATCTAGCTGCCACCATGCAGGCCTGTTCTTTTCTTTTCTAAATAAAGTTACATTTCCAATCATTCCACCACAATTACTTTTAAACGATTTAGAAGAAAGATTAATTTGAGCAAGAATGCCATTTACACAAACTAAACCTTTACTATGAGGTTCTCAGTTATTGTGTGGTACAGTAGTCAATATAGCAGCTGATGTCATGACAACTGTTGCAATGTTACTCAGACAAATAATTGATGAAATTACTTTTCCTATTTCATTAAAAAGGAAATTGGCATATAAGACCTATATACACTCCCAAAATGTTAGACATAATAAAGCTAAACATGCTACTCAATGTTTAGCATTACATATCAAACCTTTTTCAAGAACACGGAATTACAGTTAATCCAAATTGGATTTATATGATGCAACAATTATCAGAAAATAATGAAATATTACAAGCATCAGATAGTTCTGATACTTCAGAAAATATAACATCAGGAAATCTAGACACCATTTATCAAATGAAACAATTAATATTGAGAGCCTCATTATATTAGACTTATATTATGCACCTGCAGAGCATACTACACCAAAAGGTTTCTATGAAGACAGAGACTCGGAATTTCTAACTTTTACTTAAAAACTTTATGAAGAATGCACACCTGATAATCAAGAAAGGCATACACTTATACATTACAGTGCAGTATGTCAATGTGAGTTATGAAACTGCGAAGAGATGCAAAACCAATTACTAACATTTCCTTTAAGCTGAAAAAATAAACATTAAGCAAGTCCAAGGCAAAATGTATGTTTTCTTACGGAGGCATTTTAACAATGGAAAAAACTAATTACTGCAACCGATATTAAATACAATCTACAAAGTATCATCCATTACAATAAAAGATACAAAATCCACAGTTCTCTACCACACAGGAATAATTTCAAGAAAGATCTTTTTGCGATGCTTGGCAAACTGGAATACCAACATTGTTCCTAACTTTAGCTGCAGCAGAAACAAAATTGCACCATTTACTAAATATACTATTGAGAATACATCAAAAGCAAGACTACACTACAGAACAATTGGAAAAAGTGTGACTTGAGAAAAATACAAATTAATTCAACAAGATCCAGTAACATGTGCTAGGCATTATGTTTTTCTAGTATGCCAAATCTTCAGTTGCATTTTACTACATGAATGTAATCCTATTGGAAAAAATATTGACTTCTTTTACCTTGTTGTATATTCAACAAAGACAATCACACATATAAATGTATTAATATGGATTGAACATGCTCCCTAAAATGGAAAAACAAACCTCAATGAAACAATAACATTTACTAATACATATATCATGTGTTCAAAGTCACATGATCCAAAGTTAGAAAATGTAAAGCCTTTCACAAAACCACTCCTAAATAATAAAACCGTCACCGGTTACAGAAGAAAACATAGAAATATCACTATCCAAAATACCGCACGTTTCAAACCAGGATACTTGGACCATTGCACAATGATGTACAATGGTCCTAAAATTCAAGTAATCTGAACATTAGCACTTTAACTTATGAACAATTCTTAATTACAACAGAACAAAAGACCAATATATCACATGCATGAGACCAATAATAGAAAAACAACTACATTTCTAAAAAGAAAGCCATATGAATATTGTAATAACAATTATAGTTCTTTACTTTTACAAGCTTGGTAAACAAACATTGACCTTCTATTTATTTTAGATGCCTATGTTTGCGAAGCATACATACTATCTTACATCAATAAATCCTAAAGAGGCATTAGTAAGTTAACAGCTCAAAGTGCAAATGATGTGTACTATACTTCAAATATTAACGAACAACTAAAATGAATTGGAAACAATTTTTTGAACAGTGCAGAAATCAGTGCACAAGAAGTCGTTTATTCTATTTTGCAAGTGACCTTACAGAAATGTTCTACATCATTTGTATTTGTCAATACTTATCCACCAGAAACACCAACACATGTAATGAGAGATTTAGAGACCACTATTCCTTACTAGATTCATCAACTAACATAAAATGCAATAATATTATAGAAAAATAAAGTGGATGACCCAATACATTAGAACAATGTACATTATGAGACCAGGCATCCTATTATAACCACATGCCCAAGAATGCTAAAGACATGAATAAAAATGAAAAAGAAAATCTACTTCCAGATTTTTTTTTATAGCTCTGAGGAAGAACAGCTAGAAATTGGAAACGGCATATAAAAGGACCAAACCATACAAATGTAAAAAACATACAAATTAGAAGCATAACAGCGTAAAGAAAGTATATGCTTCTACTGCCAGTTTAACTAAAACAATGACAATGAAAATCATTACTATGAACTATTAATGATTTACTACCCATGAAGAGAAGAAAGCAGAATCATTGGAAATAAATACAAACTGCCAACGTTACATATTCAATTTAATAAAAGAATTGTTGATCAATATCATAATCAATACACTTCAGTTGTCGTGTAGTTCCTAAATATATATAGGATCTGCATGTTTGTTTGGCAACATAAACTAAGGGCTTGGTGCCGAGACTGGTTCCGGGCACCCCCGCATGATATTTCGGCCTATAGACAAGCTAGCTCACTATGCCACCATAAGCCCCCTAACCTTACCAAGGAGCAAATAGTTTCTGGCAACCATCAAACATGACAACTAACCCTGGGCATAATACTTCACTACGCTCACGGAGCATGCAAAGTTTGTGCTACTACGCAAAATGCACATAGCAGAGTGAAAAACTGTGCTATTTGACGTAGCGTAGCAGCAGTATAATAAACTCCTACAAATGCTTTGATAAAGCAATTTTGAATTCTACAAAGCATATAACCAATTCACAAAAGCGAATTTTGACAATAAAATATCAAGCAATGAGAGAGGTGATGATTTTGGGGTCCCCCCTAACCTAGGGGGAGGACCAAGCAGATGCCTTGAACACAAAAAGCATATCATGTGAACGATTCAGTGGTGGTCCCTTCCTCCTAGGACCACCCCAAGCACAGTTATGGGCAAAAATACAATCCCAACCAAATGCCCTGCAAAGCATTATGGGACGAGATTAGCAGTGGGCAGTGAATATTATAGTGTCCAATATCAAAATAATTCTACAAAGAGCTGCAGTTCAACTAGTCGTTACTAAATGTCCCTCACGAGTCAAATGCAAAAGCATTGAAATTATTAATACATCAAGCTGCAGTTCCACTAGTCGTTACTAGATGTCCCTCACGAGTCAAATGCAAAAGCATTGAAACCCTTTCATTAAGCTTTTGCATTTGACTCGTGAGGGACATCTAGTAACGACTGAGTGGAATTGCAGCTCTTTGTAGAATTATTTTGATATTGGATACTATAATATTCACTGCCCACTGCTAATCTCGTCCCATAATGCTTTGCAGGGCCTTTGGTTGGGATTGTATTTTTGCCAATAACTGTGCTTGGGGTGGTCCTAAGAGGATGGGACCACCACCGAATCGTTCAAAAGATGTGCTTTTTGTTTTCAAGGCATCTGCTTGGTTCTCTCCCTAGGTTAGGGAGGATCCCAAAATCATCACCTCTCTCACTGCTTGTTAATTTATTGTTTTCACTTCTGTGAAATAACTATATGCATTTTTAGCATATAAAGACAGAGATATTTATTTTATCTTAACTTGCACTGTGCAAGATGCCTTTGGCAATTATTGTACAGTGCAGTCAAGCACACAGCTACGCACTACGCAATTTGCATAGCTACGTGTAGTTCAAAATGTACTTCACGTAGCTATGTGAAGTGGTACTATGCAAACTACGCCCAGGCTTAATGACAACCCTTGACTCTTCAGGGATCGTGGAAACATTACAGTACTTTTTGCTTGGTCAATCGTGCTCACTTAGTCTCAGAGAGATAAACAGAATAAACATTGGGGACGTTTATCAATGAGCATTTATTGAACCAGCGCCATTCTAGTATAAAACATATGTACTGCAACAATCAGTAGACAGAAGCAAATGTAAGAGATTACAAGCAACAAAAGAGTGAACAGTAGATACAGTTCCACCATGGTGCCAAAGCAATGAATATATACAGGCATATAAAAACAGTAATCTTCGCGTACTCCTACGATGCGGACCCTACCTAAGTGAACCTAAGTGTAACTAGCATATATGTGGGGTGAAGCCAAGAATCCCCTAGGAAAGAGCCAACCCCATTACCTGATGGGAGAGAATGAAGGACCCCGTCTTGGTCACGAGTTGGACATCCCGCAAGGGATGTCAGACCACTGCGTGTTGAAGCTTCAGCATGCAGGGACGTCCGTGTTAGTGTCAGCGTAGAACTGTCTCCTCTCACTACCTAGTGAAGGTGTGGTTCTTTTATGCCAAAAAGGAAGCCTTGGGGATTCTACCACAATCGATATGTTGTGAGTATGATTATGTAGATGAGCCTAAATCAATAATTGTAATTATGCAAAGTAGCCCTGTCACCGCAGGATAAAGATAGCGATGACTTTTGTACAGAGTATGTTAATCCTGTTATGTACGTCATGTGTAGGGAATTAGGGAATTTTAAGATGTGATGCTAAGAATCCTCATTCATAATAAATGAGGGTAGTTTGAGTTTCAAGGAAACTAATCGATATTTATTCAGCACATAACTAAGTAAATGGTCATTGCCAGAACCATTATGCAGAGCAAGCTCGGACAAATGTAGGTAAAAGGTCGCTTTGCTACTTAGGCCTAGGTTAGGAAACAGAACACCCACTCCTCATCTGAAGGTCGATAAGGTCTACTAATGCTAAAATAAGCCTGCTAAAAAGCACGAAAACATTGTCACAAAACCAATATATAAAAACATCTAAAAACATGTTATATGTAAAAAACGGAAAAAAGATGCTATTAAACTTCAAAAACTCTACAAGTCCACTAAAGAATCAATATATGATTAGACTAAATGAGCACATCGAAAGCAATGGCGCCTCAGTGGGAGCAGAGGAAAAATAAAACACGTTTCTCATTGCTTGTTTTGGAAAAAAAGGCAGAATTGTTCCCATCACACGGAGAGCCAAATCCTTATGTGTCCTGTGTGGGAGACGCAACATCACTGTCGCTCGCATTCGCAGACGACGGTTCCTGTAACACCTCTTGTATCAGGTCAATGGAGCAATGGTGATCTTCTCCGGTTCCCACAGCAGCTGCTGAGGAAACACTCAACACCTGTGAGTCTGTTGTAGAGCCATTGTCCGTTCCACCAGGAGCTGAAGCATCCCGTGGAGGCTCTAAGAATGCCATCATCATCATGGGAATATGCTGAGGACACTGATACACAAGGGCCTTTAAGGGGTCCAGTAGTACATCTATGTACGGTGGAACAACCGATGGAAGGGTCAGACACTAGTCCAACACGCATTCGTATCTGCAGAATAGGCAGCGGAACACAGGCAAGATGTAGTCAAACCAGGCTGGTCTGAATGATAGGAACCAATGCTTGCTTAGTTCTCGAAGCCGAGGTGTGCCCAGACGGAACACCATGCACTCACGACAACGTCGCACCAGCAGTGCTTTTTCCATCTCTGAATGAACTGGGATGTCCATTTCGAAGCAGGAAAACTAAAACCAGGATGCCCACTACAAGTAGTAGGACCAGCGGAAGCCCTCCAAAAACGCTTCAGAATATGGAGTGTATGAATGCTGGAATGACTCCGCAGATTGTCTGAAAAGTGCTCAATAGTCCAGAACCCATACGTTTAAATAGGTACACGATCCCCCTCGTATCAGACATGTTAAAGATACGATGAACCATTTCTCCGAAATGGAGCGGGAAGTTCGTACGGACTAGTGCCTGTATCTCAGATGAAGACCTTGCAACCTGGAGATCAAACGTCTTTCGGGCTGATGTTAAGGCCACATCTTTCTGAAAAAGCATGACTTTCAATCTGCTCAGATAATCAAACTGTATAAAGGAAACATTCAATGAAGGCCATAGCGTAGCCTCCATAACTGTGTGGGCTGGTGGAAACAATACTTGCCTACAACAAGTAACCTTGGAACTTACTGTGACCATATATGCGATGCCTGGTACCATCCCACAACAGCCTTGATCATTCAGCATCAAATAGCTCCCATGCGAGAGCAGCTCGAACACCGGATGAATCACAGCAGCTAGGGAACCCATTAAGTAACAGGACAAGTTTGCAACAGAAGCATTACAGGCCCAATGAAGCGAAATGTCCTTGCAAACTAAGGACCCACTTAAAGCACTTTCACTGTTTGAACCGCTGAGAAAAACTTCAGTGTCCCCATACCTGCATCTAAATCTGTACGACAATTCCCAGTACTCGTGTATGTACCCTTCCCCTAGCGCTTCATATCTTCCTACCTGATGCTATTTGAAGCAGTATTGAAATTGGAATGTCATGACTGGCAGTGTAATATAGCCATGGATTAACCATTCTGTGGAAAGTGACTCAGCCATGGTGAAAGGTAATTGGTCCAATTTTTCAGTGTGCAACATGGTATATTTGCATCTCTGCATGCCATAACCATCTGTCTTTCCGTCAGATTGTATACAGAGAACAGAGTCGTGACGTTGATATAACCAGGTCATATGACCAGAACGTAATAATTGTAGCGTCCAGCTTAATAATACAATGGACCGCAATTGCGATTGTCCATGTTGTAGAATAGACAAATCCTGTTCCATTATATCTAATGCAGAAGACACAATGTTGCTGAGTGAATACATTCTGGATGATAGTGTGGTCATACCATTGTCGACCACAGCCAAAGCCTTTTTGAGGTTAACCCTATCTATTTCACGTAGTCTCTCAGCAGCCTCCTGTTGGGAGATTTTCCATAGCTCGTGGTAAATAGCATACAAGAAGCTTTTTTTACGTGGCTTCTGGGGACCTAACAAAAAATCCCTAAGATCCATGTCATCGGAGAGAAGGGACAAGTGTTGTTTCTCTTGGGAGAGTGTCGAGGTCTTTAGCCACTTTAGGCATAACTTCCCAACACTGTGAGATGTCACCACCCCCAGTGTTCTGATTTTACATAGTACTGATCAGGCCTATGGATACTAAACCCTTCGGTGGTACCCCGGAATCTTGACTGACATCTATTTATGTCGATAGCCCAAACTAACCATTCCTTCCAATTGGGGTCTGATGAATTGTAAGAACCATTGTGTAGATTGGCATCTAATGTATCCTCACTGTGTAGTGTATAGTTTTGCCAACCCTCATAGTGTGTAAGTGAGGGAATCCGAGGTGTGTTCAAATGCTTGATCTTGGCTAGGCCAAGACAGGAAGTCTGTTGCACAGTTCTGTTTAGGAAAATCATTTGCTGTGGTATGAGGCATGCTCTAAATAGGACCTCAATTCCCTGAACCTGCCAATCTTTAGTCCCCCAGACAGATTTCGTGTCCATAGTGTCCCTCCAAAAGTCGAAACCCTGTAAAGACAGTTGGGAAATAAAGAAAGCAGAGTATATCAGCTTAGTGTTATTAAGCATATTCTTCCTTGCAGATGTAGGTGCAAGCCTATAGTACTAATAGTACTAAGAGGCTGGATCTGAAGTGTTAAACCCAGAAAAATAAGCAAACATCTGTGCAAATGTTGTTGAACTACCTTTCGGCAGTTTTGAGCAATGTTCCCATTGATGGTAAGTGAAAACATTATGTGGGATACTTGCTTTATGCCAAAAATGGTGACCATAGTGTTGGTAACAAAACATGTCACCAAAACTAGATGAACCATCATACAATTCATCATTTGAAAATGCAGCGCATTGTTCTAAATCAGACAGCATAGTATGCACAGTTTCAATGCTCCAATCAGAGAGAGTACTAGAGGTGATGATTTCGCTAAGAGAAATTCCCAACAAATGAGGTATTCTTAAAAGTTCAGTAGGGCAATACACATCATAGGAAACTCTGTCCCAAGCTAATCCTTCAGGAACTGGAACTGCTGTAATGTTCACTAAGGACAGGTCCCTCTGTTCACGGTGTGATGATGCATGCGGTTTCAGGACCAAGTTCACATGTTGCACTGCAGAGCATTCTGGGAGGTAATGTCCATTCAGGAGCAAGAAAAAGACAGTCACTATACCAATCCAAAGGACTAGGAACAGTAGACCAAGTGTAATCCAGAGCTGCAGCCAGGGAAAAACAAAGTACGTCTTTTTCAGCCAAAGGTAGAAATCATGAATTTGTTGTTTTCGGGGAACCTGCGGTGGCAATAACTCGGGTTCACTTGGATCCAATGAGAAATCATCAAAATTGATGAAGTAGCCAGACACAGTCCGATCTATCTTTGGTAGCTCAGCAGGTTTTGTGGAACTGGCAGATGCCTCCATCCGAGACATATTCACATAGACGTCAGTATTAGGCCCGAATTGAGATCGGTGTGTCGTTTGTAGTTTGATGTTGCTCAGTTTCAACAGGTACAAGTTACATTCCATTGTCGGTAACTCCTTCATTTCACGGAGTGGAGTCTTGAAAAGTTATTCATCTTTCCATCTGAACTTTCTGTATGGTAGCGAGAGGAGATCAGTGGCTATCCAGGAGCCCATGTGGCCTACTGTTGAGTATCGGCCACATAGTGTGGTTTGATCAGATCTATTGATACAAATCTCTTGTCTTTGCAGCCAGCAAGGGGAGGAAGAAGTACTGTTCTTGTTCCTTAGAAAGCCAGGACAGGTACAGGCGCTCTGTAACATGGCCCAAATTCTTTTTTGCCCACTATCTTTTCTCTGACCAGGTCCCTAATCTTCGGGACCCAGGCAGGTCTTGCCAGAACAGCTTCCACTTCTCCAGTGGTGGTGCGTTTTACTTGTACGTTGCTTTGTAATGCCCAGAATTCATTGAGTCCCTGTAAAACAGTCAAACGATCATTGATGTAAAATTGATTTTTCATCTGCCACTGTACTGCCACAATCGAGGTCTGGTACCCACATGCTTATCTCGAACAGGACTTCATATGGAGTACGGCCCCCCAGGGATTTTCTTGGCATGTTGTTAAGTGCCCTCTGGACCCCATGTAGGTGATTGACCCAACTGCCACCCAAGCCTAATACCCTAGCTGTTAAGGATTGCTTTAAGTCCTGGTTTTTCCTCTCCCCGTTCGAATTTCCCTCGGAATGATACGGGAAGGAGTACCGCAATGCTACACCCAAACTTCCCATGGCATCTTTGTAAGCCTGTGAGCTAAACGCATGTCCATGGTCAGAACAATTGCGTATGTCCCTATGAAGACTCGCAAATCCTTTATAACAGTTTGGGCATCAGCGGAGCACTGAGGCCAAACCCACAGGAATCTAGAGCATGAATCCACTGCCACCAAGATGTACTTGTAAGCCCCGTCAGATTGTAAGGGGCCGCAGTGGTCCAAATAGACACATGCAAGGGGTCTGTTTGATATCAGTAGTGATGTTTGAGGTGGGTGTGCTACGGTGGAACCTTTCCTCTGCTGACAGATGTCGCACTTGACGACAAAACCCTTGGTCTGTTTAGCAAGATCTGGCCACCAATAACGCTGCTTTAGTAGTGAAACAGTAGCAGCGATCCTTGCGTGTGCAGAACCCAGACCCTCGTGTGCAGCTATAATTAATCCTAATCTGAGATCCATGTTTGGTATTACTCTATCCCCCACTATGGACTTTGAGCATACAGAATGTTTTGCGCATCTAACTTGTAGGAGTACTTGAGTGGAAAACCTTTTAGCAAGACTGAGCTGTTGCGCGTATCGTTTACAGCTATCATTATTTGTCCATCTATGCTGGTGCTAGAACGAGTGATTGCAGCAACGGCAGCAGTTCGCACTGTCGCCTTGGCGGCTTCGCCAGCCAATGAATTAAAAATTTGCGAACATTCGTGACAAGAATTTTCAATTCTATTAAGGTCACGGAGGCGAGGATTATGCTTCTCATTTTCTTTACTGAAGCTCACAGCAGCCAATAAAAACACAGAAATCAACCATGTGATGAACCATAGAGTCCCAGGGTATATAAGGCCCCTGCATAAACATAGAGTCCTCTTTTCTTTGTAAAACACATAACAGTTAAGTCCATTCACGACCTGCACCTGAAGAACAACCGGTCGACTAGGATGCTTCCAAACCCACAACTGAAGGCACAACGGGGCTGCATACTGGAACTGGAACACGGATCCATGAGATACAACGTTGTGTAGACACGACGAGCTGCATATATCCAGTCACATCTGTGCCATAATCCAGCTTTACTTGCTATCAGCACCTGGAATAAAAGAGGGCACCCGTAATAGCCATCCATAACCACCAGATAGAATTCTAACAATGCACATGAAAAGGGTGGGAAAACAATTCAACGTATGCAATATAAGATAACATGTTCAAGCAGATATCATTACATATAATGCATAACATATTCCGGGTGGGATAATCCTCGCCTCCGTGTCCTTAATAGAATTGAAAATTCTTGTCACGAATGTTCGCAAATTTTTAATTCTATGTCAGGACCGGAGGCTCCGATTATGCTTGTTCAAAGCTTAGCCACCACAACAGAAGCAACATCAACAACAGGTTTGTAATAAAATGTTTTAAATGTATGTTCAGTAGACCAGTCAGCTGCATTCATGATGTCTGACAAGCTGACGCCTGATGAATAAGCTTTCGAAGCCATAGCTCCACGGGCTGAATGTGCCCCAAACTTGGAAATATCAATCCCTGCTTCGCCCATTAACCAACGCATCCATCGAGACAAGGTAGCTGGCGCCACCGGACAGAAGGGCTTTTGCAGGGCAATCAACAATTGACCTTGTATATCAGTACGAAATTCTGCAGTACTTACCTCGTAATCTTTCACACATTGTACCACGCACAGCTTGGGGTTATTTGGAAAAGCCGGGTAAGTGACAGATGTAGTGTTACATTTAGTCCTCCTGGATAAGATAAAGGTTACCCCTTCCGGAGAAAACCTACGACCTGCTAAATCTAATGCTCTCACATCGGAAACTCTTTTACAAGAGACAAGACATAACAACATTGTTAATTTAGCTGAAAGCTGTTTACGGGATAAATACTTATTAGAAGGCCACGCTTCCAGAAACCTAAGGACAATGGACACGTCCCACAACTGCGAATATTTGGGACACAGAGGTTTTACCATCCGTACGCCTCTAAGCAGTTTACATACCAATGGGTGTTCGCCAATGGGTTTGCCATCCAGGGGTACATGACCCGCCGAGATAGCGGACCGAAAGTTGTTAACTGTTCTGTATGCCAAACCTGATGATGCTATAGAAGCTAGAAAGTTGACCACTAGAGAGACATGTGCTTTAGAGGGATCCACGTCCCGTTGAGAGCACCAATCACACCATTTCTTCCAAGAGGAAGTATATCTTTTATGTGTGTTTGCTGACCAGGCTTCATTGATAAATCTGTCAGCTTCGCGTGAAAGGCCCGGGACTTTCCATCGGTCCTTGAAACCCGCCAGGCCACTAGAGGGAGTTGACCCGATAGCACTAATGGATGAGGATTCCGAAGAGGGTCCAGCAGAAGGTTCTCTATCCGAGGAAGAAGAACCGGAACCGCACAGCACATTCCTAGAAGGACCGGGAACCATGCTTGAGCCCTCCATAACGGAGTGATCAGGATAAGTTCCGCCCGATAAGTCCTAGTTTTTGCTAAAACCCTGGAGATCATCAGAAACGGGGGAAATGCATAGCACAGGGTTGTCGGCCATTCCTGCAGGAATGCATCCGTGGCCAGAGCCATTGGATCCGGCCTCCAACTGAAAAACTGGGGAACCTGTTTGTTGAGGCGTGATGCAAACAAATCTATCTGACAGGGACCCCACAGATGAGTCAGGTTTTGAAATACCCGGGGGAGCAGCATCCAGTCGCTGAAATCCTGCAGATGGCGGGAGTGCCAATCTGCCACCTCGTTGTTGTAGCCCGGAAGATATTCCGCCACAACTGATATTCTGTTCTGAAGACAGAAATGCCAAAAATCCTTGGCAATCTCTGCCAACATCCGGGACTTGGTACCGCCCAATTTGTTGACATACCGAACCGCCGATATGTTGTCCATCCGCAGAAGAATGCAACAATCCGTCTTCTGGGGTGACAGGCATCGGATCGCAAATGAACCAGCTAAAAGCTCCAGGCAGTTGATATGTAACTCTAGCTCTTCCGGCGACCAACGACCACCCGTGGACAATTGGCCGCACCGGGCTCCCCAACCCCACCGGCTGGCATCTGACTCGATTACTACATCCGGGGCTGACCCGAAGAGCGCTCGGCCGTTCCTGGCCTCCATGTGGTTCAACCACCAGTCCATCTCCAGCCTCGCCTCCTCTGAGAGAGGAATCTGTTCTGAGTACTTGAGGCCTTTGTGTAGATGGCGGATCTTGAGCCGTTGAAGGGCTCGATAGTGAAGGGGACCCGGGAAGATCGCCTGAATGGAAGAGGCCAATAGACCCACTATCCGTGCTAAGGACCGTAGAGATATCGTCTGCCTGTGAAGTGTAGACCTCAGCTCTCGTTTGATAGACCTGATCTTTTGCATCGGAAGCGAGAGCTGACAGGTCACTGAGTTGACTAGGAAGCCCAAGAATTCGACAGTTTGAGACGGGGTCAGTATTGACTTTTGCGGATTCACAATGAACCCCAGATTCTGTAAAAGACTGATCGCCCAATTGAGGTGTACATGAACTAGTTGGTGGGAGGTCGCCATAATGATAATGTCGTCTAGATACACTATGAGACGAACCCCCCGGGCTCCGAGCGACTCCACCACTGGACGCAGGAGTTTCGTAAAGCACCAAGGTGCTGACGACAGGCCGAACGGGAGAACTTTGTACTCGTAGCAAACTCCCTTCCATAGAAACTGTAGAAATCGGCGATGAGGGGGAAATATGGGGATGGACAAATACGCGACTTTCAGGTCCAGCCGGACCATCCAGTCCCCTTCTTGTAGGAGATTGCATAATAGATGGATACCCTCCATCTTGAAGTGCCTGTAAACAATCCAGGAATTGAAATCTCTGAGGTTTAAAACCAGTCTGGAGCCACCCCCTTTCTTCTCTACTAGGAAGACGTTGCTCAGAAAACCTTGAGGGTGAAGAGTGGAAACCACTATCGCGCCTTTCTGCAGCAAAGACTCGATTTCTGCTGACATAAAGCTCTGATCTCGTTGGGAAAAAGACATCGGTTGTGGGAATACGGTCTGACATGGGGAATCGTAGAACTCTAGTTTGTACCCCTGCACTGTTTCCAACACCCACGCATCTTGAGATATCTCGCGCCATCTGTCGAGAAAACACATTACTCTGCCCCCCAAAATCACACCATAACAGGGAATCAAGCTCACCTGAGTTTCCGGAGTCTTGCTGGCCTCCGGAATTACCGCCAAACCTGCCTCTGCGGAATCTGTTCCTGGATCTTCCAGTGGGGTAGAAGGATGAGGTATTGGAACCCGACTCCTGGTATCCTCCTCTTTGCTGACCACGAGGGGTGCCTTGATGGGAACCACGGCCGAACGAGCGCCCCCGAAAGCGTCCGGCCCTGCCGAAAACCGGGCGGAACGCTCGTTTAAGGGAACCTTGGGCTTTGTCCAAGCCGCTGAAAGTAGCCACAAACTTAGTTAGCTCTTTCAGGAAGGGTTGCACAAAGAGCATCCCTTGTGCCAATGGTCCTGATTCCGAAGTTGATAGTTCAGCGAATTTAGGGTCTAATTTCAATAGGATCGAGCGACGTCGTTCGGCCGACAATGCACAGTTGGCATTGCCAAGTTGGCAAACAGCCCTCTGAGCACAGCCAATTAGCTCTTCCGGATCGATACCCAATTGAGATTCTTTGGCCCGGAAGCCCAACTCAAGAATCTTGGTCAGAGGACCGATAACATCTAAAAGTTTGTCCTGACAGGACCTCCAAGATCGATCAAGGCCCTTCTTGGGATCTTTAGTATACTTTTTGAGGTAGGTGAGCATGGACGGATCCACTTCAGGTGTCTCCGCTACCTTACTGGGCAGATCTGGCCTAGGGCATTCCGACCGAAGTCTGGCCCGCACATCTTTATCAAACGCTTGTCTAATGTGGGCCTGCACATAATCTGCCACTTCCTGGGGCGGAAGCCAGGCCGAGGAATTTGGATGAATAATCTCTGAAGGTTCAAAGTTGAGGACCTTGGGAGTAGAAGGTTTCTCCGTGAGTCTCTCTTTCCTCGCCTTCTTTGCCGGTCTAGGGGCCTCTTCTTGATCTGAAGAAGGGTCTGAGGAGGTGTCCTGGTCAGTGTCCTGAGGGAGCTCGGTAATCGTGGCTTCCCTGCTAGGAGTAGTTTGCTCTTGGCCCGCCATGGACTTGGCCAGTCTAGCAAAATCTGCTGTGTGCGGATTGGTCATTCCTTGCCCACTTCTGGGGCGAGAGCCTGTAGAAGGGAGCCAGCCTTGTTGCTTGGCGTAAGTACAAAGGTGTCGCTTGAGGGGTTCAATAGCCCTCACCAACGCTCTGTTCACGGAATGTTGGACACCTGCGTCCAATGCCTCTACGAGGTCCTGTTCCATTGACCCAGAGGGTTCCTCCTCATAGTAATAATAGTAGTCCTCCTCATAAAACTCAGCCATTTTTCACACAGAGTGTGCTTCAAGACCCCTGAGGACTGTGAGTATATATATAGATAAATGTAAATTCGTAGGAGGTCAGGGGGAGTGGCAACCCCAGGCAAGCTTAGGTAATCCTACTGAAGGATTGTGCGTAATTAGTGTAGTTAAGATGTGGAGGGAGGAAGCTTGCCAAACACCACTCTAGGCAGAGCCTATGCTGTATTGTACAGCCCCACCCAATCACAAGGTGCAGGGCGTCAGGGGAGCCAAACCAGCCTTCTGCCACGTAACTTAGGCAATTTGCCGGTGAAAAAACGGGGTCAGGAGCTCAAAACGCAGCTCCGGCGTTCATTAAAGCCTCTCGAGTATTTTGACAGAGGCAAAATGGCCGCCGCGCATGCGCGGACCGGCCGCTACAACAGCAGTAAAAATAGGACTACGCGTCACTGAGACGCGCGTCTCGGCTCCCCGGTGCCTCCCGCTCCACTTAGCCTTCCGACGCGCTAACGAGAGACGCGCAGCCCTAGGCAACAAGGACTCGTGTCAACAGTGTGTCCCACCGGGCGCCCGACACTTTCACGAGGCGCGCAGCCAAGCGTCGGCGCTCCGGGAATGAAGCCTGATCCACGCTCGTAGTTGCGAGTACAGACGCGGTAAGAGCCACAGAAGGCCCGCAATTCTACCCACAATAGCATGTAAATACGATCGTAGTGCATAGAAAGCAATATAACACTGTACACACATAAGAGAGATACGTAGAACACCTTTAAGCTATCATTTAAGACAAAAAGGGAAAAGCACTTAACTGGCTGCGGAGCAGCAAAGAAAAGAGGACTCTATGTTTATGCAGGGGCCTTATATACCCTGGGACTCTATGGTTCATCACATGGTTGATTTCTGTGTTTTTATTGGCTGCTGTGAGCTTCAGTAAAGAAAATGAGAAGCATAATCGGAGCCTCCGGTCCTGACATAGAATTCCCTTCAACGTGTACGCCCACACGCTGATGACTCAATGTGAGAATTACATGAACCCGTGGCAAGCATTCTTTCAGCTTCTCCACTTGTTCCCAAAGCAGCTTGTGCTTTATTGTGCAACCTTTGTAATCTCTAAACACATTCTGGCCCCAATAGTGAAGATGTTCATTGTATGACTGGACACAATAAAACAAATCGCACACTATGAGTGTGGGGAATTCCCAATCCGTATTTTGTAGTGCCCGTATCAGGGCTTTTAGTTCTGCCAGCTGTGCCGTGCACTCTCCTAGAGACTGCGTCTGTGTATTGGCAGGACGGAACTTGCCGTCCCACATACGTCTCTTCACAATTGCACATGCTGCGCTGTATTGCTGTTTACTTCCTACGGCAGGTTGAGCAGATCCGTCAGTATAAAAATCCATTCATACTGATCGAGAGGCAGGATTTCATTCAGGAGAGGATATTCTTGTTCGTACTGCAGAAATGCTTGTGTTTTCAGTGTAGGATCATATCTGTGATCTACATCTGTTGCAGTGAGAGAATTAGCCCATTGTATCCATCGTGGATGCAGTGCTTTTGTGTTTGGAACGCTTGCTTTGGTAACAGCCTCTAAGGTTGGTACTGGAGTCATGAAAATTATGTGTTATCCCTGTGCTAGTGCTCTTTCTCTCACTACAGCAGTTTGTACTGCTGTCAGTATCTTTTCCTTGGGTGCAAAACGTATTTCAATAATTTCATAGTAACTGCATGTCTGCAATTTTCTGTAATGTTAAGAGCAACATCCTGCTCCTCTTCCCCTGTACCCGCACCGCCGTCTCCTCTCCAGTGACAGACATTGTGGGAGGAAGTACTAAGGAAAAGAGATAAGGTTTTGCACAGTGTGGGAAATTTTAATCCTTCAAGCTTGCATAACATACAGCCAATACATAGGGTTTACCTACTCAGCTGAGGCGGATTTCCCTTCTCACTATGGACGTCTTTGGTTAAATGTGAGTAGGGATCTCTGAGATATCATGACTGAACTACTCAGATTTGACCATTAAATAAGAACCAAACCAACATTGGCGGCGCCATGTCGCATAGTTCCTAAAAATATATAGGATCTGCATGTTTGTTGGACAACATAAACTAAGGTCTTGGTGCAGAGACTGGTTCTGTGCACCCCCGCAGGATATGTCTGCCTATAGACAAGCTAGCTCACAGTGCCACCATAAGCCCCCTAACCTTGCCAAGGAGCTAATAGTTTCTGGCAACCATTGAACATGACAACCCTTGACCCTTCAGGGATCGTGGAAACAGTACAGTACTTTTCGCTCAGTCACTCGTGCTCACTTAGTCTCAGAGAGATACACAGAATGAACGTTGGGGACATTTTTCGATAAGCATTTATTGAACAAGCGCCATTCTAGTATAAAACATATGTGCTGCAACAATCAGTAGACAGAAGCAAACGTAAGAGATTACAAGCACCAAAAGAGTGAACAGTAGATACATTTCTACCATGGTGCTAAAGCACTGAATATATTCAGGCATATATAAAAACAGTATCTTTGCGTACTCCTACGATGCGGACCCTACCTACGCGTACCTAAGTGTACCTAGCATGTATGTGGGTGTGAAGCCAAGAATCCCCTAGGAAAGAGCCAATCCCATTACCTGATGGGAGAGAATGAAGGACCCCATCTTGGTCACGAGTTGGACACCCCGCAAGGGATGTCAGACCACTGCGTGTTGAAGCTTCAACATGCAGGGACCTCCGTATTAGTGTCAGCGTAGAATCATCTCCTCTCACTCACTAGTGAAGGTATGGTTCTTTTATACCAAAAAGGTAGCCTCAGGTGTCCTACCACAATCGATATGTTGTGAGTACGATTATGCAGATGAGCCTAAATCAATAATTGTAACTATGCAAAGTAGCCCTGTCGCCCCAGGATGAAGATAGCGATTACTTTTGTACAGAGCATGTTAATCCTGTTATGTACGTCATGTGCAGGGGATTTTAAGATATGATGCTAAGAATCCTCATGCATAATAAATGAGGTTAGTTTTAAGGAAACCAATCGATATTTATTCAGCACATAACTATGTAAAAGGTCAGTGCTAGAACCGTTATGCAGAGCAAGCTGGGACAAATGTAGGTAAAAGGTCGCTTTGCTACTTAGGCCTAGGTTAGGAAACATAACACAATAATGAAATCATTACTCATTTGGAAGATATCATTAACATTAACAATGATAATATAGTACACATATTATATTTACACCACCTTTCTGCCCTAAACCTACTAATAATCAAGTATCATACAACTCAGTACAAATAATAACTAATATTACAATAAGTAATACAGATCATGACAAGTATGACAAAACTTTGGATATAGGTATTAGAAGAATCATTACTGAAGAAAACTTTACTACCTCTGACCTACCAATGAACAATTCCACAATATAATACATATTTTAACTACAAAACAACTAAACTTTTAATACCATCATTTACATTGGTTAAAAACCAAAGACACACCATGCTATGTATTATGTGCTGGTGGTGCAGGAGCTGGATATCAAACTCTATTGCGATATTACAATAAATAAGTGTGAGGAAATCAATATAATATTACATATTACTGCTCCAGGAGGTAAAGCAGCACAGAATATCAATGGAACAACATTATACTGCACTTTTGAAATAATGGCACCACACATTTAACTATAAACTGCTATCTCATTATGAAAGAACTGTTTTTTAAAGTCAACTACAACCGACCGAAGGACCAGCCTGCTGCTGCTGCAAGAGCATATACGAGAGGGACTGGGCTTCCGCCCTCTTTGTGAACTACCCCAAGCACTCCGACAACCTAGGAGAAGACATCAAGAACTTAGCTGGATCACCACCTGCGCCAACATCCTGGCCTCCTGCAAACAAAGCAAACCTACAAGAACACAAACTCATACCAGCTAATACATGGATAAATTCAGGATAACCAAGCTACACTGCAAGCAACTGGTAGGCAGGTGGAGAGTAATCCAGGAAACCTTGACAAGGACATCTTCAAATCCACCTTAAGGTGCTACTACCAGCAAATCCAGAACACCAAGCAAACGGCTCTGGCAAACAGCACCAACGCTAGTTCACACTGCTAGTAGACCATCCAGGGAGAGACACCGGAACAGGCTGGCCAGCCAAAGAATAGGAATGAGAAATGGCCACCATAATCCAACAGGATAAGGTAGAAAAAGAAGGCTTAAGACACCTGTTGGCCAGACCATGGGTAACAAACAATGCATTAGACCTGTGAAACAAAGCAGTGCGTTGCAAAGAAATGGAAAGTACACAATGGACATCAAGAGTATGCAAGCGCACCTCATTGTCTGACACAGAAGACAGACAAAAGACAATATCTGAATCCAAATGAAAAGAGGAAACTATCTTCGGGAGAAAGTCCGGACTAGGAAGCAAAACCGAAGGAACGGAGGGGAGGACAACAAAGCCCCAATCTCCCCCACCCATCTCCCAGAAGAAATGGGCACCAGAAACACAACCTTAACTGAAAGAAACCTGAAGTCAGTGGAATCCAAGGGCCAAAATCGGAGCATCCTGCAATTAGAAGAACCAGAGGCAAGTCCCAAAGAGGCACAGGGGAATGAACAACAGGATGTCTGAGAAAACAATTCCACAAAAAGCGAGATGCCAAGGAAGCAACAGACCCAACAGTAGCCCCTTGAAAAGCTTGAATAGCTGCCCACTGACTACGGAGGGTAGACACAGTTAAACCCAGCTGAAAACCATCCTGAAGGTACTCCAATACTGCAGCTGGATCACAAGAGGAAGTGAACAAACCCCTGTCCTGACACCAGATGGAAACATTTCGGTAGAGACAGCTATAAGCCTTCAGAGTAGACTGCCACCGGGACTGCTGAATCACCTCAGGGAAATCCAAATAATACCTTTGCTCTAAGAGGGACTGCCTCTCAAGTGCCAAATTGCAACCTGTTAAGGGTGTCCAGTGGAAGTAGTGGCTAATGCAGTGGGGAAGGATGAATCGGCAACACCCAATGGGGCCAGACCGACATATGGAGAAGACAAGGGAACCAAGGCCACCTCGTCAAGGCCGGAGCAATCAACAGAATCTCCACCTGGTTCTGTACCACCTTCTGAACCACCCGAGGAAGAAGAGGGATGGGTGGAAAACAATAAAGGAGACCCCAGGGCCAGGCCACAGCCAGAGCATCCACCGCTCAGGCCCTCAAAGACAGAACCAGACTTCAAAAATGGGAAAGGAGAGCATTCTCCTCTGTCACAAAGAAATCCAGCCATGGTTGACTGAATTGAAGGAGAATATATTGAAAAAACATCAGATCCAGACGCATAGTCACGGACAGAAACCTCTGACTCAGATCATCCATGGGCCAGTCTCTTTCCAAGGAAGATAGACTACAGAGAGAGCCAGGAGATGAGATTCTACTGGCCACCCTGCCGATTCAAATAGGAGCCAAAAATCTGATTGTCCATCTGTACACACACCACTATATGCAGCAACAGGGGACAGAAAAACAGAAAGGCAATCAGAACCTCCACCAATACCTTCCAATTTGAAGAATGAAGTCTCCATCAGATTCCACTTCCCCTGTGCTGCCGAATCCCCCAGAGTTGAAACTCATCCCATCCCACTGGCATCATTGGTCATGAGAACCAGAACAGAAAGAGGAACAAAAGAGAAACCTCTGTTCAGATGAGCGGGATCCAACCACCACTGGCGATCCCTGTAGATCTGAGGAGTCACCGGAACCAGCATTTCATACTCCTGAGACAACGGGTTCCAATAACTCAGGAGATAGTGAACAAGAGGAAACAGGTGTACCTCCCGCAAGGTAGAAGGACGAAAGTAGATGCCATCTCCACTTGACTGCGGAGCAATGTCCTTGCAGATGCCGAAGGGTGAGATAGGAGAGAAAACAAATGGGAGTGGCGAGGAACACAACGCTCTTCTGACACAAAGACCTCCCCCTAGTCCATCTGGAAGTGGGCCCTTATGAAAAGAAGCTTTTGAGATGGATGAACCTGGGATTTCTTCCAATTGATCAAGAAGCCGTACTCCTTCAACAGTGTGGTTACCCGATGAACCTCGAGCTGGGCCTTGGAAGAAGAACAAGATGCAATTAGCCAGTCATCCAAATATGGGAAGAGTTGGACACCTTCAGAATGTAAAATACCCACCAATGGTGCTAACAGCTTTGTGAACATCCTTGGTGCCAAAGCAAGCCCGAAGGGAAGAACCCGAAACTGGTGAACCGGAGGAACCTCTGGTGAGACGGATGTACAGGGACGTGGAGGTAGGTATCCATTAGCTCGATTGAGGTCAGGAAATCGCCCTTTCGCAAGAGAGGGAGAATCAGCTAGAGAGATACCATCCAGAATGACACATGAGGAATGTACTGATTGACCTCCTTGAGGTCCACCAAGGGGCGGAAATCCCCTGATGGCTTCTGAACCAGAAAAAGCAGGAAATAATAGCCATGGAAAACCTCTCCAGGAGGAACCGGAATGATGGCAGCCTTCTGGAGCAGCAACTGAATCCCCTGGAGTAGGGCAGCCAACTTCTCCGGGGAGCAAGGAGCAGGAGTCTCGAAAAAAGTGGCGTGTAGGAGTGTCGCTGAAATTGATACTGAAGCCATCTCAGACCACTTGGTAGGCCTAAGCATCCGAAATGGCACTTGTCCAAAGGTCTTGGAAGTATCGCAGATGACCCCCCCACTGGACAAAATCTGGAGCAGTCATGCCTTGGGGGAGGGTGGGGGGTGAGAAGATGTGGCAGCTGATGGGTACCGGGATTTGTCAGCCATAGGGGTGCCCTGGCCATGACCCCTGCCTCGAAAGGGCTGGTGTTGGGGAGCCTTATACCCCGGGAGAAAAACCCATTTGTAGCCAAAACCTCTGCCCTTGGTGACCAGCCAAGAATCAGTGACCAGCTTCCTATTCTCTGCTGATTTTTTTATCAGTTCTTCCAAATCACTGCTAAAAACCTTAGCACCAGTAAAGGGTAGCTTCAAAAGGACAACCTTCTGAGCCACGTCAGCAATCCAAAAGCACATCTGATATTCTGACGGGTCGCAATGGTAGCGTTCGAAGCAGCTGCTGCAGCACACAGGTTATCAAAAGTGATGTCTGAAAGAAAACAAACCTGCTACTCCGTTAATGCTAAGAGGGCTGAGAAATCTGCACCCTCCTGAACCTTCTCTGCCAAAGAATGAAAGTCCTCAAGGAAGGACTGAATGGCATAGGTGGAGTAGGCATTAGCATGGAGCACAATGTTCAAAGCCACTTAGACTGGTTTCACCACCCCTTCCACTTTTTTGTCAACTGCGTCAGATGGTAGTGCATCTTCTGAAACGAAAGCACCCTGGGCGGACAATCCAGCCATGATGTTGTCAATTTTCACTGAGGCTGGCAACATCCTTCTATCCATTAGTAAGCGCACAACGAATGGAAGCGTGCAAGGGGAGAGATTCCGGCTCCACGTGACGTGCTGATATTGCAAAAAAAAGTCAGCATTAGCCGTTGCCTGAGCAGAAGAAGCCAATCCCAAATGATCACTCACATGCAGCATGATTTCAGCCAAATCTGCGCCCTGCACCAAACTTCCTTTGAGGTCCTGATCATCACCCTCCGAAGAAGGATCCAACCTAGAGAGTTTAGCAGTAGTAGCCCCCTCACGGGCCCAAAACACAGCTTCCACATTTGCACAATAATAGCCTGAAGATCAGGGGCTACATTGACCCCTGAAGATGGCCCAGCCACCGAGGGAATGTCCTAGACATCGCTCATCGTAGGGCCAGTGCCAGAACTGCAGACCTGAATGAGGCAAGGCAGCATCAGTTTCAGCAACCAGCCCTGCACAGGAAACCATATCCTGAAGAAGCCTTCTGGTTGTCTAGGTGATGCTGCTCTCCCGCAACGTGCTTCCTGCCTACCAAGGACAGGCAGAAGTGCAAGGACGCACTAACTAAAAAGATCCCGGACGCCATGATGAAACCAGGCAGACAACACGCAACTGTTGTTTTGTACTGTACAATAACGCGGATGAAGTAAGGAGTGCCCCGCACCCCTGTTGACAGTGGCGGCTCCTCCATAGGGGCATTTGGGCGCCGCCCCACTGCTTTCTCGCAGTGCGAGAAGCAGAAACATAAAATGGTAAAAACTACCATTTTATGTTTCTGCTTCTCGCACTGCGGAAAGCAGAAGTGCCTGGTTGGGGGAGGGAGGGTGGGCGGTCCTGCTCGAGGGCAGGGGAGTGGCTTGCCCACTGTTGTGGGTACTGACAGTTTGGTCGGCCCTGGAGCCGACCAAACAGTCAGTACCCACAACAGTGGGTAGCCACTCCCCTGCCCTCGAGCAGGACCGCCCACTCTCCCTTTTTCTCTACATAGAGAAAATGGCGCGGCTGGGGCGCTCTCTTCTGCGCCTCACCGATCACAACGCTGCCATTGCAGCGTTGTGATTGGTTTAGGGTAGGGGAGGGAGGCTACCTGCTGGCTGCTTCGGTGCTGCTTCCTGTTCCTACAGGAACACGCGGACCCGTCTGCAGCATTACACCGTCTAGGAGCGGAGGCCAGGCAGCGCGCACGGTACCCGGTGGTAAGGTAGGTAAAGTTTATTTTTTTAATTTTTATTCCCCACCCAGCAACCTCGAACACCCCCCCCCCTCCCGCGAGCAGGCCGGCCGCGGCTGCCCAATAGGAAATGTGCTCGCCCTCCGAAACACCGCAGCCGGTCTGATTGACCACAGTGGAATTGGATGAGTCAGATCAGAACCTCGACTCCCGGACCATGCTCCAACTTTAAGGAAGTTGAAAAGTTGGCCACCGAGTCCCAGCTTGTCCCCTTTGTGGTGGTACGTTGGGTTAAAACACGAAACCTCCACACCCCCACCTATCCCAAATGCACCCACTCAGAGTTCGTAGCGCTTTGAGGTGATTCATTTTGAAGCTTCCGAGTGCGTGCATTTGCTCACTCAGAGCACGAAGCACTACAGTGATATGTGGAGCTGTGCTAGTGTAGGACAGAGTGACGTTATTACAGGAGTTCTGTGATCAGCCCCACACAGCGTCGCATTGGTAAGGCGGGCACTCGGGCAATGGCCGAGGGGCCGGTATCCATGTTTCAGCTGTGGGCCGTTTTTTGGGCAGGCTGGGGGCTGACTGTGCTGTTTGCATGCTGCCAGCGGCCCAGTGGGTGCCTGAGTGGCCTTTCTGGCGGCAGATGGTTGGGTGGAGGTGTCACTACCTTTCTCTCGCTGGGCAGCCCATTTCTGTATGCAGATTGAGTGGGGGGGGGGCTGAGCAGAGGTGGTCTCACTTGCATTCATGCGTGGTTCAGTAGTGTGAACTAATCCACGCATTTTTATTTCTAAGTGAAATTAGGAAAACATCCGCAGATGTGGGCCACTGTTTTTTTTAGCGTGCCTGGGCCTATTTTTGATCCCAGTCCAACCCTGGCCCCACACTAGTGGGGCTCCGAGGATGTCCTCGTGACTTCAATAGTACACACAGTGTATTTCTGGTCATGCTTGTCCAAGGACGGGCCTGCTTGTAGTGAGGGGGAGGAGTACTGTTGTAAACAGAGATTGCAGTTCCCTCCAGTCCGCCTTCAGAGAAGTGAAACAGAAGACTGGTTGGAGGCTGACTAAAATCTGGCCCTTCTTTGGGGTATCGGAGGGACCAGAATGAGGGACGGATGCAACCCCCAGGGAGCTCAGGGCACTTCCAATTGCTCACCCTCATGCTGAGGAGGAGGGATGACACCCTGCATGGACGTCCATTAGGGTGTAGCCAGGGCTAAAAGCTGCGGTGAGCTGGGCAGTGCTTCAAATCCACGAGTCAGCTGACTGTAGTGACCCATTGCAGGTAGGGACAGCCACGATCGGGCAGAGGCCAGCTGAACGGGTGCCTGGTGCTGCCAGTAAGCGGGCGAGGGGGCATCACCTACCCTAGGGTGATAATAGAGCATTCAGATCGTTTGCTCCATATAGCTAAACATGTGTCTTTATTGATTACTATCCATTGCTGATTTCATGTATCAATCAATTTCTCTCCCATTCAGCTACTCATTCATTTCGGCTTGTTTATATCCATCCATTTATTAATGAGTGCATGCATTCATGGTTGCATCCATCCACCCACGCATTTATCTATCCGTCCATGCACTAACACCTTTGTGCTTTTTTGCCTCCACTCACCCGTCACGTCAGTCTGTTTAATATTCGGTTTATCCATCCACCATACACTGATTCTTCCATGCATTCATGTTTGCATCCATCCATCCCTTTGAGTGTTCGTTTATTCCCTCGTGGATTCAGTGGTCGACCTATTCACTAGTGCACATGAAGTTTAGCGTTGCTCCCCATTACTTTATACTGGTGCTGCCGTGCCACTTCACATTAGAATGTGGCAGTAGGCCTGAGGCCTCACATGTCGAAAGAGATCCACATGGCTGCCCCTCCAAGAGAAAAGCCACCCCTTCATGTGTGAACGACTGAGTAGTGAAGTCTATCTCTTCTGGGGAACTTAGCGGCAGGACGGGTAACAATTTACACTAATCCCCAGGCACTGGACATGACTGGTGATATCACGCCCTCTTCTTCGATGGTTACATTTATTACGCTACCTCGAGGAGAGGAGGGTTGTGGTATTAAAAGTGTGATTCTTTACCAGACACGAATCATGTCTGTTTATTTGTAAATGCAGAAGCTGGCATTTTATAGACACCTTCACTGTCATGGAAAGAGCACGAAACAACTTGCACACTCACATACAGGATCCGTGTTTTACACTGTGCGCAAACTGATACAGATCTTGCACTTCACATATGAGACACAGCGCGTGAGCTTGCTGACTTGGGACCCATGGCCGTTGGGTGGCTTTACGTCTCCTGGCCGCTTCTGACCGGCACTGACCTCGGTGATTGCCGCTTGGGACTCCCCGGATATCTGTTTGGGGTGCAGCTGACTGTAACTGCAGAGTCCGGCTACCAACCGGGCTACATGATTCCACGGATTAGAGCCACGCAGGTCCTCTACAAATGCTTTCCTTGGCCCCTAGGATGATACCGAGGGAAACCCTTGCCAGTGAAAGTAGCAGGTATCCCTGGCGTCTTCGGAAAAGGACGGGCCCTGCCTCAGAATCGTCTTCATGCAGTAAGACCGCTCGTTGGTTTAATGCATTTGCTGCAGTTACCTGCAGGGAACCGGTAAGATTTCGTGCTCGGAATGGCTGGCTCAGTCTTTCTTTGTCGGTGGTGGATAAAATGAGTGCCACTGAGTCGTGAAAATAACAACGCCGATTTTTATGGAGCAGCGATGATTTTATCACCCCTCTAATGTATTTTAGTTAGGGACACCTTATTTATGCGCAGCTCCATGGTCCATGTGCTGCCTCCATAATCCTGATAGTCAAATAAGAGGTATTGTTCACTTATTCCGGCCCCTTGTCCTATTACTTTGAGGAATCCTGGTTTTAGGAATTCATGTTACACCTGCGATGGCTCAGATGAGGATTTTGTTGTAAAGATGTTATGGAGGAGTGGTGAGGATCACGCAGGGGATATGACTCTATAGGTGTAGACTGGCAGGTCCGTTTGTCCCGTTTCCCCGATGCCCAGTGTACTTAATGGTCTCTAGCCTTTTTTACAACTCACATTTGAGTGTTGGAGTGCTTTGCATGGGTGCTTGAAATGCACCTTTTCCCATTTAAAATAAAAAAATTCCCACCTCAAACCTACCTTATGGCAGTTAGGCTCACTCGCTATGCTCACTCGTCACAGGCCACTCATTTCAAACTTTTACGCCTCACCACTTTCAAATCTCAGCAGCCGCCACTGCCTGTTGACATCCACAAATGAAAGAGAATGAACAAAAAAAAATTCCCAAGGCTGTCAAAGACTGTCCTGGAAGCCCCAGAGGCACCTGTGATCACGCAGGACCAGCATATGCCCAATGATCCACAAATACATAACAAAAGCCTCTAAAGCAGGTCTCAATAAAAAAATAAGGAAAGTACATAAAAAGGAAAAAAACATATCTCATACATGTAGTCAAGATTTCAATCCATCAGTTCCAGAAAAAGAAACAGGAAGTCCTTGACGGGATATGACATATTTGTACGCCATATTGGATTGGGAAAGTAAAGTCAAGTTTGGTGATCATTATCTGCATGGTGAAGTAAGGATTGTGAGAGGAAGACGGATGAGGAGGTAATGGAGATATTTAAGTGTACAACTGAGAGCAGACTGCAGTCACCTTTACGATTCGGTATTGGCTGAACGGTATACTTTGCAAGCTGGAAAACATTTCTGACACATTAAGTACAATTTTCATATTATGATACACTATTTTGTGGTTACCAAGCCTGTGATTGTTCAAATCCCATACTTCCATACTCCAGTCATGTTGAATTTCTCGTCCAGTCACCAGAGTACACGATCTACCTTTAAATTAAATTCTTGCCATCTGTTTATATCATTCCTCCTTTCCATATTCCTCTCTTAATTCTGCAATATTGAGTAAATGTTTGTCACATTATTGCAGCTCACAAGTCTCTAACTTGTGCTAATGGAATTAGTATTTTGTTGTTTTTATAAACGGATAGGAGGTGTTGCTTGACGGTCTGTAAAGCTATTAACCTGCAATATTAGTTCATTGGCCCACGATTGAAAACTGCTTATTTGACTTGGGTAGGCCTCATATGATAGACTGTGGTGATTTAGGAACACAGCAATTCACAGCACATTTTGCTCGGTATGCCACATTTAGGTAAACAAAAGTGGCATCTTCAATCACAAGTTGCAAATTGTGATCCACAGAATCACCATATATGGAATTGTCAGTAAGTCATGGATGCTACTTGTTATATGTAGAAGGTGGAAGGAGGGAAATTGTTGCAGTTGTTTCTGCGGAGGTGCCGCGGAAGTTGGCATTCTCCACTTTCTCGAAATTCTGTAAATGTAGTTTTAGTAGGGTGACTAGACGTCCCGACGCTTTCATTCATTTGAAATACATGTCCTGGTTTTTGGGACAAAGGTCAAGTCATCCTGCAAAGGAGAAATTAAATGTATGCTTTCCTTAAATCATTCATCTGTTTCAGGCAGGTTGACCTCGGCTGTATGCATGCAGCGGAGAGGAGGGCAGGGGTAGTCAGGGTAGAGGCTAGAAGTTTTGCCATAGCTAATGTATGTGAATGTACCGCGTGCATGCGTGCGTTTTATTCTCTCCCAAAAATCGGGACAGGCCAGACATAGATAAGGTTGATGGCATTAGTCCTACTTTTATGTCTGGCCTGTCCCGGTTTTTGCTTCTTAAAATCTGGTCACCCTAAGCTTTAGAGGCGACATGCTGCATGAATGTTATATGAATACCCCTTAAAATTGTTGAATAATGTCATTGACTTTGTAGAAGTATACCCATGGAGTTTTCGAGTGTTTTGTGAATTATCCCCTTAGTCATCGATATAGTTAGTGTTTCAAATTGAAACATTGCTGATTAAAATGTAACTGTTCGATAATGCAAGCTTTTGAACAGCAGATGGCGCCCTTGTACTGCAAGAGTAAATTGATTTACATATCCCGTGGTGTATGAAGCTCAGACTAAACACTCTGGAGAGAGTTTTGTATTCCATAATATTGTTATGTTTCTGGTACACAGGGATGGAGACCAGAAGTCGTTTTCATATTCTAGAAGTCTGTTCTATAAAGGAACAATTACATGTAATATCTGCACCTCTTTGTAATTCAATTGTCTATTTTCCTTTCCAAGACATATATCCAGATGCAACCTGCCCACTATTTTCTCAGTGCGTTCCTACACAGCACCCCTCTCCGGCCATCTTTTGCTGCTGGAGTGAGGAGGAGGATACGGGAATTAGTCCTAATGGAAATGTGGCTGCCCGCCGCCCCCCAGGGGGCCCTCCTACAAGGGCGGCCCTTTAGTGCCATTGCGGCACGAGCCTACCCCCCTTTCTAGTGTTCGAGGGGCTCCTGCCTGGAGTCCACCTCTGTCGCGACAAGGGCGTCACATGAGCCTCAGGGCAGGTTCCTGGAAAACCGCGACGGCGCCCCGTTAGTCCTTCGGGCGGTTGGGGGCCTGACCAACCAGGGGTTTGGCCTGCTTCGCTCCGCCCTGAAAGGGGCATGAGTAATAAGGGACCAATGTGTCACGTGATCCGGAGGAGGATCACCCAAAGGTGTAGCACTGATTGTGTTTCCCACAGTGCTGGCTCATCAGGCGGGCGGGGCAGCATAGGTTGGTTCAGCTGCCTGCCCTTGGATCGCCCATAAGATAACCCACCAGATTGCATACTCTTGTATGGAATAAACCTGCAGCAATATTTTCCCATACATAATTTGTCTTGTGTATTTATTTACGCACACATGCTTGGATTGTGGGTGGGGGATGTTGCCGGTATTGGCACTATGTGGCTGCCCGCCGCCCCCCCAGGAGGCCCTCCTAAAAGGGCGGCCCTTTAGTGCCATTGCGGCACGAACCTACCCCCCTTTCTAGTGTTCGAGGGGCTCCTGCCTGGAGTCCGCCTCTGTCGCGACAAGGGCGTCACATCCGGTGCGCCCGAGGTGAGGGAGGGTACTTATACCCCCCCACCGACCCTCCTGGCGTCCTCTTTGTCGCCAGCCACGGCGTCTCCCACCCATCCTCTTACCCGGCGGTCTGGCTGGTGGACAGGGAATTGTGAATGTTTTGACGTTTTCTTTTGTGTTGCAGGCGGAGTTACAGGGCGATCTGGAAGCAGACGGGTACAGTAAGGGTACCTCTGCGGCAGACGGGTACAGTAAGGGTACCTCTGCGCGGCACAATAGGGGTGCCAGAGCCAAAGACCAGGAGCCTCAGGGCAGGTTACTGGAAAACCGCGACGGCGCCCCGTTAGTCCTTCGGGCGGTTGGGGGCCTGACCAACCGGGGGTTTGCCCTGCTTCGCTCCGCCCTGAAAGGGGCGTGAGTAATAAGGGACCAATGTGTTACGTGATCCGGAGGAGGATCACCCAAAGGTGTAGCACTGATTGTGTTTCCCACAGTGCTGGCTCATCAGGCGGGCGGGGCAGCATAGGTTGGTTCAGCTGCCTGCCCTTGGATCGCCCGTAAGATAACCCACCAGATTGCATTCTCTTGTATGGAATAAACCTGCAGCAATATTTTCCCATACATAATTTGTCTTGTGTATTTATTTACGCACGCATGCTTGGATTGTGGGTGGGGGATGTTGCCGGTATTGGCACTATGACTGGCGGTAGCTCTGATACAACCGGTTAGTTCGCAAACTTTACTACATCCTCTAAAAATCAAATGCAGGGCTAGAGGCTGCTGGCGATTGTTTTACTGCCACAGCCGAAAATTCCTCTGGTATTTTCTAACAAGGGCACAACTGGGGCATCCGTATTTAGCATAGCTGCCAAGGTTTCTTATTGCTTATGTGTGACATTTTCTTAATTTTAGTGTAATTATGAGTGACATTCAACGATTATGAGTGACACTTTCTCGCAAGCAAAATCAAGCAATGAAGACGAGGGAAACATAAAAATGTCATAAATTACACCCATTTGACCAACGAGAAACTCTAAGATCATCTTCAAACTGTTGCAAAACACCAGAAATGGAAGGGCACTAACTTCACAGGAGGTTCTCGTACGGATAAATGAATGCCAAATTGCCAGTTTATTTAAGTAAAAGAGCTTGTGAAGAGGTGCACCACAGCTGCAGACTCTGGACCTCGACTCCCCTCATCAGCTGTGTGTCACACAAACAGTGCTGTGTGCTTGGCTAGGAGAGGAAAGCGAAACATCGGTAACACCCCCCACATGGGCCGTTTATGTGCTGAGGTGAGTCAAATGTTTTTGATGTGTCAACTAATTAATCTGGCCGGTGTAACCTGGGGAGAGGCTGGGGACCGGGTGTAGTAAGCCATCTTGTCCAACTCAATGGTGCTCAGTCACTAAACCTCAGAGAAGGGTGAAAGGGACAGCCAGCTCTGTTGTAACCCAAAACATGATCATCTGCTGAATTAAAGGACCTTTCTAGCGCAGTCAGTGATGCCCCGACTTGCTGTGCCGCCCACCAATTCTGTAGTCTAGATGTTGGGCGTTACGGTACTCTTCATGGGGTCTCTGTGGTAGGGCTGACGGCTTAAGTTCTGTGTGGCCCAGGATCAACTTCCATAGATTATGAGATCATGCGCTCTCCCAAATTTAATTTGATAATTGTTATACACTGATTGAAAGTGACTGTAGTGGCTGAGTGGTTATTACACTTACTGTCTCACTGTGTTCTGATCTGAGATCCAGGAAGCAGTGTGACTGGCGCGTCGGGGCTCTGAATGCAAGGCAGCTCAAGCTTGCTGCCGGCGCCAGTGACCCGGTCCCCGCAACTGTACAGGCTGCCGCCAGCTGTCCGACCTCTAACTCCCCCTGGTTCGGCTGCTGCAAACCAGTCCCTCCCGTGACGGTGTGACGACCCGGTCACTGGCTGCACCACTTTCTCCCTCGGCCTGGAAATAATTCACTGGTGCCGGGAGGTGGCCAAAGATATAATAATTTAGCCCCCGGGGCCGGCAACAGCGCGGGTGGCCCGGCCGGGAAGGTGCGAGCAGCACTGCAGTGCTGCAAACTTCCCAGCCGAGCAGGCCGCAAACCAGTTAGCAGCCGGTCAATCCTCCTCTTCCAAATACTTCCCGCGCTCTGGCAGGCGGCAGGACGTGACATCACGCCCCCGCGGTGCCACAGCCAGAAACGCACAACCTGACTGGGCAGGCCCCGGAAGTCTCTGTAGTGGTTCGTATTGGGCACTACCCGGCCGGGACATGACGTCAGGCTGCAGTGACTCAGAGCCAGCGCCGCGGGAATCAGAATGCAAACATGCATTGTAGCAGCACTGACTGGGAGCCTGCTCAGCTGCTGGAAGCACCACAGGCCTGCAGGAGCAGCCCCCGTAGGCCACAGGCGCACACTGCCAGACTGTCACACACACTTGTTTGCAGCGTGTTTCTGTGACAGCTGAGACCATGCATTATGCATGACAATGCATTTCAGTGCGGTGATGCGGAGCACCACACTGAAATGCGTTAGTCTAACGCCTGCTGCGTGATACTTGGCAGGACTGATTTAGGACCATTACAGACCAGACACAAACAGTGTTTATGCCTAATATTTGACCGTTTTGCACTCGTTTGTTTTTAGCCTCAGCATGTAGTGGGTGATAAAATGAAGTGCAAAAAAAGTAAGCAAGTGTGAATTCCGCACACTCTGCATTGGGAGTAAAGTGTAAAAACTTGGGCAAAAATAGTTTGCACCAATTTTTCCACTTTGCAGCAACTTCTACTTTAGTCCCAAATATTCTTATTTAATGGGTAACTTTAAACCAGATCATAAAAACCTGTAGCGCAAATTTTCATTACATAACAAAAAACAACAGCATGGTATGTGCATTCATTTTTTAAGGAGATAGGTGTCTGGCCAAGCGAGATAAGTGTTGACTTGCTTCACTGACCAACCAGAGGTCCGAGGTCAATTCACAAAGCAAGCTTTAGCTCCACCCCCTGAGGTCTACACGTTTTGAGGAAGAGCTATACACACAAGGCTCCTGTGAAGCCTTCTTCCTTATACCTCCTCACATAACATGTATCTGTTACCTTTTCTAAGAAGATTCTCAGGGGCAGATTTACAAGCCCCTTGCGCCACTTTTGCGTCACTTTTAACATGGGAAAAGTGACGCAAAAGTGGTGCAAGGGGCTTGTAAATCTGCCCCTCAATTTTTATAACCCGTGGCAGCTGTCTACTGTTCTGAAGGAGCTGGTGAATCTTTTTTCCAACTTGTGTGTCTGTGGTAATCAAATGAAGGTCCAGTAGGTAAGGTGATTTATTAAGATGTTAAGATCAAGAGCTATAATGAAGAGCTCCACCAGGAGCTATAGTAATGAACCCCACCAGGAGCAGCCTTCCTGCTGCTCAGCCTATTCTCCAACTGACTCTTTCACATCCAACATTCCACAGCATCACCACACCAACATGTCACACCCCAGTCACACTGGCAGAGCAGCAGGTATAACACATCTCCTTTCTTTAAAGGAGCAAGAATAACATTGCTACTAACCCATGCATCTCACAAATACATAACAAGAGGGAAAGACCCTTGCATGGAAATATCAGGTGCACAGGCATGTAACATGAAAAATGTAAAGATAATACAAGAGACCATGCATGCAAAACACAGCTCAATGAAATCAGGAAATATGCATGTAACGTATAAAATGTAAAGATGGTAAACAATCATGCATTCAAATCAGAAAACATACTGGAGCAAAAATAACATTGTTACTACTCCATGTATATCTCGCACATTAACATAATAAATGTACAGATGGTACATGTTAACATATTCAATGTAAAGATGGTAAAAGACCATGCATGCAAATATAAACAACATATTACATGTAAGGATAGTAAATGTCAACATAATAAATGCAATCTAATACATGTAAGGACGTAGAAAGTCCATGCATGCAAAGATAGACATAAATAAATCGGGTAATGAATAAAGCACAACGTAACCCACAACGTCTCTACAAAAATGAACACAATATCACTCACATCTTCTCCCTTTCCACCAAACAAAAAACAAATCACACACTCTACCACTCCCCACCTCAACTACCAAAACCCCAAATGCCACACACTTACCAGCTGGCCAGGCTGGTATGGAAGACAACACCCAGGGAACCAACCACCGAAGGTGCAGTAGGAACCAACATGAAGATCAAACTTGCTAGGAACCAACACGAAGATCAAACTTGCATCACAATAGGGGTTACGCCCTCATAATCACACCACACGAAAAGATAACCCATACAGAACATAAAGCAAAAGGATGACCAGCACATCCCACACAACAAACGGAACCGAGTGACACCTCTACATGCAGTCAGCTCAATCGTATCACCTAGAAATAAGTGACCTATACACACAGACATATCAACCGTAACACCTAGAAATGAGTGACCTATACACGCACAGTCATCTCAACTGCAACACCTAGAATCCATAACACCTAGAAATGAGTGACCCAGGGCTTTAAGTGGGATGAGAAAACTGGGGGGACTCTCAAAGGGGCATGGCCAATGTAATTAAGGGCGTGGCTTAAAAACACGTAAGCTAAAAATCTGTGCTTAGCATAGTGTGCCGCCCGACTTGTATTTTGCTGTTTCTGTCATTGGATCCAGATATATGATACAACAAGTAACATCATACCTACAACAAGTCAGGACTATTGGCTTTGTCAATGGTTGTTAGTTGCATAGGATAAATAAGCAGCAACTATGGCTTGTATATATTATTGAAAAAGCTTCCACTTACAGCCCTGGTGACAACACGACAATGTTGCTTCTCCTGAGTTTCAAAAAGAGAAGGGAAATCCAGAGAGAAAATGACTCTCTTTAAAGGATTTCCCTTCCCCTACAACACTCACCTGGCATGGCGTCTTGCCGTAACCTTCTCCACTAGTGAGAAGTGAGCAGTGTGAGCACACGCACATTGATGTGCCTGCTGTCACTGCAGTCCAGGAAAAAACGGACTGCCTTGTGCCAGGGCACAAAACACAAAACACACAAGTTGATGGACGTAATGCTGCACATTGGCAAACATTCACCCCCAGTCACAGATCTGGGTTTAATCCATCGTTATTTTGCTTCACCACGCCACCCCAGTTCAGACATAGCCATATGCAAATCAGTCTTGACCCTGTGCCTCATGGGAACAGTCCAGCCCGAACTGCCAAGCCATGTCTTCCCTGGATCGGAATCAAGCATCCTAGGACCGGTTTCAGGCTATCAGCCTTCATCAGCCAGGATAGCTTGACTCCAGTGGCGTAGTGAGCACGGGACCCACGTCTGGGCATACCCTTCCCACTTAGGGCAAAATGCAAAACACACAAGATGATGGGCACAAAACAGAGACCGATAGAGACCCGTTTCGAGCCCCCCTTTAAAAAACTGCCGGTGCTCAGCACCGGTAAGACCCGGCCTACCTAAAACCCTGGAGTGACCTATATATGCACAGTCATCTCAACCGTAACACCTAGAAACCATAACACTTAGGGGCCGATTCCGATCTCGGCCGGTAGGGCTCCGAATCGGATTCGGCTTTACCGGATCCGATTCGGAGCCCTATTTCCCGACCGATTCGTACGCGCGTCCGGGCGAGCGAGTACGATGCGTATTCGCCGACCGACTCGTCCGGGCGTCCCGACCGCTCCGACCGACTCGATCCCGGGTCGAACCGCACCGACCGACTCGCTCGGACCCGACTCGCACCGCGCAATGGAGACGTTCCCCGGCCGGGTAAGTACGATGCGCGCCGCGAGCAGTCCGACCGAGCCGCGCACTCCGGCTCGAAAGAGCTGTCGGAGCCGTACTTTGGGGGTCCGTGTCGGACCCCCCTGTACGCCTAGCCACGCGAGTCGCACACAGGGGGGACCCATGGGTCCCCCCTACCTGTGCGTGTACGGCGCGAATCGCTTCGCCGCGTACACGCTGTAGGGGGCGCACTTGTCCGACTCGCACCCATTGAGTCAATGGGAGCCCGCGTACGCGTTGTACGACAGGCTCCCATTGACTTCAATGGGAGTCCGACCGACTCGAGTCCGATAGCATACGGACGCATCGTACTCGTTCGGTCGGGCTGCACGGGTCCGATTCGGTCGGAAATCTCTCCGGGTCCGGCTCGGTCGGAGAGATTTCCGGCCCGAATCGGAATCGGCCCCTTAGAAGTGAGTGACCTATACACGCACAGTCATCTCACCCGTAACACCTAGAAATGAGTGACCTACACACACACACACACACAGTCATCTCAACTGTAACACCTAGAAATGAGTGACCTACACACGCACTGTCATCTCGCCTACAACAACAGGAAAGGGGTGACTTCAGTAATAATTCCCACACACGGGAAACATGTGTATCAGTAAGTAATTCATACTAACACAGAGAAATATCACTCATCCCTAAAACGTCATAGTAAGGTAAGCGATACTATTGAGGACAGAACAATATAAAATTGGCTAGCATTCGCGCCAAGAATTTTCAATTCTATTAAGGACACAGAGGCGAGGATTATGCTTCTCTTTCTATTTATTGCCACACACAGCAGCCAATGAAAAACTTTGTTATGAAAAATAAACTACATTTCCCATGATGCTCATGGTATACATCATATCCTGTATAGCCCCATAAGAGCCACCATCACCGGAACTCGTCCTCTTTCTTTGCTTCGAACAATAAAGTCCAACATAATAACTTAAGTCCAACAAAATCCTCCAACGTGGAAGAATCAGTCCAACTGGGAAGTACGTCCTCTTTAACCAGGATTACACTTAACCCGTTTTCTTCTCAGATCCTGAAAAAATGAGAGGTAAAACAACCCGTAACTTCTGTAAAATCAGAATACATACACAACGGGTGGGTATTAATTACAACACTGTAATATAATCGGGTGGGATAATCCTCGCCTCCGTGTCCTTAATAGAATTGAAAATTCTTGGCGCGAATGCTAGCCAATTTTATATTCTATTACAGGACCGGAGGCTTCGTATTATGCTAGTTTAACGCTGATTAAAAACCACAGAGGATATATCACCCACTGGTTTATAATAAAACTGTTTAAATGTTGATTCAGAGGACCAATCTGCAGAATGCATGATATCTTGTACAGTAGAACCCAACATGAATGTTTTAGAGGCCATGGCGCCTCGAATAGAATGTGCCCCAAATACTTGAGTATTAATACCTGCTTCTTGCATAACAGATTTTAACCATCTGGCTATAGTAGCCGCAGTGACAGGTTTGAAGGGTTTCTGTAAGGCAATTAATAATTGCACCACACCATCAGGCCTAAGAGACCTGGTACATTCCTCGTACGTTTTAAGGCATTGAACAACACAAAGCTTGGCATTGCTAGGAAAAGCATGATATTCCACATTACGTGACATTGTCTTTGTTCTGGAAGTAATGTTAAAAGAAACTCCTTCCGGAGTAAACACTCTACCTGTAAGATCCAGAGCTTTGATATCTGATGAGCGTCGACACGCTGCCAAACATAATAACATGGCCAATTTGGAGGAGAGTTGTTTCCTTGTCAGCATGTCATTGCTGGGCCATGTATGAAACAAGGAAAGAACTAGCGACACATCCCACAAAGAGGAATACTTTGGTTTGGGCGGATTAGCCACTCTAATACCTTTCAAGAGTTTGCAAACTAATGGATGCATCCCTATCGGTTTGCCCTCCAGTTGAGCATGACCCGCTGAAATGGCTGAACGGAAATTATTGATAGAACGATAAGCCAAGCCATCAGAAGCTTTTTTGGACAAAAAATTTACAACATAGGGTAATTCTGCCCCCACGGGATCCGCGTGTTGTTCCACGCACCAACGAACCCAGCCTTTCCAGGCTGAAGAATATCGTTTTCTGGTGGAAGGGGCCCAGGCCTGGTTGATAAAGTCTGAAGCTTGTTCCGAAAATCCTGGCATGTGCCAACGTTGCCGGAAAGTCTCCAGGCCATCGGGGACAACTGCCCCGATGTTATCATCGGGTGCAATTCTCCGTGAGGGCCCTGGAGCAATGTTGAAGACCACGGAATCCTCCTGGGAAAGTCGCAACTCGACTCCAATAGTAGTGGGAACCAGGGTTGCGACTTCCACAGAGGAGTGACCAATATCACCTCTGCCTTCTGGCGCATTATCTGTGTGAACACTCGGGAATTAGGATGAAAGGAGGGAAGGCATAACTCAGATTCTGTGCCCAATCCTGTGAAAAGGCATCCGTCGCCAGAGCCAACGGATCCGGCCTCCAGCTGAAGAACTTCATCATTTGACGATTCAGTCTGGAGGCAAATAGATCTATCTCGCAATGTCCCCAGATTGCCTGTAGCCATTGCACCATCTGTGAGTGTAATTGCCAATCGCTGTAATCCTTGAGGTGTCTGGAGTTCCAGTCCGCTACTACATTGGATTTGCCCGGAATGTATTCGGCTATGACCGAGATCTGATGATTGAGGCAAAAATGCCAAAAGTCCTTCGCTATTTCTACTAACAGGGACGACCTTGTGCCCCCCAACTTGTTGATGTACTGAACCGCCGATATGTTGTCCATCCGCAAGAGGATGCAACACGATACCTGTTTGGGTGACAGCGTCCGGATCGCAAATGATCCCGCCAGCAGTTCTAGACAATTTATGTGGAGATCTAATTCTGCTAAGGACCAACGCCCTCCTGTGGAAATATTTCCGCAGCGCGCTACCCCAGCCCCAACGGCTGGCATCGGACTCTATGATGACCTCCGGCAGAGAACCGAAAATGGCCCTGCCGTTCCATGCCTCTACGTGGGCAAGCCACCACTGAATCTCCTCCCGTACATCCCGGGAAAGGGGAACTAGATCGGTGTAGGAGAGACCCTTCTGAAGATGTTGAATCTTGAGCCTCTGAAGCGCCCGATAATGCAGGGGTCCTGGGAAAATTGCTTGAATGGACGACGCTAGAAGGCCCACTATCCTGGCCAGCAGCCTGATTGAGACCATCTGTTTGGATAACAGAGAGCGAAGCTCCTTTTTGATATCCCGAAGTTTGGAACGTGGCAGACTCAGCTGAGCCTCCTGAGAGTTTATGACAAAGCCCAGGAAATCTATTGTCTGGGTAGGAGACAGAACTGACTTTGGTTCGTTGATTACGAAACCCAGGTTTTGCAAAGTAGCAATGGTCAAGCGTAAATGTTGAGCCGCCAGAGTAGGAGATTGCGCCATGATAAGAATGTCGTCTAGATAAACTATCATGCGAATCCCTTGTTCCCTGAGATAAGCTACCACTGGTTTCAGTGTCTTGGTGAAGCACCAAGGAGCCGAGGAAAGTCCGAAAGGAAGGACCAAATAATGGTACCATCTGTTCCGCCATTGAAATTTGAGGAATCGGCGATGGGGAGGAAAAATGGGAATAGAGAGATAGGCGTCCTTCAGGTCCAAACGGACCAGCCAGTCCCCTTGTTTGAGGAGATCCGCCAAAAGATGGATGCCCTCCATCTTGAAGTGTTTGTAAGTCAAAAAGTGATTGAAGTCCTTTAAATTCAGTACCAACCTGTAACCTCCGCCTTTCTTCTGGACCAGAAAAATATTGCTGCAGAAGCCGTGAGGGCCCTCGTTGCAATATGCTATCGCGTGTTTCTGCAGCAATTCTTCGATTTCGGAATCTATAAAATCGCACTCTAGTTGGGAAAAGAAAGCTGTCTGGGTAGCTTGACCTGGACAGGGGTCTGAAAGAAATCTAGATGAAAACCTTGAACTGTCTGCAATATCCAAGCATCTTGAGACAGTTGAGCCCAATTGTGATAAAAGAACTGAATACGTCCTCCTAGAGGTAACAGAAATAGGTCTGGAGCACTCACCTGAGGATTCGGTATTCTGGAAGTTTCCCCGGTAGTATCCTCTATTGAAACGCCTTTTGTTAAAGCGCTGCCTGGTGGGGTAGAAAGTGCCGCCACGGGTGGAATCCCACTCTCCCCTGCCACGACCGAAGTCACCTCTCTGAGGACCTTGGGAGAATTGTCGGCCAAACAAGCGTCCTCGGCCTCGTCCGGCCCTGTTGAAAACACCAGCCTGAAAAACTCTCTTTATGCCTGACTGTGCTTTATCCAGAGTGGTGAAGGTTCCCACGTATTTGGCCACATCCTTGACAAAGCGGTCGCCGAACAGGTTCCCGTCCGCTAAAGGACCAGGTTCCGCCGCCGCCAACTCCGTGAGATTGGAGTCCATTCGCATCAGGATAGACTTGCGCTGTTCTGTAGAAATGGCACAGTTGGCGTTGCCCAAGAGGCATATAGCCCGCTGGGTCCAGCCGGCTAGGACATGGGGGTCGATTGCAGTCCCGGATTCTTGCGCCTGTAACGCCATCTCCAACACCTTGGCTAAAGGGCCTACCACATCTAACAGTTTATCTTGGCATCCACGCCAGGCGCGATCAATACCCTTTTTGGGGTCTTTGGTGAACTTTTTTAAGAACGTCAGGAGACTAGAATCGATATCCGGGGTCTCTGCTACCTTATCGGAAACATCCGGTCTAGGGCATTCTGACCGGAGACGGTTGCGCACCTCCTTGTCAAAACTTTTACGCAGGTTGTCGTGTAAGTACGCAGCAACCTCGGGAGCAGGCAACCAGTCAGACGATCTGGGATGAACTATTTCTGCCGGATTAAAAGTAAAAGGAGTAGCTATGGGTACCTCCGTATTCTTTGATTTCTTCATTCTTTTCTTGGGAGGAGAGGTGTCCGGGGTGTCAGAGCCTGTAGTATCAGGGTCCGTGTCAGTCTCCTAGCTTTAGCCTTGTCCGCGTCAGGGTGAGGAAGTGAGGAATATGAGGCGGAGTGAGGCCAGGACTTAGGTTGCGGAGCGTCAGTGGGGTTGCTTGTGGGCGCAGTAAACCCATGACGTTTAGCAAACTGTTCAAGTTGTTTAGTTATTGGCTTCAAGGCAGTAGCTAGAGCCTGTTGTACAGTCACCGGAACTGCCTTCTCCAGGGCCTTGTTGACCGACTCCTGGACAGAAGCGTCCAGGGCCTCAACAATGTTTTCTTCTAGGGAAGGATTAGTAACTTCCTCTTCATAAAACACATCATCCTCGTTATACTGTACCCACTCTTCCATTGTGGGACCAAGCTTAATGTTATATAAGTTGCACCTGAGGCAAAAGACCAGCGAGGAGTACAGGGGGGACCAACCCACAGCACAAAATTTAAATTGGTACCTAGTCCCTCAGCAAAAGCTGTAATATTGTTGTTGCAGCCCACAGGGCGTAAAAAGGAGCCAAGAGCAGGTTTTATTTAAGGAGGTGTGCTCCCTCCGGGCCCAGAACTCAATTTGCAGCCAGTCAGGCGTAGGGAGTGCTGCTCGGTGAAGAAAGCAGGGGAAATACACGAAAAAACGGATCGTATCGATGTGCGTAGCCCAATCCTACTAGAAATAGCCCAATTGGGCTACGCACATGGAAACGCTAAGAAATTTAAAGGGGGCTCCTAGCGCACTCGGCCTACGAGGGAGCCTCTGCGCCTGAAATTGACATATTTTACACCGCCGTAGGCGGAGCGGTACCGAACCGACGATTGAGAAGGTAAATATTACCCCCCTTTGATCGCGCTAAGCTCCGCTTCAAAGCGGGAGATTCAAAGATGCTTTTTGCCGCCTCTGGCACACAGCGCGCACCTCCGCTGACAGTGGGACGCCACAAGCCGTCAGGAGAGCGCGGAAAGTGAATAAACACCTGAAAACACAACGCGGTAAACGCGTACACAATCACAAAGCTGCGCAAGCCTTTTAAAACTCAAAACACATGTTATAAACAATATGCAAAGCTCAATAGGGAGAGAGCTGGGAATACACTTAACTGACTGAGTGAGCAGCAAAGAAAGAGGACGAGTTCCGGTGATGGTGGCTCTTATGGGGCTATACAGGATATGATGTATACCATGAGCATCATGGGAAATGTAGTTTATTTTTCATAACAAAGTTTTTCATTGGCTGCTGTGTGTGGCAATAAATAGAAAGAGAAGCATAATACGAAGCCTCCAGTCCTGTAATAGAATTAGCAAACCGGTATCAATTCGCACAACTAAGGGCAATCATCAGTCTGAACATCGTGGCAAAGTAAGTATACTATAGAAGAAAACAGGGTTTATATCAAGTCAGCACAAAGGTATTGAGTGACACATACTGGAAATGAAGGTAAAAAAAACAACTTACTGAATGGGAAGCAACATGGTCTACAGAACAATGATCATGAGATGCACACCCTGAAATAACACTTTGGCAGCAAATTCATACTGACTACATACAGCAAAAATACATAATGTCTCTGGTGAGCGACCTCTCACCCGAAAGGTGGAAGACCAAACTGGTCCACTCATACCGATATCCCCAGAGATATTTCAAAGCGACTTGTAATATAAGCCGATTTTAGTTGGTCACCAATGATGCCTCGTAACCTTTGTTACTTCATATACTGAAGAGATCACATAAAGACGGTTCACTGTAAAGTGTCTGCTTTGCTCCCGCGAAACTCAGATCATGTCGACGGTACAAAATCCTAGAGTTAAGTTCTTCCCGTCTCCCAGCGAATCCTCCATGCGTGTAAGCATGCGTTACCCCGTAAGCATGCACACAAATGCACTCTGAGAAATCTATGAACACCAAGGTCCTCGGTGTTCCGCCACACAGAACAAAGATGGCGATACGTAGTAGAAATATGTCCAGGGTGGCTCCGGGCACGTACATGCTGCAAAATGTGCAGCATGTATGTGAGGAGAATGCCGCCGAGCTCACAGCAGCAGCTTCACATATCATCACTCGAACCCATGGACAAGGTAAGGGTGCGCGCGCTGTCTTCCTCATGTGGTCGATTCAAATTCCAAATAGGAGCAACGGCCAAACCGCTCGGCCCAAAATAATGCTGAATCTCGCCATAGAAATAAACGGGACATGTAGTAAATCTGACAATTTCCACCAGCGTAAATCCTCAATAAACCTCAGTGGAAGTAAAGTTTAAAGACATGGGTTGATGCTCAGTCCCTTTCTGACTTATTAATAAAATTGATGCCACTGCAGGCCTCCTCCACAAATAAGCGCAGGCTGCCAGTAACTCCACTTATCGAGCTGGAACCAAACTAGGGCACAAACTGCTAGCGTAGCTGCCAACAGGGTCAGTATGTGGACGCCTGTACAAATACCCTGGAGAGAAGGCTGTTAGATGAAATATAACACTGGTGGGGCGATCTCCAGGGCAAAGTAGGTTTCTGCAGGCTCCACTACCTTGATACTTCTTCTCACATTGAGAACAGCTCTCTTGAAGATTTCCTTGTAGTCTTTTAAGTTTCTCTCTGTAAGGTAACTTCAATAAACAACTTGCGCACGTAGTTTCTTCATATAACAAAAAGAGGGGGGATCTGGGAGCTATTAAAGGTCCAGTGTCCATGCTCCCTAGACTACATGTGAACCACCAGGAGGACACTGTTCCTATGGCCAGGTGCAAACAGTCACCCATGCCCTTAAAAAAGAGAAGAAAGAAAAAGGAAAAAGAGTGAAACGGTTTCCTAGGTTAGGGACCCACTCGGGTAAATAGAAGACCACTCTTTGTCCTCTGATGCCCTCACACACCCCGAAGGATGTCATGCTTCATCATCGGGCGGTTGCTCCTCGTAGGGCCGGCGCTGCAATTCCCTACGGGTCCCCGAAGGGTCACTTTATCGGAGATCTTTTGAGGACCGCCGGATGGTGCATGTGGTTGTGCGGGGATGGGTCCTATGTGGAGGGTAGAAAAGGTGCGTGCAAATTGGTGACAAAAAGTATTAAAAGGGTCATCAAGCAGCAAATTTTGAAAAGATGTACCCTTAGCAGAATTTAACTGCTAAAATAAAAATGACTGGAGGCACACTATGCCCAGGGGTCATGGGTCATAGGTCAACATGTTTCGCGCCTCTATCGCCATAAAGGTCGTTGGCGCTTCTTCAGGACCAAATTAGTAAAATAATGTGCACGTGAAGATAAATAAAATTAAAATACCCTCAGTATCGATCTGGGCCATGACCTGTGCCCCCAATGTGGTTACAGGTCAACGATGAAAATCGCTCCTGATCAATACCTAGGAAGGAAGAAAGAAAAAGATACAACAGGGATGTGCATCAGTACAACTTGATGCAACATATGTGTGCCACAACTGTGTGCCCATCAACCCCATAACAGGAATGGAACACGAGTCCAAAACATACATGAATGCGCCATAACCCTGTATGGCGTCAGGTAGACATTCCTACCCCACAACGGCTACGTGTATGACAATTCAGGGTGGTGTCTAGATTCCCAGGTGTTAGGCCAAGGCAAAATTACCTCACCCGCTACGTAAAACACTTGTCACATCAGAGAAACATAACCCCTGATGACGTTCATAAAGGTTCTCAATACTCAGAGGACTTTACCTAGCTTGTTGAAGACAGACGCTCCATTGGCTAGAAGCATGGGCCACCCGCAAATTACCGGGCTGAAACAACAAAAATGTGCCATCGGTTTAAAACACACTTGGTTCCTAATGTTCAAAAAACGGTTTTGTTGAAAAACCCCACTCCTGGTAATCTACTCACGTCTCTACCCGGGTGGTAGCAACTGTATACCTGCCCCATCCATGCGACAGCCAGCTAAGAACTGCCAGTGGCAGCGCACAAAACTTAAATAGTCACGGGGGCTTGTATCAGGGTCAATTCCCTTTCCGGGACGTGAGCTCGAATCAGAACAAGCCGCGCATGCGCGGGTAGTAGTTGGCAGTGCGCGTGCGTGTACAAGGTGAACTAGTCCCCTCTGCCTCAATCCGGGCATCCTGTCGATATCTTCTATCACGTCAACTCTTGCTCATAATACCAAACTCAAGCATGATCGTAATGCCTCCCACGCAAACCGAGATTTAGTAGTTTCTTCGCCAAATCGTCGCAAAAATGTTGTAATCAAATGAAGAAATCCAGATGTTTTAGAACACTGGTGGGGCGATCTCCAGGGCAAGATAGATCTCTGCAGGCTCCAACACCTTGTAAACTTTTCCTTAATTTCTCAGCAGTGCTCTTTACGCTTTTCCTTGTTGTCTTGGTTTCTCTCTGTAAGTTACTATGGTTCAGCTTACACACGTGGCTTCTTAGTTCCTTCTTTAAATTCGATTAGGTAAGATGATTTATTAAGATGTTAAGATCAAGAGCTATAATGAAGAGCCCCACCAGGATCAGCCTTCCTGCTGCTCAGCCCATTCTCCAACTGACACTCTTAAACATCCAACATTCCACAGCATCACCACACACCAACATTCCACACCCCAGTCACACTGGCTGAGCAGCACGTATAACAGTGTCATATCTGTTCTGTTCTGGGTTAGTTTGTTATATTAATGTTGTTATGCCACTCGCCATATTAGGGTGCCACTCAGACATTAGCCCGACACAGCCATTACTGTGTGGTGAAAATCCTGAGGTTGAAGAGAGCATTAAAAGCGGCATTCTTGTCTCTCTGAAGTTGGTCAATCAGGGAGGTTGGGAGACCTACATCAAGGCCATTTATGCTGTGTGTTGATCAGGGCACCAACTACCAATGCTCAGTTATGTCAGGATAGGAGGGGTAGGATATCTGGATTTTATTTCAGTCGAAGGCACAGTTCTTGGTGACCTTTCCTACTTGAGGCATCAATGTAGCATCGGAATCAAAGGTAAGGCTTAGTTCCTGCACCTTATCTGCTGGAAATACAGGTAGATTGTAAAAAAAGATCTGCTTTGAACCCTCGGCCCCCAAAGATGGGAGCAGCAAATCAAAGCTGTCATTTATGCATTCATACAGGCAGCCATCTCAACTCCTCCAAAAGCCCCTTCTGTCTCCTACCAAATATTTAAAAGAATTATCACTCTCAGCTCGTTGTGAAAGCAGAATTGTCTTTTCTTTGGTTAAACTGCGGTGGGATACACGGGCAGTCCATACCCTACACATTACACCATAGAGTTTGGCTTTTACTGTCCCACAGCCCCTTTTACAGCTACATATTCTATGGTGCCTCTATTCTTGCAGGAGACAGTGATTCCCCTTTTTCTGCCACTCTTTGGTATGACCATGACTCTCTGTCCTAGCATGGACCCTCGCCTCACCACTCTGTGTCCCTGCGGGTACGCGTCCTCAGGTGCCGCCCTCCGCTACTTAATGAGCTGTTACTACCACATGTGCTCTGAGATTAATCCCTTGAATGAGGGGATCTTGTTTGGTGCAGATGATTGCCACATCCTGACAAAATATCTCTCTCTCACAGCCCTCTTACCAGGTGAGACCAAGAAGGTATAATAACAGTTTTGTTCCCAGGCTTGGGGGTCCGTCTTCAACACCAGTTTTTCTTACAAAAACTGGTGGTCTCTCCTCTAAATTCAGTTTATTGAGTGCCAATCACTTCCTGCCTCCAATGTTGTTGATTACGTGGCAAGTTTCTGGGTTCCGCGCTGTATATTTGCTATGGGGTAGTTGTGTACTCAAAGTTGCTCAGACACGCATCTATTTAGCAACTTATACAACCATGCCCCCTGTAGGAAAGTGCCTTTTTTGGACATGGTTAGCCTCCACTTTTTGCCTGGAAAATGATGTAATTTTGACTGGAAGTGCACAGGGTCCCTGCCAACCAGGTCCCCTGTGCCAGATCTCCTTTCCTGAACTGTACCTATTGTCTCCACAATTGGCACCCCTTTAGCTCACATATAAGTCTCTAATAAAAGGTATCCCTGGTACCAAGGTCCTGGTGGTTAAAGAGGATCCCTAAGAGCTGCAGCATAAATTGTGCCACCCTAAGGGACCCCTCACTAAGCACATGCACACTGCCACTGCAGCCTGCGTATCTTGGTGCAGACAAAACTGAAGAGACGACAGGGCACACATCCCTGTGTGCCATGCCCACAGACACTGCATGGGACGCCCCTCTGGCAGGCCTTAGCCCTAAGGCAGGGTGCACTATATCTCCTGTGAGGGCGTATCTCTGCATGAGATGTGCCCCTGCAATATCGTTGTCGATTCCTGGATATTGTAAGTGACCGGGGAAGCCATAGGAAGTACATAGGCTGGACACTCGTCATTACGAGCTCCCCAGCTCCATGATGGCTTCACTGAAGTATGGGATGTTTGGTACCAAACATCTCATCATAATAAACCTGCACTGATTCCAATATCAGATTTATTAAAAATTGCCAATAGAGGACCTGCTTAGAGGGGTCCCCTGAAACCTACCAACCCTTAGTGTGGACACCGACTAGCCTAAGCCAGCCTGCTACCATCAGACAGTGTTCTGACTTCATGGGTGAGTGCCTGCATGCTCAGATCGAGAACAATGCCTTTCCTGGGTGCAGTCGCGACCGTCATGACTCGCGGGTGGAGGTGCGGGGGGTCGCGAGTGGAGGGGGGGTTAATTTAATAATAAACAAAATTCAAACTGACCTTCCCGCCGGCTGGGTCCTGCGTCATCTCTGCTCCTCTCCTGCTCTTCTGCCTCCAGCAGGAACAGGAAGCAGGCAGCCAGGCTCCCACCCCTAAGCCAATCACAACGCCGCCCAGCCAGGGGCTAATGGGCAGAGTGTGCATGACTGGTTTGGTCGGCCCCAGAAGGCCGACCAAACCAGTCATGCGCACTCAGGAGTGGGCACACCACTCCTCCCCTGCCCAGCCCTGCTCGCAGAGCAGCCCCGCCTGGAACCAAACCGTTTTGCTTTCTCGCAGTGCAAGAAGCAGAAACATAAAATGGTAGTTATTACCATTTTATGTTTCTGCTTCTCGCACTGCAAGAAAGCAGTGGGGCGACGCTCCTCCGTCCTAGTGGAGGAGCCGCCCCTGCCTGGGTGGAGATATTCACACCTCCCCCTGGTCAGGAAGAGCCATCTGTAGCGGGGAGCTTCAAATGCCTTGCCGCCTATGCAATACGATCCCAGCCTCTCCTGTTAGAGGGAGGAGGCCCCTTCCTGTCTTAACCCCCTATTTGGAGGGAGCATAGGCGGGAAAATGTAGAAAAAATAGGAGGTGTTCCCCCCTTTGCCAAATCCACCCCTCAGGTGCTGGAGGGCGAGATGAAGTAAACTTTTCAGTGCCCACCATCTTGAAGATGGTGGGACTTATGCAATCAGGGTTAGGGCTATGTCCCTCTCCCACACGAGATGTGCATAATAGAGCGTTTAGATGCCCCAGGTAAGGGGCCCATTGGCCACTACCTGTCACTCCCTTGTAACACCCCTAAATCTAGTATTTAAGTGGCCTCCCCAGACCCTGAACTTCAGTTCCTGATGACCTAAAAAGAGCCGGACACCCCAGAGTCGCACCAGTAGAGAAGACTGCAGAAAACTACTGACTTGGCCCGAGCCCTACAGGACGGCCTGCAGCCCTCGACGATCCTGCACCAAAAGACGACTGGTCCTGCAGCCCAGCAACCTCCAAAACCTTGGGAGGACTGCCTGCCTTCGACAAATCTCCCGAGAACAGCGGACCTGTTCACAAGAAACAAACTTCAAACAAGGCCTCTGTGACCTGAAGAACCACGAAACCCTGCTCCCGGTTCCACCTCTGCACCTGATGCTTCTGGCCTGAGTCCATGTGGCCCACTGGTTCCAGTGAGGTTCCCAAGTGTTCCAGAGCCCGAGTCCACTGTGAGCTGACCCCTCCCAGACTCCATGAAATCCCCTGTAGCCTCTGCACGGAGACCCCCTAAACCGTGACCTGCTCCAGTAAGCCATTTCTGATGCCAAAAGACACCCCTGCACCCGTCCGCCCTAGGCCTTGGTGAAGAAGACCAAAAATGTCTCTACGTCCTGAGCATCGGAACTTACCTCTCCAGCTGTTGCCTTCCCTCGACTGGCCTCCTGGCCTGAGCCTGCAACCCTTTTCCGATTTTGCCTTTCTTCATTGCTTTTCATTGGGCACCTGATGCTGTGTTGGCACCCTGCACCAGGCCGCCCCTGTGCCGCTGGTGGTGAAGTGTTGATGCTGCTTTGGACCCTGCCCAGTGCTTGCTTCAACCCCCAGAAACTGGCTCCCCAACCCGCTGCTACTTACCTGTAAGCAGCCTCTGTTCGATTGTCCCATGCCCATTGAGTTGTATTGAGCCACCGACACCATACTTGCACCTCGCACCTGGCCGCCCCTGTGCGCTGGGGGGTGTATTATTGGTGCTGAACTGAACCTTGCCCAATAATGACCTTAACTCCTGAAGACTGGTCTTGTAAGTCAAAGTTACCTATATGTATGCTGAATGTCTTCTTTCTCCCGTAGGTTAACATTTCAAAGTCTGAAAATTGCACTGTGTCCACTTTTGATGTTGAAAAATATTTCTATTGCAAAACATATTTACCTAAGATGAAGTTCTGTGGTTCTACAAAATAAATGTAGCCAAGTATTATTTTTATAAATTGGTCTTGGATGTATTCATTGAGTATGTATCTGCATGCTCTACCTCTTTTTGGTGTAGTATATGGAGAGCCAGGTTCCTACACTCCCTAACTGACTTCAGTGGAAAAATGTAAAATATATTGTAAACTTTATTTTACTAGGGTCCTTTGGCCAAAAAGGATATGGGAACACTGTACACAGCAAAAGAGGTACATATATGTGTTTAAAGCACAATGCATTGCTGGGGTTGACACACACTACTACACAACATTATGGGCGCAGCATTCATAACTGAGTTGCTCAAGCAGAGTAAAATTGTAAGGCAGTTGGTGTTGTCTGGAATACAGCATCTGCCAGGAACAACAGGTGATGCTCATTAATAAGTAGTCAGGGTAAGAGTGTGGGAGGTCTACGGTTGGTTACATAAAGTAGTTTATATAAGGTTGTGTTAGGATTACAGGGCTTTACAGGGGGCTGCCGGGGTCATCCTTTGTATGCTGAGATAGAGGCAAAAACTAGATGAAGAAGAATATTTGAGTGTTCCAGAATTGGAGAAGGGATGGAGAATGTGCTATAGGTGGAAGTGGGTCAGTGCAGATGTATAGTGCACAGTAAAATAATATTGTGTGTCCTTTTCTTGTTGACCATTAGGATTTCCACTGTGAAGCTGCAGGTTGCACATTTACCACATGAGATGTTAAGGGTGCTGGCTTTACAGTCTGGTTTGTTGGCGTGAAATTGTTTGTAGATGCTACAGTATGTTTTAAATTTGATGTGGACCAATAAGGAGAGCCAGTATATGTATATGAGGGGGGTCTTTACGTGCATGGTTTGGAGAGAGAAGTAGTTTTACAAGTCATACTGTATCCTCTCTAACATTACTTATACAGACAACAAGACTGTGTCACTTTTAGGCATCCTTGAATTTTCTGAAATGTAGCAGAGGATTTCTATAGATGATTTCCTTTGGATACATTTAAAAAGGCTAATATTCGAAAAAGGCAGCCGGGTTAAAGAGGATTGCACTGCCAGGACTAGTCACAGCGGTAATAGGATATTGCCCACCTCAGATAGTCAGCTGCCACATGACCACAAAGTTCAACATTAATTCAAAAGGGTATGAGAGGCAATATATATACAAAGTAAAACATAAAGTATGTACAGAAAGCAAAGAAAAAGGGAATTCCACGTTGTTGTTTATGATCTTAAGGTGTCTTTATTCAAGATGAACTCGGTTTTCATAAGTAGACAGCCAACGCGTTTCGCCCAGACATGGGCTTCTTCAGGGCGATAGCATAAATATCCGCCTCTGTTGAGCTGATCCGTAGTAGAGTCAAAGAGTATTTGAGAAAAAGGAGCTCCGTGTACGAGCAGTATCCAGCGCCGTCACGCCCTCGCTGGAGAAACCTCAGCGAGGACGTGACGGCGCTGGATACTGCTTGTACACAGAGCTCCTTTTTCTCAAATACTCTTTGACTCTACTACGGATCAGCTGAACAGAGGCGGATACTTGTGTCCTCTCAACTATTGGACTACCTCTGCTTTGAACTTGAGAGGTCAATTCCTCTTACATCAGTTGTCCCTACATGGACTTGATTAGAATTCGGACAAGAACTTTACCCCCTGGCGAACTGACTACTTTATGCTATCGCCCTGAAGAAGCCCATGTCTGGGCGAAACGCGTTGACTGTCTACTTATGAATACCGAGTTCATCTTGAATAAAGACACCTTAAGATCATAAACAACAACGTGGAATTCCCTTTTTTTTTGCTTTCTGTACATACTTTATGTTTTACTTTGTATATATATTGCCTCTCATACCCTTTTGAATTAACATTTAAAAAGGCTGCTGACCCCTCACCATCACTAGGTGGCATGATTCATGATTCACCAACTGATCCTTCTGCAGACCAGCTCACCATGAGCGACTTTTGAGCAGGTGTATGTGTGTGGGTTTGTTTGATTTAGGATACTGCCTCCTAATAGTGTTATGATTGGTCATGTGTGGGGTCTTTAACAGTTAAGTCTGAAAGTAGTGGGACAGAACTATTTAATAAAATGTAAATCCAAGTCTAATACTGGATCAGGGGCTTATGTTAGGTGCTGCCTCCTCGTTAAGTAAAGGTCAAGATGTTTCGGCCCATTTGGGAATAAGGCTGTTGGTTGGGGGCATTCTTCCGGACCACACAGACACACTGTCCTGTACTGACTCCTAATTTCCCAGTCAGTCTTGTGTTTGATATAAAAGATATGTGTAAACAAACCCCGCGTGACAGGGAAATAGTGGAATGATATCTGTCTGGATGATTCTCGTATATAATTAGAACAGAAGCAAATTAATACTAAGAAGCCAAACTTGCACCTCTTTTCACATGCCATATTTTGCATGGTGGAGTAGTATTACTTCTGCTGCTGGTTGCCCACTTATTCTTAACCCCCACTCATACACCACCACGTGTGTTCACACTGCAACCAAAGGTGCATATATCAGGGGACAGAAGGGCCCGTCAGGGCATGCCTCTTTCTCAGCAGAGGGTTAATGTTGCCGGCAGAATCCATCTCATCTCCACTGGCCTCCGCTCCCCCAGTTGCCAGTAGGAATGGCAGCCTGGAGGCATTATTAAATATTAATGTATGCTGTTTTGGGTGCTTTAATGCTTCGGAATAAACAACAATTGATGGATGGAGTGCTTGATTTAATCTCAACCATTGGCAATCGCGCTCTGGGCCGCACCCCAGCTCATTTTGTTTTTGCCCACCAGGTGACCTCAGATTAGAGCTATCATTACGCAAACCAGCCCTGGTCCGGTTCCAGTAGGAACAGTCCAGGTCAAGCTGCTAAGCCAGGTCCTCTCTGAACCAGAACACAAGTTGCCCAAAACCAGTTTCAGCCTATCTAGGCCTCTTCAGTCGGGCACAGCTTGGGTACAGTGGCACAGTGAGCATGGGACCCATGTCTGGGCAAACTCGTCGCACATAAGGCGTCAAATGCAACGAATAACAAGGTGAGTGATGGAATTCTTGAATTAATCTCCATCACTGACAATTGTTTGGGACAGAACTCAGGCCATTGTATTTTTGCCCCCCATGCCACCTTTGATTAGACCCAGCCATATGCAAATCATGCTTGGTCCTGCTCCAATAGGAACACACCAGCCTGAACTACCAGGCCAGTTGCTCTCTGAATCAGAACACAAGCGACCCAAGACCAGTTGGCCCATTTGAGCCTCTTCTCTCGGGTGCATCTTGGTTTCAGTGGCACATAGGTGAAAAAACGGCGACATACTGTACAAGAGTGCAGCGGTACCCCGGCTCTCTGCTTTCCCTCAATCTGTTGTCACCGCACCACTAGGAATACCTGGGCGGGATGGCATACATGGTCGGGCAGTTGGGACCGTCCAAGGCACTTTCCTCAACCGGGACGGTGCAAAAGAAAGCGGTACTGAAAAATAAATACCATATTATCAACTGAAAACCACCATCATAAATGAAATACTGGTCGTGAGCTACAGCATCTCTGTGATTGGATGAGAGGGGTACAGATGAGAGTGCACTGCAATAGGTGCCACAGGAAAGGGTTACTGCAGTTAAGGGCCACAGCAGCTGTTACTCATGCTGACATCTTCTTATGACTCCAGGGGCATTCTTCTTCAGACACTAAACAAAAAGCTGTCCATGGACCCTGGAATTTACCCTAGGTTCATTCAACTTTGACCTCTACCTCGATTCTCCAAATCCTTTTTTCAGTCCAGTGGATTTTAAAGAACTGTTCAGTTTGGAGCAAAATGTCAAGGTTATGGAGGAACAAACACAACTTTCGCAGGCTGAGAGCTACGTCACTATGGACACTGGCCGAGAGACACTCGAGGTGTCTGCGTCAGTGTGGCAATATTTTATTAGGAGCTAAAACAAGCATCGTTCAGCCAATAGTACAGCCACAGCAGTGACTAAGAGAATGACGGGGGAGGCTGAGGCACTGAGGTGAGGTGCAGCAGAGGCAACACCAGACAGAGATTGAAGCAGAGGGAAAGAGGTGTGTTCTGTGACTGTCCCCTGTGAACGGGCTTTTTACCTGCAAAAGGACTCCCTGGGACAGTGCGGGCTCCTGCTAGCACAAGGCCTGCTGTGCCGTCTCTATCAATTCTGCAACCAACCAAGGCTGCAACCAGCCATGGCTTAGGATGTTAAAAACAGCAGAATAAATGAATAAGGCATTAAACATTCCGCTGTGCTAAGCAGAGCAGTGTGGGGTGTGGAGAATCGTGAAAGTCTGAGCCGAGTGTACTTTTTCAACTCCCCTCCACCCATTCAAACCGCCACAAGACTGGGATGCCCCAACAAACAGCATCAGTGCCCAGGGCTCTCTGTCAGGGGTTTATGCTCAGAGCACTCAACCCCTGAATGCTGAGGCACCCCACCAGGGCCGGACTGCCCAAGTATGATGCATGGATATGGTATTTCTATAGCGCAAACCTAGCCAAAAGGCAGCGGAGTGTCCATTGGGCATGTCCCCTTGGGGCTGGGCCAATGGGAGGCCCCTCTGTCACTTTCTCTTGCTCCCCAAGGTTCACTACAGCAGGCACAGGAGAGAGAAAGGCTTCAGGGGAGAGAAAGAGAGAGAGAGAGAGACTTGTGCATTTTTTGCTTTGGCTAGTCAAGCCACCACCAGTTCTGCTCTCTTGGGGAATCGCTGTGAGAGAGAAACTCCTGGCATCAACGGCACAGCCCGGGGCTTCTGCATTAGCAGCAAAGCCTGTGCTACGCACACGAAACAGAGCAGCAGGTATTGTGGGAGGCCAAATAGATACATTACTGTACCAGCGAAAATGCAGGATATTAGGCCGCTTTTTGGAGAACTTCTATAATATATAACCCTGGAAATGTTGGAGTACGAGCGTGCGATGCCACAAATAACTGAAGAACCGAGGCCACGATGATATTAAATAGATTGCCTGACAAGAGCTACTAAGTGCTGCTAGAAAAGAGGCGCACAGACGCTGCACTCATGCCATCTGTACAGAGCCCCCTGCTGGTGAAGTGGAGTCAGTGCAGCATCTCACGCTGCTCCAGCAGACGCCATCAGCTGGGAAGGAAGTCCAGTTTGGAATAATGTCCTTGACAACTCCTGCAGGAAAGGAAACAAAAAGCATGCTCCATTATTTTTAAATGTCAACATACTTGTCCTTGACAGCACAAGTTAGTCTATTGCTTTTGCAAATGCGAGCTGACTCGGGCTGAATTATTTATTATGCATCACACATGCAGCATACAAGCACATAGCAGTGCAAGAATCAAAGGCTTCTGCAATCCATACATTAATACAATTTATTATGTATGCGTTCTGCGTGGGCACTCACTGCCATCCGCTTAGTCTGTGTAGAACGCAGCCATGTATGACAGTCAGTGAGGGGAAGCCTTTGATAAATCCATGGCGCTTAGTGCCAATATCAGCAACACTCCCCATCCCCCATACATCAATCTCCTGAAGAAATAAACAGACAAGACACCTTTTTTTCGTGGAGAAAATTGCTGCAGGTTTATTTGCATACCAAATATGCCAACATGGTGGGTTATCTTACGGGCGATCCAAGGGCAGGCAGCCCCTCCGCCGCCTGCCCACCTGATGAGCCAAATTACACCGTGGCCTTAGCCAATCGGTGCTTACCAATTTTGGGGGAGGGGGTAACCCCTCCCACCGGTGGACCACCAGTCCACCCCATTACTCACGCCCCCCGAAGGGGGCGGAGCGTTCCAGGCACCCCCGGTTGCTCAGTTCCACAACCGCCCGTAGGACTAACGGGGCGCCGTCGCTCCTCCAGGGTCCAACGCGAGGACCTCCCTGGGGATATTTGGCCTTTGCACCCTTGTTGTGCTCCTGAAGAGAGTACCCCATGTACCTTTCAGCCTCTGGATCGCCCTGTAACTCTGCCACAGCTCTGGGTGTGGCCACCGTCACAACCACGGCCCCCCACCAAGGCCGGCATTCTTACCTACATCCTGCTGATTCCTGGACCTCTCCCAGGTCCATCAAAACAAGTCCATGCCCACTTTTGACAAGTGAACCCCTCTTCTTCTGGTGCATCACAGAGGTGCCCTTGGTATACTCAAAATTCGCCTGTACATAATACACTTAACCAGTCTTCCGGCCACTCCCCTGGGTGGCTCGGACGGAAGTACCTTTTAAAACATTGGGATTCCCATCGTCCCACCTGCATGATGCGCTCCGCTGACAAGCCCGCCCAGAACGCTGGGCTTGCTGCCCCTGCAAAAGAGTGACTGCAAAAGCGCCTGCCAGGACCCGCATTACCTGACATATTTAATCATGTCTTCATTACTTGTTCAACCCGAAATTGGTAAGGGGCGTGCTGTCAGCCTGAACCAGGAAGTAACCCTCTCCAGAAGGGCCAGCTAGGAGGCGACCAGACCCACTGGACCATACCACATATCTCCCAGTTTGATGCAACCAGCAATACCCTCCCTTGCTGAGCCTGGGCCGGTTTTGATCTTCTCACTACACCCCTAATGGGAGTGCCACACGGTCCAGAATTCCTGGGCCAGAAATTGGGACAGTAGTCGCATTGTTAGCTGACAACTCCCAAGGATAATTTGCTTAACTGAAGCAACTAGTAACATGCAATGCTATTGGATCTGAGGACCTGGAGTAAAACCTTTGAGCAATGTACCTGCACCCTTCTAACTATGAATGCAAACTGTGCTCTGGTAGTTGTCTGTATTTGTTATGCAACCTCTCTATTTCAGCACTATTGAGGTAACAGCACCCTTTTAGGACTGACAAACTCACGCCCCAGCTGACTGAATAGTGCCTATTCGTGTGTAGCCCATAACCCTGGGTTTTTCCCGAAGGTGGACCAGGATTATGCTGAATCTTAGCTTACTTCGCTGCTGAGTGCCCCACGCACAATCACAGGTATTTCTTTGCCTTTTCCGTTTCTGGCTGCCAAAATTGAATGACATTGCAAGCACCAATCCCGGACGAATAAAAGGAAGCATAAATTAACAAGGGACTTTGGCCTATTCTTCACCCCCTGTGTAGTGCTCTGGACTGTTATGACAAGCGCCAATAAGGCCTTACAATCACGTGTATCAGATCCACTTGTGATACACATCCGCTGGGTAGCTGATATGCTCCCTATCTGTAGTACCTTGTAGTTATTCAATGTTGCCAACAGCGAGGCCATTGTAATCACCCTCCATCCTCCTGTGCATTGATCATTTGGCTAAGCCATGTGGAGCCTGGAAAGCTCTTTGAACCTCCTGTCCTCTGCCCAAATAGCAAGCACCACCCACTGTTTCCCCAAAGGGGCTCCCGTTAGAGAAGAGTGTGAAAATGTCTTGCTAGCTTGGCCGCCACAGGCTAATATACCTTTGTGACCATCCTCCCCAAAGTACGCGCCTGCCCAGCTACTGGTGCGTCTAAACAAGAGGCCTTAGGGAAATGCCTGTCGCAGTTAACAATATCAGTGGTGCCGAAACATTATGTCAGAATCCAACCTGTGCAGTTGCATGTCCTGGTGCAGTCCCCAATTATGTGATTCCACTGGACACCTCTGCCTAATGCGCGTGACCTAGGTACCTGGTCCAGCTTGCTTGGCGGCCTACCTGTGAGTCAATACACCAGCCCCAACTGGACGTACTGCTGCTGGCAGAGTCTAACGCTAAACGCCGCATTGCCCCTACTGCGCCTGCCCTCCTAGATAGGACCTTGGCCTTTACTTCCTGTAGGTTAATAGGGGACCGTTTATATAACAGGTCAATAACTTTGCTGCTGTCTGAATGTGCGGACTACTTTGGAGCCCCCTGTGGTCTTTCCTTTTACTGGTTGGTACCAAATACTGCCTGACACATACCAACGCTCTACTGAAGATCTATCAGGTACTTCTGGCATACGTCCTGGCCTGCACCATGCATAAATCAATTAGTGGTAGCTGCATACCCCCGAGGGGCGGTATCCTCTCACACTGCATCCAAACACTTTCCCTCGTCAGATGCTAATCCTGAAAAGCGCTGTTCCTGGAACTTGTTAACGGTACCACTATCAATTACTGGTTACTAGCGTACTGCAAGCGTTTCCCAGGGCACAGCTGGTGGCCAGCACCCCTATGTGAATCCCGTACCCACTGTGCAATCCCTACGTCTAGCCTAGGGGTGAATACGCAGGAGATCTACAACCCAGGAGTCAAAGATGGCCTCGGTTGATTAAATCAAATTGCGCCTGACAGAAAGCTCGGTGCGGTGTAGCTGCCCCAAACTAATAGATCAGATGACATAACGTAGTTGCCGGCCCATAATGGAAAATTACAATTAGGAGCCTGGAAAGGGTGTCCCATCAGATCTTTCCTCGGCATAGACAACAAATGGGGAACTGTACGCCCCTCCGCCATTTGGAGGGGGAGGGGAGGCTAGCCAAGGTACCTGAAAGTAGGTTCTGTGTCGACCTATGGGCTATGTCTCTCTGCGTTGCTTCCGGCTCCTGACTGGGGGAGAACCCAGTCCCCTGAGCAACCCCATGTCTGTGCAGCCTCCCCCCATATGGCCTGCGTGTACTAAGATGCCAGATACAGCTTCCTGCTAACCTAAAGTCAGTAACCAATGCAGGGTAGCATGCAAAGCTGAGCCCACCCCGTGAAGTGGGTGCTGCATAGTTCACCCTCTTCTGTCATTGCCTCCATGAATATAATCCCCCCATAGCCTTACCCCTACAGCAAGGCTAGAGGTTGGGCTGTATTTTGCAGGTCCAAGTAGTGTTTTTGTTTTCACTAAACCTGCCTCTAATTCACATGCTGATTACAGCAGTGGGCCCTGCCAGTAAAGGTTTACTTATTTAGAAGGCAAAAGGACATGTGAAAAGGCCCACTGAATCTGTGGCCTTCAAACTTGCTAGAACTTGACTTATAATGACAAACCAAATCATTCCACAGGTGAGCTCATATTTATTGCGAAATTGGGTATCCCTTACATTCAACAGCAGCCAACAAAAGTCAGTCATGTTAGCCTAGTGGTATCGGTGGATAGCCAGTTCCCACCAGCCTCTACTAGTCTGTCAGTGGTCAAGTTGAAAAAGAATGTTGTGCCCGAAGCTTTGCTCCCAAGCCCATAGCTGGCACAAAGACGTTGGCGGCAAACTCCCAAGGCTGCCCAGAATACCTCACGCCTCTTTTAATCCACTAACAAACACTCTGCCCCAGCTTTCTCTCTTTTGCCAGATTCTCCTCTACGATGGCTTATCCATCTATATTTACCTCTCCGTTTTTTCCTCTCTCCTGCTCTGGCTCAAAGTTTGCTGAGGAATAACTACTGCTGGCCCGAAACATGGGGGTCCGGATGGGCCCAGCTTGCCCCCCACCCCCAGTTCAAATCTAAGCACTGCACTCTGCACTTCTAGAATCCCCGCGAATACGAAAGCTGCGCGGACCAGTCGGGTCGAACCTATGACCCCGGAGACAAACCCAATACTGTGATCAAGTCCTGCAGGCCACACGCCACTGTGATCCACATCCTTCGTACGCTCGCAGGCGCCGACCCGTGTGTCTAATATTTATATTAAGTAAATAAAAGAACCATCACCGGTCGGCAGAGTAACAATAGCTGTCTCTCCAAGAACTGCTGAGCATAGACCAGGGAGGTATGATGTACCAGGAGGATAATGATAATTTATCATAGGTGCATGAAACGGGGGCAGGCACTAGCCAATAGCCCCGCGTCTGCATTCAAAAACAGGGAACTAATGCTTATTGTAAGAAAGTGGCTCTGTATATACTGCACCAAAGTAAGGTTCAGTGTGCACAGAGTCCACAGTCCCCAGAGGTTTGGCAGAGGCTAAAGTTAGATATAACCTTACTCTCTAAAGTGGTAGCTTGGTCGAGCAGTAAGGCAGTATCAGAGGACAGTGTAAAGCATTTGTTGTACACACTCAGTCAGCAAATGAAGCCACACACTCAAGAACTGAACTCTAGGCCAATGGTTTGTATATAAAAATATAGTTGTTTTATTTTAGAACCAACAATGGGTGTCAAAATATACTTTCTCAGAATGAGATGCTTTAGTTAACTACTGTTCAATTGGCAATAGACTTTTGAATGCAATAGTTACAGTTGTTGCAATATGCAACACAATTTTAAACACAATTATACATTGAGCTCAATGGAAATTTCTGGTTAAATGCAATAGATTACTTTTGGATTACTTTTCTAACCACGGGACTGGATCTTGGATTCAGTCCCGGGACACTTCCTGTAAACAGGTGAGAAAAAGCGTTTTGGTTATGGTAGTGATTTTTGAGGAATATTACTGTATTTCAAAAGTTGACACTTAGAAACTTTTCTGGGTAAAATTACCAATGTTATCCTAGGGAAGGAAATACAGTTTGCAAGCAAAGTATGTTTACGTTACTTTTGTAATCCAGTGCTGGACTCCTAGGTTCAGCACTGGGACATTTACTTAAAACAGGTAAGTAATTACGTTTTTGTAGTTTGTACGATTTTTAAAGAATATTTGTATGATTCAGAAATCGACACTTAGAAACTTTTTCAACAAAAAGCAGGCAATGATATCCTATGAGAGGAATTTCCAGTTACTGGTAAGTACGGTAAAAATTACTTTTCATGGTCGGTACTGGACTAAAAGATGCAGTACTGAGGTCTCTCCTGATAGTAGGTGAGTAATTCGGAATTCGTTACTGTTGTGATTTTTAAGCAATATTTTGGTATTTCAAAAGTGGACACTTAGAAGAAATTTCACAGAAAACCAGTCAATGGATCCCTATGTAAGAAAATTCAATTCGCCGGTAAGTTACTTTTAACGTTACTTTTGTAATCCAGTGCTGGACTCCTAGGTTCAGCCCTGGGACATTTACTTAAAACAGGTAAGTAATTACGTTTTGGTAGTCTGTACGATTTTTAAAGAATATTCTTGTTTTCAAAAGTCGACACTTAGAAACTTTTTGGAAGAAAAAGTGTCCATGTTATCCTATGAGGAAAAATGAGTTATCGGTCTCGAGGTAAGTAATCGGTCTTTTGAGTTAGGGTTCTGGGGTTAGACTCAGGGGTCTCCCAGGGTCAGTGATGCACTGTTGTTGCACCCTCAGCGGCACTAGGGCGGCCGGGTGCAGAGTGTTGAGGCCCAATGTTATCCTATGGAGGATAGGGGGACTCCGGTTGGTGGCGGCTGGCAAGCAGGCCACGGGGTTGTGGGAGCAAAGCTCCTAGGGTTAAGCTCAGGGCACGTTGGGGACCAAGTTAGCACCAAAGAGGCACCCTCAGCGGCACTAGGGCGGCAGGGTGCAGAGTGCTGTTTTGAGGTCGGGTGCCCTGTTGATTTCAATGGAAATTTTCGGTTTTGGTTTTCAGCTGCAGGCTCGGTCCAGGAAGACTTCCAGGAGGAACCAACAGCTGGGCAGGTAAGTTGGAGGGCTCGGGGACGTAGGTGCACCTCGGGTTCCTTTCTCCAGGGCGCAGGGCGTCTGGATGCAGGGGTGTCTTTTGAGGTCGGATTTCACCTTACCGGGCCACTCGCGGTTGGGGGGTTCTCCGTGCAGAGGCTGCAGGCGACGTCGGGGAGTCCTGGAGGGGTCAACCCACGGTGGACTCGGACTCTGGAGAGCTGGGGGACCTCGCTGGGACCGGTGGGCCACTTGAACTCGGGCTGTAGGCGACGGGTGCAGTGGTGGTTCCAGGCGTCGGGTTTCTTTCTCCTCAGCAGGCTCGGAGTCTTTGTTTGGTGTTTCTTTTGAACAGAGCTGCTGTTCACAGGAGATCCGGTCTTTGTTGAAGGCAGTCAGTCCTCCCTGGGGTTCTGGAGGTCGCTGGCTGCAGGACAAGACTATTTTTGGCGCAGGATCTCTGGAAACTGCAGACGGGCCGGTAGGGCTGGGGCCAAGTCAGTTGTTCTCTGCAGTCTCCTCTGCTGGGCGTCTTCTTTCGTCCTTTTTCTTCTTAGGTTGCGGGAATCTAAGGAAGGAAGGTTCAGGGTGCCCCTAAATACTAGATTTAGGGGCGTTACAGGTAGGTAAAGGGCAGGGACCAATGGGTCCCTGCCCTGGGGTGGGTACACCCCCTATCCTGCCACTCTCCTGTGGGAGGGGGCAGGAGCCTAGTCCTGATTGGGCAGGGCTCCCCATCTTCAAGATGGCGAGAGCCCGGAGATGTGCTTCACCTCGCCTCCCCCACCTGAGGGGTGGGGTTGGCAGAGGGTGGCACACCCCTTTCCTCCCTTGGTGTTTCCCTCCAGTCTTCCCACCAGGATGGGGAGGAACCGGTGGGGACCAGTTGCTGAGTACAGCAAGTGGTCTGGGAAGCTCACAAAGGCGGAATGCCTTTGAAGCTTCCCCCTGCCCATCCTGGGGGAGGGGCCTAGCACCTCACCCAGGACGTGCATTGTTGCAGGCCCGGGAGAGCGGATGGCTCTCTACCCAGGGGTCCAGCAACATGTCTGCTGTGTGGCAGCCTAGGCAGCCCCTCAGACAAGACGTGGATTGTAGGTTAGGTTCAGGGGGTAACTCTAAGTTGCCCTCTGACGTGCATTTTACAGTAAATCCCACACTGGCATCAGTGTGGGTTTACTGTGCTGAGGAGTTTGATACCAAACTTCTCAGTCTTCAGTGCAGCCATCATGGTGCTGTGGAGTACGTGCTGACGACCTCCCAGCACCATATACTCGGAATGGCAGCCCTGCACTTACAGTGCCCAGGAATGGGCCTGGGTACTGTAGGGGCACAGGGCTCATGCACCTGTGCCCTCACCACTGGCATAGGGCACCCAGCTAGAGGGGTGACTGAGGTATGCCAGGGCAGTGTGTTTGTGGGCATGGCACACAGGGATGTGTGCCATGTCGACTCTCTGTTTTGTTCTGCACCAAGACACTCAGCCTGCAAGGGCAGTGTGTGTGTGTCAGGGTACAGGGCCTCTAAGGGTGGCACAATAAGTGCTGCAGCCCTTAGGGGTCTTCTCTGGTCACAGTGCCCTGGGTACCTAGGGTACCATTTACCAGGGGCTTACCTGTGGCCAGAGATGCCAATTGGGTTTAGGCTGAGTACAGTTTTTAGGGAAGGAACACAGGCCCTGGGTACCTGATTGGCAGGGATCCAGGGCACACCAAGGAAAAGTGCATCAGTTATCAGGCAAAAAGTGGGGGTTACTGCAACAGAAACCCACTTTCCTACACAAGCCCCCCAGCCCAAAGGCCAGGAGACTCAGCCAACGCTGGGAGAGCCTGTCTAGTCTTTCAGGCGAGGAAGAGTTGGGGAAGTGGTTTGAAAGTTGCAGGGCCTACTCCGCCTTATATCCTTCTGTCCAGGTCAGTCCCTTTGGGGAGCTGGCCTACCTCATCAGTTTCAGGACCTAATTCCCAAAGCTCCTCTCCTTGCTCTTTAGTGTCTTCACCCCATCTTTTAAGTTTGGGTTCAGAGGTGCCCACCTCTGCAAAGTCTAACTTAGCCAGGGCAAAGCCCAGCTTACCCACAGAGGTCACCCACAGTTTGAGCAACCCCACCATGACCAATAGGGTCAGGGGGCCTAGCTTGTTATTTGGCAGGGGGTTAGGCCACCATGCCAAGGATAGGGCTGCCATGAAGGCTAACACCCAGCAGAGGCTGCTGACAGCTGTCAGTGCCCAGAACCACACCTTTAGCTCCTGTCTGGCAAGTGAAGGGGCTATCTTACAGGTCTCTTTGGGTCCTGGCTGTCTGCCTGTTGCTTTAGGGTGGGGGTCACTAAACTTTGTAGTGAGCACCCTTCCTCCACCCTTTGTTCTGCCAGCTGAGGAGCCACCAACTCAGGCTGGACAGTTGCCTGACTAGTCAGGTCTTCTTGTTGGCTAGGGGGCTTTACCAGGGCCACTTCTGGAGTTTTCCCTCACTGGGATAGAATCTCCCTGGCCCTCTGGGACTGTGGCTAACAGTTGCCCACCTTTCCTACCCTGTTCCTTTTTACTCTTTTGGGGCTCAGCTGCACTGACTGCAGGTTGAGCCCCCAGGTTTCTTGGGTGAGGCCTGGCATTGGGCCAGTGCCTCTCTTTGGCTCAGGTCCACCTCTAAGTGGTCATTCCCCAGGAGACAATCAAGGGGGAGGTCTTTACTGACTACCACCTTTCTCCATCTAAGGGACCCAGCTATGACTAGGGGCACTACAGCCACAGGCCTAACAGTGACTCCCCCTGGGACAGCCCTTACTCTCCTTGATTCCCCTGGGACATACTGGTGTGGGAGTACCAACCTGTCATGCACCACAGTGTGACTGGCACAGGTATCTCTCAGGGCAGTGGCTGGGATTCCATTCACCAGTAGGCGGTGGAAGTGTCTACTCCCCTCTGGGATCTCCAGCTTACCTCTTGGGCCCATTTTCCAGTTGAAAGCTAGGAGGACTTCCTCATCTGAGGACCCTTCCTCCAGAGCTACACTGGCAACTCCTGGGGCTACACTAGTCACCCCTGGGGCTGTACTAGGGATCTTGTTTTTAGGACAGCTAGGGTCCTTGGTGTGGTGTCCTGACTTCTGACAGTTGTGACACCATATTCTGTTGGGATCCCAATTCTTACCTTGGTACCCTGGTTTAGTTTGTGAGGTGTCTTTGGGCCCACCCTCCTGGACAGGTTTTTGGGGGCTGCCTGGGACTCCTTACTTTTATCCTTAAGGGGTTCACTATCTTTCTTCTGGGGAGGCTTTGTGACCCCTTTCTTTTGGTCACCCCCAGTGGATGTCCTAGTTACCCTTGTTCTGACCCAGTGGTCTGCCTTCTTTCCCAATTCTTGGGGAGAAATTAGACCTAGGTCTACCAAATGCTGATGCAACTTTTCGTTTGTGCAATTACTTAGTATGTGTTCCTTCATAAACAAATTGTAAAGTCCAGGAAAATCCTGCACATTATGTCCAGCTAACCAACCATCCAGTGTCTTTACTGAGTAGTCTACGAAGTCAATCCAGGACTGGGTCTGGGTTTTGTGAGCCCCCTGAATCTAATTCTATACTCCTCAGTAGTGAGCCCAAATCCCTCAATCAGAGTATTCTTCATGAGGTCATAGGACCCTGCATCTGGCCCAGAGAGGGTCAGAAGCCTGTCTCTGCAGTTACCAGAGAACAGTTCCCACAGGAGTGCCCCCAGAGAGGTTTCTTTACTTTTCTTATTTCACAAGCCCTCTCAAAGGCTGTGAACCATTTGGTGATGTCATCACCTTCCTCAAATTTAGGGACAATCCCTTTGGGGATTTTAGGATCAGAAGTTTCCTCCCTATCCTTAGTTTTAGTATTGCTGCCACCATTGATGGGTGCTAAACCCATCTCTTGTCTTTCCTTCTCTAGAGCCAGGAGTCTGGTCTCTGGGTCCAGTCTTTTGGCCAACCTTGCTAAAAGGTGGTCCTCCTCACTAAGGCTATCCTCAGTGTCCTCTCTGGGACCTGAACCACCTAGGTGGCCCCTAGGTCCCCAGAGGTTTACTCTTGGAAATAAGGGTGCAGTGACCCTGTCTTCCCTAGGAAGTGGTGGAGGTGGGTTACCATCCCCATCCTCCTCACTCCTTTCCTCCTCTGCGTGGTCATCACCATGCTCAGAGGGGTGGGCCTTAGCATACTCAGCCAGGAGCTCCTGGAGCCCTTGTTTGGTTGGATGCTGGCCCATTGGTATATTTTTAAGTTTACATAAGGACCTTATCTCTTTGAAAGACAAATGAAGATAAGGGGTGAGGTCGAGCTCCTCAACCATGTCCTGTATGTCATTATTATTTTCACTAATAGCTGGGTTGTTTTCTTGAGACATTCTAACAAAAAGTTCTAACCCCTCTACCCTTGACTATAGTGACTTTTTATTTTCTACAATTTTAAAGGGACTTAAGCAAGGCCCTAACAAGACTTTTAGTAATTTGGTAAAAAATGCCAATTTGAAAAAATCAGAATTCTAAAGGCAATTTAAGAGTTCTGTCGTGTGATCAGATGGTAACCAAGTAGTCCAACAATGCAAGTTTGTATCCCACCGCTGCCACCAATGTAAGAAAGTGGCTCTGTATATACTGCACCAAAGTAAGGTTCAGTGTGCACAGAGTCCACAGTCCCCAGAGGTTTGGCAGAGGCTAAAGTTAGATATAACCTTACTCTCTAAAGTGGTAGCTTGGTCGAGCAGTAAGGCAGTATCAGAGGACAGTGTAAAGCATTTGTTGTACACACTCAGTCAGCAAATGAAGCCACACACTCAAGAACTGAACTCTAGGCCAATGGTTTGTATATAAAAATATAGTTGTTTTATTTTAGAACCAACAATGGGTGTCAAAATATACTTTCTCAGAATGAGATGCTTTAGTTAACTACTGTTCAATTGGCAATAGACTTTTGAATGCAATAGTTACAGTTGTTGCAATATGCAACACAATTTTAAACACAATTATACATTGAGCTCAATGGAAATTTCTGGTTAAATGCAATAAATTACTTTTTGGATTACTTTTCTAACCACGGGACTGGATCTTGGATTCAGTCCCGGGACACTTCCTGTAAACAGGTGAGAAAAAGCGTTTTGGTTATGGTAGTGATTTTTAAGCAATATTTTGGTATTTCAAAAGTGGACACTTAGAAGAAATTTCACAGAAAACCAGTCAATGGATCCCTATGTAAGAAAATTCAATTCGCCGGTAAGTTACTTTTAACGTTACTTTTGTAATCCAGTGCTGGACTCCTAGGTTCAGCCCTGGGACATTTACTTAAAACAGGTAAGTAATTACGTTTTGGTAGTCTGTACGATTTTTAAAGAATATTCTTGTTTTCAAAAGTCGACACTTAGAAACTTTTTGGAAGAAAAAGTGTCCATGTTATCCTATGAGGAAAAATGAGTTATCGGTCTCGAGGTAAGTAATCGGTCTTTTGAGTTAGGGTTCTGGGGTTAGACTCAGGGGTCTCCCAGGGTCAGTGATGCACTGTTGTTGCACCCTCAGCGGCACTAGGGCGGCCGGGTGCAGAGTGTTGAGGCCCAATGTTATCCTATGGAGGATAGGGGGACTCCGGTTGGTGGCGGCTGGCAAGCAGGCCACGGGGTTGTGGGAGCAAAGCTCCTAGGGTTAAGCTCAGGGCACGTTGGGGACCAAGTTAGCACCAAAGAGGCACCCTCAGCGGCACTAGGGCGGCAGGGTGCAGAGTGCTGTTTTGAGGTCGGGTGCCCTGTTGATTTCAATGGAAATTTTCGGTTTTGGTTTTCAGCTGCAGGCTCGGTCCAGGAAGACTTCCAGGAGGAACCAACAGCTGGGCAGGTAAGTTGGAGGGCTCGGGGACGTAGGTGCACCTCGGGTTCCTTTCTCCAGGGCGCAGGGCGTCTGGATGCAGGGGTGTCTTTTGAGGTCGGATTTCACCTTACCGGGCCACTCGCGGTTGGGGGTTCTCCGTGCAGAGGCTGCAGGCGACGTCGGGGAGTCCTGGAGGGGTCAACCCACGGTGGACTCGGACTCTGGAGAGCTGGGGGACCTCGCTGGGACCGGTGGGCCACTTGAACTCGGGCTGTAGGCGACGGGTGCAGTGGTGGTTCCAGGCGTCGGGTTTCTTTCTCCTCAGCAGGCTCGGAGTCTTTGTTTGGTGTTTCTTTTGAACAGAGCTGCTGTTCACAGGAGATCCGGTCTTTGTTGAAGGCAGTCAGTCCTCCCTGGGGTTCTGGAGGTCGCTGGCTGCAGGACAAGACTATTTTTGGCGCAGGATCTCTGGAAACTGCAGACGGGCCGGTAGGGCTGGGGCCAAGTCAGTTGTTCTCTGCAGTCTCCTCTGCTGGGCGTCTTCTTTCGTCCTTTTTCTTCTTAGGTTGCGGGAATCTAAGGAAGGAAGGTTCAGGGTGCCCCTAAATACTAGATTTAGGGGCGTTACAGGTAGGTAAAGGGCAGGGACCAATGGGTCCCTGCCCTGGGGTGGGTACACCCCTATCCTGCCACTCTCCTGTGGGAGGGGGCAGGAGCCTAGTCCTGATTGGGCAGGGCTCCCCATCTTCAAGATGGCGAGAGCCCGGAGATGTGCTTCACCTCGCCTCCCCCACCTGAGGGGTGGGGTTGGCAGAGGGTGGCACACCCCCTTTCCTCCCTTGGTGTTTCCCTCCAGTCTTCCCACCAGGATGGGGGAGGAACCGGTGGGGACCAGTTGCTGAGTACAGCAAGTGGTCTGGGAAGCTCACAAAGGCGGAATGCCTTTGAAGCTTCCCCTGCCCATCCTGGGGGAGGGGCCTAGCACCTCACCCAGGACGTGCATTGTTGCAGGCCCGGGAGAGCGGATGGCTCTCTACCCAGGGGTCCAGCAACATGTCTGCTGTGTGGCAGCCTAGGCAGCCCCTCAGACAAGACGTGGATTGTAGGTTAGGTTCAGGGGGTAACTCTAAGTTGCCCTCTGACGTGCATTTTACAGTAAATCCCACACTGGCATCAGTGTGGGTTTACTGTGCTGAGGAGTTTGATACCAAACTTCTCAGTCTTCAGTGCAGCCATCATGGTGCTGTGGAGTACGTGCTGACGACCTCCCAGCACCATATACTCGGAATGGCAGCCCTGCACTTACAGTGCCCAGGAATGGGCCTGGGTACTGTAGGGGCACAGGGCTCATGCACCTGTGCCCTCACCACTGGCATAGGGCACCCAGCTAGAGGGGTGACTGAGGTATGCCAGGGCAGTGTGTTTATGGGCATGGCACACAGGGATGTGTGCCATGTCGACTCTCTGTTTTGTTCTGCACCAAGACACTCAGCCTGCAAGGGCAGTGTGTGTGTGTCAGGGTACAGGGCCTCTAAGGGTGGCACAATAAGTGCTGCAGCCCTTAGGGGTCTTCTCTGGTCACAGTGCCCTGGGTACCTAGGGTACCATTTACCAGGGGCTTACCTGTGGCCAGAGATGCCAATTGGGTTTAGGCTGAGTACAGTTTTTAGGGAAGGAACACAGGCCCTGGGTACCTGATTGGCAGGGATCCAGGGCACACCAAGGAAAAGTGCATCAGTTATCAGGCAAAAAGTGGGGGGGTTACTGCAACAGAAACCCACTTTCCTACACTTATGTATCCCTAAAACAGGGAATGTCCAAGCGAGCTGCGCTCCAACCTACTGAATCAGAATTATCTGCACTGGCAGGTTGAGGAGGAAGTACAGGTGTGAGACAAGGAGTTCTTAAACTAATGGCACTCTTGATACCCCCGACAATGATGTTACGTGCAATTAAAATAAAGGTCCAAACCCCTAATTCACATGCCCTGACCACATGTCTCAACCCAGAGGTGAGAAAGATGAACCCATACTCGCCGAGCCCGGCCATAACGACCCGTTTTTTCATCTGTCAGAAGTAGCAGCATTCAACCCATAAGACAGAGAGAGGGCAACATGCATCACTCCAGGTGGCCCAAGGACCTTGTTGGCCAAGCAGCGAAGTATCCGCTCAATGCAATAAATACAAACCCTACTCTTCCTGCATTGTCCCTTTGGTCAAACGGCACCAAGGATGTATGCCTTGTCCTATGTCTGCGAAATCACCCCCACAGCACAAGTTGGCCCTCCTCACGTCAGGAGGCCACTTCAGTTTGCACCAAACATTGCTCCTGCCCTGCTGCCAATCCTAGTAACATCACAACTACTAACCAAAACAATTGTGCAAGTGTGGCAATTCAGACTATTCCAGGCCCCCAGTGCTATAAGAATGGCATGGGCAGCCAGCAATAGTAATTTTAATGTATATTGAATTAATAATTGTCTGTTGTTGTGGTCATCTCTAAAATAGAGAGACAGCGCCAAGTTGTGGCGACCTGTCACCATCGCAGGCGTCGACAATTAAGTGACAGTGCCGAGCACTGGAAACCACACGGTCAAATTTAGCACAGGTAAACTTGATGCTGTAGTTTACCATTAGTAGTCCATTGCAGCACTTTTGAAAGTCCAGGGGTGACTTTCTACATTGTGGATTTAAGCACGAGAGGCTGTAAATTCAATGCCTGGTTTAACTATGTAAAGTGTGTGTCACTGACTTTTTGCGGCAGGGGGAAATATGTTTGTGTCCGTCTGCAGTATTCAATTCCCAATTGTATATAAAATATGATAGTCTGTGGAGGACCGAATGTAATAGTCATCATTGTACATCACAATGTTAATCCATCTATGGGATAGGTGACCGATGTTGAATTCTGTACCTTTACATTCATTAATAATTTTGAGTTTTTCTTAGAGTTTTACCCTCCCAATGGATTACCCTCTGCCTTGTGACAGAACTTGCGCTCGAGGGCCACTGACAAAAGGCAGCTTTCCCCTGCACACTGCAAAGTGGCTCATGTGAGAAGGGGATGCCCCTCAGACCATGGCAATGCATCCTCTGTGCGTGCCTCCGGTTCAGAGCAGCACGATTGCGCTGTGCCATGCTCTCTCTCCATTCCCCACTACTGCAGGAGTGTAACAACTGATGCCGTTTCCAAACTCACACCCGCCTCGATATACAGGCGAATACTTGTTAGCCAAATGGTCCGAGAACCCTCCTTCCTTACACTTGGAGGTCAGCCCATGCCATACCTTCTGGAGCATTGTGTAATGTAACTCGACCCAGAGGTATTGGTGTGCTACACCGAGACAAAAGATTGCACTGTCTGTCTAGGGATTCAAAGTCCCAAGTGAACAACCAGCTGCCCGCACCGTCTCTAGGGACCACAGAGTAACCTCGCTGGAAAGAGACGCTACATGGGACACAACAGACCCAAAACCCAGCAATTATCATTGCAGACAACACCCACTGCCACAGCAGTACAAGCCTCGCCGCTCCGATAGGAGTTCCATGAGACCCAGCTCCCACTAATTTGCCCCATGCAAAGGTGCTGCATTTCTGAGTAAGTAAGTGCCTTCTGTGAATACCAAAATGAGTAAGTTACACAAAATGAGTAAGTTACTCAAAATGAGTAAGTAAGTGCCTTCTGTGAATACCAAAATGAGTAAGTGCCTTCTGTGAATACCAAAATGGTAGTAAGTTTAGGATTTTGTCTTAAGTTAGTTCTGTGAATCGGGCCCTATGTAATTATTTTATGTATTTTACTTTATTGGCGGTGTATAGCGCAAAATCGGCCGAAGATATTGGTGCGCCTTACCTAAGCACCAGTTCAGTTAATTACTCAAGCACATATTCATTTTTTGTATCACAGGCTGCTGAGCCCTCGTCAGGCTCGAACCTGCACTCGCAGCTCGAGGAGACGTGCAACCCCAGAGCAGGCCCGCTCGAGGCCACAGTCGACAGTATCCTCTCTGCAAGCTCAGCGGCCACAAGTGTGCAATGTCAAAGTATGTATGATGTGCCGCCCCGGGCTTTAAGTGGGATGAGAAAAGGGGGGCGTGGCCAATGTAAATACGGGCGTGGCTTAACACACGTACGCTAAGAATCTGTGTTTAGACTAGTGAGCCGCCCAACTTGTATGTGTCTGTTTCCTTCATTGCATATGATATAACAAGTAGCATGCCTACAGCAAGTCAGGACTGTTAGCTTTGTTAATGGTCGCTAGTTGCATAAGATAAATAAGCAGCACTCGCGATACAAGTCCGGACTGAGGCTTTGTCAATGGTCGCTAGTTGCATAAGATCAATAAGCAGCACTCGCGATACAAGTCAGGACTGAGGCTTTGTCAATGGTCGCTCTTTGCATAAGATAATTAGCAGCACTCGACCCAGGCCGCACTCCTTACTCCTGCTAGCGCAGGCCAGGGCTGGCACACGAGCCAGAACCCACCGGCAGACCAGGTGGGGGGCGAGGGACCCCTGTGCCCGCCCCGCTCTGGTATCCACGGCACCCTCACGACAGTCAGACCCCCCTCCATTCAAATCAGAACAAGCAAAGCCGCTACGAGTAGCGAGGGGCCGGTGCCGTTAGGCTGTGGCAGCGGGTATCCGATGATGGTTGTGCCACCCCTGCGACGTGCCAAGTGCTTCAAAAGTGCCCCCAGGTGCGAGTCAAAACGCCTGCCTACATGTGTGTCAGGGCCTAATGGGCCCCAGACCAAGCAGTTTCACAGCGGTGGCGATGGAATCTGCCGAGCGGACTATCACCCGCGCGCTCAGGCCTTGTTAAGCACACAAAAAAGGGGGGGAGCGAGTCCCCACAGCGGACCCTCCCCCCCAGCGCAAAACCGGAGACCCGGGGACCTGAAGCGACAGGAACCGGCAGGAGCGCCGCCTGCCCCCCCCACCGCCCAGGCCATGGGTACGTACCGTGCCCATACGGCCGCACCAGTAAGCCCTGGTGTGCCACGGCACTTACGGTCGCCGAGGCACACACGCGGCCCCCACCATTAACCGCCGAGGAAAGCTCGCGGCCTCGCAAGCCCCCCTCCCCTTATCGCTCACAGCTCGGTAGTCGCGTGGTGAGTCCATCCCACAGCTGAGGGGAAGGCGAGAGAACCCCAGGGCCTGGGATGGCCGCAACAGTCGGTGGGCGGCAGGGCGGCCCGTTGGCGGTAGCAGGCGACAGAGAGGCACGACCAAACGGCCAGAGTTCCCAACTGTCCGGCCTGGCAGGTTGCGCAACACCATGCCTGCGCAGTCCGAGCTGGCCAACGTTCGCAGACCCCCACCCCTAGCCACGCCAACGGGAAGGGGTGAGCGCCGCGGTGCTCGCTGTTTTCGCCCCCACCCTGCACGACCTACTCACGCCGGACCCACGGGGGCCGCCGGGTAGCCTCGCCGGCTCCATCCCCCTCCCCCCCAACCACAGAGGGCCCCATGACCTGCTCAGCGCCTCGCTCGCAGCCGAGAGCTGGCCGTGACCGGGGGGGGTAACGGTGACCGCCCTGACTCCATGGAGCTGACCAGCTCCCCTCACCTGGCAGCAGCCCTCGGCAGTGGTCGGGCCTAGGAGGTGACTCCGCCGCCACGGGACCTAATGGGGAGGGGGGCCGGGGTCAAAGCACTCACCGCTTCTCAGCTCCGAGGGATCGTAGGGCACGTCTAAACGGCGTCAAGGGTAGTGGGAAAGAGGATGCCAGGTGGGCAGGAGAGGTACTTATACCTCGCCCCCCGCCCACTCCTGCCCGGATATGACGCGGGCGCGCGGACCCCTAGGGGGTCCCCCCAACACTGGGCTGTCTCGTGTGCCCTCATGTGGCACTAAGGCGGCCGCCCTCTTAGGAGGGTCCCCTTCGTGGACCGCGGGCAGCCAACATTACTTCTTTTGAGGCGCTGCTATCTTATGTAAACAGTAATGCAAATATCTTAAGCAAATTGACTCAAGGAGGCTGTTTACCGCTGACTTCCCGTCGCCATCACTGCAAGGGTCTGCTGTGTTGCTAACTTTGATGTGATTTGATCAAATCTTCACAGTAGGCTAATCGAGAAACTAATTCTGGGGAGCCTAAGAGACCTGTCACTGACTTTTGTTTCTAAAAAGAAAAAACATTTATGGACCATTGGCTCATTATTTACATCTATAAAAACATTTTGGCCAAGTATAATTTGACTTTCTAGGAGCCATTTGTTTTTAAAATGTAATTTTCAAAGCTACAGGCCGTTTTGCTGGCAGAAAACACGAAGTTGACATGTACTCCTACATAAATAACACATCACTTTCAAAAATAAATAGGCGTGCCACTAGTGCACCTGAGTGTGATACGTGCACACAGAATAAAATGATCAAGCATTTGCAATGCAATAGGTCTCGCAGTTACGCGAGTTTAAGCTATTGGCATTGTAAATGACAATATCTGTTATTTATGTTTTTAAAACAAAAACAAAAATAAAAAGCATTGTTATTTGCTATGCCAATAGCTTAAACTCGCGTAAATGCGAGACCTATTGCATTGAAAATGCTTGTTTAATGATTGTCATCTTCACTGAGTTGTTCCTTCTGTCATATGGGTATAGTGTGCTGCATCGTAATTGCCCCATAAATGTTATGTCAGAGAATTCAGGGCTGTTTGTGGCAAAGGGAGCTTTTTAAAAAAAAAAAAAAAGTTTTGTCTGATCTAAAAATAATAGTGCTTACCGACTAATGAAGGAGACAGTGTAACGCCGCAAGTAAAAGATCCAGTCCTGATGGGCGGTCACAAAAGGAGATAGGGCGGTAACAAGGAGGGACTAAGAAGCCTCATTATCAATCGGAAGCCAGCATTTACCATCGACGATGACGCCAGCCAATGAAAAATATGGGCGGGGCTTCCACTCCACTTCTAAAACTTACCCTACTACAGCATGCCTTGCAAAGCGAGCAGCGCAGCGAGCAGCGCAGCGCATGCTCCAAGCACTACTGTCTAACTACTGAGACTGCCATAAAACCCTCACAGTGTCACTCTATCTATTTTAAAACTCCCGCTATTCACTAAGCCATTTTTCGTGCTCTTGTAATGCACACATACTAAGGCCTGCAGGCTGCATTGTGGCGCTTTAGGTAAAACACACCTGTAAAAACATCACATTACGTGATAATCAGCCCGGAGGCAGCTGCTGTGTTCAAGACGTCTGCAGTACCGTCCAAACTCCGGCTCTGACTGCTAATCAGACATATCCCTCCCCCCTGCCCACACCAACCCATACCTTCGGTACGCAGTGCATCCTCTAAAGCCAAGACAAGGGGAGAGGCGGGTCAAAAGCAAATTGTATGCAAATGAAGTGAAGATCAGCTTGCGATAGGCTTAATTACTGCGTGCTTTATTGTGCACTGACAACCCTCTCCACCGTCGGCTCCGATGCAGTGGTGAAGACGCATGCACACTCCAACTGCAGGAATGCCAGAGCAATGCGCCAGGCACGGAAAAACGTGTGATCCTGGGCAAACGGTTTAAAGTGTGTGATCCTTGGCAGGCGAGTGCATGTTGCTGTACCTCAACTCCCCAAGTGCAAAATTTGGAAACAGGCACAGGTAAATTAGCCCAGAGTAAGCCACAAAAACCGCTTCCCTCACACATAGTTAAATCGAGTGCAACGCTGAGCCGCACATTATTTTATTGACCAGTTGCCTAACGCATGCAAAAGATGGAACCTTTTCTTGTCGTACACACAGCAAAGTCGACCAGGCATTCTTTCTTTAAAATTCCTTAAGATATGTTTAGAAACGATGATAAGCGTCACTCCTGGAATTAATTCAACATAAATTATTAAATTAAAATATTGCCTAGTATTTTTGTTTGAAGTAATTCGTCATAGTTTAGCTGCCATCTGATGTGTGATTTATATTAGGGCACTGCGTCATTCGCATAATTTCCCTTGTGTAATTGCGTACAATTTCAAGAAAATTATAGAAAATTACAAGTACCACAAACTCGGCATTTAGCACCATTTTTTAAAACAAAATGTGAGCTTCCATCCATTGTGGGTGCGCGGACGCATATTTCATTTAAATATAGCACTAAATCGCACTTTGATGCAAACAGCAGCTGCTTACATTCTGGTCGCTCACGTTGTTCACGTGTTCCTGCGACAGGACTTTCCCCTGAACGGATGGAAAGTAACATTACGTGGTAAAATGGCGTAATTTCAAGCATTAACCGTAAAAATCGTCACCGAAATGTCGGAAATGATGTGAGATAACATCAGGTAATTAACGTTTTGTAGAGGTTTAAATTATATAATTGGATTTTGATGTTTCGGGTCATCGTTTGGTTGTGAGGGCTGAACCAGAGTCCTGGCTCGGCCCTTCATGAGAACTCACAGCTCGACCCCCCCACCCCCCGGCTCCCAGTTGACTCTGTACTAGATGTAACAACTACTGCAGCCTCGGCTTGTTAGTCAAAGGCACTTCTCACGCTGGGATTTTTCAGCCCATACTTACAAAAAAGGGCAACTACAAGTCCCAGAATGCACCGCTGTTACCTAAATATCCATAACTGGCTCAGGGGTCTCACGTGGGTTTTTGGCAGTTATGAAAGTTGGTTTTGGATATATTATAAGCAGGAGCCGCAATAAAAATTTTTTTTTTCACTTTATCATTGGATTTTTTTTTCTAGAAGGCAGAGGGGATTACGACATCTACTACTGCCCCATCCTTGCCCCTACTCATGCGTCCACCACGGGTCCATCCCTCCCCCAGTGCCAGTAGCACTCAACCCCGGAAGGAACAACAACTGCCAGAGATCGACGCCGACCACCACCCACGGCCAGTTCTCCTGCCGACACTGCCGACAATCCTTCAACATCAACAGCCCCATCACTACCACGGAACCCACGACGGACGCCCGCACCACCCAAGCTCTGACTTGCATACTCCTCAATGTCCGCTCCCTCCACAGACATGCCACGGATTTCTGGGACCTGCTCGACACCATCTCGCCAGACGTCGCCTTCTTCGCGGAAACTTGGACCAAAGCCACCTCCACCCCGACATTGCCACCGCCATACCCGACGGATACAAAATCCAAAGAAAGGACCGCCCCCACCGCCCAGGAGGAGGACTCGCCATCGCACACAAGAGCGCACTCCGACTCTCCACCTCCAGTACGAGCAACTCCTCCTCCAACACAGAACACCTCCACTTCCAGATCCAAACCAGCCCCAGAACCACGCTACGCGGGAGCCTCGTCTACAGACCCCCCGGACCTCGCGCCTCCTCCGCCACCACCCATCGCTGACCTCGTCGCACCCCACGTCATCGCCTCCACGTACTACATCCTCATCGGAGACCTGAATTTCCACCTCGACAACCCCAGCGACCCTGATTCCACCACCCTCCTCGACAACATCGCCAACCTCGGACTGAAGCAGCTCGTCACCACTCCCAACCACAAGGCTGGGCACACCCTCAACCCCATCTTCGCAGGAGGGACTAACATCCAATTCAGCCATACTACGCAGCCCCTATGGACAGACCACCACTGCGTACACTTCACCTTTAACACCACCACCGCACCCAAACCCGCCCTGTGCCCGCCCCGAAGGAACTGGAGCAAGATCACAGAGGAACTCCTCAACGCCACCCTCCTCCACGACCCCCCCTCCGGCACGACTGATGCCAACTCTGCAGCAAAAGAACTACACAACTGGGCTGACAAGCTCGCACCCCTCCACCACCCCACCAATCAATGCCCCCCGAAGGCAACCTGGTTCACCACCGACCTCCAAGAAGCCAGGCGCTCCTGCAGACGCCTCGAGAAAATCTGGCACTACAAGAAAACCACCGAAAACCAGAACAACTATAGGAACGCCATGAAGGAATACCACCAGCGCATAAGAGCCACCAAGATAACTTTCATCAAGAACAAAATCCACTCCAACGCAAGTAACACTAGAGAACTCTTCAACGTCATACAGCAGTTCACCAAACCCCCCAGCGAAGCCACGGACGTCCCTCCATCCCAGGACCTCTGCAACAAGCTCAGCTCCTACTTCCACATGAAAATCAAGGCCCTCTACGACAACTTCAGCAAACCGACTCCCGACACCACCACCCTCACCAGCAACGGCAACCGGCCGATCATCACCTCCTGGAAACCTGTCACCACTGAAGACACCACCGCGACCATGAAGAACACCCACTCAGGAGCCCCCACGGACCCCTGCCCACCGCACATCTACCACAGAGCCGCCGCCGCCATAGCTCCCCAACTAGGACGGACCATCAACACCTCCCTCGAATCCGGCACCTTCCCCGACAACTGGAAACAGGCAGAAGTCAAGCCCCTCCTCAAGAAGCCTTCGGCCGACCCAACGGACCTGAAAAACTATCGACCTATCTCTCTCCTTCCCTTCGCAGCCAAAGTCACCGAGAGATTTGTCAACGCCCAGCTGACCACCTTCATAGAGGAGAACGCCATCCTCGACCCCTCCCAGTCCGGTTTTTGCAGCAACCACTGCACAGAGACCGCCCTCCTCGCCGCCACGGATGATATCCGCATGCTCCTCGACCAGGGCCACACCGCAGCCCTCATCCTACTGGACCTCTCAGCAGCCTTCGAACCGTCTCACACCGCACCCTCACAGCCAGACTCCACGACGCCGGAATACGAGGAACCGCCCTCGACTGGATCCGCTCCTTTCTCTCCGGCAGAACCCAAAGGGTCAGACTCCCCCCTTCCTCTCCGAACCTACAGAGATAAACTGTGGAGTACCCCAAGGATCCTCGCTCAGCCCCACCCTTTTCAACATCTACATGGCCCCTCTCGCCGCCATCGTCAGACAGCATGCGCTCAGCATAGTATCCTACGCCGACGACACCCAGCTCATCCTCTCCCTCACGAAAAACCCAGAAGGCACCAGACTCAGCTTCCAAGAAGGAATGAAAGACGTCGCAACCTGGATGAACGACAGCTGCCTGAAGCTGAACTCGGAGAAGACCAAGGTCCTCGTCCTGGGACCCTCCCCCATGGCATGGGACAGATCCTGGTGGCCCCCTGCTCTCGGAAACCCACCCACACCGACGGACCACGCCCGGAACCTCGGCATCATCCTGGACTCCTCCCTCTCCATGACACGCCAGATTAACGCCGTCGCCTCGACCTGCTTCAACTCCCTCCGCATCCTCCGTAAGACCTTCAAGTGGATTCCCCACGAATGCAGAAAGACTGTCACCCACGCACTCGTAACAAGCAGACTGGACTACGGCAACGCCCTCTATGCCGGAATCAACAAAACCCTGCTACACACGCTCCAAACCACCCAGAACACTGCGGCCAGACTCATCCTCAGAACCCCACGACACGAGCACATGACCCAGCACCTACGAGGCCTCCACTGGCTCCCCATCGAGAAGAGAGTAACCTTCAAGCTACTCACCCACACCTACAAATCCCTCCACAACATTGGGCCCAAATACCTCAATGAAAGAGTCTCCTTCCACGTACCCAAGAGGAACCTTCGCTCCACCGACCTCGCCCTAGTAGAAACCCCCCGCATACGCAGAACCAGAGCAGGCGGAAGAGCTTTCTCCTACGTCGCAGCAAAGACCTGGAACGAGCTCCCAGTCAATATCAGACGCTCCCCCACTCTGAACACCTTCAGGAAGAATCTCAAAACCTGGCTCTTCGACTGACCCGGAGCTGAACCAGCCCCCCCCAGCGCCTTGAGACCCTCACGGGTGAGTAGCGCGCTTTATAAACCCCCTGATTGATTGATTGCCATGATAGTAGTCCTTCTACTGCTGCCCCATCACAGCCCACACCTCTGTTCCTACTACTGGCGCTCCTACGGCCCACCACCTCTGGTCCTACAGCTTCCCACTGCCCCTACTAGATCCCACATCACCACCCCTGTAACTGCCACCATACTACCCTATTGCTACCTGTCCCATGCTCGAACGTCACTGCTTCTACGAGTGCCTCATCACAGCTTACTACTACTTCATCATTGCCCCTACAATGGCTTTCAACCCTCCCCTTACTGATGAAACAATCACTGCCCCTACTGCTGCCCCTACGACTGCCGCTACTGCTTTCTCTACCGCTACCTCTGCTGCTCCCCGTACGACTACCTCTACTGCTGCCCCTACAGCTTCCCCTACTGATGCCCCTTCAGGTGCCCCTGAGTCTGCCTCTACTACGGTTCATACAGCTTCCTTTACCGTTGCCCCTACAGCTTCTCCTACTAATGCCCCTTCAGCTGCCCCTACTGCTGCCTCTACTTCTGCCCATACAGCTTCCTCTACTGCTACCCCCTACTGCTTCCCCTGCTGCCCCTACGACTGCCTATATGGCGGTCCCTACAGCTTTCTCTACTGCTGCCCCTTCAGCTGCCCCTACAACTGCCTCTATGGCGGCTCCTACAGCTTCCTCTACTGCTGCCCCTACTGCTGCCCCTACGACTGCCTCTACTATGGCCCCTACAGCTTCCTCTGATGTTGCCCCTACGGCTCTCTACTGCGGCCCCTTCAGCTTCCTCTACTGCGGCCCCTACAGCTTCCTCTGATGTTGCCCCTACGACTCTCTACTGCTGCCCCTTCAGCTTCTTCTACTGCTGCCCCTACAGTTACCTCTAGTGCTGTCCCTACTACTGCGGCCAATGTCACAGATTAAGTGCTACGAAGTCTGCGATCAGGTGGAGGTGAGCGAACCTCGTTCTTGCCAAACGTTGCACCCCCCCAGTGAGTGAATGAAGATCGGGAGGACGAGGAGAGAACAGATAAACAAATAAAGAACGACTCTGCTAACATTTTAATGTAATAATTTATGTTGAATTAATTCCAGGAGTGACGCTTATCATCGTTTCTAAACATATATTAAGGAATTTTAAAGAAAGAATGCCTGGTCGACTTTGCTGTGTGTGAGACATTCATTGATTCGTTCATTTACTCAAAAAACCGTAGACTTAATGAAAGAAGTAAAAAAAAGTGCTTACTGATTAATGAAGGAAACAGTGTACCGCCGCAAGTAAAACATCCAGTCCTGATGGGCGGTCCCAAAAGGAGACAGGGCGGTAACAAGGAGGGACTAAGAAGCCTCATTATCAATCGGAAGCCAGCATTTACCATGGACGATGACGCCAGCCAATGAAAAATATGTGCAGGGCTTACACTCCACTTCTAAAATATACCCTAATACAGCATGCCTCGCAAAGCGAGCAGCGCATGCGCTGCAACGCTAGGCAAAACCTAAAAAGGGGAGCGAAACATTCAATGTACACACGGTAACCACTCCACTTCGGGGATACCACAGGAGAAATTAGGGTGCACCGGTGTAAGTTGAGCACCTACCCAATACATGGCCCGATTGAAGAGGAAGTTGGTAACGATATCCAATGGGAACCAGCTACTATTAAATACCAGGCGGGGTGGGAGGGGCACATTTTTCGAACAGAAGACAAGCTATTAGAGGGAAATGTGGTGGTGGCTTGGCGCTCACTGCGACATTTTGGCCAACCTTACATAGACCTTTGCCTCCACATCATAAAGGGTGTTGAGGCAATATTTCAAAAATAGACGGGGTTGTCATTTTTATAGAGAGGGTATAGTATTGAACCTCTCCATGAGGTGGGCAATACTGCTGCTGGTTGAATACAGAACGAGAACAGGGTGCACAGCCGCTGACTCCAGAACCTGGGATTCTCTTCCTGTGTATACCACAGGTAACCCTCTTTTCATTTGTACTTTTGTTATTAATAGATCATCCATGGATAAACTCTGCATACTTCCACACAATAATAGATACTCATAGGTATCTTGTGTTTTATCATGAAGATTGGATTTACCAGTAATAACATACCTGTAATTACTGACATGACTGCACCCACATATAAAATCAACATATGTAACCAATCACAATATCAACGAAGTGGTATTATGATTAATTCCCAAAGTGTGTCAGACTCAAATTATTCAACCTGATTACGTTGCAAATTGCGAATCTCTTCTGTATAAATGTCCCTTCTGAATTTTGGAGCTTCTGTTGACTACATAGAATCTTTACCTGACCAAAGGACCGGATGTTTAAAGCTGGTGTACTCTCCTAGCTTGCAATTCACTAGTCCCACCTCGGCCTCGCAGATCACACGCTCTTCTTGTGGTGCGTCACGTGGCTATGAGATATCACTTGATTTCTGAATAGCTGGCTCGGCCATTTGATCTACTTAATCAATATATGTCCTCTCCGAGTGCAGAGCTCAGTTGATGACACCCAGCTCCAAACAGGAATGTCCACCACATAACCCAGCAAGCCGAATCACCTGATAACTTGCAGTTTTCTTCTGGATGAGTGCTAATCGCTTCAAACTCAATGCTCAAGTATTGATTATTCTCTTAACTCACATATTTTTTACATTGCGACCAACTTCTTAACTTGTTTTTTCATTCTATCTCATTAACTGACTCTGCAGAGTCTCGGCTGCCCATAGCTGCATTAAAGAGGCTACTATAGCATAGCGGCCATATCAACAGTATAGAAGTTAGGGATGAAGTGTTCTTAATCCCTCGTCAGTGGACACTACATCCTGTTCCTACGAGAGGTCCTGGCAATAAGAATCTCCTCCTCTTTCCCTGTTTGCGTCCGGTACACCTGTTTAAAGGTGCGCTGTGGCTCAAACAGGGAAAGTGCACCCTAATAGTACTACGGGCCTTGGTGTCATTAGGTCGTATTAAAGATAGTGCCCCGGGGGTGCAACGGGCGTGTGTGCTCACTTTTTGCCCCCCGGGGCACTGTGTAATTACAGAGGGGGCGGCAGATGCTTGTGCAACGCTTTCTGTAATACTGATAGCGCTGGCAACGTGTAGTGTCAGCGCTATCTTCAGAGGGCGTTGCCTCATTTGCACGGAGCATGGCCCCATGCAAATGAGGGAATCACTTTGCCTCTGCACCCGCTCCGTATTATGGAAACGATGGCAGAGGCAAGCATGCATTTAGGAGGCACACTAATAGTGCACCACAAAAGGTGGCACAATGTCAGTGCACCCGCTGAGGGCAGCCTATGGAGGGGTGGTAGGGGGACCCATGCCCCCCAGGAATCCCCCTGCAGGTAGGTGCAGTCATTCAATGCACCCGCATGCCGGGTATCTTTAACCCCTCTTTAAAGAGCAGGCCTGTTGCCGGCTACACTGTGAAACACGGAGCAGTTGGAGGCAGCCGCTCCATATTTCTCTGGATGCGCTGTTCCCAGGGCAGGGCGAGCTCACGGTTGCTGTGGAGGCAGTACATTAATTGTAATAGGGTGCACTGCCCCTGTTTGCATGTGGTGCATCTGTTTATAGTTGTGCCATGGTGCAGACAGATAATGCACGCCCTATTAGTAATCCGGGCCCAGAAGCTGAGGGCAAGGAGTGATCTAAATCGATACTCATAGTTAGACAATTTTAGGCAGAGGTGTTTCGGAATGCGCCCCCTTCTGCCAGGGAGGCCGATGCTGGATGGCAGGAGTTTGGTTCCCGAGACTCCAAGCAGGTGAGACCTTCAGAAGGATAGCTCGGCTGACCGAAAATACCCCTGAATGCCATCTGGCAGGCACTTGTGGTGGCTGCAAAAAACGAAATTAACAATGCCACAGGCAGATTTAAAATTCACAGTTCCTACCCTAGAAAAAGAATAGCTTTTTTGTGACCTAGAATAATCATTTGCACGAGGCTTAAACTCCATCAGGAAAAATATTTCTGCTTTCACGGTCGGTTTTCTCACTTTATCAAAAGGTAACAAAGCTGAAAACATGTTTATGTTTCAATCTTTTTCTTATCAACCATGAATATAAAACGATTCAGTACATATCTAATATCAATGACTGAATAAGCACAACCCTGCCCCACTGAGCCCACCACAGTGTAACAGTGGAAGCCTTTCACGTTGCGATCAGTTCTAAACCCCATCTCCACTGACCAGCCCTGCCTCCCACGGGTCGGGTAACTGCCCATCAGCCAAACCCAGACTGGCCCATCAAGGTCATGGGGGTCCAGCTACCCTTCTTAGCCACCTTTGCACCCATTTAATCCTTCTCGAAAGCTCTTCGCCGCCTCCCTCTAGGAGACCATGTACTTCTGCCCACAGAGGGAATCCTTCAAGGCCTCTACATCCTGGCATTCAACTCTGTTTTACTTTCCAAGAGTGTTTATGTTTATTGCCAGGGAGCTGGCGCATGTGTCTTGGAAGGAAGGAGAGGGGGTGACTGCCCTCAGATGACAGTGCTTTATTGTGCACGGTCTCTAGTAGAACCTCCTGTTAAGTCTCAGCCGAGTGTAACTTCACCGTTAAAGCTTCACCCACATTGGTCATCTCCTACTGATGTCTCGAGGACACCCTAGAGACTTTACTTTTCTAGTGGGCGTCTTCTTCCTTCCCGGTCCCTAGCAACTACTTCACTACCTTTTTTTTAAATCTCGGCCATAGTTCACGATGGACGTCCCAGCAGTCTGCGCTGGGTATTCCTCTAGGGCATAGTTCAAGATGGACGCCCTAGCAGTCTGCGCTGCGTATTCCTATCGGCCATAGTTCAAGATGGACCCTCCAGCAGTCTGCGCTGGGTATTCCTCTCGGCCATAGTTCAAGATGGACGCCCCAGCAGTCTGCGCTGGGTATTCCTCTCGGCCATAGTTCAAGATGGATGCTCCAGCAGTCTGCGCTGGGTATTCCTCTCGGCCATAGTTCAAGATGGACGCTCCAGCAGTCTGCTCTGGGTATGCCTCTCGGTCATAGTTCAAGATGGACGCTCTAGCAGTCTGCGCTGGGTATGCCTCTCGGCCATAGTTCAAGATGGACACCCCAGCAGTCTGCGCTGGGTATTCCTCTCGGACATAGTTCAAGATGGAAGCTCCAGCAGTCTGCGCTGGGTATGCCTCTCAGTCATAGTTCAAGATGGACGCCCGTGCAGTCTGCGCTGGGTATGCCTCTCGGCCATAGTTCAAGATGGACGCACCAGCAGTCTGCGCTGGGTATGCCTCTCGGTCATAGTTCAAGATGGACGCTCCAGCAGTCTGCGCTGGGTATTCCTCTCGGCTATAGTTCAAGATGGACGCTCCAGCAGGCTGCGCTGGGTATGCCTCTCGGTCATAGTTCAAGATGGACGCCCCAGCAGTCTGCGCTGGGTATGCCTCTCAGCCATAGTTCAAGATGGACGCCCCAGCAGTCTGCGCTGGGTATGCCTCTCGGTCATAGTTCAAGATGACGCTCCAGCAGTCTGCGCTGGGTATTCCTCTCGGCCATAGTTCAAGATGGATGCTCCAGCAGTCTGCGCTGGGTATTCCTCTCGGCCATAGTTCAAGATGGACGCTCCAGCAGTCTGCTCTGGGTATGCCTCTCGGTCATAGTTCAAGATGGACGCTCTAGCAGTCTGCGCTGGGTATGCCTCTCGGCCATAGTTCAAGATGGACACCCCAGCAGTCTGCGCTGGGTATTCCTCTCGGACATAGTTCAAGATGGAAGCTCCAGCAGTCTGCGCTGGGTATGCCTCTCAGTCATAGTTCAAGATGGACGCCCGAGCAGTCTGCGCTGGGTATGCCTCTCGGCCATAGTTCAAGATGGACGCACCAGCAGTCTGCGCTGGGTATGCCTCTCGGTCATAGTTCAAGATGGACGCTCCAGCAGTCTGCGCTGGGTATTCCTCTCGGCTATAGTTCAAGATGGACGCTCCAGCAGGCTGCGCTGGGTATGCCTCTCGGTCATAGTTCAAGATGGACGCCCCAGCAGTCTGCGCTGGGTATGCCTCTCAGCCATAGTTCAAGATGGACGCCCCAGCAGTCTGCGCTGGGTATGCCTCTCGGTCATAGTTCAAGATGACGCTCCAGCAGTCTGCGCTGGGTATTCCTCTCGGCTATAGTTCAAGATGGACGCTCCAGCAGTCTGCGCTGGGTATGCCTCTCGGTCATAGTTCAAGATGGACGCCCCAGCAGTCTGCGCTGGGTATTCCTCTCGGACATAGTTCAAGATGGACGCTCCAGCAGTCTGCGCTGGGTATGCCTCTCAGCCATAGTTCAAGATGGACGCCCCAGCAGTCTGCGCTGGGTATGCCTCTCAGCCTTAGTTCAAGATGGACGCTCCAGCAGTCTGCGCTGGGTATTCCTCTCGGACATAGTTCAAGATGGACGCGCCAGCAGTCTGCGCTGGGTATTCCTCTGAATGGTGTCCAGGGACCCGCCCCTCACATCCACTTTGGATTACTATTTATTGTGCATTTTTAAAATACTTTGTCATGTAGTGCAGCCCTAGTCTCTCTGGGCTTTTTTTCCAACTGTTGTACTTTGTTGACAAGGTAAGTATATACAGAGATGTATAGAATTGCTATTCTATTACCACATCAGTTTACTTTGGCGATACCGAGCAAGTAAAAATTGTATAGTTGATATTTCTGGGGTCGATATTAAAAACTTTATGTTGTGACTCCCTTCAAGTGTGTAAGATACAGTCCTAGTTGTTCGATTTCAGTCCCAGGGTCCAGTGATAACTATTTCATTGTCTCCCTATTTCTCATGTGGGTGTGCTCAAACCAACTGTGGCTTCTCGTAGGACGCTCCTTACACCTGTTAAATGTTTGATCATTCTCTCACTGGCCCCTCTGCTGAAAATTGTCTTTCCACTGACCTTTAAGTCCTATTATTCAGCTCAGCTTGCACAATATCGTTAACAATATTGGGAAGGGAGCCACCCCAGGGTGAAAATGTAGTATGTTTCCTAAAACAAATGTTAATGTAAGGTAGCACGCTGCAGGCTGGAGGCCATTGAAGAGGCTGGAACCAGTGCAAGGAAGAATGTCGGAATCCTGCCTCGGGCGATGTGACTGTCACTCTGTGTGTAGGCTCCACCGAGTCTGAGACTTGTTATTGTGGTTTTGTTGAATGTATTATTGTTCTGGAAGCGTATGTTTTGTAATCATAGTTTGTTTGTGTGCATTGAGGCTACCTAGGTGTTTGACCTGAACTCTTCTCACGCCATTTCCAAGGTCGGAAACCGAGTACCATTGGAGGGGGTAATAGTATTGTAATTTACAGAGGTTAGAAATTTGCTGTTGCTATACTGCCTTACACCACTAAATACCGGTGTTTCCTTTGCAGCCCTTATGTGCTGCGTCTGCTACAGACTGCTGCTGTGGTCCAAGCACTCGCTGACGAGTCCCTCAGGAAGTGGGGCCTGATGATGATGTTACCGGAAATGACATCATATCACCTTCGCCTCTGTTTTGTAATGTCGAGTCAAGGTTGAAATCTAGCTGTGGAGTTGAATCTGCGGCTGCCCGCGGCCCACGCAGGGGGCCACCCTAAAAGGGCGGCCCTCTTAGTGCCAATGAGGCACATACATCACCCCTCTAGTGTTGGGGACTCGGAGAGGAGTCCACCTGCTCGGCGCGCTAGGCGCGTCACTTCCGGCGCATAGGTTGGGGGGAGGGTATTTATACCTCCCCCGGCCTTTCTGGCGACTTCTTTTGCACCGGTTACGCCGTCTGTTGGTCGTTGTGCGGGTTGCTGCTGCCTCGGTGCCCTGAGGTCGTGCTTTGTCGCGTTTGGAAGCAGGGTGAGTGCTATGCTACAGCCCCTACCACTCCCCTCCAGCTCCCACCGCGCTGGCCATGGCCCGGGTGGGACCCTGTCCCTGGCAATTTTCAGGCCCGACCCCGCGGAGGCCCGCAGGGTTGTGCCCGCGGTCGGGGCTGTGTTGAGGGAATTGGAGGGTGGCAGGTCGGGGGCGGCCACAGGCTGCGGAGCCTTGTCCCAAACGATGGAGTTGCCTAGCTCCTCCCGCTTCCATCGATGCACGGTCCCTCCCGGCATCGGCACCCGCAGGGCCTTAGAGGTGATGCTGCGTGGGGCAGCAAGCGGGGCATGGGGCCTGACTACGTAGTCACCCGTTTCGCCTCGTCCCCCCACATGGAATCCGCTTGCGAGGCGTAGTGTCTGGTTTCGCCCCCCGCCGTCGCGCCATCTACGCCTCTGCTGTCTATCCCGGGAGCCACCGGCGATCAACCGAGACGGTGGGGCACGGGCGAGGGAGGCTGGCCAGTGGTCACCGCGGCCTAGTATTTCAGGGGGGTCAGCGGGTCCACGTGGGCCCTCGGGCGAGTAAATTCCCCCCCCCTCCACTTCCATCGGGAGCCTCCGGTTACGAAACAATGTAACGCTGTTAGGGTTGTGAGATTTAACCTCCCGCGGGGCAGCGTGTTCCCTGGGAGCCCTTGTCCCCGCACGGGGGTAGAGGCACTTTGTGGGGGGGGCCTTCCCGGGGGGCAGTATGGAACGGGGGAGGGCGCGCGTTGCCGTGGGTCAGGCCCGCAGGAAGCCACTGCTGCTGGGGAAGGAACGTCGGGTCGTGTCGGGTCCAGCAGCATCGTCTCGTTACTTTCGGGTCCCAAGTTGTTTCAAGGTTAGTCGGGACCTCTTCCCAAACGCCCCGGGGCATGTAGAAAAGCCCCCCCCCCCACCGCTTCCCATAACAGGGATGGCCTATGGCTCGTGTACGAATTCTAATGCCGGGATGTGCGAGTTCGGCAGCCCTTGATCCCCCCCCCCTTGGTGCTCTCTCAAACACGCAGCGTAAGGTCTGCATGTACTCTCCCAGCTGGCTCCTTACCCGTGCCAAATGGCGATGCAAGTTGTGGCGAGCAGCACTGGGGGCAGAGCAAAGAGCATGGTGAACAAAGGGGTGCACATGGCTGGTTCGCAGCTCACTGAGTGGCCGCTGCGGGCCTTCAGGGGCGCGGCGGAAGGCCGTTGTTGCATGCGAGGCGGTTACAGCAACAATCTCTAGGCCGCCTGTTCGATTGACCGGGGGGCAATTGTGATATAACACGGCAGCGTTTAATTTTACGTTTATTAATTTAATAACGTTGTTCTCATGTGCTAAAGGACTGAAACGTTTATGTTTTATGTACGTGGGAATACTACTTGTTCCTGGATGCTGAGGGCTATAGAAACCGAGTTATTGTTTCGTCTCGTGTACGACATAGCCCGAGCCAATAGAGTTTAGCACTCAGGTTAACAAGGTCTCTTGCGGGCCAGGGTGTACAACGATAATGGGTGACATATCGCCCACGAATATAAGGAAATGTACAGTCGGCGTTGGCAGCGTTTCGCGAGGTTGTCCGCAGCTCTTGGTTACTTGGTGTTTATTTGGATGCATCGTGAGCACTAAAAATTGATGAACGTGTGCTCACTTGCCAACTGCTGATTAAACGAGTCATATCGTGGGTTAGGTATGAAATGATCATATAAGTTTCCCCCATGCTGATGTTTATGTGAACTGGGTACTTGCGTTGCTCATGTACAGGGTAGCGCAGAACACGCAGCGTTACAGTATAAATGTTTAATCTTGTATCACTGGCCAACCGCAAATTAGGCCGAGTTAGATTGTGAGCTGTGGTGGACGATGGTCACAATGGGGTTCTCGCATGCCGATGTTAGGTGAAACAAGGTACTTGTTTGTTGCAAGGCCGTGGTAGCGCGAGTGAGGACAGTGTGGCGCTACGAATATCAAGGTCACAGGTAAAACTTGGCAGATGTACATGCGGCAAAAAAATGGTGGCCGCTTCGCACGTGGTGCGTATTTAGGCGTATCGGGGGTAGCACTGGAATTGAATGGGCAACCGTGATGCAAAGTTTTGGTAGTTTCGGGGAAAACAGTATTCGCCAAATAAGCCTGCGCACGAATAATTGCGTGGCGGCATGGCCTTTGTAAGGCAATAAATTTCATTCGTGTCAGCATGGTGCAAAAAGGATTGCGGTTTAGTGAAGTATACGCAACGTGGTAGTCAGGCTTCCAGATGGCACGGCTCCTCGGTACCGCAAAGTAATTGAGTTTGCAAGAAATATCGCCAGTTGTTTTCCAGGGCACGTTGGCCACCAGGCACGGCCCCACAGTGTCTCGATGAACAGTTAAATGTAATCAAGGTAATTTTGGCCACCCGATGACACGAGTCCATTGTTGTTGCAAATCTACCAATTCTTAACAATGAATGTCGAATTTGTTTGAGGGTAGGGGAACTCGAACAAGGTTGTGTCTCTGCAGTCATTTCATCACGGTTTGCGGAGGTTTACAGCCCAACAGAGGGCACCGCGACATGGCTTTCTCCAGTTTTACAATGGCCATAGCACGCGTTGTTACAAGTTTTTGTAACGCGAAGGGTTGCATTCAGGGCAGTCATCTGAGCACTGATTAATTGTGTTTTAAAATATTCCGCGCAGGAGACGACGAAGCAGGCGCGAATTCGTATGACCAGTGGAAGACGTGGGATAAGGCTGCTGGGAGGTAAGAGCAAAGGGGCACAACAGGTGGTCCAGTGTCTACCCGGTTAGTGCGCCTACTGGCTGCCTTTCAAGTTGATTTCTCTTTCCAGACAGCAGGAAAAGGTCGCCGCTGCAAGGAGTGCACCGGTTGGTGCTTATGAATCCTTTCAAGGGTCCTTTTAAAAGGCAATAATATTGTCCTTCGGTAGAAGTGTGGCGAAGCGGCCGGAACGGCTTACTGCAGAGCGCGGGGGTCACAGTTCGATTCCCGGTGCCAGCAGCAGCTCAGCAGCTCGTACTCTGGTCAATAGCTCACTTAGTTTTCGGTCTTGGCTTTAACGGTGGGGCCACACAGGTGGCCTTAGGGAGCTCACACAATGGTGCAGAGCGTTAGGTTGTGCCTCCGTTTTCCCGGTCTGTTCAGTGTGGGGGCAACGGGCAGTGTGGGATGTCGTGGTGCAGGGCCACACGGTGTCGCACAGGCCAATGGTCGGGGTCCTTTTTACCTAGCGGGATAGGCATGGCAACCTTCAGAAAGATGGCATCGGGGGCAGTGTGCGCACACCAGAGCGGGGGTGCTCTGTGTAGGAAATCTTGCGAGTGATACGAACCATTGTTTTGCTTGCCTCGCCAGAGATATTTACATGTTGTCGTTTGCCTCCCCAGAGACTTCTGCAAGGTTCAGTCGATCCCGAGCTAATAGGACCAACGTGCGGCCGCCGGGCCATGTAGGCAATGGTAAAGCAGTAAGTAGGACAATACAGTCCGTGCCCAGCGGTTAGAGAGCGGGCAGTTCGGTCACAGAGGGCACAGCCGCTACACCGCTGTGCCGCGGGGTCCCTTTACCCTGCTCCCCCATCAGCGTGTCCCAGCCTGCCACCCGTAGATCCCAAAGTTTGGGTCCCGCATTCCCGTTCCTGCCAGTTTTGCGTGGTGCCCACGGCAGTTGAAATGAGTCATGCCTTCGGTTTTGGAGACAGGAGATGCTTTACCGATCTGAGCTGGGAGAGTGAGTGGTCGGGGTCGCAAGCGCATTGTTTTGGCGGTTACTCTTGTTGTAATAACACGAAATGCCTAAAGGAAAGCAGCCATTAAAACTTGGGGGCATATTAGCAAGGGCTTTATCGCCGCTTTAGCGGCACTTTTTGCCGCTAAAGCTGCGATTTTTTTATCGCCCTATCAGCAAGCTGTCGCTAACATGCGTTAGCGACAGCTTTCTGGCGATAGCGGCCGGTTTTCCCATCGCCTTGCATGCCAGCGATAATTATCGCTAATGACATGCAAGGTAGGCGTTCCCAACTAAAAGCGACTGAAAACAGTCGCTAACACAACTTCCCCTATTAGCAACGCAGGCGAAGCGATAAAAACTCGCGCTAAGCGCGATTATCGCTAGAATTTAACACCTGCTAAAAAAATGACTTACCTGTTTGTTCAATGGGAGGTGGATTGTCAGGCTAAGTCCCCCATGGCGTTAATGCGTGAATATCGCTAGATTTCCAGCGATATTCACGCATTTCGCCGCTATCGCTGGATATTTTATCGCATTGGAGATGAACGTTGCTAATAGCGTGATATCTCCGCGATGAAATCCAGCGATACGCTGCGATAAAAAAAAACACGCCTAGCGCGATTTGCGATAATTATCGCAAGTTGTTGCTAATATCCCCCTTGGTCTCCCTGGGTTTCCCATTGCTCGAAGGGGCGTAAGTACTGACATTGATATGTTTCCCGCTTTTCCAGTGTTTAATTGGCTTGCAAGAAAGTCACAGCTTTTGATGTCACTCAGTTGCACTGAAATTATGCAAATGTCACGCAGCAATCTGAAACCTTGGCAGCTATGGATGGGGCCGGCTAGCTCTGGTCAGGCGCGGCCGGTGTCGGTGCCCGGGCCCTTATGGACAATCACGCCACCAGATGGCTCAGGGCGGCTGGGCGCCGGGGTTAGAAGTTGACAATGGCCTGCGGGATGTTGGGCCTCAGCCAGAGTTGCGGCCGGGAGTCCGAAGGGCCGTGTGTTTGCTTCGGCCCCTCAGCAGCTTGCGGTGCATGCAGCAGCCATTTAAGGCCACGGGGCCTCTGTGTCCCTGACGGACACGCTGTCGGCGGGTGACGCCTGGCGATACAGTACAGCTTTTGTGGCGCGACGGTTGATGTTTTGGGTGAGTTGGGCTCCTCAGAGCAGAGAGGTTTGTCTCTTCCCCTGTTGCGGGTTGCATCGGGGCTGCTCAGGGCGGCGACAATTGTTTGTCGACAAGGCGTGCCACTAGGAGTTTGTGGTCGCGGGGCAGGCGGCCTTGGTATCCTGGGGTTCGGGGTCAGCAGCTTGAGTAGGTAGGGTGCATTCGTGGTCCAAGGGAGGCGAATGGGTCCCAGGGGCATATGGTGTTCGGGCAGTGAGAATTGCCAGGTCAAGGATAGCTGCAGCTTCCTCTAGACCTCCCAGTCACTTGAAAAGGGCAGTTCGCTGAAAGCACCATGGTTCAATAAATTAGCCAGCCCAGTGTGGGGCGGATGCCAACACGGGTCAGTTTTGTCTCCAACGCGGGGATTGTGCACCTCCATTCCGTTTTCAAAATGGCTGCTGCTTCCTGCTTAAACATGTTATGCAGCACCAAGATACCATGGGGTGAACGTATTCCCAATTACAGTCAGAAAGCGAGAGACTTAGCGATAAATTCTCCCGCCCTATAGCCTTGGCAGCCAGGCGGGTTGTGGAAGTTGTCATCTAACAAGTGTGCTACGGTTCAAAAATTGGGGAAACTCTGGGTTAAAGCACAAATGGGCTACAAGGTATTAAAGAACATTTGGCATTCCCAGTATTCAAGAAAGGGCAGGTATTTATACATATTGTTCCCCTCCTGTTCCCACTGTCTTGTCTGCTCCCTGGTATACTAGCAGAAGTTTGGGAGGGCAAGACGTCACCTAGGGTGGTGACTCGCTTAATTCGATGGACAAGTCCAAAATGTTTCACATTTATTAACGTGTGAAATTTTCAACTGCCTGTGCATAGTTTTATTCATATGCACAGTATTATATTAATTTAAATAATCGCTGTATTGACTAGTGCGACCAGCAGACGTTCACGCACCAAGGCATCGTGTTGCTATGCTGTAAGGATATAAAGGGTAAATACGACTGCCAGGTCCCGCTGGGGTGTCAGCAATTGGTACGGTGACCAGAATTTTAAAGCCAAAAACCGGGACATTTCACAAAATAGAAGAAGGACTACAATTTTACGTCAAGCAAGTGCACAGAATGACAGCGCTCCTCAGCAGAGAATTACTGAACAGGCAGTAAGAACATACATAAAATGCAATTTTTAAACCCAGTAGCTTGCCTGTGAATGAAATTGCTTTCTTGGAACAACTGCTAACTATCCCTGCTTTGTAAAACATAAAAACACCTCCCCCCGTTTTCAGTCGACCCTCTCCAAAAACCGGGACATGAGCTAACTTTCTTGAAATCTGCCGGGACAGCTGGTGGAAAACCGGGACCGTCCTGGCAAATCCGGGACGCCTGGTCACCCTAGCAATTGGCCACTTACGGGTTTAAAGGTGAGTTCAAAGGGCACAGGAGGGGTCATGGCAAAGAAAAACCTGGACCGATTTAGGTGTTGGTCTGGTGGTGGGTTCGACCTCATGGTCTTAGGATCTAACCCCCGTTGTGTTCAATCAACCTTTCTTCCTTCTGTGGTTGTTAAAATGAATATCAGTAAGCGGGGTAACAAATATCTCTTATTCAGCTGCAACATGCCTACGGGAACACTTGCACTTCACAAATACACAAGCGTCATGCTCCAACAAGCGCTATACACAGATAACTGTGTGAGAGGAAGTAAGGCGGGCTTGATAACTCTTACTTCTACCTGCATCGGCACATCTTGTCAAGAGTTGTTTGTCAAAGGTATTGCACTTCAGCCAGGCAATGTTAACACCCATCCACATCCTGGGCCGCATATACACAGCCCAGTATTAGGCCCCTGTGTTTGTCAGCACCATGAATTACGAAATTCAACTGAACAGGAGGCGTGACCGTGGTTTACATTAGCAGAAGTTTGGGAGTGCAAGACTCCACCTAGGGGGTTGGCTGGCTGAATTTGATGGACTAGTCCAAAATGTTTCACAGCAACTGCACGTGTGAGAGTTTCAATTACCTGTGCATAGTTCATTCACATACACAGTATCCTATTAATTTAAATAATCGCTGTAGTTGCAAGCGTGAGATTCCCTCAATGTCAGCAACTGCTCACATTGTCAGCAATAAAGCTGCCTGGGAAGTCTGGGTGCAGTCACTACAGATTAAACTGAACAGGCAACAGTCCGGCAGGAAAGGAGGGATGTTGAATTGATTGCCCACTTAGCAGTATGACTATTGCACAGGAGGATGGAGGGTGATTCAAGGGACACGGGTGGTGTGACGGCAACGCAAGACTGTCAGCTTATGCTGTTTAGGAGGTTCCGTATCACCAACCAGAAGGGTGCCAAGTGGCAAAAACCAGTAAATAGGTTTAAGATATGTGCATCTCTGGCCTTACGGCGGTGTAGACCCATTCTCCTTTAGAGGTACGCCCAGGTGAAAATAGTGTGCTTCTTAAGGTTCTCATGACCAATGCGGTTTGTGGTATCTTTTCAAGGGGAAGAGATATAAGTTAGGCACTTAATCGCTTACAACATAGCACATTCAGGCGGGCGGTGTTTTATTGCAAGTTGCAACCGGGAGATTCCCTCATTAACGTCAGCAGCTGTGCACATGGCCAGCAGTATGCAGCCTGGGAAGTCTGGGGGCAAATACCACAGACTAAACTGTAAAGGCAAAATTCCTGTACGAAAGGAGGGATAAATGGCAAGTACACAAGGACTCCCTTGCTTAATGTCACATATTCCATGGCGGGATAGTCACCAAGGTGTGACAGGCTATTGGGTATGCCTTGCCAGGAGAGTGACACACACGAACTGGGGCCCCTACAAAGGATAAATGCTGGAAACACAGACTGGGGTACGTTGGGCTCAAAACTCCTCTTCACCAAGCTGCTGGGCATTAGGTTGCCAGGTGTCTTTGAGTGACAGGCAAGGGCATTAAGGGGCGGTATTAAGTAACGAGGTCATTTGCAGGGAAGCAGAGGGGTCCCAGCGGATCCATTGAAGGTGGGCTACAGCTAAACATGGAACTGGGAATCTTGGATTCCGACAGTCTTGCTGGTTTAAGCATCTAGGGTCACAGCTGGATAGCAGGTACTGTGCATCTGTGATCGGACGGCAGCTAAGCAAACCTGGTGAGCTGCGTAAGTTGTCACTCCACAAAAGTGTACGGTGTCTCCAATAGTGGGCACAATACATATATTCTTTCAAACCAGATTTGACACCATTAATGTGTTCGCCAGGGTTTAGCAATCAAAAAGGTCTGTGCATTTGTCTGGTCAACATGGCGACGTAAGTGCACTCCAGAACCGAGGGTAGGTTACATATTGCTTCAGTTAAGCTCAAACGCCCCGCCCGGATAGCTATATTAGCCAGGCTGGGTGGGGACGCTGTCAGCCAACATAGTGTGCGGCTGTCCCAATAATTGGAGAAACAAGGTGTCAAGCACAAAAGAACAAAAGAACATTTGACACATCCAGTATTCAAGAAAATTTAAATTTAACGGAGCAGGTAATTTTCCACTGCTGGGGCTGCACAGGGTTGGCAGTGTGAACCCCCAATTTTTGGGAATAATCTAGGATGGGGGTAAACAAGGGCTTAGTCAATCCTGAATGTTAGGCACTCACTATATTGCAGACAGTACACACTGGATTAAATCAGACAGAATCACAAACCTGGAAAGCCTAGGGGGTTTCACCACAGAGGGAACTGAGCAGGCGAAATTCCCATAAAGAATAAGGGATACATGGCAAGTGCATGAGGACACACTTGCTCATTGTCACATACTTCTAGTTATGAACATTCCTGTGCGCCATGACTTAGCAATCAAAAAGGACTGTGCTAATGTCGGGTCAATCTCAACAAAATAGGTACACTCTGCTCCATGGGCAGGCTACAATTTGCTTCAATTAAGCAGAAAACTTCTCGCCCGGAGAGCCAAAGTAGACAGGCTGGTTGTGGGAGAGGTCACCGAACAAGTGGGCTGCTGTCCCATAGATTGGGGACACAGGTGTTAAGGCACATTCAGTGCTAGAAGGACTGCAACTACAGGTGCAGAAGGTTGGAGCCTACATTAGCCTGAAGGGCAAGATAGCCGTGGTTAAGGTTAGACCTCCCATTGGGAGGCCCCACATTCCTACAGGTCATGTGAGGCAGTTGAACATTCCCGGAGAAGGATATACAGCGCGATGCGCAAGTCCACAGATCTAAGGGGTCTTTGGCTTCATCGGGCACGGGCTATCCAGGCGAACGCCTACGGTTGAGTTGACAAAGATGGGGTTCACTTGTCACAGGTGGGAATGGACCTGTTCCTCTTGGATATGCAGGAGGCCCTGGAAATTGCAGGTTGCAGGTGAGAATACAGCTGTGTTGGTGGGGGGGCTCTGGAGGCGACGGGGGCCGCCTCCAGAGCTGTGGTGGAGTTACAGGGCGATCTGGAAGCATATGGGTACAGAAGGGTGCCTCTGCAAGAGCACAATAAGGTTGCCAGAGCCAAATCCCAGGAGTCCTCATGGCAGGTTCCTGGAAGAAGTCCGTCGGCGCCCCGCTAGTCCTTCGGGTGGTTGTGGGCCTGAACAACCGGGGGCTTGCCTTGCTACGCTCCACCCCGAGGGGGGGCGTGAGTAATAAGGGACCAATGTGTCACGTGATCCAGCAAAGAGGACCACCCCATAATGGGTAGCACTGATTAGGTTCGCCACAGTGCAAGTTGGCTCATCAGGCGGGCAGGGCAGCATAGGTCGGTTACCGCTGCCTGCCCTTGGATCGCCCGTAAGATAACCCACCAGATTGCATACTTTTGTGTGGAATAAACCTGCAGCAATATTTTCCCAAACAAAAGTTGTGTTGTGTATTTATTTATGTCATCATGCATGCTCTGACAGTGGGTGGGGATTGTTGCCTATAATGGCACTATGCGGCTGCCCGCGGCCCACGCAGGGGGCCACCCTAAAAGGGCGGCCCTCTTAGTGCCAATGAGGCACATACATCACTCCTCTAGTGTTGGGGACTCGGGGAGGAGTCCCCCTGCTCGGCGCGCTAGGCGCGTCAGTTCCGGTGCATAGAGGTTGGGGGGAGGGTATTTATACCTGCCCCGGCCTTTCTGGCAACCTCTTTTGCACCGGTCACGCCGTCTCCCGCCCTACCGCTTACCCAGGCGTGTAGCGGGTGAGCAGGGTACGTGGAACGTTGTAATGTTTTCTTTGTGTTGCAGGCGGAGTTACAGGGCGATCTGGAAGTATATGGGTACAGAAGGGTACCTCTCCAAGAGCACAATAAGGGTGCCAGAGCCAAATCCCAGGAGTCCTCATGGCAGGTTCCTGGAAGAAGTCCGTTGGCGCCCCGCTAGTCCTTCGGGCGGTTGTGGGCCAGAACAACCAGGGGCTTGCTTTGCTACGCTCCGCCCCGAGGGGGGGCGTGAGTAATAAAGGACCAATATGTCACGTGATCCAGCAAAGAGGATCACCCCTTAATGGGTAGCACTGATTAGGTTCGCCACAGTGCAAGTTGGCTCATAAGGCAGGCAGGGCAGCATAGGTCGGTTACCGCTGCCTGCCCTTGGATCGCCCGTAAGATAACCCACCAGATTGCATACTTTTGTATGGAATAAACCTGCAGCAATATTTTCCCAAGCAAAAGTTGTGTTCTGTATTTATTTATGTCATCATGCATGCTCTGACAGTGGGTGGGGATTGTTGCCTATAATGGCACTATGCGGCTGCCCGCGGCCCACGCGGGGGGCCACCCTAAAAGGGCGGCCCTCTTAGTGCCAATGAGGCACATACACCAACAAACAACAACAGTTGCCAGTACTGATAACTCATTAGACTAAAAACTACAAAAAGGGAACATATGAAAACAAATCAATAAGACCCTCAGTGGATTATTTCAACCGTTTTGAATTGGATATTTATTTAATCTATTTTTCCATAGCAAATGACTCAATAATTATATACACATGAAAAAACGAAATGTCACCAAGATTATTACAAGACAGAGGGGGTTGACTCAACATCAGTGTAAAACTTTCATTGCCATACTACCACACATACTTACACACACTGCAACTCATGCGTACCATGTGAAACAAAGACAAAGACACACATATACAAACAATAAATGTTAGATCTTGCCCAAGTGAATGGTGCCAAAATTAATTTGGACTAATATCAACAAGAATATTTATGGGCAAGCCCAAACAGTGTAAAAGTAACAACAATTTTACTGCTATCCCTTCAACGATGTAATAATGTATACAAATTCAAAAAGTAATTTAAACGGGGGAGCAGAAAAAGACTCTTGCCTTGCTATGCTCCGCCCCGAGGGGGGGGGCGTGAGTAATAAGGGACCAATGTGTCACGTGATCCAGCAAAGAGGATCACCCCATAATGGGTAGCACTGATTAGGTTCACCACAGTGCAAGTTGGCTCATCAGGCGGGCAGGGCAGCATAGGTCGGTTACCGCTGCCTGCCCTTGGATCGCCCGTAAGATAACCCACCAGATTGCATACTTTTGTATGGAATAAACCTGCAGCAATATTTTCCCAAACAAAAGTTGTGTTGTGTATTTATTTATGTCATCATGCATGCTCTGACAGTGGGTGGGGATTGTTGCCTATAATAGCACTATGTCAGTTGATGAAGTAATGCAACCAGTGGCTTAGCTAGGGGGGTGCTGGTGGGGGGGGCGGTTCGCCCCCGCCGGCACGAGTTTTGGGGGTGGCAGTTCCCCCACCGCTATCACCTGCAGTCTCGGGGCGGCAACAGTAATACACCCCAGCACCCCCGCTCTTTACTGCGGCCGCCGCAGGGCGACAAATGCAGAGACCGCCATGGGCGCCCATAGGGCTAGCTACGCCACTGAATACAGCAATTCAGAGCGGCCGTTGATAAACTGAAATCACAGTTTCGGGGGTCCCTGCCACTCACAGGACTCAGCCGAAACTACTGCTGAGCAATGGCGGTAAATAGGGGCTTATTTACAAGCCTCTTGCGACACCTGTGCGTCACTTTTAATATAGTTCTTCAGGTCTGCTAGCAGAAAAATGTATGTGGACTCGCATCAGCAACACTACTGCTCAGCCCTGCTCCTCCTGGTGCCTCTCAACCTTACTAAACTATTAAAACATGTGAGTCAAATGTACAGATGGTAGAGATGTGCGATTTTAGGTAAAGGTTCCTTTAGCTTCTCCATTCGTTGGTACACCTTGCAGAAACTGCAATGTGTGTGTATGTGTCATCAATGATGTCATTTGAGATGTCATCAGTGCTGCCATCACTGATGTCATTATAAATGTAATGAGTGATGTAATATGTGAGGTCATAAGCAGTGCATGGCAGGGGCACAGGTTATAGTTAGCTTGGTAAACTATATCTAATGAATTTTAGTGTTTTTTTTGTGTTAAATTGTATTTTTAAATTGACATTTTCACCTAACTTTAATGCCACTTGAACATTTGTGTGTATATATATATATATATATATATATACACACACACACACATATATACACACATATATACACACACACACATATATATATATATACAGATATATATATATATATACATGTAAATATATATGCAGTACACTGTTGCAAAATAATGAACTATTTATCAATGACAGATGCTAAAACATTGTTAAACTTTTAGACAGTGGGTACAGATAATTTAGAGGAATGGGTTTGCTTGTCCTTGGTACACTTTAGATTTTTGTGTGGAAGTGAGGAGCAGTCTTGTGGAATTCTATTACCAAAGTCGTCTAAGGCAGGGGGCAGAGTAAAGCAGCACAGTGCACCCAACTCCAATGTAAGCAGTACACTTGACTTCTGCCAGAACTTCATCTTGACATTCTCTCATTGACAGAGGAAGTAAGAAGTTACAGGTGGTTAACTCACCAAAGAAACACAGGTTGGAAGATTTCCATCTGCCCCTTCATCAGGCCTCATTTAAGAGCACAAGAGGCCTGATTCACACTTGAGAACTCTAGGTCCACTTTAAGCCGAGCTGGAAGGAGCACCAGGGACCCTATTACAGTAAGGGTTTATTGTCCCTCTTTCTGCCACGTTGCACCTTTAAGTAGGTATACAGCGCAGAGACAGTGTATCCCATTACTGATAAGGCACTGTTGCGATGGCAGCCATGAAGTCACGTTGCCCTGGGAGCAGCGCATTAGTGGACCAGCTGTTTGAAGCAGCTGGTCCACTTTCCAGGCCGTAGCCAGAAGTATATTATTAGCGGGACATGGATCTCAGTTATGACCAAACATTAAAGCTGTGATCTGTAGATGCATTCTTTCCCAAATACTGGTTGTTGTACTAAATAACAACCCCCAGAGTATCGTGGTACAAGAATATTGAGGGCAGCATATTGAAAGGTAAGTGCATATAGGGAAGTATAGATTTACTATTCGTAATTTCACATATACATAACTTGAAGATACATATATTGCGTAGGTACTATATGTGGGGTGAGGTATAGAAAAACGATACTTACTTTCCTGTCGATATTTTGGATTCGATATTCTGTCCTCAGTATTCTGTGCCATCGATATTCTGGTTTCAATATCCAGGTGCACATTGTGTGATTCTTTGTGAAGGAATATGTGGAGTTTTTAAAGTAAATATTAAAGCACACTCAATCAACTTTTCGCAATCCAACTGTACAGCCCATTAATTAGATTGGATTTATAGTAAAAGGGTGTAAAGTAGTAAAACAGGCTGACTCACAACTTTGTGTATTCTCGAAACTGTTCAAGCTTTGTGCAATGCAAAGCTTATCAAGTTCTTTTAAAAAAAAAAAAAAAGCTGGCCTCAGCTCAGAGCCCTTCCTCCCACACCTTGTACCTCAGATTTTGGATGTCCGACCTCAAGACTCGAAATGTATTTGCTGGAGGAAGTCCTACCTAGGATATTTTGCATCAGGAAATCATCACTCTTGGAAGGCCCGAAAGGATAAGTCTTTCCTCACGTAAATTTAGGAAACTTCATCCGTGTCATAAAGTGTGTAGTTTCCTAATTCCGACAAACTTTGCAAGTGAAGTTTTAATTTAACTCACCAGTAATTTAAAATAACTTTACAGAGAGCTTGGAGCATATCCAAAAAGAACATTTTGGGAAATTAGTGGCAATCAGTGTGTTTTAAACATTTTAGGGATGCTAAAGTGGTGAAAACTAAATAGAATTTAAACATAATTTTACAGGGGAAGTTGGAAAGACCCCACAGTGAATTTCACTATAGAGGGGCCGATTCCGATCTCGGCCGGTAGGGCACCGAATCGGATTCGGCTTAACCGGATCCGATTCGGAGCCCTATTTCCCGACCGAGTCGTACGTGCGTCCGGGCGAGCGAGTACGATGCGTGCGCTCGCGAAATCTCCGACCGACTCGTTCGCAGACCCGACCGCTCCGACCGACTCGCACGGGGACGACGCGCACCTCGCAATGGAGACGTTCCCAGCCGGGTAAGTACGATGCGCACCTCGACCGCTCCGACCGACTCGCGCAGCCCGGCTCCAAGGAGCTGTCGGAGCCGCACTTTGGGGGTCCGTGCTGGACCCCCTGGAAGCGTAGGCGTGCGAGTCGCACACAGGGGGACACATGGGTCCCCCTACACGTGCATGTACGGTGCGACCCGCATCGACGCGAACACGCTGTAGGGGGCGCCCTTGTTCGCGTCGTACCCATTGGAGTCAATGGGAGCCCGTGTACGCGTCGTACGACTGGCTCCCATTGACTTCATGGGAGTCCGACCGAATCGAGTCCGATGGCATACGTGCGCATCGTACTCGTTCGGTCGGACTGCTAGGGTCCGATTCGGTCGGAAATCTCTCCGGGTCCGGCTCGGTCGGAGAGATTTCCGGCCCGAATCGGAATCGGCCCCAAAGTTGTGACAAAAGAAGGATAGTTCAATTACCTTTCATTAAAAGCACCAGTCAAAACTGCAGGCTCTGACATTGGCAGACACCCCTCATAGTTACAGGCAGGTTGTGTGAAAGTTATTGTACAAAAGGAGACCTTCGTTAGACATCGACCAGGAAGAGAGGTAGGCATGGTAAAGTATAGGTGATTGAGTGGGATCACTGACATAATATCGACTACGAAAATATCGAATATACAAAATATCGGCGTCTAAATATCGACTACAATAATATCTACTACCTATACTTATTTATAAAATTACAAAAATATCGAGTACACAATATCGTAAATAAAAATATCGTTCACCACAATATCGAAATTCTAAATATCGTTACATTAAATATCGTTTAAATTTTTATAACATACAACATTACAAAAATATCGAATACCAAATATATAGACATCAATAATATCGACTTTTTACAAATATCGAATATATAAAAACTGCTCAATTAAATATATCTTTAGCACCAAATATAAATTCACATTATAAAACAATATAAAATACTTAAACAACATAATAAAATATTTTGCAAACACATCAATATATAAAACAATATATTTTGGCTAAACAAACATATTACAATAATTAAATATAAACTTTAAATATATAATACTTGCATTATTTCACATTAAAAACAACATTTAAATTATTTACAAAAAGTAAAAAGATAAAATATTTACTTTCTACTAACAGTTTCTTAATTAGCGTTTCCTTATATGGAAAGAAAGTGCCAAAACAATAAAAACAATTAACTTCAACCAATAAAACGCTTACATTTCAAAATACACCAATAACATAAAGCAACCAATTAAATAAACACTATATAAACATCAAAAACATACAGCTCTTTTACAATTAAAAACTACAACAAAGAAGAAGGTGAAACTGTTCCCAACTGTTTCCTGAAAGAAAACTTTCATTACTAAAAAGAAATTTAAAACTGCACTAAGTAAGTAAAACTGTTTTTAAAATATTACAATACTACTAACCTGCAACAAAAATTATTTCTAAAACCTAATTAACTATTCTTTCATTCCTTACTTTTATATCACCTCTACAGATATCCTACAAAGCCAGAAAATTATTTCAAAAATACTCACCAATAAAAAAACAATAAATGTAAGTATATTCTATTTTTGCCAAACCGACCTAAAAATATATTCAAAACGTTATTTACTAATATATATTTTCTTTTTATCTATCTCCTCTACACTCAACAGCAAAAGATTCCAAAATAATTCTACAACTACTAACAAAATAAAGACAACTAAAAAGTAAGTATATCATTTTCCATTATTAAACAACATTAAGGGGCCCATTACGATGGCGGGCGGAAGCACAACCGCCGTGCTGGCGGATGCAAAAACCACCAGTTACCGCCGGCACGCAGCAGTCCACACGCCCGCCCAATTACGATGCGAAAAGCAGGCCAAACACCGCCGGCAAGCCAGCAACACCGTCCGCCATCAAAGTGCGCCCGCACACGTAGCGGCGCAGCCCAACTGACACACACCGTCCGACGAAACACGTCCCGCCCGGCGCATAAATTACGATGCCGCAAACAAACGGCTCCCACGGCAAAGAGACACCGCACGTGAAAGAGAGGCGGAAACACGGACGCAGAGCACGGACAACGAAGAAGCGGCACCCCGGGCATGAATCCAGCACTGCAGGCCCTTCCCATGCTTCTGCTGATGCACCACCAAGGACGCAACGTACCGCGGAGACGCAGGTAGGCACACACACAACAAGTGCACGCAAACAGCGCACACAGTGCAAGGGCGGAAAAGCGGACAACCCCCACCAGCGCGTGCACACTACACATCCACCATTGCATCCACATATGACACACAGGCCAAATCCTAACATCGCAGAACACATGTGTACACACCACCTGGGACTAGGAACCAACCACCCCGTCACGGCCCCAAAGCGCCGATGACGCCGCCACACATGCGCACAACGCAGAGGCCAACCGCAGCGCCATGCATGCGTCGCACACAGACACAGGGACACAACCAAGCAGCACACACACCAGCCCCACCCCGAACGCACATGACACGTGACAGGCCGGCCACAGACATGTCCCCAACGCCCAATTCACGGACAACACCCAACGCCACACAACCGACGCACACATGTCAGTGAAGTCACGCAACAGCAGGACACACCCCAGTGTAACAAACATGGCGAAGCACACAGCGGCGGCAACACCAACTAGGAGAAGCAGGGCTCCCTTCGGGAAGAGGAACGCCAGTACCACACTGAAAAACCCATACCACCCTGCACATATGAACAAGACACATGAAACGGAACACCAAAGAGCCCGGTGACCGACAACAGGTGGCCCAAGAATTACATCCACACACAAGGCCCAACGCAGAGCGGAAAGGCAGCCTGCCGCCCACACAAGGGAGAGCAGACAGCACTGAATGACCTTCCATTCCAACACCGAAACCACAGCCCTACGACAGAAGCCGGTGAATACAGCCATTGTCCAAGAATAGACCAACACAGGCATGCCGAGGAGACCGACCACACGGCAGATAGCGCATATCACAGAAGCACACAACGGACGGGGAAGAAAGAAGAAAACACTCCCCCATGTCGGCCACATGCAAGTTAATTGGAAGGAGTCACACAGCACCGACCTTGAACTGTCTGAGAAGCATGTGGGAAGAGGGCCCGTGTCCTCCAAACAAGCCAACAGAACACAAGTCCTGTCTCCCCACGACTACACAGAGCTCACAGCAACCCCGGAGCGTGCACATTGCAGACTGCACACACAGCCGGAGCACGCCACCTCTACGAACCGCTGCGAAATGGCAACCGCAACACACCTACCCAACTACGCCGAACAGCTCAAGCTGTACCAAACCAACACGATACATACATTGGGATGCGATCTCCTGTCCCTGCTGAACGTAAGTTACCGACTGACTTACCGCATCACATTGTTCAGCTGCGTCATGCCCGTCTTCTACTGTCGGAGGTGTCCCTACCAGCATCCCGTCGAGATATGCCTCTCCAACCCGGCATGTCTGAAGGCGGACCTGCTACCACTACTCCTCCTCTGGACGCACACGACAGGGCCTGCTCTGCCTATGGGGGCATGGCGTATGTGGCCAACATCGCACGCGCACTGAAATGGAACCACTGTGCCTCCACACGACGGATCATCGAGAACAGCTACATCGAATGTCACCCAGCATGCCCCATCATGGTCCTCCAAGGGACAACCTACGAACAACACCTTGACAGCCACCATCCGCTTCATTGGCTGGCAAACATGTACACCACCAATGACATGGAAGCCCTGCTGGACGGCATCGCATACCTGACAACCTGTAAATACGTCGGACCACAACGCAGGTTCCCCGAGTGACCTATGAAGTCCAACCCCGCACCCATGCTCAGCTTCCGCACGGACTGGCCAGTCACCACCACAACAGCCATACCAAACGACCGGCAACTGTAACCACACCATCAACGACATCGCCATGACATCGGATATGACCGGGACATGCACACTGTTCCCCATCACATCCAGGAACACCGCATGCATCGTGGGAGGCAGTGGCATGGGCTCTGTGCATCGCACCCACATGGACGGAACTGCACGAACAACCAGGACACGACATGGATCCAGCGCACATGGACACACACACCGCTCAGTGGACATGAATAGGTCGCCTGGAGTCTGTGGGTGCTGCACCCCTCCCACCCCCGCCCCGGGAATCCCATACCAGGACCTTTGCATGGACGACAAGTGCATACAACAACAACACGACCCCAGTGACTGTGACATGTCCAGTAACCACCACAGTGCAACAACAAGTGGCACGCCGCTGCATGCACGCAAGCACATGCCCTGATGTCATCTCACATGCACGCGTGCATGAGGAACAACCGCAGCAAACCTGTCACATGGAACTGAGATGGACTGTGCCCATGATGCCGAGCGGTCTGGTAGGCTACATGTATACCGTCTGTGTCAAAGTCCGCAGCTCCGCAGCTATACGTAAATGTACATTAGCACAGCCTTGGCCAAGCAGATGTAACCCCACACCCTATCCCATTTGTAATCATGCTCAGTATATCCTCAACATGTATTCCGCTGCCAGTAGTGTCCACTATACTGCATCACAGAGGACAGAAGACTCAATATAATGTCTGAAACCAAAACTGTCTCCGCTGACTCATTTCACAAGTACGAATGAGAGAGGATGAGAGTATGTGAAGTACACGGCAGTCGTGACATGACCATGTAGTCCACTGGTATTGGATGTCAACGCAAATGAGTAGCACTACTGTGGAAGACACACATGTGTCGTGTGAAGTCGTATGGACGCAGTGCTCAGGTGGGTGGGTGCGACGGGTAGATGCGCACATGCCAAGTTGGAGCACGCCGTGTTGGGAGGGGTCATGAACAGTACACCACCGCTTCCCTGGGCATTGTGAGAGGACACCTGTCGGGGGAGTGAACACGTGTGTGCACAGCAGCCGGGCACACGTACAAGGCGGTACCAGGCGCACCTCAGCCCACCCTCTGTGGACAAGCTGGATCCTGTTGTGCGCCCGCCATGCCCCTTGACAAGGCACACACAGCCCCAGTCGACCAGGTGTAACCCCAACATAGTCAATCCGCACAGGCGATACAGGGCACGGGATGGCAGTGGAGCATGGTGTGTGACAGGTCTCCTCGCGCTCCTCCTGGTCATATCACGCAGGCAATAGAACCTCAACGTCTAGCATGGCACAAGTCAAATGGAAGTGTAGGGGGACGCACCACAGCACGAGCAGCACTGACGTCACGGGAGGTGGCTCGCACCATCCCATCCATTGCCCATCATACCAACCACGCCACATGCCATTGCGACTAAGTGCAAGCGCGTGCGCCACCACCCCCGAGCCCTCCCCAGAGAGGCCAAAGAGTGAATGTGTGGGCCATCAGCCACAGACGGACGCGGCCTGGCCGCAAGGGCAGCCACAGCCACTGGGTGTCGCAGGTGGCGGATCCGGAAGGCGAAGACTGTGATGCATAGTCCATGCAGGCCGGGTCTCCATTTGGGGCACCACGCAGGTGGACGGCGTCCCGCCACACATCATACCCTGAGACAGCCCACTCGTGCAACTGGACCCACACATACACTCCTTGCCCTCTCTGGTGCGAGCTTGGGGCTGCCTGTGCAAGCGCTAGCCTCGCAGGTGAGCATGCATATTGGGGGGCGAGGGGAGGACATGAGGGCTGGGGCGAAGATGACTGTATCACTGTCAGTTAGTACAAGGGATGACCCAGATGTGGAAAGGAAGAGACGTGTCCCGTGTGTACTGCAACTAGTCGCCAATCCAACTACCCCCCCATGTCCGGAATGTAAGCCCGCACCTAGGCCCGCCCATCCGCCACATCGAACATACCACCAGCACGACAACCTTCCCATTCGAAACACTGACTGGGGTGGCGACCAGTGAACAATCATGTGTAGCCTACCCACGCGTACATGTGGGCCCTCCATGATCCATGTCACCTGCGGCAAAGACATGACATGCGCAATGAGGGAAGTGAGGAGAGCTGTCCGCCCCACGCGCAGAAGGTGCATCAGCTCCACAGACCCAGCAGCGAGTCCAGCAGGGGTCACATGTGCAGGGGCAGCTGTGCCTGGTGTGAAGGCACATGCATATAGACAGCACATCGACCAATGTGTAGTCTGCCCACATCCACAGTCCATCATCATGCGGACATAGGAATTGAACACAGGGCAACACATCTTAGTTGGTGCACCCACCGTGACCAACAATGCGCAATCATCGACGTACCCGCCCTGTGCATGGCCCCCCACCCAACGGAGGCACATCCAGTGCCACCATCCCACACACACAAGCCTTCCACGGAACATGCTGTGTCCAATGGTCAGTACAGAGTCAGCGCCCATCTGGTGGATCCTGAACAGGAGACACATGCACACACATGCCAGCTCCCACTATGTACGTCTGCCACCTGGCACGTGCAATGTAACCACTCACCTGTGACGTGTGACTGCAAGCACACAGCCGTCTTGGCATGGGGCTGTCAATGTGGACACCTGTCAATGTTTCGGGAGGTGTGATCCGTACAGTGCTGTACATAGGGTGCAGTGCTGACACCTACTACTGTCTCATATCCCCTCGTGCCACAGGTCCCACTTGTTTTGGCCGCTCAGCCTGTGCCCACATCGTCGTCGTCGTGTGCCATACTCATCCAGCCTCGGAAGCAGTTCCATGCTCAGCAGACACTCATGTTGCCGTGGCGTTGCCGCTTGACGAATATGCAGTCAGTCCCCATCAGCACGCCCCGCAAGTCATTGGGGCCTAGATCCCCATGTGCATGCACATGGCAGTGGTATGTCTCACTTGCCATTGCCATTGTTGGGAGACCTGTGTAAGTGTATTGTGGCCGTGCCGTCCCAGCTTGACAGCTGGGCTGTGGCTCATGTGCTTGCTCAGTCATGTCAGTGATGTGTATGCGAAATTGCTATGTGCCGTGTTGCTTTGACATGTGTCCTCTGCCATTTACCCCAGGCGGAGACCGAACATTGACCGCCCATACCAATTGCTGGCGGACATGGACGATACAGAGGTTATCAGGAAGTTTCGGCTGGACAGGCCAACCCTGCATCGACTGTGTGCCATGTTAGAGCCCCATCTCCGTCCCCGCAGGGTGTATCCGACTGCTGTCACCCCCACGGCTAAGGTGATGGCCGCCATGCATTTCTTCGCCACTGGGTCATTCCAGCACACAGTGGGCAGTGGAGGAGGGATGTCCCAGCCCATGTTCAGCAAGGTGCTGAGGGATGTACTGGCAGCCATGATGCTGTACCGAAACAGGTACATCAGATTCCCCAGGGCTCGTGAATTGGCGGCAGTGAAGGGTGCATTCTATGCCCTTGGCAGAATCCCACACGTCGTGGGAGCCATTGACTGCACACATGTTGGCCTTGTTCCACCACAGGCCACTGAGCACCTGTACCGCAACAGGAAGCACACGCACTCCCTGAATGTGCAAGTGGTGTGCCTTGCGGACATGGTGATCACCCACGTGTGTGCCAAGTTTCCAGGCTCGGCACATGACGCACACATAATGCGCAACAGCATCTTGCCACGACTGATGGCCAATCTGCAACAGGATCGTGGCTGTATTGTCGGTGAGTATGTGGAGTGGTGTAGCGTGCTGGTTGTGCGATGCTGTCCCCTGTCCAGTTGGAATAGCAACGGTTCTCTGTGTCCCTCACACCCAGGTGACTCTGCGTATCCGAATGGGGCATGGCTGCTCATTCCATTGAGGAATCCTCGCACCCCAGCAGACGATCGATACAATGAGGCACATGGGAGGACCAGACGTGTGGTCGAGCGTACCTTTGGCCTCCTCAAGTCCAGGTTCAGGTGCCTGGACCGCACCGGGGGTGCACTGGCATACTCCCCACAGAAGGTGTGCCAGATAGTGGTGGCGTGCTGCATGCTGCACAATCTGGCCATTCGGAAGCAGATCCCCCTCATTGTGGATGACGGAGATCAACCAGGGCCCCAGCCCGCAGACCAGGACAGCTCGAGTGAGGTGGACAGCGGAGAGGAGGAAGCTGGGAATGTGCGCCAGCAGCTCATCGCCCGCTACTTCACTTGACGGTGAGTGTCCATGTACGACGGATGATGTGTCTGTATCTGTGCAGGTGTGTGTGTGCTGTGTCAGGGTGGCCGTATGTTCACTGCGTGCAGTGTGTCAACGCTCCATGGCCAGGGTAGTATGCCACTGTTGGTGACTGTGGCATTGTGCCCTATTGCTCTGTGCGATGTGTGTACATTGCTTGTAGTTGTTGACATGTACTGTGTGATGGGTGTGTGACACACTCATTGAATGTGCTCCTGTTCTGTCTCCCACCCCTAGGTCCCTACAGGCCCTCCGGATTCCATTGCCATGCCACGCATCAGGTGCCCTTCCGCCCAAGGTGGCCGATGTATTCCGTACAAATAAAACACAGGGCACAAACAGCAGTTAGTGAAAAAGGTGCATTTATTACAAACTGTGACATGTGATTGTGTGTAAGGTGATGACAAAAGTGGTGCGTGCAGTGACAATGAGCTGTCGGTCATGGCTGCGTGATGATCAGGGTGTACCCACTGGTTCTATGTCCATAGTCCAACACACACATGCCATCCAGATGGCTGTGTGGAGTGGGATCGTAGAGCAAGTCAATGCAGTGGCTGGTCAAGGAAGGCTGGCGGAAGGCTGGCTGGCTGCCTCACTTGCGACTGGAGCGTGCGAAGTCCTCCCGGGAGATCTGTTTCCTCTTCGGACGGCCCCTTCCACGTTTGGGAGGGGGTGTGTGGTGGCGACCTGCTGGTGGTGGGTGAGGTGTGCTCACTGGCTGTGGACGCAGGGGAAGTGGACACTGCTGGCCGACCCTGCGCCCTAGCAGGTGGTGGCGGAGGTGGTGTTGCTGGCCTTGCCTGTGACCCCACCGCCACCACCAGCTGGCCCATGAGGTCCACGAGTTGGTCCATACGGGACACGAATTGGCCCATATGGGCGTCCATGGACCTCAGCACCCCCAGCACCTCCCGCGTGTCAGTAGCAGACCTGGCCCATTGTCCTTGGGCCTCTTCATAGGCCCCAAGGACTCTGGCCATTTGAGGCAGGGCATGGCTCCCAGGGGAGGCTGGCGTTTCCCTGACCCTGCTCCTCCTACCAGTCCTGCTGCCACCGGCCTGCCCACTAGCCACATTGCTCACCACGGTCCTCGCTGTGGCTCCCAGGGTGGATCCAGTCGGCCGGGCCACCACCTGCGCTGGGGCTGGTGCCAGCGAAGACGTGGTGGTGGTGGAGGCGGTGGTGGTCGGTGCGGCGATGGTGGCGGTTGCGGCAGTGGTAGTGGCCGCAATGACCATGGGTGTGGCCGCAACGACAGTGGCAGCAGGGGACTGGGACTGTTCAGCATCCCTGGATGATGGGTTGGTGGGTAGGAGGGGTCCTGGGGAGCGGCTGGGCCCTGCCACGCCAGATGGGCCAGCTTGGTGGTCCGTGTCCGAAGAGGTGGACAGATCCTCCAGATCCGTGTGTCCTCGTTGGGGGCTTGTAGGCTGGCTGTGCTGGCTGCTGTCTCCATCCCCAGCGTCCAGCAGTTCGTCACCTGTGGAGAGAATGAGATTTGTTATTGTGTTGCACCTGGCGAAGTATGTATTAGTCGTCTGACATTGGCAGTTCGTGCAATCTCGTACATGGGTTTCCCGGAGGCGAGTGTGTGGCTGTGTCATCTGTAGTTGTGTGTGCTAGGCAATGGGACTGTGTGCTGTGCACATGTGGCATGGGACGGATTGGCCATGCCGATGGGTGTGTTGCTTTGCCCCTACTCATTGTGACTCTGGTGTATGCGGGCTCCTGGCCCATCCTGGGTCTGGTTTGTACTTTGCTTTTGGAGTTCAAATGGAACGCTTAGGAACGCATATGGCAACATGGGGGCCATGCCCCAGATCCGCATTTGGGAGGGGATATGCTTTTGGAGTTCAAATGGAACGCTTAGGAACGCATATGGCAACATGGGGGCCATGCCCCTGATTCGCATTTGGGATGGAATATGCTTTTGGGGTTCAAATGGAACGCTTAGGAACGCATATGGCAACATGGGGGCCATGCCCCAGATTCGCATTTGGGATGGAATATGCTTTTGGGGTTCAAATGGAACGCTTAGGAACGCATATGGCAACATGGGGGCCATGCCCCAGATTCGCATTTGGGATGGAATATGCTTTTGGGGTTCAAATGGAACGCTTTAGGAACGCATATGGCAACATGGGGGCCATGCCCCAGATTCGCATTTGGGAGGGGATATGCTTTTGGGGTACATGCTGTGAGCCATGGGTGCCGAACGTGACATGTGTTGTGGCAGCATGACAGTGCATGGTCTGAGGTGTGTGCATGCCTGACATGCCCTGCATATTTGCTGTCTGTTGTGGTTACTGGACATGGCATTGGACGCATCGTTATGAGTGAGTGATAGTTGTGTGCCAGCCAACGTATTGCAGTTGTCCCATCTCCTTGGTGTGCGTGCTGCCCTGTGCCATGTGCATCACTGCAGTGCTCGGGGGGTGTGGCCCATGTTGTGTGTTGTTGCTCACAGTGTGTCGTGCGCTTAATTGACTTCTGGCACATGGTTGGTCATGGGCATGTGTCTTAGCGTGACTGCTGTATGTGTGGCAGCTGTGCGGATGACATGCCTTTCATGAGACTGGGGCTGACGGATGGGATGGATGGTATGTTGTATGTGCATGGTGTGTCTGTGAGTTTGATGGGTTCAGTGGTGTTCGTGTGCATTTATGTTGTTCCGCTCTGTTGCGTCTAGTGTTGTTTGTCTTACATAGGCGTAGTTGTGGGGTGTGTGGTTGACAGGTAGTAGGGGCTACATGGACAGGACTTCAATGGTGTTTCGGTTGTGTGTGATGAGTTGCACAGTGGCTGCCGTGTGGGACTATATTCAGTGTGGCTTGTGCATGCAGACGTGGCTCCTTGGGTGTTGCTATGTCTGTGATGGGTCATGTGGGGTGTGAGTCTGCTGTTCATGTCCGTGTGCACATTGTTCACTTGTTCGTGACGGTGGGCGGTGCTGCGTGTCCGTGTGCTACGTGACATGTCCCATGTGTTGGTGGTGTTATGGTCCTCATGCCTCCAGTAATCCAGCCCTGTCCAGTTTCCCACCTGCAAGTTGTTCGTGCGTGCACTGTACTGGATGCCACATGGCTCTAAGCGGGGGTGCTCCATGTTGCAGGTCTGTGGGGGTGGGGGGTGTAGTGGGTCGTGGGGTGGCTGTACACCCACTGACACCGATTGCTGTGGACCGTGATGTCTGCCTTTCGGCTGTCGTTGTGCACTGCGGTGGCTGACACGTGGCTGTGGGGTGTGGGGGATGCTCCTCCTTGCTGTGCTGTGGGACTGGGGCCTGGTGTGTGTTGTACTTGGCTGTCCACCGTCCCACCCACTGCACTTTGTGTTCCTGCCACTTACCTGTTACTTGTCGGTTAGTGCAGCTGTGGCGGACACATGGGTGTGGTGGGTGCTCGTTGTGGCGCTTCTGGCATATTTGGGGACCTGTTGGTGGTTACGTGGCTGGCTTAGTGTACACATGTCCCCACGCATCTTACAGTTGTTCGGTTTGGGCTGTGTGTGGTAGTGTCTGTTGCATGTGTGTGTGATGTGTTGTGTATTGTGTGCTGGACATGGGGGTGTTTGTCCCTGGGAGCTGTGGCATGGTAGTTGCGCATGTGAGTACATAGCGGTGTGCTGGTATACATTAGTTTGTACTTACCAGCCTCCACTCCTCTGCTAATCCGGCGAGGATCTCCGGATGTATTACGACTCGCACCTTCTCCTCCCACGCTTTGAAGGTCTTAAAGAGCGCGGGATTCCCTCCGCCAGTGACGGCAGCCAGCTCTCTGTTTTTGCCCTCCTTCTTCTTGACCAGGCTCTTTACGTCATTCCAACGTTTGTTTATCTCGGTTCTGTTCCTGGGCAGGGTCCCGACTGCATTGACCTGGTCTACGATCCGGGTCCACATTCTGTTTCTGGTGGCTAGTGGTGTGTGCTGGACCATGTTCCCATAGATTTGTGGGTACACCTTGATGATCTCGTCGACCATGACCGTCAGCTCCATGGGCGTGAACTTGGGCATCCTTTGTGGTGCCATGGTGTTTGTGGTGCTGGTGCGGTGTGTGTTGTGTAATGTGCAGGGGGTTTGTGGTGCCGGTGTTTGGTGGTGGTGGTGGTGGTTGTGATGTGTGCGTTTCTGTGGTGTGCTGCTGTCCTTGCTGTGTCACTGTGTCCTCTCCTCTCCTCTCTGGTTTGCAATGTAGCAAGGGGTTGTGGTCTGTGGGAGTGCTGCTTTTGTACTCACCTATGTGGGTGTGTCCTCATGGTCTGTTGTTTTCAGGTGTGTTGTGTCTGGGGTTCTGGCCTTTGTATTTTTTGTTTGTCCGGGGGTGTTTTCGGGATGTGTACTGTGCTTGTGTATTTGTGTGTGCCTTGCTGTGTGGACTTGTTGGCCATGTTGTGTGCTATTGGTTTTGTGTGCGGATGGTTTCTGTGCAGGTACGTGGGCGCCATGGCTTCTGCCGTGTCGATTCTCATCGGCGTTGTTTGCGCTGGCGGGCGGTATATTTGTTGTTTTTCCGCGCTCATGGCGGTGCGATCGTAATTTCACGTGCGGTGTGTCGGCCGTGTGGGCGGGCGGTTTTGTGTTGTCGTGCGTGTTTCCGTCCGTGGCGGGCGGTTTGACTCCGACTCGGACGATGGCGGGCGGTATTTTGTGTGATTTTTCGCCGATGGCGGTTTTCGGTTTGTGTACTCATAATGGCGTGGTCGGTGTTCAGGCGGTGTGTGCGGGCGGATTTTTGCCGCTTCCATGCCTGGCGGATTTTTTTACGCCGGGTATCGTAATGGGCCCCTAAATACCCACCCAAATAACCCTTTACCCCTAAAATGCCTATCATCTACAAACAATACAATCAAATTATTAATATGTTTTTTCCTCTTCTCAACAGAAATTACATCAAGTAAATAGAAAAGAAAGCTTGAAATTATTTCCTAACCAATTTCATTTACATCAAACTAAACATTGTAAGTATATTCACTGAGATGTAACAGTATTTAATAAACATGTTGTATTTATTATATTAAAATATTTTCTTTTTGAATTTTCCCTAGCATAAAACAAAACAACATGACTGAAGGTGCAGAATTTGTAATGTCACAAAAAAATAAAATGGTATTATGTTATATGGGGTATGTGTATACACAGGAGAAACAAATTGGCCTTAAAGTATTTTGGAAGTGTAGCAAATACTACTCTAACAAATGCTATGGAAGAGCTACTACTCAGGAAACTACTGTTATTTCTGTAAAAGAACATAATCACCCCCCAAACATAACAGAGATTGAGGTTAGAGATGCTCTAGAAAGTATAAAAGAAGCAAGCACTAGTACTGACAAAGCAAAAACCCAAATACTAAAAGAGCAACTATTAAAATTACCTCAACATGCATCAGGACAATTACCGTCCATAACTTCTTTAAAAAGAACAATTGCCAGACAAAAAAAAGCTACCACAACTACTATACCTGCCCCTAAAACATTTGCAGAAGTAGTTATTCCACCAGAATTAAGCATTACTCACAGTAAAGAACCATTTATTTTTTTTGATAACAAATGCCCAGAAAAAGAATAATTATGTTTGCTACTGCAAACAATTTACTTAAATTACAGAAATGTGACACCTGGATGATGGATGGAACTTTCAAAGTCTGTCCAAAACCATTTTACCAGCTGTACACAATACATGGATTATACCAACACTCAAATATTCCATTCATCTACGCACTATTACCAAATAAACAGCAAACTACCTACATTGATATACTCACTCAAATAAAAGAAGAAAGCAATAATTATTTTCCTTCAAAAATAATTATTGACTTTGAAATTGCCATGATAAATGCTATACTAAAAAATTATCCACACACAGCAATTCAGGGTTGCTATTATCATTTTAATCAGAGTCTCTGGAGACATCTACAAAAATCAACCCTAAGGGGCCGATTCCGATCTCGGCCGGTAGGGCTCCGAATCGGATTCGGCTTAACCGGATCCGATTTGGAGCTCTATTTCCCGACCGATCCGTACGCGCGTCCGGACGAGCGAGTACGATGCGAAATCGCCGACCGACTCGTCCGGGCGTCCCGACCGCTCCGACCGACTCGATCCCGGGTCTAACCGCACCGACCGACTCGCACGGACACGACTCGCACCGCGCAATGGAGACGTTCCCCGGCCGGGTAAGTACGATGCGCGCCGCGAGCAGTCCGACCGAGCCACGCACTCCGGCTCGAAAGAGCTGTCGGAGCCGTACTTTGGGGGTCCGTGCCGGACCCCCCTGTACGCATAGCCGCGCGAGTCGCACACAGGACCCCCCTGTGCGTGTACGGCACGAATCGCTTCGCCGCGTACACGCTGTAGGGGGCGCCCTTGTCCGCATCGCACCCATTGAGTCAATGGGAGGCCGCGTACGCGTTGTACGACAGGCTCCCATTGACTTCAATGGGAGTCCGACCGACTCGAGTCCGATGGCATACGTGCGCATCGTACTCGTTCGGTCGGGCTGCACGGGTCCGATTCGGTCAGATATCTCTCCGGGTCCGGCTCAATCGGAGAGATTTCCGGCCCGAATCGGAATCGGCCCCTAAGTGTACAATATGCTACAGACAGTACTTTTGCCTACCAAATAAAAAAGCTAATAGCACTAGCATATGTACCTGTAACAGATGTAGCAGAACACTACAATATTCTAATAGAAAGCCCCTATTACAAAAGGAACGAAGACAAAATAAGCCCACTACTAGACTACTTTGAGGACACCTGGGTGGGAAGATTGCATAGATCAGGGCATAGAAGGCAACCTAAATTCCACATTCCTTGGTGGAACGTGTACCTAAGTACCTTAAACAAAGAATCAAAAACAAATAATAGTGTTGAAGGATGGCATAATGCCTTCCAAGCAACAACAAGCAGAGGTAAACCTACCCTACAAAAACTTCTAGAATCTATACAAAAAGAACAAAGCTATCAAGAATTACGGATGGAACAATCTGTAACTCAAATATGTCCCAAATTAACTAAACAAACTAAAAAAATGTTTGAGCTACTGCAAAGTCAGGTTACCCTATACCCATCTACAAGAGGCCTAGATTACCTATCCCTAATAGCCAAAAGCATTTTATAAACAAAAGTTCCACAGGTATTATACATTTTTTCGTTCATAAAACAGAAACTTTACACACATATATTAATATTATATTTTCACAAATATTACTTATTTGTCATATATATTTTCTTAAATTAAAAATATATATTTACAAATAAATAATAATTATCAAAATATACTATAAAACACAATTAATTTTAAAAACATTTCCCACCCAATTAATTTAAATAAAATACACTTACGGTTTATGTAGCTGTAGAAAATGTATTCCAAAAAGAAATAATCCTTCCATCTATGTGTTAATGCATGTTAAAGTTTAAAAAAGCCCCAAAAAAATGCAAAAATACAACACGTCCCATACAAATCCATCGTTCCGAAATCCAAATTACGTAAACCCTCAAAAACCCGAAAAAGATACAAAAATATAAAAAACGCTCCAGGAAATACCGAAAACTAAAAGAAACTGTGATAATAATATTAGTTTAACAAACTAATACACAGTTCTTTTATTTAAAAAAACGCGTCTCTGTCTCCAACGTAAACTCGATTAAAATGAATCTGCAAAAAAGATTAAAAGCATACCCACCCACACAAATACACCCAAATACATTGATTAAATACAATAAAATGAATTTATAGCAACAAAACAACACATATTTACTCATATTAATGTCCGTCTACACTACACCTCAAACAGTAACTCACGTCATCTCACTAAAATATAACTAACAACTACAGCACACCAAAAACGTAATAACCTAACTATAAATACAATATATAGGTCCTAACTACACTAAAACATAAGTATTAACTTAGAAAAATAAGTAAAATTTCCCTTACCTTGCTCGACGCGACGCAGCTTCCAACCGCGAGCTTCTCCGACCCTCAATGACCCAAAATAACAGTACGCGGTTACAAAATAGTCCCTGTAAACTTAAAATGGCTGCCTAAATAAAGTTTAAAAAAGGAATAATGTAAAAAAAATCATTATAGCAAAGTATAAATTTCACATATATTTTTCTTATGTTGTACACAATTTTCTGTATATTTAAAAATTACTATATAATGTATTATACTTTGTAAAGTTATAATAATAATTAATATAAAAATATATTTATTATTATTATAATTGTATATGTTTTTTTATAATGATAAAAATTATAAAAAATACATATTAATTATGTAAAATTGTTAAATAAAACTTACCTGTTTAAAAATAAATTTTCATTAATTACAACAATGTGATAATTAATATTATTAATATTTTATATACTAATAATATTAATTAAAAATATATTTACATGTAATAAAGTGCTAATTATTTGTAAATGATAAACAATATTTACTACAACATTATAATGTTACAATATTAAATAATAAATAAACATACAATGCTTTACTTTCTGTATATATATACCAAAAATGGTTATATAATTTGTATACATATATTACAATGTTACAAATGTTGTAAAATAATGACATAACATTTTTTTTCCCTTAAAAAATTCTATTAACGAATAAATGTATGTAAAATAATTTATGTTCCTTCAATAAAAATTGACAAATTTTATGTATATTTAATAATGTCTATTGCATTGTATAAATAAATAAAAAATTGTTTCTCTTTCTATCTACTTATACAAAAATAAAAAAAATTGAAAATAAAAAAGTCTAATTTATTTTTATATGTATATCTTATAATTAAATATTTTACTTAAATATATTAATTTGATAAATGTACCTTTTTAATTAACATTTGTTTTTTTACTAGAAAATTATAAACTATACATCACTTACACAAGACAAATTCATTTTCACTACACATAATAAAATACATTTATATTCCTTCACATATAAAAACACATACAGTAAGTTTCCTACAACTCTTTATATAAAATAAATAAATACACATCAAATAACATATTTGTTATATAAATATTTAATATTAATTATAAATAATTATAAAAATATATTTCTACATAAACAAACATCACCAACTATTCCCAATACATTTAAACAATATTCATTAAATGTGGTAAACTTAAACAATATATAATTTACTCTTCCCACTACACTTAAAATTTAGTAATAAAACATACAAAACATTAACCATATATAATTTACTATTCCCAATACAGTATACATTAAATAATAAAAACTACTTTACATTGAACAAATTAAAATTACTATTCCCACTGCACTAATTAGTAATTCAGAGAAGTTACTGGACACTAAACATATAACAATTACTATTCCCACTGCAGTAAGTATTAATTCAGGGAAGATGCTGGACACTAAACATATAAAATTACTATTCCCACTCCAATAAAAATTAAATCAGGGAAGGTGCTGGACACTAAACATATAAAATTACTATTCCCACTCCAATAAAAATTTAAGTCAGGGAAGGTGCTGGACATTAAACATATATAAATTACTATTCCCACTTCAGTCAGTATTAACTCAGGGAAGGTGCTGGTTATTAAACATATATAAATTACTATTCCCACTCCAGTGAGTATTAAGTCAGGGAAGATGCTGGACACTAAACATATAAAATTACTATTCCCACTCCAGTAAAAATTAAGTCAGGGAAGGTGCTGGACATTAAGGGGCCGATTCCGATCTCGGTCGGAGGCACACCCAATACCATTCGGTCGGGAAAAAAGCCATGCGAAAGCCTGTTTCCCGACCGATCCGTACAGTACACCGAACGAGCAAGTACGATGCGCACAACAGCAAAAAATCCGGCCGAGCCGTACTCACCCAAACCAGGTCCTGTTCTCCGACCGAGGCGAATCCGGAAACGCCGAATCGAGTCGCACGGAAGGAAAAATGCAGCCCCGTCCGGCCGGACAAGTACGATGCGCTTTCCGTACGCGCCGAACCCGTCGCTACGCACGGCACGACAACGCATCCGGGAGAGGCGCACATAAGCTCCGATTCGCGCCACAACACGATCCACGGCTACGAGGCGAACACGCCAGCGACGAGGACGAGGCGAAGCGACGAGGACGAGGCGAAGCAACGAGAAGGACGAACGACACGAACCAACCATGAATCCCTTCGTCCCTTCGTCCCGATCATACCAATATTCTACATTTACTACCGGAACAGGCACGGACGCGTACGGCGCAGAAGGTAAGCCAGACACCAACCACAAAACACATACAACACGTACACGACACATCACACACACGGGGATGCTGAATATACTTACACCAGCAACAGCAGCACCATAGGGGCGGGATGCCCATCACCAATGCCACATATGCACACAGGGGCCTGAATGCGCACCACCCCCCCTACCCAGGGGTGGCATGATGCCTACCACCACTACCACCCTCACCCAGGGGTGGCATGATGCCCACCACCACAACCACCCTCACCCAGGGGGGCAGGATGCCTACCACTACTACCACCCTCACCCAGGGGGCAGGATGCCTACCACTACTACCACCCTCACCCAGGGGGGCAGGATGCCTACCACTACTACCACCCTTAGCCAGGGGGCAGGATGCCCACCACTACTACCACCCTCACCCAGGGGGGCAGGATGCCTACCACTACTACCACCCTCACCCAGGGGGGCAGGATGCCTACCACTACTACCACCCTTACCCAGGGGGGTCAGGATGCCTACCACTACTACCACCCTTAGCCAGGGGGCAGGATGCCTACCACTACTACCACCCTCACCCAGGGGGGCAGGATGCCCACCACTACTACCACCCTTAGCCAGGGGGGCAGGATGCCTACCACTACTACCACCCTTAGCCAGGGGGGCAGGATGCCCACCACTACTACCACCCTCACCCAGGGGGCTGGATGCCTACCACCACCCTTAGCCAGGGGGCAGGATGCCTACCACTACTACCACCCTCACCCAGGGGGCAGGATGCCTACCACTACTACCACCCTTACCCAGGGGGCAGGATGCCTACCACTACTACCACCCTTAGCCAGGGGGCAGGATGCTTACCACTACTACCACCCTCACCCAGGGGGGCAGGATGCCCACCACTACTACCACCCTCACCCAGGGGGGCAGGATGCCTACCACTACTACCACCCTCACCCAGGGGGGCAGAATGCCCACCACTACTACCACCCTCACCCAGGGGGCAGGATGCCTACCACTACTACCACCCTCACCCAGGGGGGCAGGATGCCTACCACTACTACCACCCTTACCCAGGGGGGCAGGATGCCTACCACTACTACCACCCTCACCCAGGGGGGGCAGGATGCCTACCACTACTACCACCCTTACACAGGGGGGCAGGATGCCTACCACTACTACCACCCTTAGCCAGGGGCGCAGGATGCCCACCACTACAACCACCCTCACCCAGGGGGGGCAGGATGCCTACCACTACTACCACCATCACCCAGGGGGGGCAGGATGCCTACCACTACTACCACCCTTACCCAGGGGGGCAGGATGCCTACCACTACTACCACCCTCACCCAGGGGGGCAGGATGCCTACCACTACTACCACCCTTAGCCAGGGGGCAGGATGCCCACCACTACTACCACCCTTACCCAGGGGGCAGGATGCCTACCACTACTACCACCCTCACCCAGGGGGGCAGGATGCCTACCACTACTACCACCCTTACACAGGGGGGCAGGATGCCTACCACTACTACCACCATCACCCAGGGGGGCAGGATGCCTACCACTACTACCACCCTTACCCAGTGGGGGCAGGATGCCTACCACTACTACCACCCCCACCCATAGGATGGACAATGCATGACACAACCAGCACACCACAACCTAGGGAATGCAAGAAGAAGACATCCCCCAACACCATGACAAGCGTGTGTAGACTGTGTCAAATGCCTACAACACCGAACATGACTTCTGAACATACAATGTGACCCCCTAGCACATGTGCCACACATAATGTGTGTGGCACCCACAACGCAAGCAGGCCATGACCATTGTGGCAATGGGGTCCAAACCCCCATCATCACAGTGACCAAAAGGTAAGTGTGGGGTCCATAGCTGAAGCACATTTTGAACATTGTGGCAATGGGGTCCAAACCCCCATCATCACAGTGACCAAAATGTAAGTGTGGGGTCCATAGCTGAAGCACATCTTGAACATTGTGGCAATGGGGTCCAAACCCCCATCATCACAGTGACCAAAAGGTAAGTGTGGGGTCCATAGCTGAAGCACATTTTGAACATTGTGGCAATGGGGTCCAAACCCCCATCATCACAGTGACCAAAAGGTAAGTGTGGGGTCCATAGCTGCAGCACATTTTGAACATTGTGGCAATGGGGTCCAAACCCCCATCATCACAGTGACCAAAAGGCAAGTGTGGGGTCCATAGCTGCAGCACATCTTGGAACATTGTGGCAATGGGGTCCAAACCCCCATCATCACAGTGACCAAAAGGCAAGTGTGGGGTCCATAGCTGCAGCACATTTTGAACATTGTGGCAATGGGGTCCAAACCCCCATCATCACAGTGACCAAAAGGCAAGTGTTGACAAAGTAAGAGGTGCAACTGCCAAACTGCATGGATGATTCCTGGTCACAGAACAACAAACACATCAGTGGCAAAGTAGTGTATGTGTCCCATTGCAACATAAATTGGGGGAGCCAAATCCTGCAGTGCAAATAAGACATAACTTTGGCCATGTGCAGACAAACAACACCCATGGGGGCTGACACCGTCAACAATCATCAATGACACAATGACAGAAGTGACCATCCGAATGCAGACCCACATATTTGCACCAATGGGCACACACATGCAGATACCCTGTGGAGACTGCAGATGTGAGGCGAACAGATACCATACCATGGCAGCAATGGGACACACAATCAACAATTAGCACCAAATGAGGGCTCCCGTCCCATCAGCCTGGTCATGGAAGTGCCAACGGAATCATCAGCACAGATCCAACACACTTGTATAGCAATGTTGCACTGACAACACAGATGAGTCCTTCCCCATTGATGCCCAAACCTGCATGTTCACTGGAGATGGCCACACGGTCAGGGAAGTAGACGAATAGAACAATGGCAGGCACAACAGATGTGCAGGGGTGGAAGCCACAGATGTGAAGTTGCCAATCTAAGTAGGGAAATCTCATTGCCAAATACTGAACACATGACACCCTCAGATGCTGCTATGGATGACATGGATACACCACAGGATAGGACACATAACCCCTGGACCACATGGGTTCCTGCACAGTAACACTTCATTATCATGAGACCAAATATCACCATCACTGCAGCAAGGGCATTGTTAGCATCATCAACATCATGTACATCAGAAGCAAAAGCACTAGAGAACAGAAAGTTGCTTTATTCAGCATATGTGGCATTAAAAGTAGAAGTCCGGTAGAACATAAACAAAGGCCAATGGCCAGTCCATCAACAAAGTCACAAGTGGGTGACAGTGGCAGATGCCACCCTACACATGCCTGCACAAAACCAGGGACAATCCACTAGGAGGGGCAACCGGGGGTAGGCCAGGCACCGCAGGGACAGGATCAGGGCTCACCAGGAGGAAGCAGGGAAGGGGTGGTGGGTGCTGGAGAGCCACTGACAACTGCAGTGGAGGTGTCTGACATGGTGTGTGCCGGCACAACTGGGGGGCATGGCTCAGATGTTGTGGGTGCCGGCACGACTGCAGTGGACCCTGCAGATGGAGTGGACAGGTCCGCCACTGCAGTGCCCAAGTCAGACAGGGTGGTAGTGGACTCCACTGCAGTGCCTACCACCAGGGGAGGAGAATGGGGAACAGGCAAGGTGGGCTGGACAGAGGGGAGGACACCCTCACCACATCAGTGGCACAGACAAGCGCAGCGGGGGGTGTGGTGCCGGGAGAGCAAGTGGCAGGGGGAGAAGGCCGGAGCCTCTTGGGGATGGTATATCTGTGGGTGGGGGAACCTGGGGCAGGGTGTGGTGGGGGCACCTGTGGGAATGGGGGCCTGAGGGATGGAGGAAGGTGACCTGGTGCTTGAGCTGCAGGGCGGCGGCGGGGTCTTGCTCTTACCACTCCGGGGGGGACTTGCGGGTGGGGGCCTCAGTCTGTCTGCGCCTGGGGGAGGGGTGTCCGGGGGCGAGGGGCACTCTGCTCCGTGTGGGGGGCTTCCTCTTCCCCTGGATGCTGGGGCAGCTGGATCGGAGGGGAAGAGGCCGAGGTCACTGAGGAAGAGGCGCTGGGTCTTTGGGGTTGCAGGTGAGGCAAGGGAGGGTGCTTTGGAGGGAGAGGCAACTGAGGACTGCGCAGTGCCCGTGGATGCGTGTGTGTGTACCAGGGCCCCATCCCCTGTGAGTCTGGTTTCAGTCCCCTGACTGTGCGTGCGTGTGCGTTTAGTTTGTGGCGTGTGTGTCTGTGTGCTGGATGTGTGTGTGCTGGTGTGTGCCTGTGCCGGTGTGTGTGTGTGCTTGGGACGGGCAAGGTGCTGGGGAGTGTGGATGGAGCAGAGGCAGGAGGGGTGAGGGACTGTCTGGAGGAGGGACACTGCTGCCGTCAGGGAGGAGTCCATGGACCTGTTGCCCCTCTGTAGGTCAGACATGCCCGATGAGATGCCCTCCATGAACGACACCAGCTGAGTCAACAGTGCGGTGTGCGCATGGAGGACACTCAGCATGGCTGTCTGCCCTACATGGAGCTGGGGCGAAGGAGGTACACAGACTCCTCACTCAGGGCAGCAGGGGGACACAGGGGCAGGGGGTGCGGTGCCTGGGCCAAAGGAGACACGCTCCCGAACATGGGAGCCCTCCACGGACCTGGGGAATGGGAGCCGATGGGAGGGCGGTGGTGGTGCTGGTGGTGGCGGGGACAGCAACACTAGCTGGGGTGTGGTGGCTGCTGACACCCGCCTCCACAAGGGAGTCATCCTCCGAGTTGCTCTGGTCCTCAGCTGAGGTGGATGGTGCTGAGGATTCCTCGGTGTGGCTCCCCTCGCCCTCCGTGCCACTGGGTCCCTCCGACCACTCCTCGGCTGCTGACCCAGTCTGGCTCTCTGGCTCATCCTGGTCCGTGGAGCTGTCCCCTCCCGTGGCCGTGGATGTATCTGCAAACAATGGGGAAACAGACAGACATCAGTCACCTGCACCAAACGCACACACCACTGTGAGCACAGCACATCACAGAGCAAGCCCTGGCATCATTAGTTGTACATTGCTAAAAGTGCCCTAACTGAACAGGAGAAGCCAATTGTCAGTCTGATGCCAAGCATGGCACTCACATCCCACATGGCCTTGCACCCATCTGTCTGGTGTCTGTTGGATTGCAACACCCCAGTGTGGACACATGCACCAAGTACACAGTAGTTGGACAGTGCAGAGGACACGTGTGATGGACACATCACAGCTCTTGCCACTGAGTCAGTACAGGTTTCCGGATGAAAGGGATGCCCAGAGTCAAATAGGAAATGCATGTGATGCATACCAGCGACAGACACCATGATGCACCCATGTCCTGATAGCCAGCGCCACTATGGTGTGCATGTAGCACATGTCACTCCCCTGCAGGACCACAAATAAGCTGGACACATGCCATGGCAGAGGCATGACTGCTAAGTCATACATCACTGTCTCAGTGATGTATGACTTGGCAGCCAGACAACAACACTATGCACTGTGTCACAATAGTAGGTCATGGGGAATGCAAGTCCTGGAGCTGCACAAGTGCACATGTACATCCCCCACACA